>CM035843.1:257666435-258866435 GCA_020510985.1 Pholidichthys leucotaenia
GGTCTCCATCCCATCACAGAAGCTCAGAAGCAGAGACCTATCACAAACCTTGGAAGGAAGAAGAAACTCCTACATTCAGTCGAGAAGCTATTGAAATTGTCCAACACCTCCTAGCAGAGATTCAAAGCAACAAAGAGAATAAAACTGCTAACATTCTAGCCATATCAGCTGTGCCAACTCAAAACAAGCGTTCCAAACGAAGGAAATGCAAGAAGAAAATCCCTCATGCAAATGAGGAAGGACTAAAGGACTCAACGCAGTCCAGTGCTGTTATGGCAGCCCAACCACAGGTCACAGACCACTCCTCTAATGACATTTCGCAACTCTGTGTCGAACCACCGGTTCCACAATTCCTATGCGATTTAAACGAGAGGGGGGTGGCATGGAAATTCTACCTCCCACTGACCCTTGAAGACATGGTGTGTCAGGACGCTGTGTTAGACACCGCTGCTGATGTCACTCTCATGTCACACACCCTTTTTGACAAACTACGTGTAGCCGCTAACCGCGCTAACAAACACTTGAAACTGGAACCCTGTTCATTAGCTGTGCGACCATATGCGCTCACTAAAACAACCCTGTTGGGCGTATCGCTACTAAACATGTCCATTGGACCCATGACCTTGACACATCCGGTCTACGTGTCCAAACTTGACGCCATTCCATTACTTGTTGGCAAAGACCTACTGAACCGTTTTGAGCCACTGATTGATTTCAAGAACCTCAAACTATGGGCTCAAACGCAACACCCTCACCCATTTGACCCAACAAGAACAACTGAATCACAGTGCTTTGTTCTAAACACTTTGGACACCCCAAGTCTCACACAACTAGCACTGTTGGAACAACTGCAACCGAGTGAAAGCGACCGCCAAGACCAAGGTGAGTACTGTCCACGAGAAGTCAAAAGTCACCTTCAAATACAAGGTCAAGCCAAACACTCAAATGATCTTGAAAACTCAATGGCCGAGCAGAAAACCCCAAACGGCCCTCTTAAAACCCTTGATACCCATGATTCAATGGTGGTGTCACATTTCGAAACCCTCCCACCCGCCCATGAGGCCTGCATGGTCACAAGAGCCACACCAACCGGCTCTCTGTACCCTCTGAAACCTCAACTTTTTGCGACAAACAACCCAACTTTTGCAAATGCAAGGTGCACAGTCACTCAACCTTGCAACCAAATGATCCATAAAACCGTCAAACACCGGTCGGATAAAATGGTACATGCGCTGCCTGCATCTAAACCCTATGACATACCAAACCTGAAACCACTTCATGCGACACAATCTTATCTGCAGCTATGCAATGGCACTCCTGATCATGCTTCCGACGAATCATCGCCACCGCTCAAAGTTCCTCGAAACCAGAGGGGGGTGATGACTGCCAATGCCTATAACATTCCAGCTGCAGAGCACAAGAGCGTCAAAACGACATACAAAGCTCCCAAGGCTGTATTTCAAAACCATTCGGACCGAGTCGCTAAACAACAGAAAGCGTACAACAATCAAAAACTCTCGCACGACAAACTGCGAAGGGGGGACAAGATCTTCCACCCCACATTTGTACCACAGACACCTGAAATAAATTTACAGGAAAGGAAAATCACTCCTAAATTCCTGCCCAAGTGGATGAATCAACACATTGTCAACAACAATCTTTGGCCACTCAAGAGCCAAATCCAGGACCCCATTTTCAAATGGGCTCACCAAAATCAGAGTAACCTTTACCAAAACCCCATGGGACTTGTCGGGTACAACACTGTCAAAGTAAGTCCATAAATAAGATTAAAATCAAACCTACATCTGAGAAATAACTGTAGCTAACTACTAGCCTCAGGTACACTCAGTCAAATTTCTCCAATCAGTTAACTGCATCAAAACTTCCAGAAAGGAAAGGGTATATTAAAACCAAATTAGCCCTTAAACTAATTTCAAAGACCTCTGTAAAATCTAATAAACTTCAATCAACTTACTATTACCAAATAGTATACACAAGACATTCAACACCATTAGCTTGAGCTAACAATCTTAAAACTCCCATCAAAGGTGAAAAACAAGCACAAGGTTTAGAGTTCAATCTCTTAAGCTCTATTCTGTAATTTCCCAGTTTTGGGATCAATAAAGTACATCCATCTAAAAGAAATCATTCCACCTCTAAGAGGAATTTTCATTTGCCAACCAGGTATCTAAAGAAAGATCAACAAGAAGATTAAGATCCAAAACCACTCACTTTTGTTTGCCAAGATGATGGCCCTCCTGTTTATCAGTTTAGCCATCTGCCTAGCAATCACACCCACTGTTACCCAGTCAGAATTGGGCCAAGCCAAAACAAAAGGTCAAAGATCCTCGGATGGATTCTTAATAACAGCCTCATCGTTAGAGCCTCTAGTTAACCTTAGCATGCCCACTGTTAACTCGGTCAACACCACTAAACCGAAACGCCAGGTTGTCAAACCACAAATGGTTACCAAAATCTTACAAGACACTGTGTTGGTTTTGAATGCTTGCTTCGAAGCTTCAATCAAACTCAACAAGGTCTTGAACTCTTTGCTCTTTGTGTTAAAGGTTGACTATACTCACACACAGCCAATGTCTATGTTACCCTCAGAAGTAGCTAGAAACATTAGCTTTTCAGTTAACGCTTTAGCAATGAATATGCTTTCTCATCATATCCTTTTTGCAGTAAATCCAAATTTACTTCTCATTGCCATCCAAAGAATGATAACGACATGCTATGCCCACTCAGTTTTTCTGAACAAAAGCCTCAAACACCCTATGATTTGGACATCTATGGAACCATGGTTTAGTCTAACTAAACAAATTCAATTTGAACCTCCTTGAGTCACCTCAATATTGATTAGTCTGAATCTACCTCAAATATGAAAGAATTTTATTTTTGCTTTTGACTAAGATTTTTGGATACATGCATGTGTATATACAAATAATCCTTTATACTTTATTTAGATTTTATGCACATTTAAACTGTTTTTGAAATTTTTACTAGATATTTTTTTCAGCAAACCCAAAACATTTATATCAAGTATGTCAAAACCCACATACTTCTAGTTCACTTTTTTTTTTTTTTTTTTGTACCCAGAATTTTTAAGTCTTTACAGGCTTATACAGAACTTTAGTATATCCTAGACAATTATGCAATGTTTATATTTTGTCACCATGGGTTGAGATGCCGTCTCGGCACTGAGCCCATGTTTTCCCTCATCCCTGCCTCCCATTGAGCAGCGTCTCAGCTGGCCCCCAGCTGGCAGCATTATGGACGGCTGGGGCCAATTAGTCTTCATCAGCTGGGGCGCTGCCAATGAGGATAAATAGGAGCAGCCTCGATGACTCGGGGCTGCGACATAAGCACTGCTAGGCTGAAGCCCCTTCGTCTGGTGTCAGCCTCAACTCCCCTTGCAGCATTCCTGTGTTTGTATCCCGCTGTGAGGATGTACGTCTTGCTACCCCTACGTCCGGTACGAGCTGCTTACCTCTGCGCTGTGCAACCTGTGAGTGTACCTCTGCATGAGTATCTGTGCTCTCCTCATCCCTTATCCCTTACCCAAAATAAACCATCTCGACTCACTGGCTTGTCCCTGGCTCTGATTGCCCGGCTCCCTAGAGCCGGATATGACAGTATGTCGCAGCCAGAAGAGTTGCCGGCGGCCGTGAGTCGCTGTGGAAATGTACCTTTCTGTCCGGGTGTCAGCGCTGCTAGCATGCCGTTTCCCAGGAGTCACTTCCGGCGCCAGGGCGACGAGCTAAGGTCCATCTCGGAGGCTGTCGACGGGACATTCTTCACCCTGCACGACGCCTCCAACGCGAGACGCTGGCATCCGGGCCGTGCTGAGGAACTCCTGGACTGTCACCCTCACTCTCTGTACCATCTGGAGGACAGTGCCAGGATAGACGTTGCAGGTACACAGCGAGAGAAGCTCCACGGGGTGGATGGAAATCCCGGCAGGGAGTCGAAGTGGGCGACGTCTTTCCCCGCTTCGGAGTCCCGTTCCTGCCGCCATTCCAGTCCGGGAGTTCGCGCCAACCAGAGGACTTCCCCCGACCTGCGCCACGTCACTCGGGATTCCCTTCTAGGAGCCGCAGCTGACAGCAGTTATGTCCGGGGTCGAGTGGCTGTCGCGAGCTCTACTGTGTTTCCTGTCACCACCTTCAGGCATGTGGCGGCGGCAGTGAGATTGATGGTGAGGACTTCAGGGCTACGAAGCTTTCCCGTGCTCGACGCCTTCCTCGTCTCGATCTCCGATCTGGAGCGGCGAATCCTGGGTTTCCCCCTCGCTTCGTCCCCTGGGAGTAGTCGTCATCACATCGCCGAGTCACCTCTGCACGAACCTCGTCCGGATCCAGTTCTGGGTCATCGTCAGGACCGTTCCTCCCACGCAGCTGTCATCCCTTCGCCTCGTCAGTGTGGAGATCCTACAGCCTCGTCCCCTGAGCCTCGTTCCCCCGCTGTCATTCCTGGACATTCGGGCTGGCTCACCCCGGCTGTTTCCCCCTCCTCCTCGACGCGCTTCCTGACCGCTGTGTGTGCCTGGAATCCCGGCCTGGTGAGCTCTCTGCTGGAGACAACGCGAGCGATCCTCAGACGAATTCCCGGGGGGTCCTCCGTTATCGCCGGGCGGGGAGAGGAAGAAGCAGATTCCACTACAGCAGGCGATACTCAACCTCCAGGGGGCAGGCAAGTCATTGTTTTTTCACACCTGCTTAATGATTTGCTCTGTCACATCCCTGGAGGAGAAGTTCAGGGTTCGCAGCTCCCTGAACTCTCCCCACCTGCTGTAACCTGTATTCCTAATCCCGCATCCTCTGTGTCTCTCTCCGCCGAGCGGTCCCCGGCTCCGGGTCAACGTGGTGGGATATGGAGAGGGCCTGTGGTTCCGCAGCTACATTGCGGACGGAGGAGGGGGACTGACTGCTGCGTGGAGTCTACGCTGACGACTGAGCGTCCCTGGGTCTCCACGGAGGAGCGGTTCGGTCCAGCGGGACGAGATTCTTCTGGCTTCACGCCGAGTGGGTCGTCGGCGGGGTTACCTGAGCTGGAGGGATCTCAAGCTGCGCTGACCATCGTGCTGGCTGCGGGGCCCGACGCGGCTAGATGGGAGCCTGACAACGACCTCCTGACGACGGATCCTGGATCTTCGCAGTCCTGGACGGCGTCAGAACCCGAGATCAGGCGAGTGCTCTCCTTTCTTTTCTCTCTTTTTATCTTTGAGCACTTCAGCCTATCTCCAGGGGAGACGAGCAGGGTGCAGCCGCCCGCTGCGTCTGAGCTCGTCTCGCCGGGTTCTGGCGCTGCCGGTGATCCTGATCCCGGTTCTGTTTTCTCTTCTGAGCCTTCTTCCAGGGTCACCGGCGAGGAGTTGCTGTTCCTCGTGGTGCTGGAGGGTCCGGGTTCAACGTTGGAGGTCGGTTCTGGTGCAGTGTCCAACGTGGGTTCGCCCGAGACCCAATCGGGGTCCAACGTGGGTTCGCCTGAGGCCGATCGGGGTCCGACGTGGGTGCTGCCCCAGTGTTGTCCAGGTCCGGTGAGGAGGTGGCCGTTTCCCTGAGGCCCGCCGCCCTCGTCATCGGCTCTCCCCTGAGCCTCTTCCACCGGGATCCGCTCTGACCCTTCGTCCGTCTCAACGGTCCTGGTGGTTGAGTGATGCGGGTCGACGACCCGACCCGCAAAACTTTCGGTTCGGCGATCTGGTTTCCCCCCACTGGTCTGTGTTTGCCTTTGGGCGGCCTGGTTCGGCAGCCGTTGGACTGGATTCCTGGGATCTGGGTCCAGAGTTCGCCGTCCGAACATTTCTCTTCCCCTGATTCGCCAGCTGGACAATGGGCGGGGAGATCTCCGGAGCCATCTCGGCTATTTTTGGACTCTGCCTGCCATACACCTCGGGTGTCACTTTTTCTTTTATCGTTATTAAGGTCACTTGGGTGTAATGTCTGTCCTGTTGGTGGATGTGTATTTATAGTGCTGTGCGTTTTCCTTCCCTCGTACCCAGCATTTTATTTTTTGTACCATGTTTTTAGTCTCGTTTTTGCATTGTAGAGTTATGTTTTGTTCCCTTTCAGACCATACTCTGCAGTTGCCCATTCATTCCAGTCACTTTCATTTCTTTAGGTGACTGTGGGTATTTATATATTCATGTGTGTGGGTTTTTCTTTGCCTGCACTCAGTATTTCTTTTTTATGCCCTGTTGGTTCATTATAGAGTCATGTGCCTTGTTTTCCGTAACACCATGCTCTGTAATTGTCCATTTGTTCCAGTCACCCTCACTTTTCTTGGTGACTGTATGTACTTATATTGGTGCTGTGCATTGTGTTTTCCCTTTATTTGACCATACTCAGCATTTTTTGCCCTGTACCTTTTTGGTGGTTCTTTTTTTTTTTTCTTGCTCTGGGTCACGCATGGTTGGTACTCTCTGGGTAGTATGTAACCGGCGTGCTGACCCAGTTCTTCTCCCCATCTGTACCTGGGTTAATTATTCTGTTGTCAGTATTGTATTTGGGTTTTTCTTTCCCGCTACCCTACATTGCCCCATTGGTGTTGTCCTTCCCTTGGCTTCTTCCCCTCCGGTCCGCCTCCCTTCCTCCCACCCTAGGTGGGGGGGGGGGGGCTGGGATGTTCCTGGTCGTTCAGGAGCCCGACCTTGAGGGAGGGGCTCTGTCACCATGGGTTGAGATGCCGTCTCGGCACTGAGCCCATGTTTTCCCTCATCCCTGCCTCCCATTGAGCAGCGTCTCAGCTGGCCCCCAGCTGGCAGCATTATGGACGGCTGGGGCCAATTAGTCTTCATCAGCTGGGGCGCTGCCAATGAGGATAAATAGGAGCAGCCTCGATGACTCGGGGCTGCGACATAAGCACTGCTAGGCTGAAGCCCCTTCGTCTGGTGTCAGCCTCAACTCCCCTTGCAGCATTCCTGTGTTTGTATCCCGCTGTGAGGATGTACGTCTTGCTACCCCTACGTCCGGTACGAGCTGCTTACCTCTGCGCTGTGCAACCTGTGAGTGTACCTCTGCATGAGTATCTGTGCTCTCCTCATCCCTTATCCCTTACCCAAAATAAACCATCTCGACTCACTGGCTTGTCCCTGGCTCTGATTGCCCGGCTCCCTAGAGCCGGATATGACATATTTGGTCACGCCAAAATTATTTTTTCGAAATTTCCAGAAGTTTTTCAGAAAACCAAATTTAAGGACCTACACTTTGGAATAGATACTGTTTACAAGCTTAAGACTTACCGACATCAGAACTTTAGTTCAGCATTTGGATCAAGCCTCGCCAAATTGGGATTTGATGCCTAGGATTGCTATCAACGCTGAATCAACGTCATCATTGATACCAGAGGGAGGACTGTAGCATCATCTCACTTTGGCTCAGCAACAATTATTTTTCTGCTTAAAGACATTTTTGTTTCATCCAGGAATAATGCAAAGAAATGGATTTTCTTCCCCCAGGCCACAGCTGAAATCCCCTTTTGTTAAAACCAGCCTAAGGAATTTCCCCAATGTCCGGCTGCACTTTTATTGCCCCCATAAAACCTACACAGATCCACGACTCAGTTAATTTCCTTAAACTGTGGACATGCTGGATTTAAACAACTTTAAAGTACATTATTACAAACTCAATTCTAAACCTTCATTCTTTTCAGAACTATGAAAATGCAGATGGACTCTGATGTGTTTGATGTGGAAAATCAATAATATGTGTGAAATGCATTAATCTGTGATTTTATATATATATATGCATGTTGATGTTAAATGAATGTTTATTCCTGCATGTTGATTTAGAAGCACTGCTTATAAGATACACTAAGGTTAGTTTAGTTATACATAAGTTTGTAACAGTACATTCCAATGCATTTAAAACTGTGTATTCCTGTGGACTGATATCATGTGTCACCAGTCTTCATAGAACCCCAGCTTCTTCATCCTATTGGTCTCTCACAGACAAGGCCTGTTATTGGACTAAAGGTTCATCGAGCCCGCCCACGAAGGACGCTCATTGGCTGAGGTTCCGGTCAGGCCAGAATCCCGCGAAACTCAACAGAGCTTATAAAAGGGAGAGAGAGACTCTGTTTCAGCCCTTTTTGCCTTTTTCGTCAGACACCACTCTCTTTCTGCTCCGGATTCTCTTTTCGCCTGCTCCCTTCTTTCTGATCTCCTCCATTGTCTACACACAGCAAGGGAGAACAAAGGACCACATGGCGCTTTTCTGAACACAGCAGATAATTTGTTTATGTAACTTTGTATTTTCTTCTTCTCTTAAATGCCTAGGAATTCCTTTTTCTTTGAGCTCAATTCTTAATCGGAGTAAAACTCCAATTCCTAATTTATCACTTTTTGTTAAACTTTCTGTAAAACCGCCGTTTGTTTAATTTTAAGGTAAACTTTAATCTTGACTTTATTTTTATAATATTTTCCTTGACCAAGCACCTACCAGAAACTATTTTTATCTAAAGTCCGAAAGTTTTTTTTCTCTTCTAATTTGAAATCTGATCAGATATCTTTAATTATCCACGAAGACCTGCAGCGCTTGTCTACCAGGAAGAAAAGACGCAGCTCCCACATCACGCGCAGCTGAGGAATCAGCGCGCTTCTACAGCACCTCAACCATCGAGATCCAACTTACGATCTCATGAATATCATTAATCGTCAAGAGAATATTTGCGGGACAAATATTCTGGGTTTTGCCCCTGAACAACACTTCAAAACTTCACGAAGACGGACGACAGAATCATCATCACCGAGAAGCACGTGAGCTGTAAAAACTTTAATTCCACTGCTGAATTAACGTCTGAGGCTCGTTAATAATTTATATATCTAATCCGATGCAAATTAAGAAGTCCTTAACATAACTCTTCTTTTCATTAAAATTCCGTTTTTATTTTCTTAAGATTAATTTAGGACTTTTTCATAAGTAATAAACTTTCTCCATAAGTTTGCGTTGTTTTTAATAATCTGTTAACTCAAACTGATAGAAATTCATCTCTCAGTTTAACCCTGGTTCCGAAAATATTGACATTGTTAATCTATCATTTACAAGATTGATTTTATGATTAATGAAATTATTTCAATGTCTATTAATCATTTCATTTAATAAATATTTAAAAATGAGAAGTTGTTGGGAATTTATTTCATTCTGAGTCTGTTTCAAGCCCAGGTATCGAATTCACGGAAAATTTTTGAGACTGATTATTGATTAATTTATTGAGTGATCAAACAGGTATAAAGTGAAATTAAAGATCAAATTGCTTCTTAAAGATAGAAGCTGGTGCCCCTTACGAGTGTTATTAGCTTTTCTGATGTATATGAAATGAGATTTGAGCTCAGATTCCAATACATCAATATAAATTAAATAATTCATACCTGATCATATTTATTATTTATTAATATTCCCATATTTTACGTTACAAGAGGTAGACGCTTCGGACACGGGAGTGGGAGCAGTGCTGTCCCAGCGGTCACCGGACGATGGCGCCAAGCGACCGTGCGCCTTCTTCTCCCGGCGCTTGTCCCCGGCGGAGAGAAACTACGATGTGGGGGACAGAGAGCTCTTGGCCATCAAGCTCGCCCTGCAGGAGTGGCGCCACTGGTTAGAGGGGGCGAACCTGCCGTTTGTGGTCCTCACGGACCACAAGAACTTGGAATACTTACGATCTGCCAAGCGCCTGAACGCCCGCCAGGCGCGCTGGTCCCTGTTCTTCGCCAGATTCCAATTTTCCATCACCTTCAGGCCTGGCTCTAGGAACGTCCTGCCTGACGCCCTCTCCAGGCAGTTCGCCCCCGTGGAGTCGGAGGAGGCGCCCCACTCCATCCTGCTCAGGTCGTGCGTCGTGGGAGCCATCTCGTGGGACATCGAGAGCAAGATCCGGAAGGCACAGCAGGTGGAACCTGACCCTGGCGGCGGACCGGAGGGGAGGCTGTTCGTGCCATCCGCGGTCCGAGGAGAGGTCATCCACTGGCTCCACACCTCCAAGCTCACCTGTCACCCTGGCACCTCCCGGATGATAGATCTCCTCCAACGGTCCTTTTGGTGGCCAGGCCTGCGGAGGGATGCAGCCCGCTACGCCCGGGCTTGCCCAATCTGTGCCACCTGCAAGTCGGGAAATGCCCCTCCAGCGGGTCTGCTCCAGCCCCTGCCCGTCCCTGGCAGGCCCTGGTCGCACATCGCGCTGGATTTCGTCACCGGACTCCCTGTCTCCAACTCCTATGACACCATCCTGACCATCGTGGACCGCTTCTCCAAGGCCGTGCACTTCGTCCCCCTGCGAGGCCTCCCTACTGCCCTGGAGACGGCGGACCTCCTCGTCCAACACGTGGTCAGGCTGCATGGGATTCCGGTGGACGTGGTCTCGGACCGGGGCCCCCAGTTTTCTTCTGAGGTTTGGAGGTCTTTCTGCAACGCCATCGGAGCCAAGGTGAGCCTCTCCTCCGGCCATCACCCCCAATCCAACGGGCAGTGTGAGAGGACCAACCAGGAGCTGGAGGCTGCGCTCCGCTGTGTGTCCAGATCCAAACCCACGTCCTGGAGCAACCATCTTGCCTGGGTTGAATATGCCCACAACACCGCTCGCTCTTCTGCTACAGGGATGTCCCCCTTCAAAGCGTCCCTGGGTTACGACCCCCCGCTGTTTCCGGAGCAGGAGAGTGAAGTAACTGTCCCGTCAGTTAGGGCCCATCTCAGGCAGTTCCGCTCCACCTGGGCTGCCGCGCGCCGTGCGCTATTACGCACAGCGGAGCGCAACAGGACTGTGGCGGACCGGCGTAGAAGACCTGCCCCGGCGTACAGAGTTGGGCAGCTTGTTTACATTTCCACCCAGGACGTCACTCTAAAAGGCGAGAGGAGAAAGCTGGCACAGCGCTTCATGGGTCCCTACCCCATCACCCGGATCATCAACCCGGTGGCTGTGCGCGTGGCTATTCCCCCCTCCCTCTGCATTCATCCTACTTTCCACGTGTCGAAGGTGAAACTGGCAGTTACTGACCCCCTTTGCCCTCCTCCTGCAGCGCAACCCACGCCCCGGATGATTGGTGGCCATCCGGCCTTGTCCGCCTCCTCCATCCTGGACTCCCGGCGCCGGGGTCGTGGGTTGCAATACTTGGTGGACTGGGAGGGCTATGGGCCCGAGCATCGACAGTGGGTGCCCCCGTCGTTTGTGTTGGACCCATCACTCATCGCGGACTTCCACCGAGCGCACCCGGATAAGCCATCGCCAGGAGGTGCTGCTAGAGGGGGGAGTACTGTCACGCCGCGCCATTCATCAGTGGCGCCACCTGCTCACGCACCTGCTACTCGTCAGCGGCGAAGGATAAAAGCCGCCTCGCCCTGAGCTTCGGCCTGAAGCCGTAGACTTCATTTCCCTTCCATGGGCTTCTACCACATTCTCTTCAGCATCCTCGTCACCGGTAAGAAAATCGCTTACCTCATCTCTCCAGTCTGCTCCCCTGTGCACAGGTGGATTCCTCGGCGGCGGACAATCCCGTCCCTCGTCTCTCCTCGCTGCTGCACCGAGCCCTGCAGGTGGCTGTCTCCCGGGCTTCCATCCTTGAAGCGCCAGTCATCTGTCCCAACAAGTAAGCTTCTCTCCCTCGCCTATTCTCCTCCTGTGTTGGTGTGTGCTCATCTCCCTGTGTCTGATTTCTCCCATAGGGTTGCCGGCTGAACGGTCTCCTGCCTCTGGGTCTGAAGCAGACGCCACCACCAACACATTAACATTCCGCAGACACGCACCCAAACATCCCTGTTGTTAATAAACAGTTTGAACTACTCTGAGCCTGTGTGTGTGCGTCTCCTGAGCCGAACGTTATGTCAGGATGCTTATACATTATATTTTGATTCACTTTGGAGGGAGCAGACAACGATTCTCTGATGGGGAAGACAGGGGCTAAGCTGAGGGGTGGCGGATGAAGAGGAGCTGCAGAGAGGCGTGTAAGACTGCGACTCTGCTTTCTGGTCCCAACTCTGAGTAGTCACGGTTTTGGAAATTTGGATAAAAAAGATGCCAGATTGTTAGATAAATGAGAAGCACCATCCAAAGTGGGATGAATGCTGTCTCGTCTCATAAGACCAGGTTTTCCCCAAAAAGAGCTCCAATTGTCAATGTAGCCCACGTCATTTTTAGGACACCACACAGACAGCCAGCGGTTCAAGGATGACGAGCGACTAAACATGTCATCACCGGTCAGATTGGGGAGGGGCCCAGAGAATACTACAGTGGCAGACATCGTTTTTGCAAACTCACACACCGATTCTATATTAAGTTTCGTGACTTCCGACTGCCGGAGACGGATGTCATTAATGCCGGCGTGAATAACAATTGTGGAGTATTTACAGTTACTTTTAGCCAGCATTTTCAAATTTGACTCGATGTCGCCTGCTCTGGCCCCAGGAATACATTGGACTATGGCCGCTGGAGTCTCTAGGTTCACGTTTCTGACTACAGAGTCGCCAATGATCAGAGTTTTTTCCTCAGCGGGTGTGTCGCTGAGCGGGGAAAAACGATTAGAAACGTGAACAGGTTGGTGGTGAACCAGGGCTTTGCGACTAGGCTTCCTTCTCACCGTCACCCACCCAGAAAAACATGCAAGTTTGCAGCCATTTCCCATGAAATGGCTGCAAAAGGCAGCCATTTCATGGGAAATGTACGGTCGATACTGGGAAAGTTAGATGAGCTAGCGGCTATCTCCCGTTATGATAGCACTTACCGGGAGTGCTCTCTCCTTTTGTTTACTGAGACGTGGCTAACTGAACTAGCAGCAGATGCTAACATTGAGCTGGAGGGTTTTCACATGATACGAGCTGACCGAACACCAGAGAGTGGCAAAACTAGGGGCGGTGGAGTGATAATGTATGTTAACAACAACTGGTGCAGACCGGGACATATCACTGTTAAACAACGACACTGCAGCAAAGACATTGAGTTGCTAGCTGTTAGCATGAGGCCTACATATCTCCCGAGAGAACACTCACACGTGATCTGCATTGTTGTTTATGCAAACCCGACGGCGAACGCTGGGACAGCGCGTGACGTCATCCATTCAGTAACCAGCAGGCTGCAGACAGAACACCCAGATGCTCTTCTCCTCATCTCAGGCGATTTCAACCACGTTTCACTGTCTCCCATTCTGCCCACTTTCACCCAGTATGTCACATGCCACACTAGAGACAATAAAACACTGGATTTGTTCTACGCAAACACTAAGGAGGCGTACACCTCATCACAACTCCCCCCACTTGGGAGATCGGATCACAACTTGGTTCATCTCCGACCGGTGTACAAACCCCTAGTGCACAGACAATCTCCGGCCATGCACACTGTGGAGTTATGGTCTGAGGAGACAATGGACACTCTAAAGGACTGTTTTGAAGCCACTGCCTGGGAGCAGCTCTGCGATCCACATGGTGAGGACATCGATGGCCTCATTCACACCTTCACGGGCTACCTCAGCTTCTGTGTGGACAAATCCGTTCCCACCAAGACCATACGGCGTCACTCAAACAACAAACCCTGGATCAACCCTGAGATAAAAACACTTCTGAGAGAGAAGAAGAGGATCTTCAGATCGGGAAACAGGGAGATGCTGAAGTCCGTACAGAGGGAGCTGAGGAGAAAGATCAGAGAAGGCAAGGACAGCTTCAGGAAGAAGATGGAGGACAAGCTGCAACAGAGCGACATCAGCGGGGTCTGGAGAAACCTCAAAACCATCTCGGGGCTCCAGAATACCTCCCCCCAGGCCACGGGGGGCAGGGAGTGGGCGAACAACCTGAATCTGTTTTTCAATAGATTTGACCAACCGCCCTCCCCCCTGTCTGCACAACAACCACTGCTGCCTCTAAGAAATCAAGTCCTGCTGCCCACTCCCCACTCCACCGACACCCCCCCCACTCCCAACACACAGCCCCCCATCCTGACCCTGACCAAGACCCAGGTGAGGACGGAGCTGAGGAAGATCAAGGCGAGGAAGGCGTCGGGACCGGACGGCATCAGCGCAAAGCTCCTCAAGTCCTGTGCAGACCAGCTGTGTGGGATTGTGACGTATATCTTCAACATGAGCCTGAAACTGGGGAGGGTACCACAGCTGTGGAAAACATCTTGTGTGGTACCTGTACCAAAAACTTCCCACCCCAAAGACCTGAACAGCTACAGACTGGTGGCCTTGACGTCCCACTTGATGAAGACCCTGGAGAGACTGCTCCTTGCTCATTTCCGCCCCCTGGTGGAACCAGCGATGGATCCACTCCAGTTCGCCTACCAGCATGGCATTGGGGTGGAGGATGCGGTGATCTTCCTCCTTCACCGTTCTCTGTCCCACCTGGAGAAGCCCAGGAATATGGTGAGGATCATGTTCTTTGACTTCTCCAGTGCTTTCAACACCATCCAACCGATGATCCTGAAGGACAAGCTGCTGCGCGCAGGGGTGGACCAGCACCTGTCATCATGGATCCTGGACTACCTCACGAACCGGCCTCAGTTTGTGAGAACCCGGGACTGTGTTTCCGACACGATCATCAGTAGCACGGGGGCCCCCCAGGGAACGGTGCTGGCTCCCTTCCTGTTCACTTTTTATACTGCGGACTTCTCACACAACACAACACATTGCCATCTACAGAAGTTCTCTGATGACTCTGCGATCGTTGGTCTCATCTCCAACGGAGATGAAGCTGAGTACAGAGGGCTTATCCAGGACTTTGTGGACTGGTGCCATCGGAACTGCCTCCAGATCAACGCGAGGAAAACTAAGGAGCTGGTGGTGGACTGCCGCAGGCATGGGCAGCCCTTCACAGCACCAGTAAATATACAGGGAACAGACATCGAGATGGTGACATCCTATAAGTACCTGGGTATTCATCTGAACAATAAACTAGACTGGTCACACAATACTGACGCACTCTACAAGAAGGGACAGCGCAGGCTGTTCCTGCTGAGGAGACTCAGGTCTTTTGGTGTACAAGGGGCGCTGCTGAAGTCATTCTATGACACGGTGGTGGCATCAGCCATCACTTTTGGAGTGGTCTGCTGGGGCAGTGGCATTACTGCAGCCGATAGGAAGAGACTGAACAAACTGATTAAGAAAGCTAGCTCTGTCCTGGGGCAGCGCCTTGATCCGATGGAGGAGATAGGAGAGAGAAGGACGGTGGCTAAACTGTCATCTCTGCTGGAGTCCGAGTTCCACCCTATGCAGGACATACTGGATGCACTGAGGAGCTCATTTAGCAGCAGACTACATCATCCCAGGTGCACAACCAAGAGGTTTCGTAGGTCCTTCCTACCAACGGCTGTCAGACTGTACAACCTAAGCAGGGCTGCTCGCAGAGATAGCAAAAAGACGTAACAAACTAATAGTTTTTTTGAATGCAAAAGATGCAATAGACTTACACAATGGTCCTCTCCGGCATACAACTAGGAACATACCGGTCGCTATGGAGGGTGAGAATATGTATGGGCACATAATCATACCATGTAGGATAACTAAATAGACGGTTATGCTGTTTCATCCCACCTAGCAACAATGCTCTGCACTGTGTGTGTTTATATATTTACATATTTATTCCATCTAGCTACAATGCTCAGCACTGGGTGTGTTTATATTTATATATCTATATATTTATTCCATCTAGCTACAATGCTCCGCACTGTGTTTTTTATATATCTACATATTATTCCATCTAGCTACATTGCTCCGCACTGTGTGTGTTTATATACTTGCATATTTATTCCACCTAGCTGCAATGCTCCGTACTGTGGGTGTTTATATATTTACATATTTATTCCATCTAGCTACAATGCTCTGCACCGTGTGTTCATATATTCATATATTTATTCCATCCAGCTACAATGCTCTGCACTGTGTGTCTGTGTGTGTGTGTGTGTATATATATATTTTATAGTAATATGTACATATGTATATTAGCTGCTCTTGCTTGCTTGTTTTTTTTTCTTGCCTTCTGATTGTTGCTCTGAGTGTTGCTATCCCTGTGCTGTTGCAATCCTGGAATTTCCCCGTTGTGGGACTAATAAAGGCTTATCTTATCTTATCTTATCTTATCTTAAGTTAGGTTAATTGGCATCAACTGGGGATTCTAAATTGTCCTTAGGTATGACTGTGAGAGTGAATGGTGGTCTGTCTCTCTGTGTTGGCCCTGCGATGACTGGCGATCTGTCCAGGGTGGACCCTGCCACTCGACTGAAGATGCTGGGATAGGCTTCAGTGACCCGAAAAGGATTAAGTGGAAGAAAATGGATGGATGGATGGAAAATGTGAAAATGTATGAGAAAAAAGTCACAAATTTATGAGAAAAGATGTAAAAAGTTACGAGAATTTGTTTTTTCAAATTTATGAGAAAAAAGTCACAAATTAAACTAGAAAAGCACTTGTACAGTGCATACCTCCACCAAGGCTCCTTCAGTCTCTCATGGATCACCTGCAAAATGTAATGGGTTTGTGTGTAGGGCTAGAGCCACTTGTGGTGAAAATTGCATCAAAGTCTGTCCATTAGTTTTGGAGTATTGTTGCTAACACACTGTGAGAAGAGCCTTGGCTGAGGTATGCATTCCCAGATCATCACCAAAATCTAATCATCTATTCCCCATGCCATTACACACCTTTCCTGAAAATTTCGTCCAAATCCGTTCTTAACTTTTTGAGTTATGTTGGTAACAGACAGACAGACAGACAAACGCCGGTAAAAACATTACCTCCTTGGCAGAGGTAAAAATAGTAGCAAATTTATGAAAAAAATCACAAATTTACAAAAAAGGCACACATTTATGAGAAAAAAGTTACAAATTTATGAGAAAAAATGTGAAAATGTATGAGAAAAAAGTCACACATTTAAAGTAACAAATTTATGAAGAAATCACAAATTTACAAGAAAAAAAGTCACAAATTTATGAGAAAAATGTAAAAATTTATGAGGAAAGAAGTCACAAATTTAAAGAAACAGCAAATTTATGAAAACAAATCACAAATTTACTAGAAAAAAAGTCACAAATTTATGAGAAAAAAATGTAAAAAACATATGAGAAAAAAGTCACAAATTTATGAGAAAAAAATATATCTAAATTTACGAGAAAAACTTTTTGAAAATTTATGAGAAAAAAGTCACAAATTAAAAAAATAGTAGCCAATTTATGAAAAAAAATCACAAATTTACAAAAAAGGCACAAATTTGTGAGAAAAAAAAGTCACAAATTTATGAGAAAAAAGTTCCAAATTTTTGAGAAAATTTTTTTGAAAATTTATGAGAAAAAAGTCACAAATTTATGTAGAGTGGTTAGCACTGCGGCAGCACAGCAACTCACCCTTGGCCGGGGGATCCTGGGTTCGATCCCAGCCCCTGTCCAACAGTGATCTGTGTGGAGTTTGCATGTTCTCCCCGTGTCTGCGTGGATTTACTCCGGGATTTCTCCGGTTTCCTCCCACATGCCAAAAACATGCCAGTTAGGTTAACTGGCATCAACTGGGGATTCTAAATTGTCCTTAGATATGACTGTGAGAGTGAATGGTTGTCTGTCTCTCTGTGTTGGCCCTGCGATGACTGGCGATCTGTCCAGGGTGGACTCTGCCTCTCGCCCAAAGATGCTGGGATAGGCTCCAGCGACCCGAAAAGGATTAAATGGAAGAAGATGGATGGACGGATGGAAAATGTGAAAATGTATGAGAAAAAAGTCACAAATTTATGAGAAAAGATGTAAAAATTTATGAGAATTTTTTTTTTCAAATTTATGAGAAAAAAAGTCACAAATTAAACTAGAAAAGCACTCGTACAGTGCATACCTCCACCAAGGCTCCTTCAGTCTCTCATGGATCACCTGCAAAATGTAATGGGTTTGTGTGTAGGGCTAGAGCCACTTGTGGTGAAAATTGCATCAAAGTCTGTCCATTAGTTTTGGAGTACTGTGGCTGACACTCTGTGAGAAGATAAGAGCCTTGGCTGAGGTATGCATTCCCAGATCATCACCAAAATATAATGGGTTCCTCTCTAGACCAAGAACCACCTCTGGTGAAAATTTCATCCAAATCCATCCAGTAGTTTTTGTGTAATCCTGCTGCACAAATACAACCAAAGCCCTTGGTGGAGGTATGCACTCTCAGATCATCACCAAAATCTAATCATCTGTTCCCCGTGCCATTACACACCTTTCCTGAAAATTTCGTCCAAATCTGTTCATAACGTTTTGAGTTATGTTGGAAACAGACAGACAGACAGACAGACAGACAGACAGATAAATGCCGGTAAAAACATTACCTCCTTGGTGGAGGTAAAAATAGTAGCAAATTTATGAAAAAAATCACAAATTTACAAAAAAGGCACACATTTATGAGAAAAAAGTTACAAATTTATGAGAAAAATGTGAAAATTTATGAGAAAAAAGTCACACATTTAAAGTAACAAATTTATTAAGAAATCACAAATTTACTAGAAAAAAGTCACAAATCTATGAGAAAAATGTGAAAATTTATGAGGAAAGAAGTCACAAATTTAAACTAGAAAAACACTCATAGAGCGCATACCTCCGCCAAGCTCCTTCCGTTTGTCATGGATCACCTCCAAAATGTAATGGGTTTGTGTGTAGGCCTATAGCCACTTGTGGTGAAAATGGCATCAAAGTCTGTCCATCAGTTTTGGAGTATTGTTGCTAACACACTGTGAGAAGATAAGAGCCTTGGCTGAGGTATGGATTCTTAGATCATCACCAAAATATAATGGGTTCCTCTCTAGCCCAAGAACCACCTCTGGTGAAAATTTCATCCAAATCCATCCAGTAGTTTTTGTGTAATCCTGCTGCACAAATACAAACAAAGCCCTTGGTGGAGGTATGCACTCTCATATCATCACCAAAATGTAATCATCTGTTCCCCGTGTCATTACACACCTTTCCTGAAAATTTCATCAAAATCCGTTCAGAACTTTTTGAGTTATGTTGGTAACAGACAGACAGACAGACAGACAGACAGACAGACCCCGGTAAAAACATTACCTCCTTGGCGGAGGTAAAAAACAGCAAATTTATGAAACCAAATCACAAATTTGCTAGAAAAAAGTCACAAATTTATGAGAAAAATGTGAAAATGTATGACAAAAAAGTCACAAATTTATGAGAAAAGATGTGAAAATTTATGAGAAAAAGTTCCAAATTTATGAGAAAAAATGTAAAAAAAATTATGAGAAAAAAAAGTCACAAATTTATGAGAAAAACATCTACAGTTACAAGAAAAACTTTTTGAAAATTTATGAGAAAAAAAGTCACAATTTAAAAAAATAGCAAATTTATAAAAAAAAAATCACAAATTTACAAAAAAAAGGCACAAATTTATGAGGAAAAAAATATAAAAAATTTATGAGAAAAAAGTCACAAATTTATGAGAAAAAAGTTCCAAATTTTTGAGAAAATTTTTTTGAAAATTTACTAGAAAAAAGTCACAAATTTAAAAAAAAATAGCAAATCTATGAAAAAAATCACAAATTTACAAAAAAAGACACAAATTTACGAGAAAAACTTACAAATTTTTAAGAAAAAAGTTACAAATTTATTTGGAAAAAGTTACAAATTTATGGGAAAAAATGTTAAAATTTATGAGAAAAAGTCACAAATTTATGAGAAAAAAAATGAAAATTTAGGAGAAAAAAGTTTCAAATCTACAAGAAAAAAATTGTAAAATTACTTGAAAAAAAGTCACAAATTTAAAGTAACAAATTTATGAAAAAATCACAAATTTACTAGAAAAAGTCACAAATTTATGAGAAAAGTCATAAATCTATGAGAAAAAAAATGTAAAAATTTATGAGGAAAAAAGTCACAAATTATAAAAGTAGTAGCAAATTCATGAAAGCAAATCACAAATTTATTGAAAAAAGTCACAAATTTATGAGAAAAAAATGTTAAAATTTTTGAGAAAAAGTCACAAATTTATGAGAAAAAAATGAAAATTTAGGAGAAAAAAGTTTCAAATCTACAAGAAAAAAATTGTAAAAATACTTGAAAAAAGTTCCAAACTTACAAAAAAATTTTTAGTACATTTACAGAAAAAAAAATCACAAATTTATGAGGAAAATTTTAGAAAAAGTTACAAATTAACAATATATATATATATATATTAATATATATAGTGTATATATATATATATACACACACAAATATATATAGCAAATATATGAGTAAATAAATTGAAAATTTTACAAAAAAGTTACAAATTTTTGAGAAAAAAATTGCAAGTTTACAGTAAAAAAATTGAGAATGTTCCAGATTTACAAGAAAAATGTCACAAATTTATGGGGAAAAGTCACAAATTTACAAGAAAACAGCAAATGTACAAGGAAAAAAGTAACAACTTTATGAGAAAAAGCTGCAGGATTACAGTAAAAAGTTGCAAATTTATGAGAAAGTTCCAAAATTACAAGAAAAAGCTAGCAAAAATGTAAGAAAAAAGTCAGTTTTACAAGAAAAACTAACAAATTTATGAGAAAGTTTCAAATTTTCAAGAAAAATGTGTCAAATTTATAGGAAAAAAGTCAAAAATTTGCAAGAAAATAAACTGAAAATAGGTAAACAGGTAAAGTCCATGTGGGCAAACACAGATGGGGC
The DNA here is from genome assembly GCA_020510985.1 of Pholidichthys leucotaenia. Classification (NCBI taxonomy): domain Eukaryota; kingdom Metazoa; phylum Chordata; class Actinopteri; order Cichliformes; family Pholidichthyidae; genus Pholidichthys; species Pholidichthys leucotaenia. Next base: position 257,687,028 of record CM035843.1, read on the forward strand.
CAACATGGAACCAGTGTGTTATGTATGGAAAAAGGAGTCGGAGTCTCATCCATGTACTGAACCAACCACACATTTTATTAAGAGAACAGAACTATTTATACAGTGGGCCATGCCCGTCTGACATCGTACCAGGGGCGGGTACAGCAGCACACACACACTACCACACTCACTACACCACAATTCTCCTCCCCCTTACAAAAATGCAAAACCACACACAGTCGAGACCCTCCCCAATTTAGGACCCGAACCATGTACTAAGGAACACAGGGAATAATGAACTGTAGGAAACTGACCTATCACAGTCACATAAGTATGGTCCCTGTGACGACAGAGTGTCACCACTGTAATGATTTGTTGTATGTGTGTCTATATTGTTTGTAATATTGTAAATGTTATTATGATCATTTGTAGAAATGCACACATTATTTTAGAATCTGTCTTTGTCTAATTTGGAGTGCCTTTTGTGAGATAATTGTGTGGTTAATCATTTGGGTAAACAATTGGTGATTGTATAATGCACATACCTTTGCCAGCGTGCTTCCTGTGGGTGTCCAGGCAAAAGACTCTTTGGGGGTTGAACGCCTTTTTAAAGGACACCAGTAGGAAGGAAGCATGTATGGTAAGTTAGAGGGGTGGTTTAGCATTTGTAAATAGGGGTTCAAATTATTTATTGAATTATTTATATGTTTATTTATTCTATGTTATTTATTTACTCCGTATATAGTTGGGGGAATTATTTATGTATTTTAGATATTAGTGGGTATGTGTAAAGAATGGAAAAATGTTTATTGTCTTACCTGGGGCTATGGTAGGGGCTAATCAGCCCTAATTATCTCGAATAGTATTTAACAGGTGTGGTTAATGATAATGGGTATTCATTCATTCCTCGGTATTCTTGGTTGATGGTGAATTGTTCATTCTTTGATGAAGAGTCGTGTCAGATGTTTTCTTGGGAATTATGTATTTGTAAGTTTTGTAAAATAAAAATCTGAAAATTGGAGAATTGAAATCTGGCCAGAGACTGCGCCACATTGTTACATTTGGTGGCAGCGGTGGTCCGTTCCCAGGACGTCGTAGCCTTTGGTGGAAGTGGTGAAAGACCGCGGGACGGAAGGACTCATGGCCAGAAGGAAAGTGAGGTAAGAGGAGCAGTCTGACCTGGATGCAGGTATGGCAGCTGAGGACCCGGGAGTCAGCGGACTGGGCGAGCTCGAGGAGCTAACGTGCCTGGTGAAATCTTTGGTGCGTTTGCTGACTCTCAGGGATTGTCAGATGGAGGAAGAAGCCGCTCTTCAGGACCAAAGGTGGCGGACTGTGGATGGTCAAATTCGTCGAATGGAGTCGCAGGTTGCGGAGCTGAGAGAGGAGTATGGGAGCCAGGCTGAACGTAGTGGTGATGACGGTGCTTTGGGGGAGGTTCCCGGGGTGACGGCCAGTCGGGTCGGCCCGCAGGAAGATGATTTGCCGCTGCAGGTGCAGCCAAGGAGGCCACGAACGCACCCCGAGCCCAGGCTGAATCCTGTCTCTCCCGAAGATGACATCGAGCACTACCTGGCGACGTTCGAGAGGATCGCTACAGTCTGCCGCTGGCGTGAAGAAGAGTGGGCTAACCAGCTAGCTCCTCTGCTTACAGGTAAAGCGCGGAGCGCATATGTACTGATGGATATTGCTGACACGAACAATTATGGGAAAGTCAAGAAAGCAATTTTAAGTAAATATGAGATTACATCTGACACTTATAGAAGGAGGTTTCGGTCCCTGGACATTCATCAGGACGAAACCCCTGGTGAACATTATGTACGTTTGAAAGACCTGTTATGTAAATGGATTAAACCAGAGACCTTAACTATAAAAGACATTATGGAACAATTGAGCAGTTTCTGCGGATGGTGAACCCGGAACTGGGAATCTGGATACAAGAGCGGGACCCGAAGACTGCAGAGGACGCTGCTCATCTGGCGGAGGTTTTTCTGTCGGCTAGGTCTGGGAGCAGGAGACCTACTCTTGGCCGTGACAGATCTTTCACCACACGGAGTGAGTTTAATGAGGGTGAAAGGGGTGGTCCAGCTCAAAATAGGCTGTATTCCAGGCCCAGTCAGATCACAAATAGCAGATATGATAATAGCAAAAAGTCACGTGTTGTTGCAAATAAAGATATACGCTGCTATCAGTGTAATAAAATCGGTCACACCCAGTATTCATGTCCTGCCACAAAGAATGAGAAACCGTCATTACTATGTTCAGTTCCTAGACCCACTTTTTCAGCCCCAGTGCACAGTGGAGTGTATAAAACGAAGGCGTTGCTTAATGGTCAGTGTGAAGAGGCCCTGTTAGACTCTGGTTGTTTTCAAACAGTTGTGCTGCCCAGTTTGGTCCCTAGGGATTTGTGGAATGAATCTGAAGTAAATATCAGTTGTGTTCATGGGGATAAGAAACTGTACCCGACCGCTGAGGTTTATTTAACAGTGAGGGGGGGGGGAACTTATCTCCTTCCTGTAGCTCTTGTGCCTGATTTGCCTTATTCAGTTATTCTTGGCAATGATGTTCCAACTTTGTTGGACATCATACAACAGGTTAGAGAGGAACAAACGGAGGAGAGACAGGCAGGTGGTGCTGTTGAGCAGAGTAAAGACACCTGTAGTGAAAAATTGTAATATGGTGACAACCAGGGCGCAGAGGGCACAGAGGGCTGCCAATGTTCTTCAGGAGCTACCATTTTGTGATTCTGAGATAGAGGCAGGCCCTATTAAACAACCTAAATCTGTCACGTCTCGCCGCTCATCAGCGGCGCCAGCTGTGCGCACACCTGCGCCTCGTCAGCGGCGAGGGATTTAAGCCGCCTCGCCCTGGGCTTCGGCCTGAAGCCGTCTGTTCTCACCGGCTACTCTTGCTGCAAGGAACCCCCTTCATCAAGCAAGATAAGACGTAAGCATCTCTTACCTTTTCCTCCCAGCATTCTCCCCTGTGCACAGGTGGATTTCCCGGCGGCGGACAACGTCTCCTCGCCGCCATCTCCTCGCTGCTGCTTCAGGCGCTCCAGGTCGCTGTCTCCCGGGCTACGCCCTTGCTTAACGCCAGCCACCTGCCCAGACCAAGTAAGCCAGCAACCAGTATTACCTCCTGTATTGGTGTGGTGCCCGTTACCCTTCCCCTCTGCTTCTCCCACAGGGTTGCCCGGCTGAATGGCTTCCTGCCCCCATGCCTGACGCAGACATCCACCACCAATACATCCACATATCACAGACACGCAGCCATACACACACTTGTTGTTGAATAAACTGTTGAACCTATTCTGAGCCTGCGTGTGTGTCTCCTGAGCCGTGCATTATGTCAGTACGGCTTCAGCAGAGCAGCTCGGCGGACAGCGGGCTCACATGCCGTCTCACCACTCTCGAGGCTCAAATAGATTTAATAGTTCATCAGCAACAGGTGATGCTGAATCAATTAGTTAAGATCACTCACCGGTTAGATTGCCTGGACCTCCCGCAGCTGTTCCCCCCGACTCGTCAGGGAGGCGCAGCTCCTGCCGCTCCGGCGGCCGGTCAGACTGTTCCCAGGTCACCAACCCGGCTCACACCCATTCTGACCCCCGCCTGCTTTAGTGGACAGCTCGGCGGAGCGCAGGGGTTCATCATGCAGTGTGAGTCGGTGTTCTCCCGCGTCCCTGGGGATTTTCCCTCAGACCACTGCTGAATTGGCTATATGGGAAACCTCCTGGAGGGGCGGGCACTCACCTGGGCTTACGCCGTCATGGCGAAGCCCAGCTATGCCAACCTCTCCTACGGCCAATTCGTGCAACAGTTCCTCGACGTGTTTGACCATAGTCGTCGAGATAGTGTGTTAGTTGATTGCCTTCTCTGCCTCCAACAGGGAGGTCGGTCAGCTGCAGACTACTCGATCGACTTCCGGGTCATCGCGGAGGAGGTTGGCTGGAATGAGCCCTCGCTCTGCGGCATCTTCCTCCGCAGTCTGAACTCTGGTCTGAGGGATGAGTTGGCTGGTCGCGATATTCCGGGGAGGCTCTCGGAGCTGATATCGCTAGCGATTAGCTTGGATAACAGGCTTCGCGAGCGGTCTTCAGAGCGGAAGTCTGCTTCTCGCTCGTGGGGAGGCTCGCCTCGCCTGTCCCAAGCTTGCCCCCTGGCGTCACCACCGCTAGACTCCTCCGAGAAGTCGGAGGCGAAGGCGGTGGGCCGGTCAAAGCCCCATCTAGCGGAGAAACAATGCCGCCGGGAGTTGGGCCTCTGCATGTATTGTGGAGGCAGTCAACACCCCGTGGAGCATTGTCCGGAGAAGCCGGTTAGGGGTCCGCGAATCACTGTAGGGGGCCTTGCAGATTCTAACCGGTCGAGTCCCCCCATGAATTTGACGCTGCCCATCCAATTCTGCCATAATCCCACAGGGCACCTCACGCACGCACTGGTGGATTCAGGCGCGGAGGGTAGCTTCATTTCACAAAGCCTGGCAACCCGATTGGGCATCCGTTGCCACCCTCTTGAGTCTCCTCTCGCCCTAGTAAATCTCTCCCGTGTCTCCCTGGGAAAAGTAACACACCGGACGACCCCTGTCCCAGTAATCATCTCAGGAAATCACCGGGAGGATATCACCTTCTACGTCCTACCATCTTCAGTAACACCTGTGATTCTTGGATACCCATGGCTCCGCCTCCACAATCCTGTCCTGGACTGGAGGACCGGCAGAGTGTCCGCCTGGAGCTCTTTCTGCATGGGCACCTGCCTCCAATCCGCTGCCTGCGCCCCGTCCTCTCCTCCCACTCCCAAGGACGCTGCGCCTCCGGATCTCACCCTGGTGCCCTCGGAGATCCACGACCTGGGCATGGTCTTCAGCAAGTCCAAGGCAATGTCTCTTCCTCCACACCAGCCCTATGACTGCGCTATTAACATCCGCCAGGGGGCACCCTTACCCTCGGGACGTCTCTACAGCCTGTCAGCGCTGGAGAAGGAGGCAATGAACACCTATTTGAAGGAGTCGCTGACTGCCGGAATCATCCGCCCCTCATCATCACCATTAGGCGCAGGGTTCTTCTTTGTGGGCAAAAAGGATGGCTCCCTTCGTCCTTGTATTGACTACCGTGCCCTCAATGACATCACGGAGAAGGACCGCTACACCTTGCCCCTAATGGATACCGCCTTCCACTCCCTCCAGAGGGCGACTTGGTTCACCAAGCTGGATCTTCGCAGCGCATACCACCTCGTCCGGATCCGGGAGGGAGACGAGTGGAAGACAGCCTTCCGTACCCCGAACGGCCATTTCGAATACCTGGTTATGCCATTCGGGTTGACCAACGCTCCAGCCGTCTTTCAGCGCCTTATTAATGACGTCCTCCGGGATTTCATCGGCCTGTTTGCGTTCGTCTACCTGGACGATATCCTCATCTTCTCCAGATCCAGGGACGAGCACCGGGTCCACATGAGGCGGGTCCTTCAGAGACTGCTGGAGAACCGATTATATGTTAAGGCGGAAAAATGTGAATTCTACGCCAAGACTACATCCTTCCTGGGATTCGTCATCTCTCATGACCAGGTGCTCCCGGACCCAGCGAAGGTCAAAGCGGTGGTAGAGTGGCCCACTCCTACATCAAGGAAGCAGGTACAACAGTTCATTGGGTTTGCCAATTTCTACCGCCGCTTCGTCCCTAATTTTGGAGCCATCGTCAGTCCCCTGACCCGCCTCACCTCCCCTAAGACCCCGTTCCGGTGGACTGAAGAGGCCGCAGCTGCCTTCCAGGCGCTGAAGGCGGAGTTTTCCTCCTCCTAGGTCCTCAGCCAAGTCGACCCCGCGCTGCAGTGCATCGTTGAGGTGGACGCTTCGGACACGGGGGTGGGGGCGGTGTTGTCTCAGCGGTTGCCAAACGGCCCTGCGCCTTCTTCTCTTGGTGCTTGTCCCCGGCGGAACGTAATTACAACGTGGGGGACAGAGAGCTCCTCGCCATCAAGCTCGCGCTTCAGGAGTGGCGCCACTGGCTGGAGGGGGCCGCCCTGCCATTCGTGGTACTCACTGATCACAAGAACTTGGAATATTTAAGAACTGCCAAGCGTCTGAATGCCCGCCAGGCGCGTTGGTCCTTGTTCTTCGCCAGGTTTCGTTTTAACATCACCTTCAGACCTGGCTCCAAGAACGGCCTGTCCGACGCCCTCTCCAGGCAATTTGCCCCTGAGGCATCAGAAGACGCGGTCCACACCATCTTGCCCAGGTCGTGCGTCATGGGGGCCGTCTCATGGGACATCGAGAGCAAGATCCGGAAGGCGCAGGAATTGGAACCGGACCCTGGCGGCGGACCGGAGGGGAGGCTTTTTGTGCCATCTGCTGTCTGGGGGGAGGTTATCCACTGGCTTCATATATCCAAGCTCACCTGCCATCCTGGGTCCTCCCGGATGATCGACCTCCTCCAACGCTCCTTCTGGTGGCTGGGTCTGCGGAGGGACGCCGCCCGCTACGCCCGGGCCTGCCCCATCTGTGCCACCAGCAAGTCAGGTAACGCTCCCCCCGCGGGCCTGCTCCAGCCCCTGCCCATTCCTAGTAGGCCCTGGTCGCACATCGCCCTAGACTTCGTCACCGGTCTCCCTGTCTCAAACACCTTCGACACAGTCCTGACCATCATTGACCGTTTCTCCAAGGCTGCTCACTTCGTGCCATTACGGGGGCTTTCATCTGCCTTGAAGACGGTGGACCTCCTCATCCAGCACGTGGTCAGGCTGCACGGGATTCCGGTAGACATGGTCTCGGACTGAGGCCCCCAGTTTGCCTCGGACGTCTGGCGGTCCTTCTGCAACGCCCTGGGAGCCAAGGTAAGCCTCTCCTCCGGCCATCACCCCCAATCCAACGGGCATTGTGAGCGGACCAATCAGGAGCTGGAGGCTGCGCTCCGCTGCGTTACTGCATCCAAGCCTGCGTCCTGGAGCACACACCTCGCCTGGGTGGAGTACGCCCATAACACCACTCGCTCTTCTGCCACCTAGATGTCCCTATTCAAGGCATCCCTGGGCTACGATCCTCCTCTGTTCCCTACGCAGGAGAGCGAGTTGACTGTCCCCTCAGTCCAGGTGCACCTCAGGCGGTGCCGCTCCATCTGGTCTTCGGCGCGCAGCGCACTTTTACGCACGGCGGAGCGCAACAAGTCCACGGCGGACTGGCACAGGAGACCTGCGCCTGCCTACCAGGTAGGCCAACGAGTCTACGTGTCCACTCAGGACGTCTGTTTAAAGGGTGAGAGGAGGAAGCTGGCCCAACGGTTCATCGGTCCATTTCCCATCACCAAGATCACCAACCCAGTGGCTGTGCGTGTGGCTATTCCCCCCTCCCTCCGCATCCATCCCACCTTCCACGTCTCCAAGGTGAAACCAGTGGTCTCCGATCCCCTCTGCCCTCCACCTGCGGTGCAGCCCACGCCCCAGATGATAGATGGCCATCCGGCCTGGACAGTCTCTACCATCCTGGACTCCCGGCGCCAGGGTCGCGGGTTGCAGTACTTGGTGGATTGGGAGGGCTACGGTCCTGAATGGAGACAATGGGTGCGCTCCTCGTTTGTGTTGGATCCGTCCCTCATCGCTGAGTTCCACCGAGCACACCCGGAGAAACCATCGCCAGAAGGCGCTGCTAGAGGGGGGAGTACTGTCACGTCTCACCGCTCATCAGCGGCGCCAGCTGTGCGCACACCTGCGCCTCGTCAGCGCCGAGGGATTTAAGCCGCCTCGCCCTGGGCTTTGGCCTGAAGCCGTCTGTTCTCACCGGCTACTCTTGCTGCAAGGAACCCCCTTCATCAAGCAAGATAAGACGTAAGCATCTCTTACCTTTTCCTCCCAGCATTCTCCCCTGTGCACAGGTGGATTTCCCGGCAGCGGACAACGTCTCCTCGCCGCCATCTCCTCGCTGCTGCTTCAGGCGCTCCAGGTCGCTGTCTCCCGGGCTACGCCCTTGCTTAACGCCAGCCACCTGCCCAGACCAAGTAAGCCAGCAATCATTATTACCTCCTGTATTGGTGTGGTGCCCGTTACCCTTCTCCCTCTGCTTCTCCCACAGGGTTGCCCGGCTGAACGGCTTCCTGCCCCCGTGCCTGACGCAGACATCCACCACCAATACATCCACATATCACACACACGCAGCCATACACACACTTGTTGTTGAATAAACTGTTGAACCTATTCTGAGCCTGCGTGTGTGTCTCCTGAGCCGTGCATTATGTCAAAATCCAAGGCTCAGAGGAGAAGAGATAAGGTGTTAGCGTCAGCAAAGAACTTGGGTGAAGAAACACCACAGCTAAATCAATCAGTAGAGTTTGACATCCCTCCTGACATAGCTGCATTGCAGAAAGCTGACCCAGCATTTAGACCATGGTTTGATAAAGTCTCGGAGATTGAGGGTGTGAAACAGGGTAGAACGGATTGTTTGGCTGAGGCCTTGTATGTCATTAAAAAGGGCATTCTGTACCAGCAACAAGGTGGAGTTATGGCCATAGCTTTGCCACAGGACCTCATACCAAAAATTATGGAACTGGGACATGTTATCCCTTAGGCAGGTCATCTAGCATTTCATAAAACTTTACAGAGAATTGCTAGAAGGTTTGTGTGGCCGGGAATGTATACCCAGATAAAGGAGTTCTGCACAACGTGCCCAATATGTCAGATTACATCACCTAGGGGAGTAGCCCGTGCCCAACTGCAACCATTACCAATCATTGGAACACCTTTTGATAGAATAGGGATGGATGTAGTTAGCCCCCTAGAGAGAAGCTCCTCTGGTAATAAATACATTCTGGTAATTTGTGACTATGCTACTCGGTACCCAGAAGCCTTTCCCCTGAAATCTATTAAGGCTAGGCAGGTTGCCAACTGCCTTATCCAGTTGTTTTCAAGGGTAGGCATACCTAGAGAAATTTTGACAGACTGTGGAACAAATTTCTTGTCCAAACTGTTGCAGCAGGTATATAAGCTGTTGGGTATTAAGGGTATTAAGACCACCCCATATCACCCTCAGACTGATGGATTAGTGGAGCGATTTAATCAGACTCTCAAAAACATGCTGCGGAAATTTGTTTCTGAAACGGGCTCGGATTGGGACCAATGGGTACCATATTTATTGTTTGCTTATCGGGAGGTGCCCCAGGCTTCAACAGGGTTCTCACCTTTTGAACTGCTGTATGGTCGTCAAGTGAGGGGCCCATTGGACTTATTAAAGGAGCACTGGGAGAGTCCACCGAGTGATCAGGACAATGTGGTCTCTTATGTCATTAAGATGAGAGAGAAACTGGATCGAATGACTGCTTTGGCTCAGGAGCACATGAGGACGGCGCAGGCCAAACAAAAAACTTGGTATGACAAGAAGGCCAGAAAAAGGGTTTTTCACCCAGGACAACAGGTTTTGTTATTGCTGCCCTCGTGTGACAGTAAGCTGTTGGCTCGATGGCAGGGGCCACATGAAATTTCTAAGAAACTAAGTTCAGTGACATACAAACTATACATTATATGCCTGACAGGAAGGTAAAACATCAGACCTTCCACATTAACTTATTGAAAGAGTTTCAGCAGCCTGGTCATCAGCAGCAGCAACCTGTTCTTCAGGAGGCACATCAGCTCTTAATTTGTGCGACGGAAGTGGATGAGGAGAAAGAACAGTCCTTTCCCACAAATGTGTCAGAGCCTTACTTGTTTCAAGTGTCTCATTTGCAGGTGGATCAGCAGAGAGAGTTAGAGGCACTATTAGATCCAGAATTGTTTCAGGAGAGACCTGGTTTCACCACGCTGGTGCATCATAAGGTTTATCTGAAAGAGGAAGCTGTTCCACGTAGGAAATCTTATAGGATCCCGGAGTGACTGGTCCCAAAAATGAAGCAAGAAATTGACTTGATGTTGCAGCTGGGAGTGATCGAGGAGTCAGTCAGTGAGTGGTGTAGCCCGATTGTGCTGGTCCCCAAAAAGGATGGCTCATTAAGATTCTGTATTGACTTCAGATACCTTAATTCAGTATCTAAGTTTGAGTCGTACCCCATGCCCCGGATTGATGAACTATTAGAGAAAATGGGCAGGGCTAGGTTTATTTCTACTCTGGACCTATGCAAGGGGTATTGGCAGGTGGCATTGGCACCAGAAACAAAGGAACTTACAGCCTTTAAAACACCTCATGGCAGTTTCCAGTTTAGGGTCATGCCATTTGGCCTTCAGGGGGCACCTGCAACTTTTCAGCGGATTATGGACCAAGTGTTAAGGGGGGTATCAAATTTTGCGGCTGCCTATTTGGATGACGTGGTCATTTATAGTCAGACCTGGGAAGAACATTTGATACACCTTAGGCAGGTCCTTCAGTTAATTAAGAGGGCAGGACTGACAATCAATCCACGCAAATGTGCGTTCAGACAGCAGCAGGTGGAGTACCTGGGACATGTGGTTGGTCAGGGGGTTATTAGACCACGAGTAGGTAAAGTGGATGCCATCCGGACCTATCCTGTACCCACCACTAAGAAGAAGGTACGATCATTTATGGGAATGGTAGGATGGTACAGCAAGTTCATCCCCCACTTTGCTGAAAGAGCTGCAGTTTTGACTGACCTCACTAAGGCTTCAGCATCTAATAGGGTAAAATGGACAGAGGAATGTGATAGAGCTTTTGAGGATCTGAAGAGGGCTATTTCTGGGGAGAAGGTTCTCTACAGTCCAGACTTTGCTTGCCCGTTCATTTTACAGACAGATGCTTCAGGAGTTGGCATTGGAGCAGTACTTCTCCAGGAGGAGAGAGGAGAGAGACACCCAGTACTGTTTTTGAGCCGTAAGTTGTTGGACCGGGAGACAAGATACTCTATGGTAGAAAAGGAATGTCTTGCCATGAAATGGGCAATAGGGTCTCTCAAGTACTATTTACTAGGGCGTCATTTTTTGTTGGCGACAGATCATCGGGCCCTACAGTGGTTGGACAGGATGAAGGACATGAACAGTCGTCTCACAGGGTGGTATGTGTCCCTTCAGCCATATAATTTTACTGTTCGGTATGTGGCAGGGAAAACCAACCTTGTAGCAGATAGTCTCTCAAGAGTACATGACTCGTAGAGTACTGTACTCTTGGAAAAAAGGGGGGAGGAAATGTGACGATGGAGTGTCACCACTGTAATGATTTGTTGTATGTGTGTCTATATTGTTTGTAATATTGTAAATGTTATTATGATCATTTGTAGAAATGCACACATTATTTTAGGATCTGTCTTTGTCTAATTTGGAGTGCCTTTTGTGAGATAATTGTGTGGTTAATCATTTGGGTAAACAATTGGTGATTGTATAATGCACATACCTTTGCCAGCGTGCTTCCTGTGGGTGTCCAGGCAAAAGACTCTTTGGGGGTTGAACGCCTTTTTAAAGGACACCAGTAGGAAGGAAGCATGTATGGTAAGTTAGAGGGGTGGTTTAGCATTTGTAAATAGGGGTTCAAATTATTTATTGAATTATTTATATGGTTATTTATTCTATGTTATTTATTTACTCCGTATATAGTTGGGGGAATTATTTATGTATTTTAGATATTAGTGGGTATGTGTAAAGAATGGAAAAATGTTTATTGTCTTACCTGGGGTTATGGTAGGGGCTAATCAGACCTAATTATCTGGAATAGTATTTAACAGGTGTGGTTAATGATAATGGGTATTCATTCATTCCTTGGTATTCTTGGTTGATGGTGAATTGTTCATTCTTTGATGAAGAGTCGTGTCAGATGTTTTCTTGGGAATTATGTACTTGTAAGTTTTGTAAAATAAAAATCTGAAAATTGGAAAATTGAAGCTTGGCCCCACCATATTGTTACAGTCCCCTCGGGCATACAACTAGGAAAATACCGGTCACTATGGAGGGTGAGAATATGTATGGGTACATAATCATACCATGTAGGATAACTAAGTAGACGGTTGTGCTGTTTCATCCCATCTAGCAACAATGCTCTGCACTGTGTGTGTTTATATATTTACTGTACATATTTATTCCATCTAGCTACAATGCTCCGCACTGTGTGTGTTTATATATTTACATATTTATTCCACCTAGCTGCAATGCTCCGTACTGTGTGTTTATATATCTACATATTTATTCCATCTAGCTACAATGCTCCGCACTGTGTGTTTATATACTTATATATTTATTCCATCCAGCTGCAATGCTCTGCACTGTGTGTCTGTGTATATATAGTATATATTTATAGTAATATGTACATATGTATATTAGCTGCTCTTGTTTTCTTGTTTTTTGTTTTTTTTCTTGCCTTCTGATTGTTGCTCTGAGTGTTGCTATCCCTGTGCTGTTGCAATCCTGGAATTTCCCCATTGAGGGACTAATAAAGGCTTATCTTATAAAAATAACTAAAATCAATGTTTTTCTACTGAATGCACAAAATAATCCCCAAATAGTATACAGTTATACACACATGCACACCAGCACTATATACATATATACATAGCTACAGAGTATTTAAGTCACCCCTATGTCTACCGGCAGCCAGAGGTAAAACCAGCCTGGGGGGCCAGGAGAGTCCCGTGGCATGCGTGCCCCATGGCCGCCATCTGCCCCCAGGATCGAAGCCACCCTCCCTGGCGAAAATGTCCCTTCTTGCCATCAACTGGTTCTCCACTCTGGACCTGCAGTGCTGCTGTCCAGCACGCCATTCCTCTGTGTCTATCGGTCCGATCCTGACCGCCTTCAACATTGCCGTTGTGGCTCCAAACACTCTGGCCCCCTGTAGCTGCATTTCAAAGAAAACTGAAGCCTGCCTGTTGGCTCCGCTCGCTGCCTCAGGCGCCTCGTCTTACCACCCGGTGCCCTCATCCAAGGTGCGTGGAGCTCCGGTGCTGAGACACTGCCCGACCTCTGTGGCACACAGCTACTGTTGCTCACTCTCGGGGCTCACAGCATCACTTTCGCCGGCGTCGTTTCCCGACCCAGGCACCTCACTTCGCTGTTGCTCCCAGCACCCTCGTCCCACGCGCTCCGCTGTGCTGTCTCCATGCCCGGTCGTAGCTGCTCTCTCCCGGGGCTCTCAGCTTCACTCTGGTCGGTGTCACACTCCGACCCAGGCGCCTTGTCGCTATTCCCAGCACCCTTGTCCCAGGCGCGCCGCTGCATCGTCTCTGTGCCCGACTGTTATTGGGGACTGTCACTATCCCCGGCTCCCTCAGCCTGCATGGACCTGCTCTCCCACTGCCTAGCCTCCAGCTGTGGGGATGACTCCCGTTATTGCTCTCCCTCTCCGCTGTCATCACACACAGCACCGTCAAACTCATCAGCGCTCTGGTCCTGCACCTTTCTGTGCTTCCTGGCTGGCCCGCCGTCTTCAGTGACCGGGGACTTCCCTACTCGCAGCCCAGGTTCCACCTCGATGTCTAGCTGGTAGCCTAGAGCTCTCTTTCGGCATGCAGTTAGCTTTGTGGCTAAGCTGCCCATAGAAAACAAAAGGGCCGCTAGCTTCTCCAAGCTAACTAGCCTAGCCTCCTTTGGCACCAAAACTCCCGCCACCCACAGCTTCGTGGTCCTTGTCTGCCCAGTGAAAAATTCGGCCAGCCGCTCGACAGCATCCTCATACACCTCAGTCTCACCCAACGTACCAAGGATTCTTCGGCCCTCCGTACCGAGATGGTGGGTCAGAAACGCTCGTCATTGTCTCCCGTCGAGTCTGCTTAAGCCCAATATCCTGATATAATTCTCAAACGCAGCCGGCCACTTTGGCCACAGGATCACTGGCTCTCCCGCGTACTCCAGAAACGGAATCAAGGGTTGAGGTACCCCATACACTCCCATATTTTCGGTACTATCCGCTTTTATTCTCGTCGCCAAATGTTATGTATGGCGAAAGGAGTCGGAGTCTCATCCATGTACTGAACCAACCACACACTTTATTAAGTGAACAGAACTATTTATACAGTGGGCTGTGCCCACCTGACATCATGCCAGGGGCGGGTACGGCAGCATACATGCACTACCACACTCACTGCACCACACGGTGGACAAGCCCACATGGACCCATAAGACAGCCCACTTTAACCTGTGGTGAGGTCCACATGGACATGCTGGCTGGGTTTGTGCTGCAAAATCTTTAAATGTGAAACAGAATGGCCTGCAGTTTGCCTGAATGTGAGCATATTAACATGCAATAAAATGAAGCTGACCAGAGTAAACAAGGAATATACTGGGGTCACACTGTCTCCAGTGAAAAAAGAATCATCCTAACTGTTTTGTGTATTTACACCACAGCAAATGTCCATTTCATTACGCACTGACCATTAGAGGGGATGTCAGGAACCGCATTTCTGCAAAGAATAAATGCAGTACATAAAAGTCCCACAGTCAGAAGCAGTGCCCTCGTTGTTTAGTTCTCCAGTCTGACAAAGCCCACCTCTGTGTCCTCTCACCAACGCTGAAACATTTATCCAGGCAGGTAAACACACCTCCGGAGGTGAAAAAGGAAGTCTGACAGTTTCTGCTGAGAAGGTCTTCAGAAGGAAATCAATGGAAGGGTCGGGAGGCATTTGGTAGAGAGGGGATGAAAGCTTGCCAATCCACAACAAAGCAAATGTAAATAACCCCCTAGGTAAGAAAGACGTTCTCTCAGGTCTTAGGTCTTTGGTAGGGACCTTCTTTAAATGCAAGTCACACACTGGCAACTGCAGGAGAAATTCCTTCCGCTTCAAAGAAAAAAAATGCACCTACTATGCACCACTTTATTTCACTTTTGAACTTCCACTGATTACAGCAACAGTTTCCCTTCATTGTATTCAGCAGCTGTAAAACGCAGATGTCATCTTTGACCCAGCAAGAGTTGACTATAACACCAGATTTGCTGAGAGATCAAAATGAGGCAGTTACACCATGAACAGGCTGTTCCCTCAAGAAATGGGGACATGATTGCATTCTTGCCTATGATTTGAGCAGACCATAGTTATAAGGGCCACTTTACACTGACAGAGATTGTTTGGTGACCATTGAGATCAAAAATTGACCTGATCTTTCAACGATCTCCGAAAGCTTCAAAAATGCCTTTTCTGTGTAGATGTTTGGGAGATTGCTGTAAGATGATCTATCTTTGAAAAATTCTTGAGTGATCACTGAGAGACCAGGAGAGATTGTTCTGAGGTCAAGAGAGATCGCTGAGGGATCATTGACAGTTTGTTGGGGAACCAAAGAGGTCTGTGTGTGTATTATATATATATATGTGTGTGTGTATATATATATATATATATATATATATATATATATATATATATATATATATATATATATATACAGAATCTTTTCAGTTAACCAACCAATAATCACAGAAGAAATACTATTTCTCAGCTTAACTTTTATTGAGACATACAGGGAGCCAGGGAACACAGACGTGGGTCCTTTCCAGCCCCCTCTCGTGGAAAGCTCCAGAACAAACAACAGCACAGCTACAAAAAGGCTTCCAGTTAGTGGGCGTTTCTCAGTAACTTTCCAACAATATGCTGGCCATTGTCCAAACTAGTTAGAACTGGTCCTTTCAGTGTCCAAAAGGCTTCAGATGTCATCTCAGCTCTTTATGACTTCCATCCTGTTGGTTCCTGTCTCTCCAGATGTCTCCTCTTTCCCCATGCCCATATATGGAAATAGGAACAGAGACTTTCCTGTGGAGCTTGTATGTGTGTGTGCATATGTGTGTATGTGTGCATGTGTGTGTGTGAGCTTGTGTGCATGTGTTGATCTAAAAGATATGTGTATGCAAGCACTTTGTGTAATATCTAACTAATCTTCACTATTTATTTATTATAACATTTCCTCTCTTGACTCCATTTTCATGGAGTCAATAACTATAATAAACAGGTATTAGACACCTGATGTTATTTTCATGTGTGATGAGTGAAAAACCTATAAGCAGTATATACTTTCATGAGTAATCATTGTAACACAATTTCTTTTCAGTCTTCATTCTTTGAGCATTTATACAGGAAAAATTCTCACCTTGTTTCTACTACCTTTGGCAACCATAGAAATGACTCATCATTTACAAACATTCAGTATTACAATTTCAATGTCAAAAATGAAAACTTAAAAACTTCCAGTAAATGTATTTACACAATTTTCAGCTGTTGCATCATGCTTTAGTCATTATAGGCATATTGTCAATACCAACATTTTTTTTTATTATTTTTTTTTTGCAGAGACACTGGTAGACATGATTTAAACCTGACTGTCCTCATCACTTGAATCCTTGTCGCTCTCCTCCTGCTGAGCTAATATGAGATACTGGTGTGCAACAGCAGCATGCACTGTTTTTTTTTAATGAGGCCTCTATAACAGGGAATGCAGCAACATCCTACACACATAAAGAAGACAATTCTAATCATAAGGGATAATATTATGTTTTTCATCACTCCTGCCCACTGTCCAAAGAAGGATTGTAGCCAGGCAGTGAAGACATCAGGTTCATACCCAGTATCTTGGGCGAACTCAGTCCTAAGAATATTCTTCCCAACCCCTGTCCAAGGAAATAGTGCAAGTGGGACCTTTTGAACAACGCTCCAATGTTTAAATTCAACTGGTATATCCGTTGCCCAGACTGCATCATGTGGTTTGTATTCCAAGTCCCTCTTTCAACACCCTGACTGTCTGACTTGATCCAGATACATCATGATAGCGTGGTCAGTCAGTCATACAGGGGCGCATGCACCTCCCAGTTAGAGGGCAGGTGTGAGTAGACCCTATGCCCACTCTCTATGGCTTTCCCCCTATAGCTTCTATGGTTTGTTTTGATAATAATTTACAATGTGTAAGGTGTACCCAAGTGTCTTTGCCGTATACTTTTACAGCTGTTGAAATTGACAATATTACCTTACAAATGTGACAATAATACCTTCCTTATATGGCCCCTGCCAGGGGGCTTCTGACCAGGTCTTCTTTTAACAGTCTTTATATATTTATTTATTTATTTTTTGGTCACACAATACTGACACACTCTACAAGAAGGGACAGCGCAGGCTGTTCCTACTGAGGAGACTCAGGTCTTTTGGTGTACAAGGGGCACTGCTGAAGTCATTCTATGACACGGTGGTGGCATCAGCCATCACTTTTGGAGTGGTCTGCTGGGGCAGTGGCATTACAGCGGCCGATAGGAAGAGACTGAACAAACTGATCAAGAAAGCTAGCTCTGTCCTGGAGCAGTGCCTTGACCCAGTGGAGGAGATGGGAGAGAGAAGGATGGTGGCTAAACTGTCATCTCTGCTGGAGTCCGAGTTCCACCCTATGCAGGACATACTGAATGCACTGAGGAGCTCATTTAGCAGCAGACTACATCATCCTAGGTGCACAACCAAGAGGTTTTGCAGGTCCTTCCTACCTACAGCTGTCAGACTGTACAACCTAAGCAGGGCTGCTCGCAGAGATAGCAAAAAGACGTGACAACCTAATAGTATTGAATGCAAAAGACGCAATAGACTTACACAATGGTCCCCTCCAGTATACAACTAGGAAAATACCGGTCGCTATGGAGGGTGAGACTACAAACCAACACCGATGATCACATAACCTCCTTGGCAGAGGTAAATATGTATGGGTACATAATCATACCATGTAGGATAACTAAGTAGACGGTTGTGCTGTTTCATTCCATCTAGCTACAATGCTCCACACTGTGTGTTTATATATTTATTCCATCTAGCAACAATGCTCCACGCTGTGTGTGTTTATATATTTACATATTTATTCCATCTAGCTACAATGCTCCGCACTGTGTGTGTTTATATATTTATATATTTATTCCATCTAGCAACAATGCTCCACACTGTGTGTGTTTATATATTTACATATTCATTCCATCTAGCTACAATACTCCGCACTGTGTGTTTATATACTCATATACTTATTCCATCTAGCTACAATGCTCCGCACTGTGTGTTTATATATTTATTCCATCTAACTACAATGTCTATGTCTATATATATGTATATATATATATATATATATGTATATATATATATATATATTTATATTTATATGTACATATGTATACTCGCTGCTCTTGTTTTTCTCTTGCCTTCTGATTGTTGCTCTGAGTGTTGCTATCCCTATGCTGTTGCAATCCTGGAATTTCCCCATCGTGGGACTAATAAAGGCTTATCTTATCTCTTATCTTATCTCTTATCTTATCTCTTATCTCTTATCTTATCTTATGAGGACTTGGTCTCCTGGTTTTACGGTAATGATTCCTCCTGTGTGTTCCTTCCTAAGAAGAACAGTATGAACAGAATCTTTTTGAGTCAATATTTATAACATGTAATCTGCTAAACAAGTCTCTTCATCTTCTGAGTTGAATGGGCTAAGAGGGGGTACTAATTAAAGCTTTTCATGTAAACTTCAAATGGAGATAAACCTTCTTTTGTAAGCATTATTCTCATATAAAATAGTATCAGTGGTAAACAATAAATCCAATTCTGTCCTGTTTCTGCCATTGTTTTTTTAATCTTTCTATAATGGTCCAGTTTTGTCGTTCCACAAATCCTGCAGACTGTGGGTGATATGCTGCATGGTTTTTCAAATCAATATTCAACACTTTCCCTAAATGTGAAACAATCTGGCTACAAAATGAGTACCATTATCTGAATAAATTTTCTCTCGGATCCCATACCTTGGAATAATGTCTGTTTGTAGTTTTTAGCTACTGTAATTGCATCTGGATTTTTACAAGGAAAACTAAACAATACATCTTCCCTTCACATTTGTTTAGTTCAATGAAGTCCATGCAAGTCCATGCAAATGTTCTGAAATGGGTAATGTTGATGATGGAAAACTACCAGATAAAACTACCCTTCTCTGGTCTTGACATTGCCCTGGGCATTATTTTGTGCACAAATTAGACATTATTGGCAAAATTTTTTAGCAAAATTTTCAAACCCATAGGCTGTGATAAATAAAAACCAATAAGCAATAACATCATCCCTCCCTTGGACCCATGACAAAGTCCATGTGTTCAAGTAGCAGCATAGTGAAGTAATTTTTGTGGGAGAATGGGTTTACCCTTTGGTCAGGTATAAATTTGGGAACCTTGATTAAAAACAGCACCTTTATTTAATCACTTATAGACTACAGCCTGCGGAGATATGTTTTATTTGCATATTTCTTCACCAGGAGATGCCAGCAATATGCCATAGAGGAGCAATTGGCTCCTATTAGGAGGTATAAAATGTGCAAGATTTGCTAACATTGCCTAAGGAAAAATTGTAGGAGACTCACAGTAACCCTGTGGTAGTCTGGTGAATGTGCACTTTTTTGTTTTGTAGATGAATGCAAACCAGAATTGATGATCTGGGTGTACTGGTATGCTAAAAATGCATTTCTAATGACTACCACTGTGAAAAATTGCATTTGGAGTTCACAGGTCTGATATCACTGAACATGGTCCGGCCATGACCAGGTTGAGTGAGTATCAGTACTTTAGCTTGGAAGTCTCAGAAACTATGTTTAATTCCTCAACATGTGGGTAGCCTTTAACAAAATGAACCACCTTCAACAATGTTACCAGTAGTAGGATCCTTTAACTTTCACAGATTTGACAGCTATAACTTGCCATTTGCAAATTTAACTGTCACCTTTTCTTCTGACTTTGCCAAGCCCTGAATGCCATTACCTGAAGTTACTGATCTACATGCGCCTGCGCCACACAAATTTAATTGGAGTACCTTGAACTTCCAACATTACTTCCGGTAAACACTGCATTGTTAACATTAGATCAAAGTCAGGTAAATGGAAAATGTCTGCTGTCTCAATTTCCTGTATATGTGTAGGAGTGAGTCCACTTATCTGTTTTAGTCTTAATCATGCAGTTCAGTTTTGTTGTAGTGGATGTGGCTCATGGGCTCCTCCCCCTCCCAGCGGCCGGTCTTGCCATCACTCAGTTTCCACTGTGGGGGTGCGTTCCCTCCCCCACTGCTGTCCTTCTCCCACTCCTCCTCCTCGGCTTCCTTGATAAAAGACAGATTCACGGGGAGCCCTGGCCCCCGTAGGTCAGCAATCACATAAATAGGTGCAGGTTTTTCTTTAATTTTTTTCCTTTCATACCTAGATTCCCAATCTTCAGACACAGTACACCAATCTGTTAATATCTTGAAATTTAGTACAATGTCAAACTAAATTTACAAGTGCTCTAGACCAGCTCAGATTTTGTGTAAATAGTTTGCTGTTATTCTAAGTTTAGTTTTCATTAAATAGCTACATTTTATTTGTCCGAATCAAGTCCAAGAGTTTAATCCCTATATACTAATAATTAGTTGACAAGATTTCACATTTTGATTCAGGTTATAATTAGAAATAATTAAGGATGATTAAAACATTATCATTTCATCTACTTTCAAATCATATCAGATGATGATCGCTAATTGATCAACTTACATAGGATTAGATGGCTATAATTCTGATTTTTATTGCTTTGACATGAACTGTGCACCTTGCTTCTGGGTTAGGGTGCAGAGTTGGAAAAAATGAATAAGGGAAAAAGTAGCCTTTGTTTCCACACTACACAGTGAAATTTAGCTAGAGAAATTTTTTATCGCGTTTTACACATACATTTTAAACTCAAGTTGTTTAAATGTGTCACAATGCTCTGCAAAGTGGGAGAGTCTCAGCTCAGTGCAATATGGATATGTACGGTTTTGAAAGCAGATCACGGTGCCCATCTGAAATCTAATTTGAGGTGTATTTTATGCCACAGTTGTTTAAAATTATGCCATTCCAGAACAGTAAGAATGGTTTTTACAACATAGTATTACATTTAGGCTAATTCTGTGTCTTCATGTCGGTTGCTGCAGAAGAAAACCCTCCTGCCACAACTAATCTGATTTTTTCCTCACACACAGGAGAACTCCTGTTTCGCTGGTTTTTTTTCTCTTCTCTTTCTCTTAGACTTTTTAGTGAATGAAACTGCTGGTCACTTACTGTGAAACGTAACTTTAGCAGCAGTTGTAGGTGTCAGTTATGCAGTCTTCAATTCTTGTGAACACGCGCTGACTACAGATGATTCACGAATGTTGTTGACGCACGCTTGGAGAACATACAAGCAGTTTGTTGAATCTGGAGTGGCTTGTTAGTACTAACACAGCTTACTGGCAAAATGCGCATGATTTACACATACTAACACTAAAGTGTTCTTGAATGAGACCCAATATTTGAGCTGCTATCAGAAAAGTAAATTAAATACTTTAAGACCTTTTTAATGCTGTTTGATCAAATTTAAGTCCTCACATTTGGAAATGGAAAAAACAATATAATGTATTTTACTTGCGTGTGGTCTGTTTGATCATCTTTGTCCCTGTGATGTTGTTCATAGGACGTATTATTGTGTGACACGGGTGGTGGCTCCACCTTTCCAGTACCGCCATCACCCGGGGTATAAGAGGGCTGTGAGGAAGAGGGGCAGTCTCTTTGACCACCTCTCAGCCTAGCAAGAGTGCTTCTGCATAACCAGTGAGTCTATAATAAAGCCTTGTTCAGTTCCACCTTAAGTCTCGTCATTCACCCTCAGTTACAGACATAACATTTGGTGACGAGGGTAAAAAACATGAACATGGGAGTCACTACCATTTGGCCATTTCTGGAGCTTCCCGGCGAGCCACCAGTCCCTTGGGTGAGATGGTTCGCCACATTCCAAAATTACTTGGTGGCTCTGAACCTTAGTGAACTGAAGAAGATACGGGCTCAGACAAAATTGGTTCATAATTTGGGTATGGATGGACAGCGTATCCTTGCTACCTTGGGTGCTTGCGATAGCTTTGAGGACATTGTTGAGCTAATGGCGCAACATTTTTGCGCCCCTGAGAATGTTATCGTCCGGATGATCCAGTTTCGGCAGTGCCACCAGGGGATCGGCGAGTCAGTAAAACGATTTGTTGTGGACCTGCGTCAGCTGGCCGGGGACTGCTGGTTAGTGTCATGAGTGGGGTTTTAGATTTTTTCCAAACCCTGCTTCATGATGCAGTTGCTTTTTTTTATTATTTTTTGTGTCTGTTGTTTATTAGTTCATGTTCCTTATTTGTTGTCTGGCAGCGCTCTGAGTTCTCTGGGGCTGCCCCACTCTCTGACAGCCACGCCTCCTCCTCTTGTCAGTGTACAGCTGTTTGTCATTTGTGTTTTCACTCTGCACACTCTCTCACCCACTCACACACACATGCACGCATCCACACATACATGCATCATTCAGTACACATTCACACACATGCATGCACTCATAGACTCGTGCCCCACTCACACATTGGCTACTGCTGCACACCTGCTTCCATTTGTCACTCATTAGTACACAGGGTACTTACGGGTGACAATGTGAGCACTCGGTGTGGCGGTGTTAGTCAACGTTGATGTCCAGGCTCATTCATTGTTGGTTTCACTTCCTTTTGGACTGTGATGGTGTTGTTGCTTCCAGAGCGCAAAAGCGCTACGACCCTCATGTAAGTCTTCCTCTCTTTACTGGTTACGTTTCTAGTTTTCCCCCAGTGGCTGGTTCTACCCTGGGGCGTGACGTAGTTTCCTCCTCCAGCCAATGGAGTTTGTAGCCGTTCATCTGTATCATTACTCCTTTTTTGGACTGTATTTGTGGGACACCTGTATGTTGATTTTCTGTTTAATAAACACATTAACTTCACCTGTGATTGGACTTGTATCTTTTCCCCATTCGCTGCGCAAATGCACACAAACATGACAGTATGCCACCACCAACAAAGAGCCCAGCCTCACGGTGGAACAGTTATCCAGCCACGGATCACTGGAGAGGCACCATCTCCTCCTCACCAGCAGCCCTTACTCCATCCTGTGAGACTTATCCCACAGCAGTTCCCTCTTCTAGTTTGTCTTCACCAGCTGTCCCGTCAGCCAACTTTTCCCCTCCAGTTGCCGCTCAGTTCGTCTCCTCGATGGCTCCTCCCGCTGCCCAGAGGCTCTTCGTGTCACCTCTGGAAGTTCCTGTCTCCATGACGCCAGGGGCGGTCCCTACTCCTGCCACAGTGGGGCCCAAGCTCTCCAGAGCCAGGGAGATGGACGACTCTCCACACACTACAGCAGCAGGCAACTTCCAAATCCGAGAGAACAGGCAAGTATTATTTCATTCCACTTCTATTAATGATGAAATGTCAGGCCTGATTTCCGGTAGGGAGACTCAGGGAAAGCAGTCCCCTGAGTCCTTCCCACCTGTTGCTGCTATGAACTGCTCACCAGCCCTCTCCATGCTCTCTCCTGTCATTTCTGAATGTACGCTGGCACCGGAGCTGAACCGCCGGGACCAGGAGTTGCCAGAGGTCCGGGAGGATCCTTCCCCTGCAGCAATGGTGAGCCAGATCCCAGCCATCACGCCGGAGGAACCTCCTGCATGGAGCATGCCATCTGGGGGTGATAAGACTGCAGTGACCATCATGCCTGCTGCGGATACCACCGTAGCAGAGACAACGCCCGAGCTGAACCTCCAGGAGGCCAAGCCAGTGAGAACATCGCCTGGATCGTCGGAGTCCTGGACGGCAGTGGAGTCTGAGCTAAGGCAAGTGCTGTCTTTTGTTTTTCTTCTCTCAGTTTTAGAGAATCTTTGCCTAGCTATAGGTGAGGAGAGCCAGGTGCAGCCGCATGCTGCACCTGAGCTCATCTCGGCGGGCTCCTCTGCTACTGACTACACTGATCCCTCTTGCTCTTTGTCAAAGTCCTCTTCCAGGGTTGCCGGAGAGAGTCTTTTGCCGCTGGAAGAGTCCGAGGATCCAGGCTCACTGCTGAACGTCATCGGGGGTCCTGCTTTCCCCACTGAGGAGGTCGTCATGGGTGCTCAGTTCCAGCCCAGGGTGCCCGAAATTGATTGCCTCCTGGCTCGGGTGCTTATGTGGGTTGGCTGGCCCACAGTTAAGGCAGTGTTGGGGTCAGCAGTGGCTCAGCTGGGTCCCACTGAGGGTGCAACAGGGGCCCAGCTGGGTTCCACTGAGGGTGCAGCAGTGGCCCTGCCGGGTCCCACCGTGGGTGCAGCAAGGGCCCAGCCGGGTTCCACCGTGGGTGCAACCATGGCCCAGTCAGAGTCCTCTGTGGGTGCAATGAGGTCCCAGGCTGGAACCACCACTGTTGCAGCCATGGCCCAGCCCGGGTCCACCGCGGGTGTGGCCGAGCTCCAGTCCCAAGCCGGGACCACCGTGGGTGCTGCTGGCCAGTCTGAGGACACAGTGGTCTCCTCTCCCCTTCCATAGGCCTTCTGAGTGTTCCTTCCTCTTTTACTGGACACCGTCATGGCCCATCTTCCTCCACCACCAGTACCCGCAGGGGTCCCCCTTTCCCTGTCCGGCCACCCACCTCTTAGCCTTCTAGTGGGTAGGCCTCCACCTCGTCCACCCCTCCGGTCTTGGTGGCTCAACTATGCAGACCGGCCGCCCAAAGGACTGGGTTTCCATATCGGGCAGCACGGTGGTGCAGTGGTTAGCACTGTTGCCTTACAGCTAGAAGGTTCCTGGTTCGAATCCCCAGGCTGGCAGGGGTTGGAACCTTTCTGTGTGGAGTTTGCATGTTCTCCCTGTGCTGCGTGGGTTTACTCCGGGGGCTCCAGTTTCCTCCCACAATCCAAAGACATGCATGTTAGGTTAATTGGTTGTTCTAAAATTGTCCCTAGATATCTGTCTCCTATAGGCCCTTAGAATAGAGGGTTAGTACTAGTGAAAGCGCTTTGAGTGGTCTTTGTGTGACTAGAAAAGCGCTTTATAAGTGCAGGTTAGTTAGTTAGTTAGTTAGTTAGTTAGTTAGTTAGTTAGTTAGTTAGTTAGTCAGGTGGCCCATTTGCCCTGGCAGGTCACCAGACACTGTTCTGCAAGCCGCCTGCTGGGTCTGGGACTCTGGTTGGCCCCCTGAACTTTGGGACTTTTGGGTCTTGGGGGGGGGGCATAGTCTTTGGTTTGGGGTGAGGTGATTCTGTGTTCTTGTATTGTACGGTAGTATTAATTTTTGCTTGTTTATTCCCTCCTGACCTGTTTCCCCCCACCTCCTGCCCTGAGTAGTTTTGGTAACACCTCCTCGGGAAGGGCGGGCAGGGTTCTTTTCTTTTCCTGTTGTACTTTGATGTCTCCTTGGGTGTCTGGTATCCACCCATCGGGGGTGGGGGTGGGGGCGCTGTCATGAGCGGGGTTTTGGATTATTCCAAATCCTGCTTCATGATGCGGCTGCTTTTCTTATTATTTTTTGTGTCTGTTGTTTATTGGTTTGTGTTCCTTATTTGTTGTCTGGCAGCGCTCTGAGTTCTCTGGGGCTGCCCCACTCTCTGACAATTGTCAGCCACGCCTCCTCCTCCTGTCAGTGTACAGCTGTTTGTCATTTGTGTTTTCACTCTGCACACTCTCTCACCCACTCACACACACATGCACGCATCCACACATATATGCATCATTCAGTACACATTCACACACATGCACGCACTCATACACTCGTGCCCCACTCATGCACCGGCTGCTGCCGCACACCTGCATCCACTTGTCACTCATTAGTACACGGGGTATTTATGGGTGACAGTGTGAGCACTCGGTGTGGCGGCATTAATCAACGTTGATGTCCAGGCTCACTCATTGTTGGTTTCTCTTCCTTTTGGACTGTGATAGTGTTGTTGTTTCCAGAGCACAGAAGTGCTCCGACCCTCATGTAAGTCTTCCTCTCTTTACTGGGTACATTTCTAGTTTTTCCCCAGTGGCCGGTTAAGTGAGTGCATGTTATGTGGTGTGATTGGGTGCTGATGTATGAGTTACCAAACTGCAGTTAAAATTAGAGGGATGAGGTGATGGGCCGCCGCTTCCCACAGCTATGAACAGCAGAGCTCCCGTCACCCTCTGCCCAAGCCTTCAGTGTCTACTACAATGCAATTAAAATTGAGGTGAAGGTGGCCCCACAGCACAGCAGACAGAGAGACCCATTTTATCAACACCCCACGGCACACCCCCACCCCAGAACCCTAAGTGTATCCAATAAGATGTACCAAATTTTTAAAGGATGAGAGTGGTGTAAAAGAACTAAGCATTAGTTTCTGTTGCAAATGATTCCAGTCGTCTGCAGCAGAAAACTGAAAAGATGAACGACCAAAAATAGTGCGGACTTTGGGGACAAGCAGATTGATATAGCTGCTTGAACAGAAGGAGCAATGATATACAATAAACAGCACTTTATTGTGAAGTGCAGTGCGGTGACATGCACTTCCCATCACGTCACCGCACTGCCCTATGTAAGGCAGGGGGCATCCAGCTTACGGCCTCTTTGCCGGATGCCCACGCTAGGTGTCATGCCGTGTGCTGTCCTGTATATAGTTCTTTAATAAAGCTGTGTTCGCCAACTCCATCCTGCCTCGTCCTTCACCCAGGTATTTTCCATACATAACATTTGGCGATCGAGGATTAACTCATGGAGGGTGAATCGGTTTCATGGCCGCATTGGCTGGAGGCCTATTAAACGTATGTTACAGTGCTGGACCTCGGGAAGCTTGATAAGGTGAGGGCGCTAGTGCTTCTCGTTCACAACCTGGGTATTGAGGGTCGGAGGGTCCTACAGACGCTCGGCATGGCGGACTCATATGAGGAGGTTGTAGAGCTGCTAGCTAAACGTATCTCCAGACAATGTGACTGTTCAGAGAATTTGTTTTCGCCGGAGATGCCAGCGGGTAGGTGAGCCTATCCACCAGTATGTCATTGACTTGAAGCAGCTAACCAGCAAGTGTGGTTTTGGACTGCTTGAAGATGAGCTGGTGCACGACCAGCTATCAGAGCATACATGTAATGCTGAGCTATATGCTAGGCTATTAGTGGCGCCTAGTGACTTAACATTAGCTAAAGCTGTGGCTCTGGTTGGAAACCGTTGATAAGCTAGCTGTGTAGCTAAATTGGTGCCAGCCACAAAAGCCGCCGGAGCCGCACGCCTCAGCTAATGTTGCGGACCCTGATAGCGAGGATAGCTCAGATGAAGATTTTTGGGAAATCAATGCTGCCAGCCAAAAGTCTGCCCTGGGAAACTCCCGTTGCAGGGGTTGTGGGTCCGTGACACACTGCCATAAAGTGAAGAAATGCCCGGCGAGAGGAAAATGTTGTAGTAGATGTGGACGCTTGAATCACCACGCCAGGGTGTGCCATTTGTCTTGCCTGGGGAACCCAAGGGAGAAATCACCCAGCTCGCCCCCGAAGGAAACTGGGAGCGAATGGTGCGAAGAGCTAATGGACACCCTCGCTCTCAAGTCAACCAGTTTTCACCCAGGGTCGGTACCCATGTTGATGAGCGACACCATACTAGCCCCAGATGCCTCCGGTACTTGGCCACGGTTGGGTGGGGGGTCTGCAGCTACGACGGTGTACACTACAATGTTTATAGAAGAGGATGGGGCCAGACCGATGAGCATGGAGTTACCGCATGCTCAGCAGCAGCACATCGGGCCAAGTGAAATTCCACTTCGGGTTTTGGACTTGGTTTGGGTTTGGGGTGAAGGACGTCCACGGCGAAGATGGGCCAAATGACAGCCAATAAAACATCAAGCATGTCTGCGGATAGTGGTGAAGTTGGGAGTGGCGTGCTTCCGGTTGTCCGACGGCTCGATGAGGCATGCCAACCAGCTACGATGTGTTCAGGAGGATGCTCCAGGTGGCAAGGCTGGTCGGGCATCAGTGATGGCAGTGTGGGATTTAGCCTCCGTCATCCAGAAGACCAGCCATTGCTCCGGGGCCTGCGGCCTCCAGGGGCGCACCTGCTGAGGGGCTGCCCTGGACCCCCCCCCCCCCCCCGTGCATGGGACCCCCCATGTTCTAACTTTTGCACCCAAGTGACTGTGCGGAAGCACTTTGTTTATAGTTTTGTGTGTTTTATGTGCATGTATGTTATAGTATGGGGTTACTTTATGTGTTTATTTCAGTTTAGGAGCACTGCGAGTGATTTTAGTTTAATAATGGACTTTTTTCTTTAGGTATGGGTGGCAGAATAATCCAGACTGCCATGCGGGTTGTACGGTAGTCCACCCATCAGCCCTAGTTTAGATTGTTTTGAGTGAGTGTGTTAGGCCAATTTAGTACATTATTTTTTCATTATTTTAGTGTGTGATTCGGGTCCCAAATTTGGGGGGGTTCCAATTGTGTGTGTGGCTTTGAATTTTTCTAAAGGGGGGGGGATGTGATATACAGTAAACTGCACTTTATTGTGAAGTGCAGTGTGGTGACGTGCACTTCCCATCACGTCACTGCACTGCCCTATGTAAGGCAGGGGGCATCCAGCTTACGGCCTCTTTGTTGGATGCCCATGCTAGTTGTCATGCCATGTGTTGTCCTCTATATACGTAGTTCTTTAATAAAGCTGTGTTTGCCAACTCCATCCTGCCTCATCTTTCACCCAGGTATTTTCCATACATAACAAGAACGGCTGATGTTATGGAAACTGAGTAATGAGTGAAGATATGATGGGGGTTTGCCAAATAGGGCTCTGTAAATCAACAGAAACCAGTGTGTTTGCTGGTGAGAGTGAAGACGACCAATTTACCGGCGATTGCAAGCTGCAGTGGTGAGTACTGAAAGGATCTCTGGTAACAAAGGGAATCGCAGCATGCTAAATGGTGTCCAGTTTATAGAGGAGTGTTTTAGAGGCCGATCTATAAATTACATCATGATAGTCTGCCTGGGAGGACTGTCATTTTAACCAAAAGATGTTTAGAAGGATGTGTTAGAGAGGACTTATTACGATAGAGAAGACCTATTCTAGATGTAACTTTAGATGGCAGAATATTCTTGTGTGTTTCAAGTGAACGTGAGTAGTCTCAATGCCTAAATACTTGTAAGCATAATAGGGAAGGAAAATTGGTTTCCCAGGCACAGGGGGAGCACAAGCCCGTGTACTCCCTGTGCCGGTCCCAAACCCGGGTAAATGGGGAGGAAGGGCATCCAGCATAAAAATCCAGGCCAGATTGACATCGCAATATCAGGTGATGATACGCTGTGGCAGCTAGGGGTGGGGATCTTCAGGCACCTCACAATTCTATTCTGGATTTTTTTTCCTCCCACTGTGTCACTATTGAGGGTCAGCAATGACCAAATGAAATAAATAAATACACAACAAATTAAATAAATATGTGGTGATGTGGGGGCCACACCTATTTTGTGACTCACATTTTAGATCAGAACAAAGGCAGAGCTTCCTTGGAGATAACAGGAAGCGGCAAGGATGTTAGCTTTGGTATGCAGAGTTTGAGACTGCAGGGTGTTATTAGAGGATTAAGGAGAGGATGCATTGTAGACTGTAGGGGTGAGATCAGAGAGAGGAGATGCATTGTTACTGCCGATTATAATGCAATGTGATTTGTGATGCATGTGACTTGTGAACTGTGAAGAGTCCTGGTATTTAAGGACGAGAGTTCCCTGTAATGTCGTCTTTCTTCTTTGCAATGTTGGTGAATGTGAATAAAGATGACTTGAGAGAAACCTGTCTCGTCCTTCCCACATTCCCACACCGGTGACCCAAGACAAGCATGCAGCGAGAGGAGATTTCCCCCAGGCCAGCCTCGTCAGGAGCCCCCAGCCAAGCAAATGCCGCTACAGTCCAGCTACCGGACTTCTGGCAGAACAATCCACGCTTCTGGTTCAATGCGATTGAGGCACAGTTCAATCTCCAGGGGATATCGGTAGACACCACAAAATTCTACCACGTGGTCGCAAAACTGGACAACAACACGGCCCAGCATGTGGAGAGCCTGATTGACCAGCCACCGGACAGCGACAAATATGGCGCGTTGAAGGCTGTACTCATCCGGCACTTCACCCCCTCAGTTGAGGAGCGAGCAGAGAGGCTCCTGGCGCTTACTGAGTTGGAAAGTGACATGCCCGGGAACCTTATGAGAAGTTGTTGAGGTTGAAAGGCTCAGATGATGACCACTTCATCTTCACCCACCTCTTCCTCAGGACCCTACCGTCAGCGACGAGAGCGACCCTGACCAGTTCGCCGTTGTTGGCCCAGCGGGACTACCGTGCGCTGGCCCGGGAGGCGCAGCGAATTGTCAACGTCAGCAGACGGCGCGCGGCCACAGCTGCAGCAGTGGAACTCGGCGCGACGACCGCAGATGGCAGGGGGCCAGGGGCAGCAGTAGCAGACCCACCGACGACGGCGGCGGCGAGAGCCAGGGAACGCGGAGGAGACGTCCTTTGTTTCAGCCATCGCCGTTTCGCAGAGAGGGCACGCAGGTGTGTACCACTGTGCCAGTTTCAACGTTCGGGAAACGCCAAGACGGGGGGTCAGTAGCAGCCGCGGCCCTTGGGGAGGAGAACAAGCTGCTCTACTTGTTGGACGCACGCTCAGGAAGGCAGTTCCTCGTGGACACAGGCTCCCAGTTGAGTTTCATCACACCTTCCTACGCGGACAGACTAGCAGGTTCCAGAGGTCCCAGGGTGACAGCAGTGAACGGCTTGGAGATTAAGACCTTTGGTGAGAAGACTCTGCTTCTGTCTCTACACGGCCGTACATTTGAGTGGACTTTTGTTGTAGCAGCAGTGAATTTCAATATGTTGGGGGCTGATTTTTTGTGCTCACATGGTTTGTTGGTTGATCTCGCTAACAGGCGCCTGGTTAATGCACTTTCTTTGGATTCTATCCCCTGTACAGCGCGAGTGGCCCCGCCAACAGCACAAGCTGTCGCAGCCAGAAGAGTTGCCGGCGGCCGTGAGTCGCTGTGGAAATGTACCTTTCTGTCCGGGTGTCAGCGCTGCTAGCATGCCGTTTCCCAGGAGTCACTTCCGGCGCCAGGGCGACGAGCTGAGGTCCATCTCGGAGGCTGTCGACGGGACGTTCTTCACCCTGCACGACGCCTCCAACGCGAGACGCTGGCATCCGGGCCGTGCTGAGGAACTCCTGGACTGTCACCCTCACTCTCTGTACCATCTGGAGGACAGTGCCAGGATAGACGCTGCAGGTACACAGCGAGAGAAGCTCCACGGGGTGGATGGAAATCCCGGCAGGGAGTCGAAGTGGGCGACGTCTTTCCCCGCTTCGGAGTCCCGTTCCTGCCGCCATTCCAGTCCGGGAGTTCGCGCCAACCAGAGGACTTCCCCCGACCTGCGCCACGTCACTCGGGATTCCCTTCAAGGAGCCGCAGCTGACAGCAGTTATGTCCGGGGTCGAGTGGCTGTCGCGAGCTCTACTGTGTTTCCTGTCACCACCTTCAGGCATGTGGCGGCGGCAGTGAGATTGATGGTGAGGACTTCAGGGCTACGAAGCTTTCCCGTGCTCGACGCCTTCCTCGTCTCGATCTCCGATCTGGAGCGGCGAATCCTGGGTTTCCCCCTCGCTTCGTCCCCTGGGAGTAGTCGTCATCACATCGCCGAGTCACCTCTGCACGAACCTCGTCCGGATCCAGTTCTGGGTCATCGTCAGGACCGTTCCTCCCACGCAGCTGTCATCCCTTCGCCTCGTCAGTGTGGAGACTCTACAGCCTCGTCCCCTGAGCCTCGTTCCCCCGCTGTCATTCCTGGACATTCGGGCTGGCTCACCCCGGCTGTTTCCCCCTCCTCCTCGACGCGCTTCCTGACCGCTGTGTGTGCCTGGAATCCCGGCCTGGTGAGCTCTCTGCTGGAGACAACGCGAGCGACCCTCAGACGAATTCCCGGGGGGTCCTCCGTTATCGCCGGGCGGGGAGAGGAAGAAGCAGATTCCACTACAGCAGGCGATACTCAACCTCCAGGGGGCAGGCAAGTCATTGTTTTTTCACACCTGCTTAATGATTTGCTCTGTCACATCCCTGGAGGAGAAGTTCAGGGTTCGCAGCTCCCTGAACTCTCCCCACCTGCTGTAACCTGTATGCCTAATCCCGCATCCTCTGTGTCTCTCTCCGCCGAGCGGTCCCCGGCTCCGGGTCAACGTGGTGGGATATGGAGAGGGCCTGTGGTTCCGCAGCTACATTGCGGGCGGAGGAGGGGGACTGACTGCTGCGTGGAGTCTACGCCGACGACTGAGCGTCCCCGGGTCTCCACGGAGGAGCGGTTCGGTCCGGCGGGATGAGATTCTTCTGGCTTCACGCCGAGTGGATCGTCGGCGGGGTTACCTGAGCTGGAGGGATCTCAAGCTGCGCTGACCATCGTGCTGGCTGCGGGGCCCGACGCGGCTAGATGGGAGCCTGACAACGACCTCCTGACGACGGATCCTGGATCTTCGCAGTCCTGGACGGCGTCAGAACCCGAGATCAGGCGAGTGCTCTCCTTTCTTTTCTCTCTTTTTATCCCCGAGCACTTCAGCCTATCTCCAGGGGAGACTAGCCGGGTGCAGCCGTCCGCTGCGTCTGAACTCGTCTCGCCGGGTTCTGGCGCTGCCGGTGATCCTGATCCCGGTTCTGTTTTCTCTTCTGAGCCTTCTTCCAGGGTCACCGGCAAGGAGTTGCTGTTCCTCGTGGTGCTGGAGGGTCCGGGTTCAACGTTGGAGGTCGGTTCTGGTGCAGTATTCAACGTGGGTTCGCCCGAGACCCAGTCGGGGTCCAACGTGGGTTCGCCTGAGGCCCGATCGGGGTCCGACGTGGGTGCTGCCCCAGTATTGTCCAGGTCCGGTGAGGAGGTGGCCGTTTTCCTGCGGCCTGACGCCCGCCGCCCTCGTCATCGGCTCTCCCCTGAGCCTCTTCCACCGGGATCCGCTCTGATCCTTCGCCCGTCTCAACGGTCCTGGTGGTTGAGTGATGCGGGTCGACGACCCGACCCACAGAACTTTCGGTTCCGTGATCTGGTTCCCCCCACTGGTCTGTTTCCCTCTGGGCAGCCTGGTTCGGCTGCCGGTGGACTGGATTCCTGGGATCTGGGTCCAGAGTTCGCCGTCCGAACACTTCTCTTTCCCTGATTCGCCAGCTGGACAATGGGCGGGGAAATCTCCGGAGCCATCTCGGCCATTTTTGGACTCTGCCTGCCATTCACCTCGGGTGTCACTTTTTCTTTTGTTATTAAGGTCACTCGGGTGTAATGTTTTGTCCTGTTGGTGGATTCGTTTTTATAGTGCTGTGTTTTCCATCGCTCATGCTCAGCATTTTACTTTTTGTGCCATGTTTTTAGCCTCGTTTTTTGTATTGTAGAGTTATGTTTTGTTTTCCGTAACACCATGCTCTGCAGTTATCCATTTATTTCAGTCACTTTAATTTCTTTAGGTGACTGGGTATTTATATATTCGTGTGTGTGGGTTTTTCTTTGCCTGCACTCAGTATTTCTTTTTTGTCCTGTTGGTTCATTATAGAGTCATGTGCCTTGTTTTCCGTAACACCATGCTCTATAATTGTCATTTGTTCCAGTCACCCTCACTTTTCTTGGTGACTGTGTGTGTATGTACTTAAATTAGCGCTGTGTATAGGTTCCCCTTTATTTAACCGTACTCAGCATTTTTTGCCCTGTACCTTTTTGGTGGTTCTTTTTTCCTTGCTCTGGGTCACGCATGGTTGGTACTCTCTGGGTAGTATGTAACCGGCGTGCTGACCCAGTTCTTCTCCCCATCTGTACCTGGGTTAATTATTCTGTTTTGTCAGTATTATATTTGGGTTTTTCTTTCCCGCTACCCTACATTGCCCCATTGGTGTTGTCCTTCCCTTGGCTTCTTCCCCTCCGGTCCGCCTCCCACCCTAGGTGGGGGGGGGGGGGGGGGCTGGGATGTTCCTGGTCGTTCAGGAGCCCGACCTTGAGGGAGGGGCTCTGTCACCATGGGTTGAGATGCCGTCTCGGCACTCAGCCCATGTTTTCCCTCATC
This sequence comes from Pholidichthys leucotaenia, assembly GCA_020510985.1. Lineage (NCBI taxonomy): Eukaryota > Metazoa > Chordata > Actinopteri > Cichliformes > Pholidichthyidae > Pholidichthys > Pholidichthys leucotaenia. Next base: position 257,720,729 of record CM035843.1, read on the forward strand.
CCTGCTTCCCATTGAGCAGCGTCTCAGCTGGCCCCCAGCTGGCAGCATTATGGACGGCTGGGGCCAATTAGTCTTCATCAGCTGGGGCGCTGCCAATGAGGATAAATAGGAGCAGCCTCGATGACTCGGGGCTGCGACATAAACACATTGCTAAACTGAAGCCCCTTCGTCTGGTGTCAGCTTATACTCCTCTTGCAGCATTCCTGTGTTTGTATCCCGCTGTGAGTATGTACGTCTTGTTACCCCCACGTCCGGTACGAGCTGCTTACCTCTGCGCTGTGCAACCTGTGAGTGTACGTCTGCATGAGTATCTGTGCTTTCCTCATCCCTTCCCCTTTTCCCTGAATAAAATATCACGACTCACTGGCTTGCCCCTGGCTCTGATTGCCCGGCTCCCTAGAGCCGGATATGACACAAGCCAACGTCACAGCTGCAAGCGATAAGTTCCACACACTGCTCACTCAGTTCCCAGCACTCACGGTCCCCACATTTTCGGCAACAGTCGCTAAACACGGGGTGGAGCATTTTATTACCACTACCGGACCGCCTGTTTTTGCAAAAGCTTGGTGCTTGGACACAGTTAAACTGGCCATAGCGCGCGGGGAGTTCGCCAACCTGGAGAGGTTGGGCATTATCAGGCGTTCAAACAGTCCGTGGGCTTCCCCGCTACACATGGTCCCGAAAGCGGACGGATCATGGCGACCTTGCGGGGATTTCCGCAGGTTAAACAACGCTACAGCACACGACCGCTACCCAATCCCGCATATCCAAGATTTTTCCGTTCATTTGGCAGGGGCTCGTGTTCTTTCTAAGATAGATTTGGTCCGTGGTTACCACCAAGTCCCAGTGCGTGCTGAGGACATACCCAAAACAGCGGTAATAACTCCGTTTGGCCTATTCGAGTTTTTACGCATGCCTTTCAGACTTAAAGGGGCTGCACAGACGTTCCAACGCATGATGGACATGGTGCTTCGCGATCTCCCTTTCGTGTTCGTCTACTTGGACGATATTTTGGTAGCCAGCGCGTCCGAAGACGAACACGAAAAACACCTGGCCAGTTTTCCGAAGGTTGGGAGATCACGGGTTAATAATCAACCCAGCGAAGTGTCAGTTTGGGGTGGCGCAGATCGATTTTTTAGGACACCGTGTCTCCCCCGAAGGAGCAGTTCCGCTTCCTAACAAAGTGCGTGCGGTGGCAGATTTTCCCCGGCCGCAGACGGTCAGGGCATTACAGGAGTTTTTGGGAATGGTGAATTTTTATAACCGTTTTCTCCCCAGCGCGGCGCAACTCATGCAGCCGCTGTATGCCGCGCTCAAAAAAAAGAAACCCCCGGATAAGGTCGAGTGGTCCCTGGAGCGGGACCAAGCGTTCTCGGAGGTGAAAGCAGCCTTGGCAAAGGCTGTGTTGTTGGCACACCCAGACCCAATGGCCCGCATAGTGCTCACCACTGACACGTCAGATGTGGCCATAGGGGCGGTCGTGGAGCAACATGTAGCTGGGGTTTGGCAGCCCCTCGCCTTTTTCAGCAGGAGCTTGCGTGATAGCGGACATAAATACAGCGCGTTTGACAGGGAGCTGCTGGCTCTCCATTTGGCCATCCGCCACTTTCAGTTCTGGCTAGAAGGACACTCTTTCACCGCGTTCGTTGACCACAAACCGCTAACATTCGCGATGGCCAAGGTTTCCGAACCGTGGTCAGGCCGGCAGCAGGGACAGCTGGCTGCGATATCAGAGTTTACCACTGATATTCAGCATGTGGCGGGCAAACTGAATGTAGTGGCAGATTGCCTTCCGCGTGCTGTGGCGGCCCCAGTCAGCGTAGGAGTAGATTACGCAGCCATGGCCGCGGAGCAGGTTAGTGACGCGGATGTGCGCGTGCTCCAGTCTGGACCAACAGGGTTAAGGCTGGAGAGCAGGGTGCTGCAAGACGGTATGCCCCCCCCAATATGTCTCCACTGGACGGCCGCGTCCAGTAGTACCGGTCGCATGGCGCCGACGCGTTTTTGACTCGATTCATTCTTTGGCGCACCCGGGAGTGCGCGCATCGGTCAAAATGGTAGGGGAGAAATTTGTGTGGCCGAGTCTTCGCAAACAAGTTAAGGAGTGGGCAGCAGCCTGCACGGCGTGTCAACGAGCCAAAGTACACAGGCACACGAGGGCTCCTTTGGAGCCGTTTCACATTCCGGCCAAGAGGTTTGATCACGTTCATGTGGACCTCGTGGGACCCCTCCCGCCGTCGCAGGGGTGCACACACCTTCTGACAATGGTGGACCGCACCACGCGCTGGCCTGAAGTGGTTCCGCTGGCGTCAACCACGGCCGAGGAGGTAGCGCGCACGTTTTTAACAGCTTGGGTGGCGCGTTTCAGAGTTCCGTCGGACATTACGTCTGACAGAGGCCCTCAATTTGTGTCCGAACTTTGGTCGACTATGGCCCGCAGCCTGAGTGTCACAATTCACCGCACAACCGCGTACAATCCGCAGGCTAACGGGTTATGCGAACGTTTTCATAGGTCATTGAAAGCGGCTCTCAGAGCGTCACTGACGGATGCAAATTGGGTAGACAAGTTACCGTGGATTTTATTGGGGTTGCGTTCTGCGCCTAAAGAGGACTTAGAAGCCTCCCCAGCGGAACTCGTGTTTGCGCAACCACTTCGGCTGCCTGGGGAGTTTCTCTCAGATAAGCCGGCGCCGGACACCTCCCCGTTGCAGCTGTTGCGGAGTAACATAGAATCAAGCACGTTGCCTGGCCCCGTGCATCACAGTTTTCCATGCGTTTTTGTGCCTAAAGCGTTGAAGAACGCAGAGTTTGTTTTTGTCAGACACGATGCGCATTGACCCCCGTTGCGACCGCCTTATGATGGGCCATTCAGAGTGCTGGAAACAGGGGACAAGCAGCTTTTGCTAGATTTGGGGGGTAGGAAAGAAAAAGTTGGCATAAACAGACTCAAACCCGCTTTTGTGGTGGCGGATGAGCAAGTGCTGTTGGCAAGGGCCCCGCGGCGAGGTAGACCCCCACGGGGGGCTTCACAGAGTAATGTTTCCCCAGAACACCCGCAGGGACTGACAAAGGGTTTCCACCCCCAGACGGCAAACCCCCAGCGTGACAGCGCAGCGGAGACGTTGAATCCCAGCTACAGCAGATACGGCAGGAGACTGAAGCCTAGACAGCATGCGGACTGATGTGTATTGATTCTATCACGGCATGCATGATGTTATTCTCTTGTTTGTCTAAAATGTTGGGGGGGCTGGTGTGGGGGCCACACATATGTGACCTATTTTGTGACTCACATTTTAGATCAGAACAAAGGCAGAGCTTCCTTGGAGATAACAGGAAGCGGCAAGGATGTTAGCTTTGGTATGTAGAGTTTGAGACTGCAAGGTGTTATTAGAGGATTAAGGAGAGGATGCATTGTAGACTGTGGGGGTGAGATCAGAGAGAGGAGATGCATTGTTACTGCCAATTATAATGCAATGTGATTTGTGATGCATGTGACTTGTGAACTGTGAAGAGTCCTGGTATTTAAGGACGAGAGTTCCCTGTAATGTCGTCTTTCTTCTTTGCAATGTTGGTGAATGTGAATAAAGATGACTTGAGAGAAACCTGTCTCGTCCTTCCCACATTCCCACAGTGAATGGTTTATAATTGGAAATGAAAAGATCTTTCATTAAACAAGTGTCAGATATTTAAAATTGTAAATAAATGTGTAATTTATTAAATATGTATATAATTATTTTAATTATTGTTTAATTCATTTAAATGCACAATTAATTATTTCACTACATATTTAATTATTTCATGGTTCCTGTATTTCAGTGTTCACGAATTTATTTTATCTGTCAACTTCATAAATAGTGTGTGTATTTATTTATTTATTTCATCACTTCTGGCCCTCTATATGTGACAACTTGGTACTTTTACAGCAACGTATTTGCAATGACCCATGAATTTACTTCCAGTATGTTTTAATAAAACAAATGGAGCAGGAATGTTGCAAGTCACATCGAATGTTACATTTTCCAACTTACTCCACTTCAAAAAACCAACATGAAAAGATCACTTGGGGCACCATATTTGTGCAATTCTTAGTGCAACCAGGAGAAAATTAGCCAAACAAGGTAAGTTAAAAGTTAGCTAAACTGGCAGTCAGTGTTAATATAATCAGTCACACCCATCTTCAGCACATAAGCGCAACTCACCCATGATCGCTATGTCACTGGGAGCAGTCCTCCCAGGCTGCTGAAGCGTCCCATCGGCCAGCTTCCACCGGGCCCCAGCTTCCACCACGATCTCCTCCATGCAAGGAAGGCAAACTGGGGCAGGGTGCAGAGGGATGCTCCGTTACCAGTGCGACCTTTTCTCCTTCGTCCTCCTCACAGCCATTGGATTGCCCACCAAAGCCAGGACACTGCAAGCAGCAGCCGGCACCACCAGTACGGAGGACACCAAAGGGGCCAGGGGTCCAGTGTGCAGGGGTGTAGCCGGTGGGGGGGCTTGCGGGGGCTCCAGCTCCCCCCCAAAAAAGAAGGAAAAAAAGGGAGAGAAAAAAGAAAAGAAAAACATAAATAAAGAGCAGGTTTTGAGTAGTTTGCATTGAAAATGTTAAGAAATCTGTAGTTGACAGGGGGCTGGGGGCTGAAGCTAAAGATTTGCCACGGGCGAATGTCCAGACATTCAGAATGATGGTGGTGGTTGGGGTTCAGCACCCCCCCTTCACAAAATCCTGGCTGGTTTCTGGTTTGGGAGTTTTGGATCGGCTTGCTTGAAGTCACGCTCAGCGCCGGGCCAGAAGTGTTGTGTGTTATGCCATAAACTGTCCAGCTGTCATAAACCCTCCCGTGTGCCTCTCCATTGCGCACGGCGAGTGGTGAAAGGATGAGGATTTACTCACAGGTTACACCACACACATTTATTAAACACAAAAACTGACAAACAGTTCCAAGTCATACATTCCACTGAGGCTTAAGGAGTCCTCCAGGACGCTCAACAGTCTAGAGGTGAGGACTGCCGGGGAAAACACGCACAGTTAATACTCACAGAACTGAAGCTGTCCAAGTAGTCCAAATAAAGCACCGAGTGAACACAATCCTTTAATGACGTTGACTATCATACGGCGAGCAACAACTGTATATGTAGTGCAATGACCCAGCATGCGTGACTGGCAAAAGGCTCCTAAAGTACATGCATTGCTGGAGATGGTAGATTGGTCACCCCTGGGCGAGGAGCGGGGAGATGGAGCATGGGAGTGGGAACAGCTGACAGTAATAAGAGAGGGGGCGTGGTCGGACCGGCAGACAGTCAGACAGCACTCGCACCAGTGTGAGCCAAATGGGCTGCCTCACCGCTGCCAGCCAGAAAGCAGTGGCTATGGGTAAGGCAAAGCACACAATACATAATATGGACATACCTAGTGGCACCTAAACCCACATAGTAGTAGTAGTAGATTAGTTTATTTGACAGGGACAGTGCAATAAACATAGACAATTAATCAAAGACAATCAATCTGATGTGTTGCACATAGAGTGTATAGCTATTAGCTAATTTGCAACTCTTGTCCCTGGATGGGCTTTAGAAAAAAGAATCAAGATAAAAAATATACACAATAACCACATACATCAATGCAGAAAAATTATAAATACACAATTATAAATATTATAAATATTATAAATACACAAATATAACAGCCTGACTCACATTTAACATAAATATTATAAATACACAAATATAACAGCCTGACTCACATTTAACACATATAACATAACTCACATTTGCCTATTTCAGGCCTTCCTCCCTCCATCACTCACTATAAACAAACACATTTATTCCTTCCCTTCATTCACTCTCACTTTGCAGACAATTAATTCATACATGAGTACATTCTTGTTTATTTTTCAGCCAGTTTTTAACATTTTTAGTGAATGTTTTAAAGTCCGTTATTATTTTAATTTCATTTGGCATTGTGTTCCAGATGTGACTGCCCTTTATAGAGAAAGCTGTTTGTCCAAATGTGGTTCTGCGGTGGAATATTTTACAGTTATTGTTAACAGAACTCCTGGTGGCTCTGCTGCTGTCCTGTCTTTGGACAAAACCAGCAAGTGGCTCGGGTGCTGATTTATGAAAACATTTGAACGTTAATTTCAGAAGACAGAGGTCAATGAAGCTCTCAAAACTCAATAGGTTGTATTTTTTTAAAACATTACAGTGATGCCACCTAATGGGCTTTTTGTCCAAGATTTTTAGGGTTTGATTATATAATGAACCTATATGTCTTATTGTGGAAGGGGCTGCTTGAGCCCAGACTGTCAAACAGTATGATATATGAGAAAAAACCATAGAATGCATATACAGTGCAGCTGCTTCGTAAGGTATGTAATATCTAATTAATTTAAAGCAGTTCAGATTTTTTTTTACTGTTTTTGAAATTTTCTTTATATGAAGATTAAATTTGAGTTGAGGATCTAGTACAATGCCAAGGTATTTGAATTCTGTAACTAAACTGATGTCATGATCATGTATATTAACTTTAAAATGTTGCAGGTTACATTTTTTGATTGAAAAGCACATTGAGACTGTTTTCTGAAGGTTCAGCAATAGATGGTTCTTGAGGAGCCACTCTTGGACATCAACCATACTTGTAGACAGTACATCTGCAGCCTGTGCTGGAGTCTTGGCAGCTGTGTAAATAACTGCATCATCTGCATAAAGTTGGCATGTTGCAGCTGAGCAGTGTAACGGCAGGTCATTAATAAAAATGCTGAAAAGTAAAGGACCAAGAATGGACCCTTGTGGGATACCCATGCGGTTGTTTAAAAATGAGGATTTATCCTGGTGAACTTTTACACACTGTTCTCTATTCTGGAGATAAGATGCAAACCATTCTAATGTATTTGGGGAGAAGTTAAAAGATACCATTTTGGATAAAAGCAAACTGTGGTTTACAGTATCGAAAGCCTTTTTGAGATCTAGAAAAACAGCTCCTACCACATTACCCCTGTCCAAGGACTGTTTGACGTTTTCAATAAGGCAACAATTTGCTGTTTCTGTTGAGTATCCTGGTCTAAAACCAAATTGATGTGGATGAAGAAGTTGATTGTCTTGTAAGTAGTCTATCAGCTGTGTAGCTACAACTTTTTCAAGAACCTTAGATAGGACTGGTAAGATAGAGATTGGGCGGTAATTGCATATATCGTCTTTACTGCCTGATTTATGAACTGGTATGACGACAGCTTTTTTCCAGCCAGATGGAAATGTACTAGACCTAATGGAGAGATTAATGAGATGAGTCAGTGGTTTGATTAATATTTTGCTGTGCATTTTGAGAAAGGAGGTGCTCATATTGTAGATATCATTAGTTTTTGAGTTTGACAGTGTTTTAACAATACCAGCAATTAACTTCTCATTTACCTCATCGATGTGAAAAGTATCTGTTGGAAGTATGGAATTTGTGTTGTTGAGCACATTTGGCAGCACAAAAATTTTTGTTAAGTCTTCCACAGAGCCCACAAAGTGTGAATTAAATTCATTTGCCAAAGTAGCCTTGTCACTGACGGTCTTGCCATTGATTCTAAGTTCCTTTACCCCCTTCTGATCGTTTTTTTTATTAGTTAAGTTATTTAAATGCCTCCATAGGGAACTGTTGTTACCCTTTGCATGATCTATCAGTTTATTGTAATAAGATATTTTTGATTTTCGCAGCTCATGTACCACTTTATTTCTTAAACTTTTGTACACAAGGTGATCATTTTGTAGTTTGGAGGTTAGTGATGTTTTCAGTGCATAGTCTCGCCTCTTCATAAGTTTTCTTATTTCATTATTTAACCATGGTAGGCTAATCTTCTGTTGTCTACTTTTAATTTGCTTTGAAAATTTTTCTATAGACTTTGTGATTGTTGCAGTTATAAAATTACAACAATCATCTACTTCACATGTTGACATGAGCTGCTCCCAATTTTGATTCTCTAAGTAATGTTCAAACTCCTCATTTTTTGATTTGGGGATAATAAAATTTGATTTGTCAATATCGACTCCCCCAAAATACTGTAGTCGCTTTTTAGTAAGTTTCCTGACAGCAAGAACCATGTTATGATCTGAGAGACCAGTTACAAGATTATAGGTTCTGGTTATTCGTTCTGGTTTATTAGTAAATACCATGTCAATAAGTGTTCTGGATTGTTTGGTTATCCTGGTGGGTCCTTTGATGATTTGCTGGTAATTAAATTTAGTCATGAGGCTTTTCAGTTTTTGTTTGTCTTTTTTATCAGACCAGTTGATATTAAAGTCACCATGAATTATTGTTTCTCTGTTCTTCTCAAGTTGTTTAACCAGATCACTTAATTCATTATAAAAGGAAGAATTGTGTGATGGTGGGTTGTACAATACTGCAATGTTGAAATTCATTACCGGAGAGAGACATACATTAACAGCTAAACATTCAAGTGAAGTATTCAAATCAACCAGTTGACATTTATATTTGTCTTTGATGTAAATTAAAACACCTCCTCCCCTCCCTACCTGCCTGTCTTTTCTAAAACACTGGTAGCCCACAATATCGATCATATTAGTGTCTATGTTCCTGTGTAGCCAGCTTTCTGAGAGACAAAGGTAGTCCAGATTTGAGTCCAACAGCAACACCGAAATCTCATCTCTTTTGGGGATTATGCTCCGTATGTTTAAATGACCGCCGAGGATCCCCTTTGGTTTAGCCTTGGTGTCCCAAAGAACTCGTGCATGATTAACAGTTTGGAAAAATAAATGTTGTTTTTGCTTTTGTACAGCTCGGTTTTGTGCTAACCCAGTGGTCTGCTGTTTAATAGTGGCAGGTCCAGGGTTAAGGTGAATATCTCCTGCCAGAAGTAGCAGAACTAACAGAACTTTAATTGTATATCCTCTGCCATATTGTGATTTTTGCTTAACAGCCATGTTTGCCTTAATTTGGAAGTTTTTGCTCAGGCCTTTTAAAGACCACATAGAGTGTAGGGTGAGATGTCCAAGCCCAAATCCATACAGATAAAACTTTTTAACTTCACCTTTGGTTGAGTTTGTCGGAAAATCCTTCTTGTTGCAGGTCCAGACACACAAAGACAAAACGAAGAGGAAGTAGAGAAGTAGAGAAGGCTTATTAGTGGTGCCCATCAGCCCACTTTTTAATCCGGTGGCCGCCATCTTCAGTCTTTCTTGGAAAGAAGGAAAAAGAAAATCTGTGGATAGTAAAATAAATTCTGCTTATATCGCCAGAATCTGATCCGATCGTCCTCGAATCCAGCTGGGCCTCAGCTAGCCAACTAGCCCCTTCCGTTGCTGGTCTCGTTGCTCATAGCCGCCGTAACTGGTCTCCCGTCCCGCTCCTCCAACCGAGTCTCGTCACACACCGCCGCTGCCACCGAGCTCCGCTGAGGTCACGGTAAGTCCTCCGCTAGGCACCGCCACCTACCGTTGTCTGCCTGGGTGAAATCTCTGCTGAGCCCCGTCAACAAATAGCCGCTTGCCTGGTAGTATCTCCGCTGGGCCTCGCAGCTGGGCTTCGATTCAGGCTGGTGTAAGGTGGAATGACTGGCGCCAGCATTAAGCTAACTAGCGTTAGCTTAGCAATCGCTTCGGGTAGTCTCGTCGCACACCGCCGCTGCAGTCACGGTAAGTCCTTCGCTGGGCACCGCCGCCTACCGCCGTCTGCCTGGGTGAAATCTCTGCTGAGCCCCGTCAAACAAATAGCCGCCTGCCTGGTAGTATCTCCGCTGGGCCTCGCAGCTGGGCTTTGATTCAGGCTGGTGTTAGGTGGAATGGCTGGCGCCAGCATTAAGCTAACTAGCGTTAGCTTAGCAATCGCTTCAGGTAGGGCACATCAGTGAATCACAAGGAAGCGCTGGAATCGCTGGTCAGTTTACTCACAGTGGCCGGATAAAAGCGATCAAAGGGGTAATCCACCGGAGGTATATCCGATCGCTGTAGGTTAGATTTTTAGAGACTGGCGCCAGCATTAAGCTAACTAGCGTTAGCTTAGCAATCGCTTCAGGTAGCATTAAGCTAACTAGTGTTAGCTTAGCAATCGCTTCAGGAAGGCGCAGGAAGTCGCTGGAGAAAGGCGATTAAAGGGCAATCCAACGGAGGTGGCAATTCAGCCCGTGCGTGTTCGCCACGAGCGCCGATCGCTGCAGGCCAGCCACTTTTAATGGCAAAATCAGTGACTTTGTCTCAGCACTGAAAAAGTGTGACCAGCCCGGTCGCCATCTTGTGACCATCCCCCAACAAACAAAACTGCAGGAGGTTTAGAGATCAGGACGGAGCCGGGGGTAACCAAGCCAGCTCAGCTACTGACATCCAGTGCTACAGTTTCATGTTTCCGGGTTCCGCTTTTTTATTTCCATCAAAATTAATTACATTATGAATGACGTTATAAATACTTAAGAATCAGAATCTTGACATCTGTGCATCAATTCAGAATCACTGCCTGAATAGAGATGCATCAAAAAAAAATATTATTTCCTCCACCCCTAGTGGTGACTGTTATGTCCACAAACTTGGCATGAAATAAGACAGCCGAGGAGGTTGCACTGGAACTGAGTTTTAATAGGACCTGGGTACAATACTATAGCTTATGTTGCAGTGAGCGGAGTCATCCGGGCAAGAGACCCCAGATGGCGGACGCCCCTTATTTTAGGGTGGTGTGATGACGCAACTGCAAGGGGGCGTCATCACACCACACTTCACAATAAAACCCCGATCCTACATCCCCCCGCCCCTTTACAAAACACAAAGCACACCGAATTAAAACCCTTCACAATTTGGTAAAACAGAACCCCTAATACACACAAACTAAAGTAGTAAACATAAAATCATGAACTTCAAACAACACAATAACCTGACTTCCGGTCTGGACGCCATGGTGACTGCAGCTTAACACTGAAGCTCTCAGACCCAATCCAAGATAACACCTTGAAAATCAAACTTAACGGATTTTTGGAGGAGTGAAAATCAAAAGACAAAATCATCATGTCTAAAGGAAAACAGAAGAAACTGAAATTCTCCAGGCCAGGACACGTATCGGCCGGAGAATCTGAACTGGAAGATCTCCGTTCAGAAGACGAGGAACTGGTGGTAGCTAACAAAAAGGTTAGCCTGAAATCACTATTTGAAGAGCTACGACGATTTCGCCGAGAGGTTACGGCCGAATTTCGGGAATTCAGAGAAGAATTGAAAAGGACAAACAGCAGAGTGGACCAGGCCGAGAACCGAATCTTGGAAACAGAGGAACGAATAAAAGTGCTCGAAGATTCTGTGCTGGACCTACGCAAAAGACAAGCATCTATAGAGGCTAAGCTAGCCAACCAAGAAGGAAGACAAAGAAGAGACAACATAAGAATTCATGGTCTGATAGAAGGAGCCGAAAACGGTTTTAACTCAATGGCAGAATGCGTGGAATCCTTACTAAGAGAGAAATTGGATATTCCACAAACCACCGACTTGAAGATAGAAAAGGCACATCGTTCATTAGCCGCTAGGCCGGCGGCGGAAGCGCCCCCACGTTCGGTGTTGGTAAGATTTTCCAATTTCAAAATAAAACAAGAGGTTGTAAGACTGGCCTGGCAGAAAAAAGGATTTATGCACCAGGAGAGAAAAGTCTTCGTGGAACACGATTACGCCCCGGAGGTCCTTAAAAAGCGCAGGGAATACAATGACGCGAAAAAGGTGTTAAGAGAGAAGAAATTGCGCTTTCAGACTCCATTTCCTGCGAAGTTAAGGGTCTTCTACGGCGAAGAAACATGTCTCTATAATTCGACGGAAGAAGCAACTGCTGACATGGCGAGAAGAGGGCTCCCGGTAACGGTATTTAAACCCGCAGCAGACCCGAGTGAGAAGATCAAAGCGCAAACATGGACAACACAAAGACCTTCAAAACCCACGGGCCAGCAGCGGGAAACCCAGCGCCAGAGCGTCGCGGATAAACTGTCCGTTTTCAGGTTGGAATAGCGACCTTTTTTTTTTTTCTCTTGAATCAATCCGCACATCCAACCCCCCTCATACAAGGTAACAAACATTAAAGGAGATGCGTATTCAGCATGTGGTAAAACATTTCATGGAACAGTCATAATATTTGAAACAAATAAGTCTTTTTAATAAAAAAAACAAAAAACTTGTTAAAATAGAAATGTGACAATAATCCACATGTTCTCCTCATACTAACAAATACTGTTTTTGCGTGAATGTTTGATGTGATGGGGGTGGGAGGGTGCACACAATTTCACAGGGTTTAGGCATAAAAGGAAAAAAAAAAATCATTACAAGTTTGGATTGGGTTCTGAAACTCACGTTAAAAGCATGGGACAACTTACAGGGGTAAGAGAGGGCCCTCAACACGTAACAGAGGAATTTCCCTCAGGGCCTTCACTCCATCAAGGCTCTTCCAGGGTCTTTAAAAAGACCTCAGCTCAGGAAGTTCTTCTGACAGCTTTTTGTTTTAAAGTTTTATACACTATGTTCTTAATGTTTTTCTTGTTTTTAATGTTCTTTCAGTTTCTGAGTAGCACAAAAGACGGCCACCACACAGTTATACTAAACAAAACAACACAATGGAGAAACAGGGTGTAACCAAAATAATTTCGTATAATGTAAAAGGAACCCTGAATCCAGTTAAAAGATCCAAGATTCTAGGCAAAATGAAAAAAGACAAAGCAGGAATAATATTTTTACAAGTAACCCACCTAACAGACGTGGAACACAATAAACTCAGTAGACAAGGGTTTAAAATGATCTCTTCATCTTCATATAAGTCAGGGAGGAGGAGGGGAGTAGCGACATTGATATCAACCAAAATTACATTTGAAAAAAAATCAGAACACAAAGATAAAGAAGGGAGATACAGTTTGGTAACTGGGAGGCTAGAGGGAGAAGATATCACCCTGCTGAATGTGTATGCTCCCCCAGGGGCTAACTGGAAATTTTATAAAAATGTATTCGACCTAATGATAACTAAAGCTCAAGGTTTAGTGATATGTGGTGGGGACTTCAATCTTAGACTGAATCCATACTGGGATGCTTCTGGTAATTCTCCACATCAAAATAACACCCAAAACAGGAAGACTCGGATGCTACTAAAAGAAATGGGAATCTGTGACGTGTGGAGGGAACTCAACCCCAGTGTAAAAGACTATACATTTTACTCAACTCCACATTCATCTTACTCAAGGATTGACTATTTTTTTATGTTTAATAGAGACATTGGAAGAGTAAAAACATGTAAAATAGGACTGATGGATCTCTCTGACCACAGCCCGATCTACATGGACTTAAATATCCAAAAATACACAAGTAATACATTTTCTTGGAGGTTAAATTCAAATGTCCTGAAAGGACCATTGAAAGATGAATTGGAATCAGATATTCTCAGATATTTGGAAGAAAACGATAATGGAGAAGTATCCCTTTTAATACTGTGGGATGCATGCAAAGCTGTAATAAGAGGAAAGATTATTGCAAAACTGGCAACCCAAAAGAAACTAAGACAAGAAAAACTATCCACATTAGAGTCAGAACTTAGGAACCTAGAAAAAGAACACAAAGGCAACACTCATTCTACTGACTCGCTCAAGATTAAGGAAATTAAAAACCAAATAAATGAGATCTACACAATAGAAATCCAGAAGAAACTTACATTTTTGAAACAAAAATACTATGAAGCAGGCAGTAAATCGGCAAAATTGCTAGCCTATAAATTGAGGAAACATCAAACAGAAAGAGCAATCTACAAAATCAGAGACCCAGTATCAAAGGAAATAAAATTCAGAATTCAGGATATTCTTAAAAGCTTCGAGAATTACTATAAGAACTTATACTCCCACAAAAAACATAAAAACGCATCCGAGGCATTCCTAAACACATTAAACCTTCCCCAACTTATGGAGTCACAAAATAAAACACTACTGTCAGAAATACATCCTAAAGAATTGGAAAAAGCAATTATGAAACTTAAAGCTAACAAATCCCCAGGAGCTGATGGCTATACAGCAGAGTGGTACAAAACCTTTAAACAGCAACTATCTCCTCTCCTCCTGAAAACATTTAATTATGTCCTTCACACAGGGGAAATCCCCCCCTCCTGGAGAGAAGGGGTCATTGCAGTTATACCTAAACCTGAAAAGGATAAACTAGAGTGCTCCAACTACAGACCAATCAGTGTACTAAATCAGGACTATAAGCTTTTTACCATTATCCTTGCCAAAAGGTTAGAAAATATACTGACAGACCTAATTCATTTAGACCAAACAGGTTTTATAAGACAAAGACAGACACAAGACAACATTCGACGCACTTTACACATAATTCATCATATAAAAAAATATAACTTAAATGCAGTCATATTGGGATTAGATGCTGAAAAAGCATTTGATTCGGTTGACTGGTCTTTTCTATATAGAATCTTATCCAGTTTCAATTTTCATAACAACTTCATTAGAACTATACAGGCATTATATAAAAAACCAACAGCTAAAATAAGGATTAACGGTAATTTATCATCATCTTTTGAACTGGAAAGAGGATGTCTCAGGGCTGCCCCCTGTCTCCACTGCTCTTTGCAATCTTCATAGAACCTCTGAGCCAATGGATAAGACAAAATCAAAAAATTCAAGGTATTACACTTGGTCAGAAGGAACATAAAATAGCACTCTTTGCTGATGACATTTTAATATACCTAGGGCAGCCGGACACTTCTTTACCAGAACTAACCTCAATTTTTTCAAAGTATGGAGATTTATCGGGGTACAAATTAAACATGCATAAAACCCAAATTTTAACATTCAACTATGACCCAAATCATTATTCACTAAGCAAACTCAAAACTAACTGGGAGTCGGAATCTATGAAATATCTGGGGGTCAATATCCCGAAACAACTCAACAAAATTATATCACTAAACTATGATCCACTGGGGACAAAAATAAAATCTGACCTAACAAGATGGAATATGATACCATTCTTGGGTACTGCACAAAGAATTGAAGCAGTCAAAATGAATATACTTCCACGTCTTCTATACCTTTGCCAAACAATACCGGTAGAACCTCCCAAAAAAACATGGCAGGAACTGGACAGAAGGATCTCAAGATTCATATGGCAGGGCAAGAGACCTAGAATCAGATATAGAACCCTACAGCTAAACAAAGACAAAGGTGGGCTCGCGCTGCCAAATATCAGGGACTACTTTAAAGCCGCACAAATTAAAACTTTAGTAGAGATATGTAACCCAGTCTACACTGCACAATGGAAGGAGATCGAATGCCAAATAACAAGTGACATCCCCCTACAGGCGATAATAGGGAACAATGCCTTACCTAAGCTTTTGAATAACACTAACCCGTGGATAGAGACCCCGCTAAAAATTTGGTTTAAGATAGTCAGAGAGAATCAAACTAAAGAGCCCTATCGACTTCTGCAATGGATTGCCTATGATCAAGACTTTACTCCTAATAAAACAGACACCAGATTTAAAAAGTGGAAGGAGAAAGGGCTGATAAAATATTACGATTTTTTTAAAGGGCAAATCTTAAGAAGTTTTGAAGATTTGAAAAAACAAGGCCTAATAAATCAAGACCTTTACAGGTTCTTCCAGCTTAGACACCACATAAACAATATACTTAAAAAGGAGGATTTGGAAAGGGCCCAGTCAGGTGTTCTGAAGGTCTTCTTAATGGCATATAAAGGGATCCCAGGGATCAGATACATTTCTAAAATATACCAAGGTCTTCAAGACTTAAAAGGAGACAACACATCTTATATAAAAGAGAGATGGGAAAAAGAGGGGAATTTCACTTTACAACTGGAAATATGGGAAAAGCTAAATAAACAGCAATGGAAAAGTACCTCATCCCTGCAGTGGAGAGAATTTGGATGGAAAAACTTGGTAAGATTTTTCAGAACACCTGCACAAAACAAATTTACCCATAAGGGGTTGAACTGTTGGCGCTTGTGTGGTGAAAAGACTGCAAATCATTTTCATGTGTTTTGGTCATGCCCAGTTATCCACCAATATTGGACCAATGTACAGACAATATTGGGGAAAATATTCAAAATAACAGTTCCCTTTTCTTTTGTAACTTTGTATTTGGGTTTACTACCGGACTCACTGGAAAGACGAGGAGAAAAATACTTATTCAATGTTTTAATACTGGCAAGCAAAAAAGCTCTAACTAAAAAATGGATGTTGAAGGACTGTCCTACACCTGAAGATTGGATTAACGTGATCCAAGACATTTACTCGATGGAAAAGTTGACATTCGCACTGAGACAGGACATGGATGGGTTCATGAACTTTTGGCAACCCTGGATCGCATATGTGTCTTCCATTAGATCTAATCTTTGACAAATACCATTTCAATAATGGTTCCGCTCTTTGTTCCAACGCTACTCAGATGCTCTTTTACCTTTATTTACTTACTTTTTCTTTTTGTTTGTTTTTTGCTGGTTTGTTTGTTTGTTTTTTTGTTTTTTTTCTCTTTAATTTCACTTTTTCTTTCACTTTAAAAAAAAAAGGGGGGTGTTGTAAGAATTAATCTTCCAATGTTGTCAGATATCAGAAAATAAGGGAACATGTGATGAAAATGTAAACAATGCACTGCTGTAACGACCTGTATACCCTTTACAAAAACTTAAATAAAAAAAACAACAACACAATAACCTAAAACTAGGGCCTGTGGGTGGACTGCCACACGACCCAGCACAGCTGAGTGGAGTATTCTGCCCCATTTGTCGGAACTGCCATGCTCCTAACTAAACAGCCCTTAACTTTTTCTTTTCAATGGTAAGGGTGGGTCAACCGGGGGGGGGGGGGGGGATGCGGCATCCCCGTGGCAGATGAGCCCCTGGAGCTGTCAGACCCCCGGGGCCAATCTTTATGACGCCGGGGCTAGGGTCCCACACCACAGTAGCCGACTCCCGCGGAGCCTTGCCATCTGGAGCTGCCACCCAGACACGCCATAGTTGATTCGAGTGTCGAACCAAACCATCTGTCAGCCAAAAACACGCTGTCCTCAGCTCTGCCACAGTCCTCAGCGGCGTCCGTTGTTTCACTGGCTGCGGCCCAGTCAGTCACCGTCCCAGTCTCCTGCCGGCGTGAACCCGAGCCTCGTCCATGACTTGGAGCAGCGCCTTACTTGTTTTTATGTGTTGTTGTTGTGCTCCCAGTGGCTCTACGTGCTCATTCAGCTTGGGACCTCTGTTGTGCTGAGGTGGTTTTGTTGTCGCTGTGTTCACTACGGACCCTTCATCCATTGTCTCCATCGTCGACTGTGGCTCGTCGCGGGTATGGAAGTTGTCTGGAGCCTCTCCGGCATCGCTCGTTGAACTGGACTCTCCACCTGTCAGCTCAGTCGCAACCTCCGTAGTCCATCGAGTGAAGGAACGGGAGCAGTTTGGTTCCTCCTCTTTGCTATCTGAAGTGCTCTGCAGTGCCACGTCGTGCGTTGTGTCTGTGCCCGGCTGCCGCTGCTGTGTTTCAGGACTCTCAGCATGCTCATGCTCCCCCTCCCGCGACTTCAACTCTGGCTGAGGGGGAAACAGGGGCGAGCCTGGTCGCTGCTCTCCCTTTGTGCAATCTTCGCTCTCCGCGCCGTGCTCACCCACAGTGCTGCAGTCACTCCCTGTGCTCACCATGCTAGCTAGTGTCCTACCATTTGACACCATTAGCCTCTCAACCCACAGCCTTGTGTTATGTATGCGTTTGGCAAAGTAGCTAGCAAGAAGTTCGACAGGATCTGTATATGACTCCGTCTCCCCTAACGTGGAAAATTCTCTGACCCTCTACGCCAAGTTTGTGAACAAGAAGTGCTCATTTCCTTACTTTGTTGAGTTTACCCAGGCCCAACGCTGCAATGTAGGTCTTGAACGCGTCCAGCCAACGAGGTCACAGGACTGCTGGTTCTCCTGGGTACTTAAGAAATGGCCGTAGTGGTGTCACGCAAGCCTCTATGAGTTAATCCTCAGTTGCCAAATGTTATGTTCACAAACCTGGCATGAAATAAGACGGATGAGGAGGTTGTTCTGGAACTGAGCTTTAATAGGAACTGGGTGTAGAGGAGCTGGAAATAATGAGGCGGTTTTGTTTAAAAGCAGCGTTTTAATGATCAGCTCTCCTATCTTGTCTCATCAGGTGCAGAGCGTGGCAGAAGGTAAAAAGAGACAGAATTCTGCCAGCTGGCTGATTAAATACAGGCACACATCAAAAGACAGGCATTACAAAGGCTGACATCCCTCGTTATCTTAATCCCCCCATCGTCCTGTTATTTCCTCTCCTCGTCTTGGGAGGTGATGGGAATTCCTCTCCTCGCCTTGGGGGGTGAGGGTGACTCCTCCGGTCTCCGCCGTCGCGCCCTGGGACGTCTTTGTTCTTCACACGGCGGGTGAGATTCCTTTGTCCTTTCAGAGGTGTGAAGTTCCTTACATATGCAGTCACCAAACATCTCACATGTTCTAACATATGTAGGTATGGAATATATGAGTAATATAGACCACAGGCCCCCCAAACAACTAGGAAAGGACAACAGAAAGATTCACAGTCTAGAACAGTTACTACGACATACTACGTGTTAAGCTGTTGCCACAGAAGAACTTTCTAGCAGCCATGCTTCTAAGATAGTTCAGTGGTAATCCTAACAGTATAGTAAAATCATAAGTCAGTCCTAAACTGTTGCAGCACAATTAGAGAATAATTGTGGAGTGGTTGGTATCAGTCCCTGTGCTGTCTGGGTTTAATTCTTCTCCCAAAACTGCTGTAGGTTGGTTTAGGCATCCTGCTGGGACCTTCTTGTGAGGAATCTGCAGTGTGGGAAGGGGAGAGATTATTTGTTCCCTGCCTGGGGGCTGAGACTTTTCCCTTGGGGGGTCTACCTCGCCGAGGTGCTCGTGCCAACTGTGCAGGTTCGTCTTTCAACAAGAAGGCAGGTTTAAGTCTGTCAATGCTGACTGTTTCTTTTCTGTCCCCATAATCAAGCACAAAGTGTTTATCACCATGTTCCAGCACTCTGTAAGGGCCATCGAATACTGGGCGTAACGTTGGTTTTAGAGCTTCATGCTTAACAAAAACGAACTCAGCTTTTTTTAAAGTTTGAGGGACAAAAACTCGTGGGAAGGAGTGATGAGCTGGACCGGGAAGAGAGTCCGGTCCGTTGCTGCCTAAAAACCTTGCGACTGGCTCTGGGTTCTCTGGTAAAAATTCACCTGGGAGTCTGAGAGGCTGAGCAAAGACTAATTCTGCAGGGGAAGTGTCTAGATCCTCTTTAGGTGCAGCACGCAACCCCAATAAAACCCAGGGAAGTTTATTTACCCAATTTGTGTCCGTTAGTGAGGCTCTGAGGGCGGCCTTTAAGGACCTGTGAAAACGCTCGCATAACCCATTAGCCTGAGGGTGATAAGCGGTGGTGCGATGAATTGTTGCCCCTAAGCTGATGGACATGGCTGACCAGAGCTCTGAGACAAATTGAGGCCCCCTATCGGACGTGATGTCCGATGGGACGCCGAAATGTGCCACCCAGTTTGTCAGAAAAACGCGAGCGACTTCCTCCGCTGTAGTTGCCGCTAGAGGAACTGCCTCTGGCCAGCGCGTGGTGCGGTCTATCATTGTTAGCAGATGTGTGAAACCTTGGGAGGAAGGTAGTGGTCCCACTAGGTCGACATGGATGTGGTCGAACCTTCTACCAGGGATTGGAAAAGGCTCCAGAGGGGCTTTTGTGTGTCTGTGTATTTTGGCGCGTTGACAAGAAATGCACGTTTTTGCCCACTCTTTTACGTCTTTGCGCAGGCCTGGCCACACAAACTTTTCAGCAACCATTTTGACCGAGGCGCGCACACCTGGGTGCGCGAGGGAGTGAATTGCGTCAAAAATGCGGCGGCGCCAAGTAGCTGGTACTAACGGGCGAGGTTGGCCGGTTGAAATATCGCATATTAGGGGGGGCACGCCGTCGCGTAACCCTTTTTTCTCCAGCCTTAACCCTGTTGGTCCAGACAAAAGCGCGCGCACGTCCGCGTCACTGTTTTGTTCTTCTGCTATGGCTGCATAATCTATCCCTTCATGGATTGGTGCTGCGTATGTGTCTGTGTTAGTGAAGAGTTCCGCTGCTGAGGCAGTATAATCTGTCTCCTTGCGCTCTGGCGGTGCCACAGCGCGAGAGAGACAGTCCGCTACTACGTTAAGTTTGCCTGCTACGTGTCGAATGTCTGTGGTGAACTCTGAAATCGCAGACAGCTGTCTTTGTTGTCCGCCCGACCATGGTTCTGAAATTTTAGCCATAGCAAAGGTGAGCGGTTTATGGTCTACAAAAGCCGTGAAACTCCGCCCTTCTAACCAAAACTGGAAGTGGCGGATGGACAAATGAAGCGCCAGCAGCTCTCTGTCAAAAGTGCTGTATTTGCGTTCAGTTGGGTTTAGCGATTTGCTAAAGAATGCTAAAGGTTGCCAGACCCCGCTGACAAGTTGCTCTACAACTGCCCCATGGCCAGGTCTGAAGCATCTGTGGTTAGTGCAATGCGGGCCGCGGGATCTGGGTGAACTAACATTGTGGCGTTAGCTAGGGCGTTTTTAACTTCCGCGAAAGCGCGTTCGCGCTCCGGGGTCCATTCGACCGCGTTGGAAGCCTTCTTTTTTTTGAGCGCGTCATATAGGGGCTGCATGAACTGAGCTGCGTGGGGGAGGAAGCGGTTGTAAAAATTAACCATCCCCAAAAATTCCTGTAGCGATTTGACCATTTGGGGCCGTGGAAAACCTTCTATCGCACGAACTTTGTCTGGAAGCGGAACTGCCCCTTTCGGGGAGACTTTGTGTCCCAAAAAATCAATTTGCGAAACGCCGAATTTGCATTTGGCTGGATTGATTATTAGCCCGTGCTCCTCTAGCCTCTGAAAAACGGTAGTGAGGTGCTGCTCGTGTTCCTCCTCGGACGAGCTGGCTACCAGCATGTCGTCGAGGTAGACGAAGACAAATGGGAGGTCGCGTAGGACCGCGTCCATCATACGTTGAAAAGTTTGGGCCGCACCTTTGAGGCCGAAAGGCATTCGCAAGAATTCAAAAAGGCTGAAAGGGGTTATAACTGCCGTTTAAGGAACGTCTTCAGCTCGGACTGGGACCTGGTGATAACCGCGGACTAAGTCTATCTTTGAAAAAATGCGCGCACCCGCTAGATGCAGTGAAAAGTCTTGAATGTGAGGGATTGGGTAGCGGTCATGCGCTGTAGCGTTGTTTATTCTGCGGTAATCTCCGCACGGTCTCCAAGAACCGTCGGATTTCGGAACCATGTGAAGTGGTGAGGCCCAGGGGCTCTTCGAGCGTCTAACAATGCCCAATTTTTCGAGAGTTGCAAACTCGTCCCATGCTATGTTGAGCTTGGCCGCATCTAAGCGGCGAGCTTTGGCAAAAACGGGAGGTCCCGTTGTCGGAATGAAGTGTTTAACTCCGTGTTTAGCTACAGTGGCTTAGAATTTGGGGGTTGTGAGTGCTGGAAATTGGGTGAGGAGTTGCTCAAACTTACCTCCTGCCGTGGTGACGTTGGCCTGCACAGGTGGTGGAGAAACTCGAGCTGAGCATGGAATAGAAGCAAAAGATAGTGCATTAACCAGGCGCCTATTTGCTAGATCCACTAATAACCCGTGTGCACACAAAAAATCTGCGCCTAACAAGTTAAAACTCACCGCCGCTACAACAAATGTCCATCTGTAGCTGCGGCCGTGGATGAGGAGGTGCAGGCTCTTTTCGCCGAACGTGTCAATGTCAGAGCCGTTGGCTGCCACTGCTCCGTTGCCCCGGGTGCCCATGGCTCGATCTGCGTGGGAGGGCATGACGAAACTCAGCTGAGCTCCTGTGTCAATGAGGAACTGCTTGCCTGTGTGTCCATCCGTCACGTACAACAGCTTATTTTTCTCGCTGAGAACTGCTGCTGTTAACGGTCCTCGGCTTTGGCGTTTCCCGACATCGCAAATTTGCAGGGGGGAATGCATTTGTGGGCTTTCTCAGCGAAGCGGTGGTGGTAATAACAGAAGTCGTTCTGTTTGTTACGTTTGGACCGCGCCGCTGTCACCGTGGGCTGGGTCTGCTCCGTGGGTTGTGGCTCTCCATGGCTCGGGGCGTCAGTTTTGAGGTCTGCGGATGCCGCTGTGGGTGTCAGCTCCTTGCAGGCGTTGACGAGCCGGTAAGCCTCGTTGGCCAGTGTGCGGAAGTCTTGGTGGTTGCTGCACTTCATGGTGGCGAGTGTCCCTCTCATGTGTGGCGGCAGCGTGCTGAGGAAAACAAACTGGAAGAGGAAATTGTCATTGTCCTCTTCCTTGAGCTGCAGCAAATCCTCCATGAGGGCCTTCGGATTGCCCCCTCTGTGGCCGTAGACCGCCAGGATCTTCTCGGCTCTTTCCTCCGCTGACGGGACGTAGTTCGCCACGATGGTCGCCTTGTGCGTCTCGTACTTGTCCCGGGTCGGTGGTCGCCGGATCAAGCTCCGCACACACTTCGAAGTGGCGGAGTTGAGTTTGGAGACGATATGATAGAACTTCGTATCGTCTGCCGTGATGCCCGCCAGTATGAATTGGGCTTCAGCCTGCTGAAACCAAGAGGCGGGGTCTTCTCGCCAGAAGCCTGGCAGCTTGACAGCGACGGCGTTCGTGCACACCATCACTGTTGTGCCCGCTGGGTGAGGGTGCCTTGCTTCGGCTCTCACGGCGGTGCTGGAGCTCGGTTGAGCCCTCTCAATTCCTTCTGCCGGGGGGAACAGTTGTTTGTCCGCTCCCTCATCTGCGTAGTTGCTGGCGTCTGCCTGAGTCGCCACGGATGAGTCGCTTGAAGAAGAACGCCTCCGGTCCATACTCGCGTCAAGGTCACCAGTGTAGAGGAGCTGGAAATAATGAGGCGGTTTTGTTTAAAAGCAGCGTTTTAATGATCAGCTCTCCTATCTTGTCTCATCAGGTGCAGAGCGTGGCAGAAGGTAAAAAGAGACAGAATTCTGCCAGCTCGCTGATTAAATACAGGCACACATCAAAAGACAGGTATTACAAAGGCTGACATCCCTCGTTATCTTAATCCCCCCATCGTCCTGTTATTTCCTCTCCTCGTCTTGGGAGGTGATGGGAATTCCTCTCCTCGCCTTGGGGGGTGAGGGTGACTCCTCCGGTCTCCGCCGTCGCGCCCTGGGACATCTTTGTTCTTCACACGGCGGTTGAGATTCCTTTGTCCTTTCAGAGGTGTGAAGTTCCTTACATATGCAGTCACCAAACATCTCACATGTTCTAACATATGTAGGTATGGAATATATGAGTAATATAGACCACACTGGGTACAATACAGCTTATGTTGCATTGTGCGGAGTCATCCGGGCAAGAGAGCCCAAAATGGCGGACGCCCGTTATTATAGGGTGGTGTGATGACACAACTGGAAGGCGGCGTCATCACACTGCACTTCACAATAAAACCCCGATCCTACAGCGATCCCGAATGGGAGCAGCCAAAAGAAAAGAAAAAAACAAACAAACTGAGTCCCTGGAACATTCTGGTTTTGTTGCGAGATTTTCTATTTTCACTTCTTAATTAGTCCAAAAAACTGAAAATAACTTACCGTTATTGTACAATGCAATTTTATAGGCTAGACTAGTTTTTTATTCATCATTTCCTTCAAAATGTCAACTTTCATGGAAAGTAAGAATTACAACAGTGCACTGAGTTTTTGTTGATGAGGAGGAGCCGATGAGCTTTGGCAGCAAGACTCATCCCTGAGGAAATAGCGTCATCTGGCCACAGAAGAGTTGTGAAAATGAGAAACATGTACCACAAGTGTCCTTGAAAGGTTGCTCTAAGAAGTTCTACAGTGTAACTGTAAATATACCTGACAGCATCCTCTGAAGACGTATTTGTTCAAGATATCTTGGACTTAAAAGACTTGCCATTAAGTCTTTTCAACTTTATAATGATGGAAGGTAACATTATTAACAATGGGAGCTAGTCTGATAAAATTCAAAGGAACCTTATTTATTCAGACTCTGGTGATTAATATATCCGTATGAAGTAACGTGTCTCTAATGCATTAAATCTATTTTGGCTTTTGACTTTCTTTCAGAACATGAATTCTCACTGTTACAGTATAGAGAATAATTTTGAAATCCTTAGAGGAACAGAAATTTAAATATCGCATCTTAGCAAAAAAAAAAAATAAATAAATAAAAATTGAGCAACTCCATCTACTGTGGAAAGCTGAGCGAGGACATGAAAAAGAACAAATTCTCAAAAAACTTTTTTTTTTTACTGTCATGAGACCGAAGCACTGTGAGAACAGTGGAGACTGTTCTTTACTAAATTAACCATTTCTATTTGGAGAAAACCTGTTGATGCAATTGATATAAATACCCTTTGTTTTATGTCAAATTACGTTTCTATGGATACTGCATTGTTGCCAAGTGACAGAGTTAAAAATGAGTTGGAGTGTCTGTGCACTATGTAAACAGATGCCATAGATATACGATTATGTTTAGAAATAACAAGAAATTATTGTATTTCTCATTTGTAAGATAAGAGTAAGGCAATTCATTTAACTATTAGCTTTAAAGTGTCTTGCAGACATACAAATGCGGGTGCTATTTAAGTGCAGATACTTCACACATGTGATTTCTAATTAGACTAAAGTCAATAACAAGGATTAACTGCTCCCTTTATCCAGAGCACCAACTCTGACCTTTTAGTCAAAAGGGCTCAGATGAGGTGAATACCCAATTAGTCAGGGTTCATTAATTCAGTGAGGCCTCTTCTGTGGTCTCCTCTTGTTTTCCGCTTTGTTTGAAGCCTCTTTGTTTTTTTGATTAGGTTGCACAGAAACACAGTCGTTAAAAAGAATTGCAAGAGAAGGAACCCAAGTTTCTCTCACTCACTCACTCACTCCGTCTTTCTTTGCCGTGGTTGCTCCCCTCTGTAATTCCATGTCAAAGTGTGAGGAGCCGACATCTGCTGTTAATGTTGAGATGTCAGTGTATAACTCAGCGGGTCTCTTGATCACTATGACTTTGATTATAGCTGTGCAAAATAACAGCTCTGCTCTCAGTACAAGCTGTGCGGGTGACCCTCTGTAGTCAGCCATCTAACGGGTCCTGTGTTTCTGTGATGTTCTTCATATCCGTATGCAGATGTATAAATGTCCCTTTTGTGGGGAGACTTGAATAACGAAACCGAATTGTCTTTCATTCCAGTTTATTCAAGAAATCATTCCACTGTCTGCTCTCATTCTTGAGTAGCGAACAAAGAGAGTGAACACACCAAAGTTCTCTCATTTAAACATTCTGACATCAAACCATTTCCCTCGCGGGGGAAATCACACATCTCTCTCAAAATCTCTTTATTCACATTCATTAGCCTTTTATTTACATAACTCCCCCTTCTCTCTTCCCGAGCCTCAGTGGTCAGGAAGTCTTCTGTCCCCTGTCCTCCGCAGGGGGTCCAGGCTCTGTGGCTCCGCACCGCAGGGGGCTGGCTCTCCTTCATCGTGGTTAAATCACATATGCAGTGTCCAACATATACATGTCTCACAACACAGCCATATAACCCCCCCCAAACGATGAAGAACAGACTAATTCCTAAAATTAAATAGCACCTTACTCACTACTGAATAATCAACACCAACATTCAGTCTGTGCGCCGCTTGGGCTTCAGCCGTCTGCCGAATCTGCTGTGCGTTGGCCCCGCCTTGCCTGCGGTGCGTTTCTGCTTCGGCTCTGTTGACTGAGGGGGAGAGTGATTAATTGCCCCCTGCGGGGGCCTGCCTCGTCGAGGCGCCACCGCGACCGGTACAGACACGTCCTTCATGACAAAAGCAGGTTTTAGTCTGTCAATACTGACTGTCTCTTTTCTGTCTCCAAAATCTAGCACAAATTGCTTATCACCTGCCTCCAGCACTCGAAATGGCCCTTCGTAAGGCGGTTTGAGCGTTGCTTTTAGGGCTTCGCGCCTGACAAAAACGAAATCGGCATTTTTCAAAGCCTTGGGGACGAAAACTCGTGGAAAAGCGTGATGAACCGGACCCGGGAGCGTGTCTGCCCCCGTGCCGACTAACGGTCCCAGAGCCGAGAGAGGTGGGGGCTCTGGGTGCTCTGGTAAAAACTCGCCTGGCAGCCTCAGAGTTTGTGCGAATACCAGCTCCGCTGGGGAGGCGTCTAAGTCCTCTTTAGGCGCAGAACACAACCCTAATAAAACCCATGGAAGTTTATTCACCCAATCTGCATCCGTGAGCGACGCTCTGAGTGCTGCCTTCAAAGACCTATGAAAACGCTCGCATAAACCATTGGCCTGAGGGTGGTAAGCCGTAGTGCGGTGAATTTTGGCTCCTAAGCCGTTGGCCATCGCTGACCACAGCTCAGAGATGAATTGCGGTCCTCTATCGGACGTAATGTCCGACGGAACCCCGAAACGCGCCACCCAAGCCGTTAAAAAAACGCGAGCCACCTCCGCGGCCGTGGTCGTCGCAAGTGGGACCACTTCCGGCCAACGTGTGGTGCGGTCCACCATTGTCAAAAGATACGTGAACCCCTGTGATGCCGGTAGGGGGCCCACAAGGTCGACGTGCACATGGTCGAACCTTCTGGCCGGAATGCGGAACGGTTCTAACGGGGCTCTTGTGTGCCTGTGAATTTTGGCCCGTTGACAGGAAATGCAGGTTTTTGCCCATTCCTTCACGTGCTTGCGCAGGCACGGCCAAACAAACTTTTCCGCCACTAGTTTCACCGACGCGCGCACCCCCGGGTGCGCCAGTGAGTGGACCGAGTCAAAAACACGGCGGCGCCACGTGGCCGGAACCACCGGACGCGGGCGCCCCGTCGACATGTCGCAGATCAGGGGGGGCATACCGGTTTGTAAACACTTGGTCTCCAGCCTCAACCCTGTTGGTCCAGACTGGAGCGCGCGCACGTCTGCGTCCGCCCCCTGGTCCGCTGCCATGGCTGCGTAATCTATACCCACGTGCACCGGGGCTGCGCGCGCCACCGTGCCGCTCTCCTGCGGCGCGGTCACGGTGGCCCGTTCTGCCTCTGCGCGTGTTGGGGTCGTGAACGCGCGTGAGAGACAATCCGCTACTACATTGAATTTGCCCGCGACGTGCCTAATGTCAGTGGTAAATTCCGAGATTGCGGCCAGCTGCCTCTGCTGCCTGCCGGACCACGGGTCTGAAATTTTGGCCATGGCGTATGTGAGCGGCTTATGGTCCACATAAGCGGTGAAGCACCGTCCTTCCAGCCAGAACTGGAAATGACGAATAGCCAAATGCAGCGCCAACAGTTCTCTGTCAAACGCGCTGTATTTTCGTTCAGCCGCGCTTAAAGATTTGCTAAAGAAAGCCAAAGGCTGCCAAACTCCGGCTACCTGTTGCTCAATAACGGCCCCTATGGCTAAATCTGAAGCGTCTGTCGTCAGCGCGATACGTGCTGCAGGGTCTGGGTGGGCCAGGAGCGCAGCGTCAGCCAAGGCTTTTTTAACCTCTGTGAACGCGCGCTCCCGCTCCGGGGACCATTCGACCGCCTGGGTCGGTTTTTGTTTTTTGAGCGCGGCATATAACGGTTGCATGATTTGAGCTGCGTGGGGCAGGAATCGGTTATAAAAATTCACCATCCCCAAGAATTCCTGTAGTGATTTGACCGTTTGTGGACGGGGAAAATCCGCTACCGCGCGTACTTTCTCTGGTAACGGAACCGCTCCCTCTGGGGAGACGCGGTGACCCAAAAAATCGATCCGCTCGACGCCGAACTGGCACTTGGCTGGGTTAACTATTAAGCCGTGCTCTCCCAGCCTCCTAAAAACTGCTGTGAGGTGCGTTTCGTGTTCGTCCTCTGAAGTACTCGTGACCAAAATGTCGTCGAGGTACACAAACACGAAAGGGAGATCGCGTAACACGGCATCCATCATCCGCTGAAATGTTTGCGCCGCCCCTTTGAGACCAAACGGCATGCGTAAAAATTCGAAAAGTCCGAACGGGGTTATTACCACTGTTTTAGGAATGTCCTCCGGTTGGACCGGGACTTGGTGATAGCCGCGAACTAGATCAATCTTTGAAAAAATGCGCGCCCCCGCCAGGTGCCCTGAAAAATCCTGAATGTGCGGGATGGGATAACGATCGTGCGCCGTAGCGTTGTTTAGCCTGCGGTAATCCCCGCACGGTCTCCAGGAGCCATCGGCTTTCGGTACCATGTGCAGCGGCGAAGCCCACGGGCTCTTCGACCTACGAACAATGCCCAGCCTCTCCAGGCTGGCGAACTCCTCGCGCGCAATGGCGAGCTTAACTGCATCCAAGCGCCGAGCTTTTGCAAACACGGGAGGACCAGAAGTGGGGATAAAGTGTTTCACCCCGTGCTTCGCGACCGTCGCTGAAAAAGTGGGCACAGTGAGCGCTGGAAATTGGGTGAGGAGTGTGTGAAACTTACCACCTGCTGTAGCGACGTGGGTCTGTACTGGTGGCGGGGACACTCGAGCTGAACAGGGGAGAGAGTAAAAAGAGAGTGCATTTACCAGCCGTCTATTAGCAAGATCAACTAACAGATTGTGTGAACACAAAAAATCCGCGCCCAACATGTTGAAACTCACCGCCGCTATCACAAAAGTCCATTCATATGTGCGGCCATGTAAGCATAAAGGCAAGGTCCTTCTCCCGTAGGTGTTGATGTTCGAGCCATTTGCCGCTGTAGCTCCGCTACCGTGGGGTCCAGCCACCCGGTCCGCGTATGTTGGGGTGATGAAGCTCACTTGTGCTCCGGTGTCGATGAGGAACTCTCGTCCGGAGCGCGCATCCGTGATGTAGAGCAGCTTGTTGCGTTCTCCGAGGGTCGAAGCTGCTAGCGACCCCCGGTCTTGCCGTTTCCCGAACTCCTGAAGATGCAGGGCGGCACACACCTGCGTGCCTTCTCTGCGAACCTCCGATGGTAACAGCAGAGATCTTCTCCTCCGCTGTGTCGTGCCCGCGCCTCTGCCGCCGGGCTATTGGCTCCCCCTCGTCGCGGCCGTGTTGCCGCCGTCGTCGGCCAGTCTGGTTCTGCCGCCTCTGGCTCCCCGCTGTCTCGGGTCGCTGCTGTGGTTGCTTGCCCGCCGCAGGCGTCCAGGATCCCATCTGCCTCCTGGGCCAGCTCCCGGAACTCCTCCAGGGTGTGACACTTTTTGCCGGCCAGCGTGCTTCTCGCATGCGCCGGGAGGTTGGAGAGGAAGATGAACTGAAAAATGAAATCATCGTTGTCCAACCCTCTCAGCTGTATCATCTCCTCCATCAGGGCGCTCGGCCTGTGTCCACCTTGGTCTAGCAAAGACAGGATCCTCCTCGCCCTCACTTCAGCCGAGGGGGTGAAAAACTTGATGAGGGTGGATTTCAGCTTGCCGTACCTGTTGGTCGCGGGTGGCTGCTCCACCAAGCTTTGCACGCACCGAGCTGTGCTGTTGTCCAGTTTAGCGATGACATGGTGGAACTTAGTGTCATCCACCGTTACTCCTGCAAGCGCGAACTGCGACTCTGCTTGCAGAAACCACGACCGTGGGTTATCCTGCCAGAAATCAGGCAGCTTAATGGCCACTGCGCTCGCCAGCTCTGAGCGCTGTGAGTCCGGGACCCTGAGAATTTCTTCGTTCATTCTCAACGTCGTCAGTCACCAATGTGGGGAGACTTGAATAACGAAACCGAATTGTCTTTCATTCCAGTTTATTCAAGAAATCATTCCACTGTCTGCTCTCATTCTTGAGTAGCGAACAAAGAGAGTGAACACACCAAAGTTCTCTCATTTAAACATTCTGACATCAAACCATTTCCCTCGCGGGGGAAATCACACATCTCTCTCAAAATCTCTTTATTCACATTCATTAGCCTTTTATTTACATAACTCCCCCTTCTCTCTTCCCGAGCCTCAGTGGTCAGGAAGTCTTCTGTCCCCTGTCCTCCGCAGGGGGTCCAGGCTCTGTGGCTCCGCACCGCAGGGGGCTGGCTCTCCTTCATCGTGGTTAAATCACATATGCAGTGTCCAACATATACATGTCTCACAACACAGCCATACCTTTATTCATTAACATCATTTTGGCTGATGAGTCTGTATATCTCATTACTTAATAATTTAGACAAGGTGGTTTTGATTTGGTTTTTGTATAACCTCAATTCATGAGGGAATTCTTCATAAGCTTTTTGATTTTTTTTTTCTCCCAAAGTCCTCTCCTCTCATTTCATCTCATCTTAAAAAATGGCATTTGAATTAAAGTTCCTTCTCTTAGGATACAGTCTCTGATGTAAGTTGGTTCTTGGGCACAATATATAAAGTTGTGTTCACACCAAATGCAAAGCTAATTTTTCGTTCAGTACAAGCACTAGCTAGCAATGGCCTTGAGATTCTGCCATCATCAGAGTAAAAGTATCAACATTGGAGAGTAAACTTATTTGAAAATGAGACTGCCACTCAGCTGCATACAGATGGACCAGGAGCTCTGCAGCTGAATTGGAGTGTCGGAGTTATTTACCCACAGCCTCCTGCAATGGACGTGCTAATAAGGGCTAGCAGACTAGCAATGTAAACAACCATCATCCAGGTGACATTTTAGAGGCAGGGACAATTTTCTCAGGTGTGACCCCCGTCGGATAACGTAAACCTAAGCATGACAGTGTTTTGGGAATTCCACAGCAGGCTGAACGCAGCTGCAAAAGTTATAAAGGCAACTCCGCCCATCTGCAACTCCCCCAGATGGCGAATTCACATCTGTTTGTGTGTTTACATTGAGTTAAAATGTAATTGTGCCCTTCAGAGGTAAAGTGGGCTATCCCACAAAACCATTATTTTGAGAAAATGAGCTCTAAAGTTGAAATATTCTCAAAAAATATTAATATATATAATTAATATATATATATTATTATATATATTATTAATATATAATATTAATATATAATATTATAATATATTATAATATAAATATATATATAATATTATAATATTATATATTTATTATATAAATATATATTATATTTTTTTAATATGTTAAAAAATTATTAATATATAATTAATATATATAATAAAAAATAAATATTTCAACTACAATAAATATTTCAACTTTAGAGCTCATTTTCTCAAAATAATGGTTTTGTGGGATAGCCCACTTTACCTCTGAAGGGCACAATTGTACCATATGAAAAATTCAGCCTTTCACGTTTGGTCTGGACACACCTTAAGTGTGACAAAGCAACAGGAAGTCAATTTAATTCAACTTTATTTATATAACACCATTTCACAATGACAGTCATCTCATAGCACTATCAAACTGTAGGGGAAAACCCCACTTTGGTGTCAGTCTCAACTTGACAAAATGATCTGTTCCTTTTCCACAAGACAATACAGACCCTCATATTTATTAATTTTTATTATGAATTTTGCTCCTTATCGCGGTTGAGGGATTTGTGTGCCCTAATAATCCCAGGAGCTATCCAGGGTCTCCCAAGGCAAATTGGTCCGGGGGAAAGGGCCAGACTAATAGTGGCCCACTGGATCCCGTTATGTCCACAAACCTGGAATGAAGACGGACGAGGATGCTATGCTCGAACTGAACTTTATTACACAGCGTTTAATAAGTACACTGCACACTTAACACTCCGTTATATCCCTGAGGACGAGCCGTAGCAAAGAGAGCCATGAGATGGCCAACTCTCCCCTATGGTGGCGTGATGATGTCACCAGCTGGCTGCGTCATCATGCCACCCATTGTAGTAAATACCATCACTACCCCCCCCCCCGCAAAACACAAAACCCATACAAATCAGCCCTCCCTCAATTTGGTACACTTATACAATCAAACATACAGAACTACAAACTACGGTCAGCGGGTAGATCACCGCTGGATCCAACGCGGTTGGGTGGATTTTTCTGCCACATCCTCTTAGCCACGTTCCTACCTAAACAGTCACTGTTTCTTTTTTTACAGTCTTCCATACAGAAGGAAGTTTTGCTGGAGGGGCTTTGTAGTGGGCTCGTGGTGGACGCGCCCCTGGCGGCGCCAATTTCAGCAGGCCCAGGTGCCATCCCTCCAAAGCCATGGCACGCTCGTTAACACTGTCTCGGTCCGGATCCCGTACCAGCTGGATCGGCTCCAACACCGCATCCCATTCTACAGCAGCTGCTCTCACCTCCCGCGGATGGCCATCCCACCGTCCCAATCCAATTTCTAGCTGTACCGTTATCTTCATGCATGTCGATGGTGGTGATGATGTAACAGACTGTGAGCCCAGCCACTTGGTTCTGCGGGCCCGAACCCAGTTCATCATTGTGAGCAGTGCTGTGTACGGCTGCATATTGTGTTGTGGCTGTACTGGTGTGGTACTCACAATTGCCGCGGGGCGTCCATCAAGCTGTGGTGGTTCTGTCACAACCTGTTGGGTCACGGACTCGTCACCCGTTGGCTCAGCCATGGCTCCGATAGACTGGTGCTGAGCGAGGATTCTGAAGCAGTCCGACTCTTTCTCACTTTCGTCTAGTGATGGTTTAGGTCCGGGTGGTGTGTCGCTGTTGTCACATTTAACATTCATGTCAGGTCGTTGTGTCTTGGGGTTCTCTGTCGGCGTGGGCTTCTCCTCCTGCAACTCCGCAGTGGCTCCCGTGAACTCCCACTGAGCAAGGATCTGAGGTGAGTCCAACAGCTGCCCCCCCCCCCAGGCAGCGCATCTCCTGTGCAACGGGACGGTTGATTTCTCGTCGTCATTGTTCCCAACAGATGCAGGCTCCCTCTCCTGCAGCTCCCGCTCCGGCTGGGCAAGGAACAGAAGCGAGTCCGGTCGCTGTTCTCTCTCCATGTTGTTTTCTCCGTGCTGCATCGACTCTCTACGCTACATTTTCTTTCTGGGCTGTGCTCTTTGGCTGCACTCACGTCCGCGAAGTCTGGGTATAATGTACCTGGACCGTCGACAGTCTGCCCAGGGACCATGAGGGTAAAACCCAGTTCGCAGAACAAATCCCACCCCATAACATTATCACACTGGTGTGTCACCTGGAACTGGAATGCTGGAATTTTCCTTTCACCTTACTGCACCACGAAGGTGATGTTCCTGCCGGTCATGGAGCATTTGTTGTTCGGCAGTTCCACCGCATCAGGTCGCCGGGGGGTGAGCCTTCTAACCATGGCCTTGTTTACCAGGCACTGTGAGGCAGCGGTGGCCACCAACGTTGGCACATTGACGCTGTCTAGCTTCACCACACGCTGCGGTCCTGACCAGCCTTCGGTGCTCACAATGTTTACGCCGTCTCTGTAGGGTGTGGGGTCGATGAGCCTTGCTTTTTGTCACCATCGGTGAGAACTCATGTGCCGCGCCATCATGTTGTCGGATGTAGCAAAGTGGCTAGCTAGTAGCTCTACAGCATCCACATACAACCCGTCAGACCAAGCGCATGAAAACTCCTCTGACCTTCTAAGCCCAGGGTGTGGACAAGTAGTGCCCATTTCCTTACTTTATCCAGCTTTCCCAAGTCCAATGCTGCAATGTAAGTCTCGAATGCATCCAGCCATTGTGGTAACGGGACGTCCGGTTCGCCTGAGGACTCAAGGAAAGGCCTTAGTGGTCTCGAGCACGCCTCCATGGTTCGTAAATTCTCGTAGCCAAGTGTTATGTCCATAAATCTGGAATGAAGACGGACAAGGATGCTGTGCTTGAACTGAACTTTTTTACACACTTAACACTCAGTGATATCCCTGAGGATGAGGGATAACTAAGAGAGCCATGAGATGGCTGACTCTCCCCGATCTATAGTGGCGTGATGATGTCACCAGCCGGCTGCGTCATCATGCCGCCCATTGTAGTAAATCCCATCACTACAGATCCCCCAAAAAAATTTACAGCAGGGATCCTCTATACCCCACCTGGTATGGGGTTACCAAGGTCTGGCCCTGGAGTTTGGCCCGAAGGAGTTGCTCACTGGCAAGCATCTGGTGACCAGGTTTCTACCCATTGGACCTGGCAGGGCTCACTTGAATGAGCTACATGGGTCTGTCCTCTAGTGGACTTAGATGGATGGATGCTGTATATAGCTCACAATATAGTTACTTACACCACACATTTATCATGATATGAAACTTTTTTGAACACTGTCTTTTATATAATATACACCATTAATAACCTCCCAATTATTCTCTTGCCAGGAAGGGACTGCAGTATGAGAGAAGCATTATGTAAACATGGGATCTTTGACACTGGCTCTGGTAGAAGGAAGTATAGAAATGAACTACAGCAGCATGTTGTCTGTGGTGGTGGTGGGTGGCAGCTGTATTTACCAGAGGAGCCTGTTTCCTCTGATTTAATGAGCCTCGGGATCACTTCAGCGCTGAGGTCACTGTTCACCTCAGAGCAGGAGTGGGATTTCACCACCTGGTGATAATAGATAATGAACCATTAGAACAGTTTGTTTTGCTCTTCACTCTTTATTGCTTTTATTTGTCACTGTAAATGTACTCTTTGTAAGGACATTTGTCATTTGGCACTGAATTCCAATGTGGAGGTACAGCAACTTGATTTTATTTATGTAACTCATAAAAATAAGAATGACCTTTTAGACACAATAACAGCAGTAAAGGCATTAATGCAATCCTGCAACATTTCCTAGCTCTCTGATATCAACGTGCTTTCTTTGGACTTCTTTAGAAAGGGGTGGGGGTGGAGCCCAAAAGAACTACAACAGCATGCTAAAAACAAACAAAGAACATACTTAACATGAGATAAAACCTGTGCTTAAAGGCCAAATGTCACGTAATTTTTTTTTCTAAATGACAACGAATTTAGATAAAATACACATAGCTTAAACCAAATATTCATACCGGAGACCATATCACCCACCTGTATTTACATAATTGCACAAAATACACCAGGTGAAGGCCCCACCTTGCTTGCTGGCTTGTGACAGCCAGTCCAGACCACGCCCATGTTTTTGACATCACCAGTTGTACCCTGGCTGCCCTGCCTATCCACATTCACACTTATCAACATTGGACAGTCATGACGGAAAGTGACAGCGATTGTGAACAAATTAGTTTAGTTTTGTCCTTTTTTTTTTGTCTTTTTTTTTGTCAGTGGTTCAGACAGTGACAGAGGCATAGAACCTTACAGGTTCGAGCCGTCCGAGACGGAATCAGATGCTTTGTCTGGTGACAACAGTTCCACCGATGACCAGAGAGCAGAACCAGTGGAAAATAAGATAAGATAAGATAAGATAAGCCTTTATTAGTCCCACAATGGGGAAATTCCAGGATTGCAACAGCATAGGGATAGCAACACTCAGAGCAACAATCAGAAGGCAAGAAAAAACAACATCTAGTAAACATATGTCCATATTACTATAAATGTATATATATAGACACACAGTGCAGAGCATTATGGCTGGTGGATGTGCAGCAGAAAGTCTAAGCTCTCTCTCCGCGGATGCAGCGGGCCAGCTGGAAGTCTTTGGGCATGATGGTGACCCCCTTAGCGAAGAAGAGACCACCAGGTGGGTCTCGCTGGTCTCCTGCAGAGCCATGACGGCGAAGCTCAGGAAACGCAGGACGGTCTTGAAGTCCTGAGCGATCTCCCTCACCAGGCGCTGGACGGGCAGCTTACGGATGAGCAGCTCCGTGGATTTCTGGTAGCGACGGATCTCTCTCAGAGCCACGGACCTGTGACGGCGAGGCCTCTTCACTCTGCCGGTGGCCAGAGCGCCTCTCCGAGCAGCCCTGTGGCTAGCTGTCTCCTGGGGGGCTTCTTCCTCCAGTAGATTTTACGGGCGGTCTGCTTGGTTCTTGCCATCGCTCTTTATTATTCTGTCTTATATTTCTTTCACGCTGCCTAAACTCCAGCCCGGCACCCGCTTCGTTTTCGCTACAGCTCCCGGTATGTCGAGTTTCCCATTAGCACCGGGCGGCGGCCAAGTGCTAGCTAGCACTAGCTCCTCCCCGCTGTAACGTCTCCCGCTGCAAACCGTGGCTCCGTCCGCCGACCCGGGAGACCCCCGGGGCGATCCGTGCGTCCGTGATATATATACAGAGTGAAAGGTGTAGAAAGAAGAAGGAAGATAAAAAAAAGGCTGTTGCAACAGGCAGCCGACTCGTGTGGCGCCGCCGGTCCGGCGGAACCGGAACCGGAAAGTCAAAATGTCATTGAACTGGACATTAATCGCCTCCAGAATTGCGAAGCCGAAGGGGGTCTGTCGAGGGCGCCCCATAAATATTGATTTTTCGGAAGCCATTATTATTACAGTGGAGGAGAGCCGCTGCTGTCAAGAAATTGACCAGATCAATATGAAAATGGAGGCGCATACCTGTCAAGGGAGACGTTTTCGCCGTATTTTGGTGGGCGGAGTGGTGGTGGACACTTTTCTGGGAAATGTTTTAAATGTAGTTCGTGTTGTTATTGTCAAATATTTTAAGGAAAATACGGGGAAAATGCAATTTTAGCAAAAACGGGCGTATTGCCATTTCTGTACGCCCAAAAGGAAAAATATACTGGAAAAAAAATTGAGTGTTTTGCGGAGCACTCCTGTGTGTGATCAGCCACAGCTGGTGCTGGCAGATCGCTCAGCGTCAGCTATTCGCACTACCATGAGAAGTGTGGAGTCACTCATTAGTTTAATTGTCTGGGCGGGCTGATTGCTCAGCTTGAGCTGTTCTCACTACAATGAGAAGTCATTAGGACAATGGTTTAACACGTTGAGCTGTGCAGCGGTTGCGGAACAGACAGAGATCCCAGAGAGGTGTCCCTTGTTGCTCCGCCGTTCCTTATAGCCGCTTTTTACGGTGTTGAAGTACGGCGAAAATGTCTCACTTGACAGGTATGAAAACATTTCCCAGAGAAGTGTTCCTTATTACCCAGCTGTCCCTGATAGTCCCGTTTTAAGGTATGGGTGAAATATCCAATTTTTTCTTTCTTGTTGCTCACTTCAACCTTCCAGTCTCCATATAAACAATCAATTGAAATACCCCAAGCATCAAACTAGGGTACAATCGATTTCGTCACTTCCGCCTTCTTCCCCAGGCAATTCCAGGGGCCGTGTCAGGCCAAGCGCGGCAGTTTTAAATTAACGAATATTCCGTTGTTACTGAAGCATATGCACCAAGACCCGAACGGATCGGTTCCCTTTTATATCTAGTTTCAAGATATTTAAAGTACCCTGTTACGTGACATTTGGCCTTTAAGATGTACTATTTTGCTCTTTTTAACAAATATGATGCTCCTCTATTCTGGGTTGGGAAGACTTGTGATTTACTGTATGTTCTAGAGCTGAAATCAGAGCGCACAAAAGGCACAGGAATTTAGTTTATTCTCATAAATTCAATAATGGAAAGTGGTGTAACATCTGTCCTCCAAACTGGCACACATGTACCTCTTTTCTCTCTTGGCAGGGCATACAATGTATATTTGTTTCCCTATTAAAAAAAAGCACATTGGTAAAGTAAACTGGTAGGGCTGTAATCTCATAATATCACTGTTGCCTTAATATTCCCATTTGGTTAGAAAGTTATATCACTTACTAAAGCTTGGCCTAGTGGTAGTAGTTTGATACTCTTGCTTGATGCAAACAAGATTAGCATGTCAACATTTAAGCTGACTTTCCCTCTTTTTTAAAACTGTTTTTTTCTGGTTCAAAGCAGATCTTTGCAGTCCACTACAGCAGCAACAGTTAAAGGTTTAGTGACTATCCAAAAATGAAATAATTCTTGAATCAATAAAATGATCTATTTCTAGCATGCTACATAAGATATTTCTCTGCATGTTTACATCTTTTTTTTCTAACTGTAAAAATTAATTCTTGGACAGTTAGCAGAATCTTTTCAGTTAACCAACCAATAATCGCAGAAGAAACACTTTCTCAGCATAACTTTTATTGAACCACGCAGGGAGTCAGTGTACACGGCCGCCAGGTCTCCTCCTGTTCCCTCTCCTGGATAAGACCCCGCACAAAGGAATTCACAGCTACATATAGGCAAGCTACTGGGCATTTCCTAGTAACTTTCCAACAATACATGTCCATTGTCCGAACGGTCCTCTTGGTGTCCAGATGGCTTAGGGTCTCCTCGTTTTTATGGCCTCTATCCTGTTAGTTCCTGCCTTTATGGCTTTATGGCTTCCTCTCAGCGTCCATATGTCTTCTCTTTAGTCCAACACAACCCCCATGCCCATATATGGAAACAGGAACAAAGACTTTCCTGTAGAGTTTGTATGTGTGTGTGTGCGTGTGCGTGTGCGTGTATATGTGCATGTGTGTGCAGTATGTGTGTAAGCAACTGATGTGTATGTGTGACTGGTGTATATGTGGATTTAAAAGATATGTGTATGCAAGCACTTTGTGTAATATCTGATTAACTAATCTTCACTATTTATTTATTATAACTACTAGTACATACCCGTGCATACCCGTCCATGCCCGTAGAAACCAAGTATAAGCAAGTATTTCTGCATGCCCGTTGCTGAAGGGTCTCTTCCTGTCTCAGACGGCTATGTTGTTCACAGTCATTCCTGCAGCGTATTGGTGGAACCTGAGGTGTTTCATGTTCACGGCATCCTTTCTGACGTGCAGCAGTTTTCCTCATTCTATTGCTCTCCATCTGGTGGGTCTTCTTCTTCGTTCAGACCACTGGTTGAGGGATAGGTGCGTCGTAATTCCAGTTCATGGGCACGATCCCGAAAAAGTGGCTTTCGACCCTGTTCAGGAAGGCCCGTGCATGCCCGTAGAAACCAAGAAACCGGAGCACCCGGAGAAAAATCAGCGCTTTGCTTGACATTTTACACAT
This sequence comes from Pholidichthys leucotaenia, assembly GCA_020510985.1. Lineage (NCBI taxonomy): Eukaryota > Metazoa > Chordata > Actinopteri > Cichliformes > Pholidichthyidae > Pholidichthys > Pholidichthys leucotaenia. The sequence goes on from CM035843.1 coordinate 257,759,469, forward strand.
TTGTAGAGTAGACTGGCATTTGTCAACACATTTGCCGTCATGTAGGCATGGCAAGTCGTCCTATGATATGATGCCTGAGTTCATAGGATGCGCTATGATGATGAGGCAGAGCTCATAGGCCATCCTATAATGCCCTAGAAATGTGCTTTAAAGTCTGTCGTACCCTATGCTGGTGAAGGGTGTCCTCCTGTCTAAGGCAGGTGTGACGTACTGCTGGACCTCAGGTGTTTCATCTTCATGGCATCTTTTCTGACGTGCAGCAGTTGTTGTCATTCTATTGCTCTCCTTCTGGTGGTTCTTCTTCTTCTTCTTCGTTGAAACCACTGGTTGAGGGATAGGTGCATCGTAATTCCAGTTCCTGGACAGGATCCAGAAAATAGATCTTGAGCAAAAAGCGGCTTTCCGGCATGGACTCACTGTATATGACATCATAAAGACATGAAGGCAGCCTTGATGTATATAACATCATAAAGACATGTTGCCTGATGTCTGTCACTGTATATGACATCACAAAGACATGAAGGCAGGCTTGATGTATATGACATCATAAAGACACATTTGTCTATGTGCTGTGGGCTTTATGTATATGACATCATAAAGACACATTTGTCTATGTGCTGTCATACAGGCATCGCAAGTTGTCCTATGATGCCTGAGTTCATAGGACATCCTATGATGTTCAGGCAGAGATCATAGGCCATCCTATGATGTCCTATAAACGTGACAGACAGACACACAGCGTTCTTGCTTTAATAGATGATTTCCTCTCAACTCCATTTTCATGGAGTCAATAATTATAATAAACAGGTATTAGACTCCTGATGCTATTTTCATGCGTGATGAGTGAAAAACCTATAAGCAGTATATACTTTCATGAGTAATCATTGTAATACAATTTCTTTTCAGTCTTCATTCTTTGAGCATTTATACAGGGAAAATTCTCACCTCGTTTCTATTACCTTTGACAACCATAAAAAATGAGTCATCATTTACAAACATTAAGTATTATAATTTCAATATCAAAAATGAAAACTTAAAAACTTCCAATAAATGTATTTACACAATTTTCAGCTGTTACATCATGCTTTAGTCATTATAGGCATACTGTATTGTCAATACCAACATTTTTTTTTCCAGACACTGGTAGACATGATTTAAACCTGACTGTCCTCATCACTTGAATCCTTGTCGCTCTTCTCCTGCTGAGCTAATATGAGATACTGGTGTGCACCAGCAGCATGTACTGTTTTTTAATAAGGCCTCTACAACAGAGAATGCAGCAACATCTTACACACATAAGGATGGCAATTCTAATCATAAGGGATAATATTATGTTTTTTATTACTCCTGCCCACCGTCCAAAGAAGGACTGTAGTCAGGCAGTGATGACATCGGGTTCATACCCAATATCTTGGGCAAACTTAGTCCTAAGAATATTCTTTCCAACCCCTGTCCAAGGAAATAGTGTGAGTGTGACTTTTTGGACAATGTTCCAATGTTCAAATTCAAGTGGTATATCCGTTGGCCAAACTGCATCATCTGGTTTGTACTCCAGGTCCCTCTTTCATCGCCTTGACTGTCTGACTTGATCCAGATACATCATGATAGCGTGGTCAGTCAGTCATACAGGGGCGCATACACCTCCCAGTTAGAGGGCAGGTGTGAGTAGACCCTATGCCCACAGAGCCACCATCCTTCATTTAGTTCAGAGGTGTTGTTCTGTCTTGACACCATTGACACTGGGACTACGACTGCAGAGGATGGCTTGGAGAAACTGTTTGAAATGTTTCTGTCTTGAGCAGGAGGAATTTGTTTTATTTGTCCTACTAGCAAGGAACTCTGCATATCCCCGCCAACAGTTAGTTGTGAATACATAGCTGTGATGCTGTGGATCAGGTAACCAGTCAAGTTCCAAATGATCTACATATCTTGGTGTGTGCTTGAATATAGTGTTATTGCTTCACAATTAGGATTAGGATGAATAGTAGACCATGCCTATGCTCTCTAAGGGGTCTTTTCCAAGTACATTTACTCCAACATAAAATTGTCCAGATTAAGAGTCATTGGGTCCTGTCTGACTGAACACATCAGCCCAGTTACATGGAGGAGTGCACATGTACTTATGACTCTTTTCATACATCACAGACTCAGATTCATAGTGTATGGAGTGGTCACAATTATATACTGTATATCACAATAGTCAAACTGGACTTCACAAGCATTACCTTCAGTGCACATTATGGTGGTTCATGTCCCTTTATCCTTCATGTTGATGTTTATTGATCTGCCAGTTACCTTTTAAAGTAGCTACTGAGCTGCACAGCAACCGTATCAGGAGGACTACGACAAGGACAAGCACGAGGAACACACATGTGAGCCATTCTAAAAACTGGATTCTACGTCAGTAATCTCAGAGGGTCTTTCATTGTTAGCCATTTTGAGTGCATTCTACCTGCTGTAGACTCTTAATTTCTTCACCAAGGTTTGAGACAATCAGGTCAGCTAAAATACCTGACTCCCTTTGTATCCCCAGACTTCCTCCTCAACAGTAACACTCTCTATGGCTTTTTCCCTATAGCTTCTATGGTTTGTTTTGATAATAATTTACAGTGTGTAAGGTGTACCCAAGTGTCTCTGCCTTGTGATTTACAGCTGTTGGAACTGACAATATTACTTTATGTGGCCCCTGCCAGGGGGCTTCTGACCAGGTCTTCTTTTAACAGTCTTTGTAAGGACTTGGTCTCCTGGTTTTATGGTGATGATTTCTCCTGTGTGTTCCTTCCTAGGAAGAATAGCATGAACAGAATCTTTTTGAGTCAACATTTTAAACATGTAATCTGCTAAACAAATCTCTTCATCTTCTGAGATGAATGGTGTAAGAGGGGATACTAATTGAAGCTTTTCATGTAAACTTCAAATGGAGATAAACCTTTTGTAGGCATTATTCTCATATAAAATGGTATCATGGTAAACAATAAATCCAATTCTGTCCTGTTTCTACCATTGTTATCTTAATCTTTCTATAATGGTCTGGTTATGTTGTTTCACAAATCCTGCAGTCTGTGGGTGATATGCTGCATGGTGTTTCAAATCTCTATTCAACACTTTCCCTAAATGTAAAACAATCTGGCTACACGAGTACCATTATCTGAATAAATTTTCTCTCTGATCCCATACCTTGGAATAATGTCTGTTAGTAGTTTTTTAGCTACTGTAATTATATCTGGATTTTTACAAGGAAAAGCTTCCACCCACTTAGTAAACAAATCCACTATAACTAAACAATATCTCTTCCCTTCACATTTGTTTAGTTCAATAAAGTCCATGCAGATGTTCTGAAATGGGTATGTTGATGATGGAAAACTACCCTTCTCTGGTCTTGATATTGCTCTGGGCATTATTTTGTGCACAAATGAGACATTATTGGCAAAATTTTGTAGCAAAATTTTCAAACCTATAGGCTGTGATAACTAATAACCAATAACCCCATCCCTCCCTTGGACACATGACAAAGTTCATGTGTTCAAGTAGCAGCATAGTGAAATAATTTTTTTGTGGGAGGATGGGTTTACCCTTTGGTCAGGTATAAATTTGAAAACCTTGATTAAAAACAGCACCTTTATTTAATCACTTATAGACTCCAGCCTGCAGAGATATGTTTTGTTTGCATATTTCTTCATCAGGAGATGCCAGCAATATGTCATACGAGCAATTGACTCCTATTAGGAGGTATAAAATGTGCAAGATTTGCTGACATTGCCTGAGAAAAATTGTAGGAGACTCACAGTAACCCTGTGGTAGTCTGGTGAAAATGTACTTTTTGTTTTCAGATATAAATGCAAACCAGAATTGATGATCTGGGTGTACTGATATGCTAAAAATGCATTGCTGATGACTACCACTGTGAAAAATTGCATTTGGAGTTTTAGTTCATTCAACAATGTGTATGATCCTGGTACACAATGAGCACAAAGAATTATTTCTTTGTTAATTCCTGCAGGTCCTGCATCATCAGGATGTTTCCCTCAGGAATAGGGAGGCTGAGCATGACACTGTGACATCTGCTGCTTTTAGCTTTTTTATGACCTGTTTAATACCTTTTTGAGCTTCTAGACTTCTTCTTCTTCTTCTTTTAGATTTAGATTTTGTCTTTTATATTTAGATTTTGTCTTTTATAGTGTGATGTTATAGTGACATACCCTGCCCCCTTTTATTAGACCAACATTTGTTTTATCTTTTTACCATAATGAAGTTAGAATTTGCTTCAAATTTGTTCATCCTCTTTTGTTAATATTGAGATTGGTCATGTAGGCGATTTCTCAGTGTCAATTGTGCACAGCCTTTTGTGCTGTGGTTACCCAGTTAAGTGACAATGCATATGTTTCTAATTTAAGAGAATATTCTATCTTACGGTCAGATGTTGGCTTCCCATGAATAGCTATATTCCTCAGCAGAGGTGACAAAATGTCCAACATTTTTCCAATCCATGTGCTTGGGTTTGACCAGTGAGATGTGTGGAACCCCCCATTGTTTAAAATGTCTCTTATCCGCATCAGATAAGACAACAGATGCTTCCACACATCCCCTTGGTGACCAGTACAAGATTTTTATGATCATTCTGGAGGATGGATTTGCAAAAAATGCTTGTTCATAATTTGGATCAGATCTGCTCAACTGCCTATAGTTCATGGTACAATGATATTATTTGTAGATTGCCAATAAGTAGGAACTGTGGATGTAAAATGCTGTGTTATCACTGAACATGGTCTGGCCGTGACCAGGTTGAGTGAGTATCAATATTTTGGTTTGGAAGTCTCATAAACTATGTTTACTTCTTCAATATGTGGGTAGCCTCTGACAAAATGAACCACCTTTCAACAATGTTACTGGTAGTAGGATCCTTTACTTTCACAGATTTGACAGATATAGTTTGCCATTTGCAAATTTAACTGTTTCTTTTCCTTCTGACTTTGAAAAGCCCTGAATGTCATCACCTGAAATTACTGTTCTACATGCACCTGTGCCACACAAATTTAATCGGAGTACCTTGAACTTCCAACATTACTTCTGGTAAACACTATATTGTTAACATTAGATCAAAGTCAGGTAAATGGAAGATGTCTGCTATGTCAATTTTCTGTACAGTATATGTGTGGGAGTGAGTCCACTTATCTGTTTTAGTCTTAATCATGCAATCCAGTTTTGTCGTAGTGGATGTGGCTCATGGGCTCCTCCCCCTCCCAACGGCCGGTCTTGCCTTTGGGGACACTCTCTTTGCCAATGACTCCATTGTCCATACTGATGCACTCATTTCCACCGTGGGGGTGCGTTCCCTCCTCGGCCATGGCTCCTCCACCTCCACTGCTGTCTTTCTCCCCCTCCTCCTTCTCCTCCTCAGCTTCCTTGATAAAAGACAGATTCATGGGGAGCCCCAGGCCCCTGTGTGTCAGCAATCACATAAATAAGTGCAGGTTTTTCTTTAATTTTTTTATTTTCCTTTCATACCTAGATTCCCAATCTTCAGACACAGTATACCAATCTGTTAATATCTTGAAATTTTGTACGATGCCGATCAAACTTTACAAGTGATCCAGACCAGCTGAGAGTTTTGTATAGTTTGCTGTTATTCTAAGCTTAGTTTTCACTAATTAACTATATTTTATTTGTCTGAATCAAGTCTAAGAGTTCAATCCCTATAAACTAGATTTCATGCTTTGATTTAGGTTATAATTAAAAATAATTAAGGATTATTAAAACATTATCATTTCATCTACAGCCAAATCATATCAGATGCAAAAAGATTCTAAACGTTGTTTTCCCAGTAACATAAGACACACTGTTCCATTATTTTGTAGGACAGTGCAGTGAGAAATGTCTTGTCCAGCATGACAGTAATGGTTGGATGATTGCTAACTGATCAATTCACATATGCTCAGATGGATATAATTCTGATTTTTATTGCTTTGACATGAAGTGTGCAACTTGCTTCTGGGTTATAGTGCAGCATTAGGAAAAGGAATTAAGGGAAGAACAGAAATAAACAAACCTATCATCTGGTCAGTCACTGCAACAGACACTGGAGTCAGTTTGTCTTGGCCTGTCCTTGCCACTGATAATACCTCTATCTGCCAAGAATGTGTCGCTAGTCCAGCAAAAGCTAGCGGTACTCAAATGCTTTGCAAGCAGTTTCATGAAATGGTCAGTCAGAGAGCAACTCATACCGGCTTGGACGTCACCCGGGTTAACAAGGTCAGGAGTTCCTGGCAGCAGAAGGCGAATTACAGAGCTGCGTGGAGGAATCTGATCAGACCTAAATGAAACAGTCATTGTCGCCCCCAACAGACTGCTATGAAGATGATGATGATACTGTTAATTTTAGCTAGAGTCATTTTTTAATTGTTTTTTACACATACATTTTAAACTAGAATTGTTGAAATGTGTCATAATACTCAGCAAAGTGGAAGCGTCTCAGATCAGTGCAAAATGGATAGGTACAGTTTTGAAAGCAGATCACGGCACCCATCTGAAATCCAATTTCAGGTGTGTTTAATGCTATAGTTGTTTAAAATAATGCCATTCCGAGACAGTAAAAATGGTTTTTACAACATAGCATTACATTTAGGCTTATGCTGTGTCTTCATGTTGGTCGCTGCAGAAGAAAACCCTCCTGCCACAACTAATCTGATTTTTCTCTCCAACCTCTATAAGATTTGGGAGGCTGAAGACCACCTTGACACTATAATTCTCAGGCGAACAACGGCCCCGGCAACCGACTTGCAGCTGGCAGAGACGGCTACTTACCTGGGTGAATTCAGCACATTGCCATCCACTTCCACCCCTGCTCCGGTCTCTTCAGATGTCCAGGACCCCAGCAATAAACACTGGCTTCAGCTCAGAGCTAAACCCAAAGCCTCAGGTGGTTTTTCTCATCCTCAATGCATGCCCTGGACCTTGTTTGGGCCAACTAGCAAACATCGGCGATTGACCAGACAGGGCCGTGCCTCTTCTCTTCCCTTGCTACTGGAAAACAGATTTGACATCCTTTCTCTGGAAGACTTTTCCCACCTGGACATCAATCATCCGCCCATGGCCACCCCTCCTCCTCCTCCTTCAGGAGCAGCCCAAACCCGCAAGCCCCAGATTAAAACTGCTTTAGGTGTGCCAAATTATACACCAACTCCAAAAAGAAGAGAGCACATCACCCCGCCATCACAACAACAACATCGACAAAATTATCCACCACTTCAGAAACCACCGACAAAGCCCCCCCAGATGACGTTGGTAATTGGTGACTTGATTATGAGGAATGTCAGAAGCAGGTGCTGTGTCACTAATTTTTTTCCTGGGGCTAAAGTGTCTGACATTGAGGCTCTTACCCCTGACCTATTAAATGAATTCCGCCACACTAAAACTGTCATTGTACATGTTGGATGCAACAACATACCAGATGAAGTGTCGGAGATCTTAAAGAGTGACTTCAACAGCCTTCTGTCCACTCTTATGAACTGTGGCAGACGTGTGCTTATTTCTGGGCCATTGGCACCTTTCAGACAAGGTTGCAATTATTTTAGCAGAACTCTCAGCCTTAATACTTGGTTGTGTTCTACATGTCCTACTTTTAACATTGGTTTTATAGACAATTTCAACCTGTTTTGGAACCGCCCATCACTTATGAGGCCAGATGGCATCCATCCAAATAGACTTGGTGCACGTGTTTTAAAGGGTACCTGTGGTGGTCGTCTAAACGCATTCAACTTGAAAACATTAGGCAAAGTATTCGTTATTTGGTTAAATAATTATTGCCAGCCATATACCACCAGAGAAATATGCAAATACGACCGCAGGCATGGCCAGCCAATGAAAACTCTGAGCGCAGCCATGACACATGCGGATGTGACGTCATATCGTTGCCAATACTCCGCCTGTATGAGAGACTAGGGTGCTGTTGTGAGTGTTTTTATTCTATTATGGCTGAATTGTTGGACTCTGAGGAAGAATTCGTCCAACATGGCTACAGGTTTGAGCCAGAAAGGTCTTCTGAGGGTTAAAGTGACGAAGTGGTCCTCACACACAACGCAATTTCGTCTGAAATTATTCGTCTGTGCCCTGTTTCCGCTCCGATCTTCTGACAAGGTGAGCTGGGTTTGGGTACACCAAAGAAGTGTTTATCTTTGTTTTTTCGCTTATTATTCAGACATCCAAAGGCTTTACATTCCGCCATGTTGCGATATCCATATCGTATTGTATGTTTTTGTTTTTACAAGAGCGCCGAGTGTCTGCTGCTCTGTATATAGTTTTAGAATCATCTTCCGTGTTGCGGCCGTTACGAGCTCAGATCAGACAAGACAAGCCGCTGAATTTAAGCATTTATTTATTTATTTTCTACTCGTTTCAGTTCTGCATTTAATATGAACCCAGAGTTTGAAATAAATGTTTGAATTTGAATTTGAATATCCCGAAAGCCACTGCACATCCGGGTACTCCAGGCTCAGCCAATATTGATCCAGATCGCATAGTTTTAGAATCATCGGCCGTTACGAGCTCAGATCAGACGACACGGCCCGCTGAATTTAAGCATTTATTTATTTATTTTCTACTCGTTTTAGTTCTGCATTTAATATGAACCCTGAGTTTGAAATAAACGTTTGAATTTTGGTCCTCACACACAACGCAACGCGCCGAGTGTCTGCCGCTCTATATATAGTTTTAGAATCATCTTCCGTGTTGCGGTCGTTATGAGCTCAGATCAGACGAGACAAGCCGCTGAATTTAAGCATTTATTTATTTATTTTCTACTCGTTTCAGTTCTGCATTTAATATGAACCCAGAGTTTGAAATAAACGTTTGAATTTGAATTTGAATATCCCGAAAGCCACTGCACATCCGGGTACTCCAGGCTCAGCCAATATTGATCCAGATTGCATAGTTTTAGAATCATCGGCCGTTACAAGCTCAGATCAGATGACACGGCCCGCTGAATTTAAGCATTTATTTATTTATTTTCTACTCGTTTTAGTTCTGCATTTAATATGAACCCTGAGTTTGAAATAAACGTTTGAATTTGAATTTGAATATCCTGAAAGCCACTGCTCATCCGGGCACTCCAGGCTCAGCCAATACTGATCCAGATTGCGGTAGCCACGATATTACGTCACAGGAAGTGTCCTGGAAGGCCATGTAGCCGCTAGTATGGCTGCACCCATGTTTTGCTGACATAGCTGAACCAGCACATCAGCAATGGATTTATATCAAATTGCTTTGAACATGAATTTCAACTTAAACTTGAACTAGAACGTGAGACAGGGGCTCAATATAATATCTTTTTTTTCACGACCACCACAGGTACGCTTTAAGGGACAATCTGTTCTATTCCATGCAGCGTTTTTTAGTACAGTGACTGAAATTTGGTGCGTTAACTCACTCCAAAGTTCCTGGGTCTGCCAACCAGCCCTTCTTTATTTCCACTTCTCATATTAATCCTATTAATCCAAATAATCCTCACTGTTTAGATCAGTCTTCAATTAATAACCCCATAGAGATTGTGTCTGTCTCCCGTTACCCAAAACATTATAACCCAAGACAAATACAACATAATTTGATAAATACACGCCTTTCTGCAGCTCCTCCTCATCCGCCACCCCTCAACTTTGCCCTGTCTTCCCTCTTAGAGAACCTTTGTCTACTCCCCCCAAAGTTAATAAAAATATAATGCATAAACATCCCAAAGTGATTAAACAAGATGTTGGTAAAACTCAAATTAAACATCAAGTCTCTAAAGTTAATAATTTGGCCTCTGTTCCTCCCCATAATTTAAAAATTAAATGTGGTTTGTTAAATATTAGGTCTCTAACTCCCAAGTCTCTACTTGTTTATGATTTATTAATTGATCATCAGATTAATTTAATATCCCTTACAGAGACTTGGCTAGGGCAAGATGATTATATTGGTTTAAATGAATCAACTCCCTCTGGTTAGCTAAACTATCATAATCCCAGATGTTCTGGTCGTAGAGGTGGAGTAGCGGCAATTTTCCATTCTAAATTACTAGTTAATGTGAAACAAAAATCATGTTTTAATTCCTTTGAGGGCCTGGTCCTCAGTATGGAGCATGCTAGCAGTCTTAGCTTAAACCCAGTTTTCTTTGCCATAGTTTACCATCCTCCCTCAGCCTACTCAGAGTTTTTATCCGAATTTGCTGAATTTTTAGCTGACAGCAACTACTACAACTCCTTCAATTGATATCTGTTTAGATAAGTTTACTCCAATTGACCTTTTAGAGTTAGATAAAATAATCTCCTCATCCAAGCCTTCAACTTGTCTTTTAGACCCTATTCCTACCAGGTTATTTTAAAAAAGTCTTCCCATTTATTGGTAGCCGTTCTCTTCAAATAATCAATTCTTCTTTAACTTTAGGTCATGTACCGCAGGCTTTTAAAATTGCTGTAATTAAACCCTTACTCAAAAGCCAACGCTGGATCCAGGAGTTTTGGCTAACTATCGATCAATCTCTAATCTGCTTTTCATTTCAAAAATCTTAGAAAGAGTTGTTGCTATGCAATTATTTGACCACTTGCAGGGAAATGGTTTATTTGAAGAGTTTCAAGCTGGGTTCAGAATTCATCACTGTGCTGAAACAGCCTTAGTGAATGTCACTAATGACCTCCTTATTGCATCTGATAATGGACTCGTTTCTGTACTTGTCCTTTTAGAGCGTAGTACAGCCTTTGATACTATGGATCATGATATTCTACTTGATAGATTAGAACACTATGTTGGACTAAATGGAACTTCGCTGCAGTGGTTTAGATCTTATTTGATAGACTTCAGTTTGTTCATATCAATAATGAGATTTCTTCCAACTCTAAGCTCAGTGATGGAGTTCCACAGGGATCTGTGTTAGGCCCTACTCTTTTTAGTTTATATATGCTTCCATTAGGCAACATCATTAGAAAGCACTGTATACATTTTCATTGTTACGCAGATGACACACAATTATACCTGTCAATGAAGCCTGATGATTATAATCAATTAGCCAAGTTAGATGCCTGTCTTAAGGAAATCAAAGCTTGGATGACTTGTTATTTTCTGCTATTAAACCCAGATAAGACTGAAGTCATTCTTGTTGGTCCAAAAAACCTTAGAAATACCTTTCCAAATCAAACTCTTAATATGGATGTCGCTACTCTTACTCTGAATAGTTCTGTGAGGAACTTGAAGTTATTTTTGATCAAGATCTGTTTTTCAGTTCACATATTAAATTTGTTTCTAAGACTGCCTTCTATCATCTGCGCAGTATTGCCAAGATTAGGGGCATCTTGTCTCTGGATGATGCTGAGAAACTGATCCACGCTTTTGTTAGCTCTAGATTAGATTATTATAACTCGTTATTATCAGGTTGTCGTAAAATATCTTTAAAAAGTCTTCAGTTGATCCAAAATGCTGCTGCTAGAGTTTTAACTGGTTCTAGAAAGAGAGATCATATCTCTCCGGTTCTGGCCTCCCTTCATTGGCTTCCCATAGAGTTTAGAATTAAGTTTAAAATCCTTCTTCTCACTTACAAAGCTCTTAATAATCAGGCCCCCTTTTATATAAAATATCTGATATCACCCTATCATCCTAACAGAGCACTACGCTCCCAAAATGCTGGATTACCTGTAATACCTAGAATCTCCAAAAGTACAATGGGAGGCAGAGCCTTCTGCTATCAAACTCCTTTCCTGTGGAACCAGTTACCAACCTGGGTTCAGGAGTCAGACTCAATCTCTGTTTTTAAGAATAGGGTATAAACCTTCCTCTTCAATATAGCCTACAATTAGGGAGCGATCTTGTGTCTCTTAACCCCCCTTTGTTTTGGTGTTAATAGATTTAGACTGCCAGGTGACCTCCAATAATGTACTTGGTTTCTCTCCATTAATGTTTGCTCTCTTTATGTCTGTTCTTTTCATCTTTTCTATCCCCTCATCCCCCAGCCAGTTGCAGCAGATGACTGCCCCTCCCTGAGCCTGGTTCTGCTAGAGGATTCTTCCTGTCCAATGGGAGTTTTTCCTCTCCACCGTCGCTAAGTGCTTGCTCACAGGGGATCGTGTGATTGCTGGGGTCTTTCTGCAATTGTGGGGTTTTCCCTACATTTGAAAGTCCTATGAAATGACTGTTGTTGTGATATGGCGCTATATAAATAAAGTTGAATTGAATTGAATTGAATTCTTATAGTTGACCACAAGATGGAGGCAGTTCCTTCTGCACTCAAGGAGGAGGCACCACAGTGACATTGCTTGAAGGTGGTCTAGCTGCCACAGCTCCAAGATGGTGCCCAGGATTGACTCACCCTGGCAATTTTCAAGATGGAATTTACACTGCTTAATCTGCACATGCACAGTTCTCATACAACAGAATGCCACGTGGCCGTTTCGGTCACGCACAAATGTGGACGCACAACATGGCCGCGAAGCCTATTGACCACAAACCACACCTTGTTTTTTCAAAGAAACTGGAGATCCGTCTCTTAAATTTGGTTCTATTCATGCAAGAATAATCCTACAACTCCAACTTCATGTACATTTCAGCGCTGTTACCTCAAACAATCTCCTCCCAGTAACTCTTAACATGCTTTAAATGCAATTTCTCAGTTCAACTCAGGCGAGCGGTTGAATTACCCCTCCCTTTCATGAAAAAAATACACAGACTTGCCTTCGTCTCCTGCACGGCAAAAAGTGCACCGTTTTAGTTAAATCGCCTATATATACTATGGGAAAAAAAGTTAGTTGATATTTACAGCCCCTGGGCTTTCGCCGTTATTTCCCAACCCACACATTTATGCCTTCAAGATTCACAGAATCAGCGCAATATCAGCATGCACAATATGGACAATATCTACAGAGTTTGTTGTGTGTTTGAGTGTGTTTTTCTTTCCCTGCTCACTTTTTAACCTTAACCAATTTAACTATATGTAGAAGGTCCTTACATAAACCCATGTCCGGTATCTATAACAGAGGGATCTTATCATATAGATTAATCCCAGATTAATTTTAACAAACTGGCGATACAGTTAGTCACTATTTGTTGTTATTTTAGAATCTCATACTGTATCTCTTCATTTTCATTATTCTTGTATTCTTATATCACTCACTCATTGATGAAATTTGAGTCTTGTGGTGATTCTTTTATTAGAGTTCCTTATTTACACGCTCACTTGTTGATGTAAAATAAGATCTTGCACTATATTAATCATTCATATATTACTCAATTGTTGATTAAAATTGATATTCTTGTAATATATTGTATTTTATATATATATTACGCAATTGTTGATTAAAATTGATATTCTTGTAATATGTATTTCTCTATAAAAGTGGCTCTTTAATCTGTCTCTAACATGTTAATGCATGCACGATTTTGACTCCCTGCGTGTTCTTACAATCATAACCACAAAATATAACATTATCTTTATATTAAGTTTTTCCAATAGAATTTAAAAAGCAGGACCAAAGACTTTGACTGAATGTTGCAGACACTCCTACAGAGATTTTTAGAAGAGGTTCTCACCTTCTGTTCAGTAGGGGCCCTGGATTGTCCACAACATGCAGACAAAGGCTTTGTCTGCCGATGTCCATCGTCAAAGTAGTTGGCTAACTGCCCGCATTCTCCACCAAAACTGTAAAAATTAATTTTGGACAGTTAGCAGAATATTTTCAGTTAACCAACCAATAATCACAGAAGAAATACTATTTCTCAGCTTAACTTTTATTGAACCACGCAGTGAGTCAGTGTACACAGCTGGTAGGTCTCCTCCAGCTCCTTCTCCTGGAAAAGACCCTGCACAAAGGAATTCACAGCTACATATAGGCAAGCTACTGGGCATTTCCTAGTAACTTTCCAACAATACATGTCCAGTGTCCAAACTGTACTATTGGCTTCCAGATGGCTTAGGGTCTCCTCATTTTTATGGGCTCTATCCTGTTAGCTCCTACCTATATGGCTTTATGGCTTCTTCTCAGCATCCATATGTCTTCTCTTAAGTCCTACATGACCCCTATGCCCATATATGGAAACAGGAACAGAGACTTTCCTGTGGAGTTTAAATGTGTGTGTGCATGTGTGTGTATATGTGCATGTGTGTGTAGTATGTGTGTAAGCAACTGATGTGTATGTGTGAATGGTGTATGTGTGGGTTTAAAAAATATATGTGTGCAAGCACTTTGTGTAATATCTAATTAACTAATCTTCACTATTTATTTATTATAACATAACTTTGGGTTGTGACCCGAAAAGGATTAAGCGGAAGAAGATGGATGGATGAATGGATAACATAACTTTGGTGAAAAATTTATGTAAATACAACATTTTTGCAAGTAAATATTGAGCAAGACACTAAATATTGTTATAGTAGTAAACGTGTTTCACTGTGTCTGTTTACACAATTTTTTGCACATCCTTTGTTTTAATTTTCAAAGTTATTTATAGCTGAGTTATTGCAGCATGCTGTGGGTTACTACCGAAAGCTGCCTTATGTGTGTGAAGGGTAGGGTTGCCAACTGTCTCGTTTTAGCGGGACGTCCTATTTATTGGGCTAAATATGTTTGTCCCAAGTGGAATGTACATTGTCCTGTATATTCAGAGCAATCTTAATGAATGGGCTAGGCTGGGCTGAAGCCCAGGGGCCTACGAAGATCAGGGCCCATCATGAGCCAATGAAAAAGATCACATTGTTGTTAATTGGTCAAATTCTATGTCCATCACTTGATATTCATGTGTGGCTGCTGATTGGTCTAACTTACAAGTGCCCAACGTGGGTATCAGTAACAATAGCCTATCAGAGGAATTGTTTTGACATGTGACTATGCAAGCACCAGTGAAAGGTAAGAAGTAATTAGCTCGGACAAAATGTCCGGAAAAAAGTTTGAAAGTGGCACTCATAAAATTATTGAGAGGAAAAGAGCTTAGGGAAAACGAATTGCTCAAAAAATCCCGAAGCGTAAAGGATTTTTCTAAGCTGGAGCATTGAGTGGAGGAGGTTGCTAATTACTGCACCCAGGAGACAGGTGGGTCATTAAAGCACACACCTGGAGGAGATGGGCCAAGGGAGAAGAAAAGCCATGATTGCTTATATCAGACAGCTGTGCGTGGGACAGTGGACTCTGAACTTGGTAAAAAGTAGACTGGATCAAGCATGCATCCATAGACTATGATGATATTTGTGAGCTGGACTTAAAGGACATACAGTAATGAAGGATTTTAAACTTGTAATTATAATGGTTTGCCTGGTGATTTTTTAAAAGTATTTTTATTGAATTTTCTTGGCTGTACATACAGGATTAGTACTATACATTCACATGACAAAGACACAGCCTGAATGTAAAACAGAGAATCCACAATGTATCAACACCCCAAACAATGGTAAACCCTGAACAAAACAGAGAAGAGAAAAATAATAAAATTAAAGAAAAAAAATTACTAGAAAAATTTGCATTTCTTAGCGGAAATGCGGTGTGAATGCTGTTAGCTGAAAATGCATTCCTGAAATGCTTAAAAATGCAGAATGCATTCGTAAAATGTTTTTAAAAATGCAGAAATATGCTGGCGTAACATAGCTTGAAAAGTATATATGTAGATGTAGCTTCATGTTGCCTGAATTTAGCGTAATTTTGCTAAATATAAGCTTAAAAACTAAAAAAAAATGCCAGCTGAAAGGGTAAATTACCATAATCAATTACCATAATCATAAAAAACAGCATAAAAGTATAAATTAGCTTAAGGTTGTAGAAGTCAGCTTAAAAATGCTAAATGCAGCCTTAATTCATCGAAAAAAGATAGCTCAATGGCTAACTTAGCCTAGTTTTTTTTAAAGCATTAGCATAAAAGTAGAAATAGCACAAAGCAGAAGAAGTAGAAGTAGCATAAATAGTGCAAATAGCTAAAATAGCTTAACATTGTAGGAAGTTAGCTTAAAGATGGTAAATGTAAGCATAAAACTGAAAAAAATGTTAGCTTCCAAGCTAAAACAACCTAATCTTGAAAAACATTAGCATTAAAGTAGAACTTGCTTAATGTTGCATAAGTTAGCTTAAAGATGCTAAATACAACCTTAATTCATTGAAAAAGCTAGCTGTAAGGGTAAAATCCCAAAATGTTGCAGCAAAGAACTAGCTACTTCAATAAAAATGGATTTATATTTTGAAGAACCACTGTGTTTCAAAGTGTTTGTTCCAACATCCATCGGTAAGTAAAATGGTAGTGATAGCACCTCAGATATTCAAATTGGAGCAAGACCACATACTTTTTAAGGCTGTTAATTTTTTTATTTTTTTTTGGGGGGGGGGGCTTTTATTTTGAAAGCCTGTCTAACATCCTGTTGCGTGTGGGTTGCATTCCTTCCTGCTACAGGTTCAAGTTAATATCATAGAAAATGAGAGTGATATAGTCTCCAAATATTCCAAGAAAATACTGGGAAATTCTATATCAAGAGGCTTTTATTTTGAAAAACCAGTGTAGTTCAGTGTTGTGTGGTTGTAGAATGGGTGTCATGAAGTAACATGGTAGTGATAGTGTCTCTCATATTCCAATTAGGGCAAAATTACACACTTTTTAAGGTTTTGAGTTTTGGAGGCTTTTATTTTGAAAGTCTGTCTAATATCCTTTGTGTGTGGGTTACTATTCTTGTCATTATGGCAACTGATTGCTGAATTATAAATAAAACAATTTATGCAGCTTCATGCTTAAAAACCCAGAATAATTTACATTGTTTTCAATGGAAAACCCACTGAATATAATAAGGGAGAGAAAGTTTGTAATTTTTTACGAAAAATTTGAAACCTGAGGGAAAATCAGTATGCATATTATCATTGGCAGCAGGATTATTGACGATGAAAAAAAATTTGGTGCAAATCGGAAATTATGTATCTGAGATACAACTGTCACATATTTTATGGCAAAGCATCAAAAGTAGTCCGTCACCATGGAAACAGTTATGTAATAGATGCATGCTCGAGACCTATATAGGACTATAGAGGGCCGTCCACATGACTTATGTTCCAATTTTCATGAAGCTATGACTTTCTTAACCTGTTGCACTCCTGTGTACCGCGGACGGGCACGTCTCTGCGTCCTAGAGCGCACGAGGGCTCTCTCATGTGCTCTAGGATGCACGAGGGCGCTGCGCCAAGAGCGCACTGAAAAAAAAAGCTGCATTTCCGTTCTTCCACTACAGACACAGCCGCGAACAGATCAGATATGATTGACCTCTCATTCGACTAATAAGAGCCTTGAATTGGGTTTCTAAAACCTTGAAGAACCAATGACTGAAAACCTAGCAAGAAGGACCCGCCTACCAACGCTGCGAATGCAGCGAACCAATTGAAGCACAGAAGTTCGAAAGCTGTTTTGTGTAAGGCTGGGTGAAGAGAGACTGACTGCTGCAGATGAAAAAAGGACCCGCAGGAAGAACCGTCACAGACCCAGCAGCACAGAGACCACCCACAAGTGCGACCTGTGTGACAGGGACTGGCATTTGCGCATCGGCCTGTTCAGCCACAGGCGGTGCTGTTTTTTTTTTATTCCAGCAGAATAGACGTTTAGGATTCTCTTCCATGGTCATCATAGACCGATGGAGGCCGACGACGAAGGTCGTAAATCATTCGCCAAAACCGCAATCATGGAAGCGCAAAACCGCAATAATGGAATTATGTTTTGACCGGGTCACCGAGACCAGAACCACGAGTCCGTAACAAGGGACCAGCATCACGTTCATCTGACAATGAGGAAGAGAAGTTCGCCAGGACACTGCTGCTGTGAAGAGGTAAGTGTTAAAAGCTAAATTATTCTTTATCCCTGAAAATTGTAATCAAAAATGACTTTCGACCGATCGGTAAATTACAACTGTGCGGCGCACAAAGTCCGAAGTCCGTGTGCCGCGGTACACGGTTCATGCGCCGCGTCCGGACCGTGAATGCCCCCCCCTACTCTTCTGTAGCGAGGGGGGGGAAGCCGCGGTGACTGCGCCGCGGTCGCCACATCGCATGACTATTCTGTCATGTAGCGATGGCCGATGTCCGTCCTCTGTAGCGAGGGGGGGGACAACCCCACACACACACACACACACACACAGCCCTGAGTGTCACCTTTCATTAGAGCCCAAGATGAAGCTTCTATATTGAATCATTCAAAAGTTACAGACGTTTTTCCAAACTGTGCCATTTGGCACAATTTGGCACAGTTCCAAAACGCCTGGGAACTACCTGAGGAAAAAGCTGTGTAATATATTCATTTTTTGTGGTATTGTTACAAAATTTTGACCTCAGCTGGATAACACTTGGTTCTACATTTCTGTTGCATTTTCCAGCCCGAATCTGAAGCTGTGTGTTATTTGCAAGCATTTGTATCCAAAAAACACCCAGGCCAAATTTATTTTCTTCAAGTTCAGTATGTTTAGATGACTGTAACTCAGTGGCCGGAGCACTTAGAGAGATTATGACTGTTTTGCCAAAAAATTCAAAGTGTTTTCTTTTAAATGAGACCAACCTCATGAAGATGCTGCAAAGGGTTGAAGAACAGCTTTCGATTTACTTTGGGCACGTTATTTTTTGGCGTTTTTAGGGAAATTGACCGGAGTGCAAGGGGTTAACCCTTGAATGTAAAAAATGGATTGAATGGCGACAAATGCATTACCACGGCAACAGCAGTGATAACAGGAGAAATTTGACTTCCATTGAGGGTCATCCAGTGTACAGTGATAAACCTCTGAAAAGTTTGTGTCATTGTGACTACTGGTCTTTTGAGTGAAAATTCAAACAGTTTTGTGCAGTACCTCATGTCACCACTGAGGGCCACTGTGAATATTTATGAATATTAATATATAGACGTGTTAGGAGTGGGATTAGAATCCATTGTGCAAAATTTGGTCCAAATCCAGCAAGGTTTGTCTGAGCTGTAACTATCACATTTTATATGGCAAGCACGCCGACAAGGCGTGCTGTGCTGCCCTCACAGCACATTTCTCTGTGCTGCTAGACAGCCAGTGAACCATTGAAGAAAACTTCGCACACAAAGCTTGCTTTTCTTGTCTTTATAAAGTTTTCTTGCATGCGTGTGTAGCATGGCGCCGTAACTGAAGAACAATGCTATTACTATCTACATATTAACATGCGGTATGCTAACACAAAGAGCTAATACACGTAAATAACTAACAGAAACATCGCTTTAACAAAACTCATTCACGTAATACTTTAGAACATCAGCGATCTCTATCAAGTGCTTGTACATAAAAATACTCACAAAGACAAAAGTTTCCCAAGACTCAAACGAAGAAGAACAACACAGCGTACTCAATGAACTTTTTAACTTCGTTTCTGTGTGGCTAGCTGACTGTAGCCGAGGGAAAAAACACATCAAAGATCATCTATATACGGAAGAGCACACACTCTGCAGTAACAAAAAACAATCCTTTAAGGAAAAGATGTCTCACTTCGATAACTTTTTAAACACAGGTTTTTGACAATTTTATCCCTCATTTTAACTTATTCCTTTTAACCAATTTATTAACTTTATAAATTTATCAGTCTTTTACCCAAAGCCATGACACTCCCCGCTTGATATAATCACATTATATCATCACAAATACCAAACACAATAAAACATTTCCAGTGTTACATGACATCAAAAATACAGTATCACTCAGTCTTTGAAAGTAAGACTATGACCTCTGAGATGGGTCTCAGGAATACTTTTGCAGTCCCTTCTTTTACGATCCGCACTTCCACTTTGCGGACCATTTTGTCACTGCTGGGCAAAGTTTTTACAACAAGTCCCATGGGCCATTCATTTCTGTTTACTTGTATGTCCTTCAACAGAACAATGTCTCCTTCTTTGACATTTGGTTTGCTGTCATTCCATTTTGTGCGTTTCTGCAAGGTAGACAAATATTCTCCTTTCCACCTCTTCCAAAACGTATCTGCAAGATGCTGTACTTGTTTCCACTGTTTTCCAAACAACTGTCCTGAGGAGAAGTTTCCGGAAGGGGCAGAAACCGTGCTTCTGCGTGAGTAACATCGCTGGAGTGAGTATTGCTGGACAGTCTGGGTCAGCAGATATTGGAACAAGAGGCCTTGCGTTTATAATAGCCATTACCTCGGCCATGAATGTGCTTAAAACCTCGTGAGTGAGACATGTCTGATTGCTTTTTAACAACATTGCATCTAGGATACGCCTTGCCACCCCTATGAGACGTTCCCAGGACCCCCCCATATGTGATGCATGCGGAGGGTTAAATGTCCATGAGCACCTCTTGTCCCGGAGGTACTTTCCCACTGCTGTGTCGTCAGTGTCTAAACCCAGTTCCTTACAAGCTCCTACAAAATTAGTGCCTCTGTCTGAGCGCAAGAGCTTAGCTGGGCCACAAACAGAGAAAAACCTTCTTAATGCATTTATAAAACTATCTGTGGACATGGTTTCAATCATTTCGATGTGTACAGCCCTAGTTGACATGCATGTAAAGAGGACAGCCCATCTTTTGCTCTGAGCACTACCTCCTCTAGTACGACGCGTAACAACAGTCCATGGCCCAAACACATCCAAGCCCACAGTAGTAAAGGGAGGTTCAGGATTTACACGATCTGCAGGCAAGTCTGACATTTTCTGGGCTTGCAGTTTGCCTCGGAGTTTACGGCAAGTAACACAATTATACAGTATATGATAGAAGACACAAGTCGTTTACCTCCAACTACCAGAAACCAGCACCACGGACAGCTCCTTCAGTAATGTGTCGTCCCTGACGAGCTGAGCATTCATGGAAGTGTCTTACAAGAAGTGTGGCAACATGGCTGGCAGAAGGGATGATCAGAGGATGCTTTTCATTGTCTGTGAGATCGGCAGAGGAGAGACGTCCACCGACTCGTAGTAGTCCATCTTTGTCTACAATTGGATTGAGCTTCTTGAGTGTGTCATTTTTGGAGTTTACCTGTTTTCCTTCTTTTATCTTTTCGAATGTCTCTTTGTATGCTTCCTGCTGGACTGTGTGAATGATAACGTTCTCGGCTTGAGTGAGTTCTTTCATGTTTGTACATTCTTTGAGACTTTTCCATCCTTTCTGTCCACTGGACTTTTGTTTGAAAGATGCAGTAACATGAATAAGTTTGGCTACTGCCCTGCATAGTGTCGTCCAGCTTGAAAATCTTTTAAACCGCTCAGAGCTCAACTGTGACACTGATACTGCTGTTAACAGTGTTTTTACTTCTGGACGTATTTCTTTGTCCTCTTCAGGTTCCACTAGTGCATACAGACTGTCTTTGTGTGACTTATCAGGATAGTCTGTATACAAAAGGTTTGGGCCTGTGAACCATTTTCTGTTTTTGAGTTCGGCAACCTGCAGCAGGTCTAGTTGCCTGGTCAGCTGGATTTAGCTCAGTTGCAACATAATTCCATTGGTCAGGTTGTGTGGATAGCCCAATGCGTGCGACACGGTTGGCTACATACATGTAGAATCTTTTGGAGGTATTGTGTATGTACCCCAACACAATACAACTGTCAGTGAAAAACTTCACATTGTCTATTTTTATGTCTAACTCGCCTGTGATTAGCTCATACATCTCAACCGCAAGTACAGCAGCACAAAGTTCGAGCCGTGGTACAGTGTGTGCGGAACGAGGAGCAAGTTTAGACTTTCCCATCACAAAACCCACATGGTACTGACCGTCACTGTCTAAAGAGCGCAAGTAAGCTACAGCTCCTATTGCTACAGTAGACGCATCAGAGAAGATATACAGTTCATTACTTTTCTTAGTACTTAATGAACCTGGACTGTAGCACCTTTTGATTTGCAGATCTTCAAGGGCTTTTAAAGAGTCTTTCCATGTGACCCACATCTCCTCCTTTTCTGGAGGAAGTGGAGCGTCCCAGTCTCTTTCTTCATATGACAGTTCTCTGAGTAGCGCTTTGCCCTGCATGATTATGGGAGCAACAAAGCCCAAAGGGTCATACAGGCTATTGACTGTTGACGGCACTCTCCTGCGTGTGAATGGTTTGGTCTTATTGGTTACGAGGTAAGTGAAGCTGTCTGTCTGTAGATTCCAACAAAATCCCAGACTCCTCTGAACTGGGAGAGGATCTACTCCAAGGTCCAAATCTTTTAAATCCTTTGCACGGTCCTCCACAGGAAACGCTTCCATAACTAGGCTATAGTTGGATGCAACCTTGTGAAGTCTCACATTAGATTCAGCTAACATGTTTTTGGTTCTTGTTAACAGATCAACAGCATTCTCTGGTGTGGCAACTGACATGAGTCCATCATCGACATAGAACTGTTTCTCAACAAACTGTCTTGCGTTAGTGGATTGTTCTTTCTCACCCTCTTGTGCTGCCCGTCTCATACAGTAAATGGCTACAGCGGGTGACGGGCTGTTACCAAAAACATGAACTTTCATTCTATATTCAACTACACCCTTAGTGATGTCATTATCATCAAACCACAGATAGCAAAGATAGTCTCTGTGTTCTTCGCACACCTCAAAGCAATAAAACATTTGCTGTACGTCTGCTGTCAGGGCTACGGGCTCTTTTCTAAACCTCAATAGCACCCTTATCAAAGAGTTGTTGAGATCAGGTCCACTAAGGAGCACTTGATTTAGCGATATGCCGTCATACTCTGCACTAGAATCAAAAACAACTCGTATTTGATCTGGTTTCTGCGGCTGGTATACACCAAATGTAGGCAGGTACCAGTGTTCTTTACCTTTTGGCAGGGGTGGTGCAATTTCAGCTTGATCATTATTTAACATTTTCTGCATGAATTGGATGTAGTGACTCTTCATTTCTGGTTTCCTTTCCAGAGTCTTTTTGAGTGAGTACAGGCGTTTCAGGGCTTGCTCTCTATTGCTTGGGAGTCTCCTTCTTGGGATGCGGACGGGCAGAGGAGCAACCCAACTGTTCTCTTTGTTCTGGCTAACTGTATTGTCCATAAGAGTTAGGAAAGTTTTGTCATCTATGGACAGTGCAACTTTATCATCTGATTCAGATCTGTCAAACACAGAGTGACCTAGCTTGTCTGTGTTGTGAGCAAAGTCAATTGTGTCTTTACACCTTATGACTGACTGAGTGTTTTGCTCTGACAGAAAGCCATAGTTTTCTTTAACTGTAATGACGTTTGGGCATGGCTCAAAATAAGATGTGCGACCACTATCTAATGTGTGTGTCTTGTAAACATTCACCTCTGATGCGCTATGAGTCTTTCCTACACACACCTCTCCTACAATAACCCAACCCAAGTCCAGTCTTTGTGCATAAGGAGCGTTATTTGGCCCATTAATCTGCTCGCGTACCTTATGTACCCTGAGGATGTCCCTTCCCAGGAGTAAGAGGATTGGAGCGTGGTGGTCGACAGGTTGGATTTTGTTTGCGATAGGGAGCAGATGGGGATGGTGCTGAGCAATCTCAGGTGAGGGTATTTCAGTTCTGTCGTCCGGCACTGAATCACATTTGATCAAGGGAGGCAGCCGGATATCTGTTTTTCCATCCATGGATTGTATGAAGAAGTTCACAACTCTCCTGTCTGCAGTTTCAGCTTTGCCAGAGCAGGTTTTTAAGGTGCAGGTGTAGCTTTAATGTCAAACAGGCTGAAGAACTTTGTCTTAGCCAGGGACTTATTACTTTGTTCGTCAATTACTGCATACATGTTCATTGCTCTGTCTTTCTGACCTTCTGGATAGGCTTTCACTAAGCAGATCTTAGAGCAAGAGCGTGGGCTATTACTTTGACCACACACCTCTGTGCACTTGGAGATGACTGAAGGAGAGCTCCCCGTTTGCTCTTCACCTTTGTTTTGTTCATCACTTCCTGATGTGGCACTTTTCAAGACAGGAGCAGGACCTGGATGAAGTGCTGATATGTGCTTGGGACTGTTGCACTCACTACACATGACTGCCACTTTACAATCTTTTGCGATGTGCTGAACTGAACCACAACACCTATAACAAATGTGATGCTCTTTGAGAAAAGCTTGACGTTTTTCTATAGGTTTATCTCTGAACAGCTTACATTTTTTGAGTGGATGTGGCTTCTTGTGAATCGGGCACTGCCGATCTGGTTCTTCTACTTTCTTAGTCTCAGAACCACTTTTCTCTGCGACATCTGTTTTGTGTACTGACACAGTGGCTTTGCAATTGTATGGAGTGGGCTTTTCTGAGCGCGTGGGAGCTTGACTGTTACAGCTAGATGTAGCAAAGCTTGGATCATTTCTCATTTTAGCTTGTTGCTGAACAAACTGCACAAAAACAAAGAAAGGGGGAAATGACACACTATGAGTCTCTTTGTATTTCGTCCCCACAGTTGTCCACTTTTCCTGTAGGTTGAAGGGAAGTTTTTCAACTATTTGTCTTACCCCTCTAGCTGTGTCTAGGTATGCTAGCCCTGGTAGTGCACCATCTACTTTGGCACACTGTAACTCTAAAAGGAGGTCACCAAGTTCTCTTAACCTGGCATTGTCTTTGTTTGTTAGCCTTGGAAAGTCCTCTACCTTTTTTAAGAGTGCGTCTTCGATGGCCTCTGAGGAGCCATAACACTCCTCAAGGCGCTGCCAGATCATTATCAAACCTGCAGGGGCATTAAGGACATGTACTGCATGGATCCTTTTGGCCTGCTCTGAGGATTTTGGCCCTAACCACTTTGTGAGCAAGTCTAGTTCCTCTCTTGCTGACAGATTTAAGTCTTTAGTTGCACTAACAAATGATGCTTTCCATGCCCAATAGTTTTCAGGCTTGTCATCGAAATGCAGTAAACCAGTACTGACTAGTTCTTTGCGGATGAGATATTTTGCAAAATCTTGTCCTCCATTAAACTCAGCTGAGTTATTGTTAAGAGGTTGAAAGGTGTGAGCTAGAGGGTTTAACAGGTGGGTGTTTGTCAGACCCTTGGTTACCTTTTGCTCTTGTTTTATGCCTGTATTCATTGGAGGAGGTACATACTGGGTTGTAGTTGTTAGCTGATCAACTGACTGATTGGTGGCTTGCACTTCTACTGCATTGTCTCTCATTTCAAGGGGCTGCTGTGGCCTCTTGGAAGCTTCTGAAGAGAGTAACTCACATTGTTGTGCAACATATTCGCTGGTGCGCCATACTGTATCAAGAGGCTCAGTTTCAGTAGGGGGCCCTATGCTTCTCTCCCCGCTCTGATTCTCTGCTTCTTTGTAGGCCGCAACTTCTGCTTCGGCTGCTGCTATAACTTTATGACATTTTAGAATGTGGAGGCTAGCATCTAAGTCAGCCTTTTGTTTCATCATATTAGCCTCTTTTTCAGCAAAGGCTAGTTGAGCTTTAGCCACTTGCGCCCTGGCGTAGGCCATTATGGCTGAAGACCCTGTAGATGATGTGTGAGACTGCCTGCTGGTAACCCTGGACCTGGTGTCGAATGGCGGTGATGGTGGCTGCATGTCCGACGTTTGGTCTGCGGCGTCTGGCTTCTCCACGTCCACGTCTGGTCGCTGCTCTGCTTCGTTTCGCAGCTCATAGTTTTTCAAATAGTTTTTTCCTGAACGTAAGCTCATGTCTGCTTAATGTTGCTCTGTGTTGCTTGAATCCGCCAAGAAAACGTCCCGCCCCGGACGTCTTTAATGTCTTTTTACTGTGCTGCCCTCACAGCACGTTTCTCTGTGCTGCTAGACAGCCAGAGAACCATTGAAGAAAACTTTGCACACAAGGCTTGCTTTTCTTGTCTTTATAAAGTTTTCTTGCATGCGTGTGTAGCATGGCGCGGTAACTGAAACATACAGAACAATGTTCATACAGAACAATGTTATTACTATCTACATATTAACATGCGGTATGCTAACACAAAGAGCTAATACACGTAAATAACTAACAGAAACATCGCTTTAACAAAACTCATTCACATAATACTTTAGAACATCAGCGATCTCTATCAAGTGCTTGTACATAAATATACTCACAAAGACAAAAGTTTCCCAAGACTCAAACGAAGAAGAACAACACAGCGTACTCAATGAACTTTTTAACTTCATTTCTGTGTGGCTAGCTGACTGTAGCCGAGGGAAAAAACACATCAAAGATCATCTATATACGGAAGAGCACACACTCTGCAGTAACAAAAAACAATCCTTTAAGGAAAAGATGTCTCACTTCGATAACTTTTTAAACACAGGTTTTTGACAATTTTATCCCTCATTTTAACTTATTTATTCCTTTTAACTAATTTATTAACTTTATAAATTTATCAATGTCTTTTACCCAAAGACATGACACGTGCCATCATCATGGAAACAGTTCTTTACTATGTACATGTTCTATTAATGAGTCCTAGCTGAAGGCAACCTTTTAAATCGTGCTCCATCAATGATATTATACTCAGTGTGATTACTTACATTGGTTTCTGTGACAATCTTAATTTACATTGATTTTAATGGGAAAACCGCAGTCACCATAAAGGGAAAAAATTAGCATTTTTTAAAGAAAAATTCAGAACCCCAAGATAAAAAGTAACTTTGTAGTTCTGTCAAGGGTCCAATCACTATCCATCATAAAAAAATTTGGGGGTAAATCGGAAATTCCCTGTCTGAGATATGAGATGAGATGATGAGATTCAACTTTATTGTCATTACACATGTATGAATACAAGGTAACGAAATGTGACTTGGCATTTGGGCATGCTCTGCAGAGCGCATCCAAGGCCGGGGCAGCCGCTAGGCGCCAGTCAACATGTAACATGGAAAATGGCGAAGCACCAAAAATCGTCTGTCGCCATGGAAACAGTAAAATAGTAGGTACATCTTCAAGACACATATTGGACTACAGAGGGCGGTCACCTTGACAAATGTTCCAAATTTCGGGACTCCACGATTTTTGTAACTCTCCAAACAAAATCACAAAGTTGATGGCGAGGAGGGCGTTCCCATGGCAACAGCAGTAACGGATGGTAAACGTGAGTTACATTTAGGATCATCCCTTCACTGTGATGAACCTCAGAAAATTTCATGTCATTATGGATGAATGAATCTTTATTTCGGATAGTTTAAAAGTAAAGATTAAAAAAAAAAGGGAACAGAATAATATAACAAAGGGAAAAGTAAAAAAAAAACTAACAAGGTCAAATTAAAAAATAATTCCTCTAATTATAAAATTCAACATAAATTATCCGAAATGGGTGATGGCTGAAGCTGCAGCTTACAATATATTGCCCACCCATATTCCATCCAAGAATTCAAAAGAAAAACAAAACAAGAGCGATTACAATTCAGAACAAAGCTAAGACAAAACGTGACAAAAAACTAAGCAACAGCACAACACAGACTGAATATGATAATTCTTATGTGATTTTACATGTCATCTTGTATACATGTTTGGAATATTTCTTCCTTTAGTTTTTGTTTAAATTGTCCAAACATTGTACATGATTTTAATTCAGGTGCAAAAGCGTTCCACAATCTGACTCCTTGCACTGAGACACAGTGTTGCTTGGTGGTAGTTCTCACTGAAGGTTTTTGAAATATACCGACGTGGACAAAATTGTTGGTACCCCTCTGTTAATGAAAGGAAAACCCACAATGGTCACAGAAATAGCTTGAATCTGACAAAAGTGGTAATAACTAAAAATTCTATGAAAATTA
This sequence comes from Pholidichthys leucotaenia, assembly GCA_020510985.1. NCBI lineage: Eukaryota > Metazoa > Chordata > Actinopteri > Cichliformes > Pholidichthyidae > Pholidichthys > Pholidichthys leucotaenia. The sequence goes on from CM035843.1 coordinate 257,787,067, forward strand.
ACCAATGAAAATCAGACAATGCTTTTGAATTGTGGTTCAACAGAATTATTTTAAAAAACAAACTCATGAAACAGGCCTGGACAAAAGTGATGGTACCCCTAGAAAAGATTGGAAATAATGTGACCATAGGGACATGTTCAACCAAGATGTGTCCTCTAATTAACATCACAGGTGTCTACAAACTTGTAATCAGTCAGTCGGCCTATTTAAAGAGTGACAAGTAGTCATTGTGCTGTTTGTTGACATGGTGTGTACCACACTAAACATGGACCAGGGGAAGCAAAGGAGAGAGTTGTCTCAGAAGATTAGAAAGAAAATTATAGACAAGCATGTTAAAGGTAAAGGCTATAAGACCATCTCCAAGCAGCTTGATGTTCCTGTGACTACAGTTGCACATATTATTCAGAAATTTAAGATCCATGGGACTGTAGCCAACCTCCCTGGACGTGGCCGCAGGAGGAGACGGATAATACGAATGGTAACAAAAGAGCCCAGAACAACCTCTAAACACATTCATGGTGAACTCCAAGGTCAAGGTACATCAGTGTCAGACCACACCATCCGTCGTTGTTTGAGCCAAAGTGGACTTCATGGGAGACGACCAAGGAGGACACCAATGTTGAAAACAAATCATAAAAAAGCCAGACTGAAATTTGCCAAACTGCATGTTGACAAGCCACAAAGCTTCTGGGAGAATGTCCTATGGACAGATGAGATAAAACTGGAACTTTTTGGCAAGGCACATCAGCTCTATGTTCACAGATGCAAAAATGAAGATACCAAGAAGAGAACACTGTCCCTACTGTGAAACATGGAGGAGGTTCTGTTATGTTCTGGGGCTGCTTTGCTGCATCTGACACAGGGTGTCTTGAATCTGTGCAGGGTACAATGAAATCTCAAGACTATCAAGGTATTCTAGAGAGAAATGTGCTGCCCGGTGTCAGACAGCTTGGTCTCAGTCGCAGGTCATGGGTCTTGCAACAGGATAATGACCCAAAACACACAGCTAAAAACACCCAAGAATGGCTAAGAGCCAAACATTGGACTATTCTAAAGTGGCCTTCTATGAGCCCTGATCTAAATCCTATTGAACATCTATGGAAGGGGCTGAAACATGCCGTCTGAGAAGGCACCCTTCAAACCTGAGACAACTGGAGCAGTTTGCTCATGAGGAGTGAGCCAAAATACCTGCTGAGAGGTGCAGAAGTCTCATTGACAGTTACAGAAATTGTTTGATTGCAGTGATTGCCTCAAAAGGTTGTGCAACAAAATATTAAGTTAAGGGTACCATCATTTTTGTCCAGGCTTGTTTCATGAGTTTGTTTTTTAAAATAATTCTGTTGAACAACAATTCAAAAGCATTGTCTGATTTTCATTGGTTAATTTTCATAGAATTTTTATTTATTACCATTTTTGTCAGATTCAAGTTATTTCTGTGACCATTGTGGGGTTTTCTTTCATTAACAGAGGGGTACCAACAATTTTGTCCACGTCTGTACATGTTCTTCTGAAATGATATTATTTCTCCCTTATTTGGAACAACTTTTGGATATTTGCGGGCAGTGATAGATTCTTCACTTTAAACATTATTACTGCAGTTTTAAAGTCAACCAGATCTTTCAACTTGAGAGCTTTTAATTTAAGAAAAAAGTGGGTTTGTTGGTTCCCTGTAAGCAGCTTTGTTTATTATTCTAATAGCTCTCTTCTGAAGCATAAAGACTGGATATAAGTTTGTTTTAAATGTATTTCCCCATACTTCAGTACAGTATGTCATGTATGGGAGTATTACTGAATGATGCAAAGTATATAGTGTGGGTTGATTCAGCAAATATTTCACTCTGCGTAGTATTGCGATTGATTTGGATATTTTACCTTTAATATAATTAATATGTGACTTCCAACACAGTTTATTATCAATTATTACTCCAAGAAATTTAATTTTGGATACCCTTTCAATCTCTACACCATTTACACTGAGTTTAGATACTGAGTTGTTGTGATGGTTGTTAAAAATGATAAATTTTGTCTTACTTAAATTGAGCGTTAATTTGTTTGAATCAAACCACAGTTTAAGCTTTTCTAACTCCTTTCCAAGTGTATCCAAAAGTTGTTCCAAATTGCTTCCACTGCATAATAAATTAGTGTCATCGGCAAACAATATTAAATCCATTTTTTCTGAAACTTTACATATATCATTTATATACATATTGAATAACAATGGCCCCAAAACTGAACCCTGTGGGACTCCACAAGAAACCTTCACTAACTGCGAGTTTTTGCTACCAACACATACATTCTGATATCTGTTCTTTAAATAACTACATAACCAGGACAGTGCTACCCCCCCCAATACCATAATTTTGTAGTTTCATTAACAATAATTTATGATCTACTGTATCAAATGCTTTTTTAAGATCCAGGAATACTCCAACTGAAAACTCTTTATTTTCAAAAGCAGTTGATATTTTTTCTATAAATTCCATTACAACAAATGCAGTTGTCCTCTTGTGTCCAAACCTACATTGCTGCTCACACAATAAATTATTCTTCATTATGAAGTTGTCAGTTCTCTCACAGAATATTTTTTCAAATATCTTAGAAAATTGTGGCAATAGTGAAATAGGTCTATAGTTTGAAAATTCCCCTCTGTCACCCATCTTGTATATCAGAATTACTTTAGCTGTTTTCATTGCACTGGGAAATATACCTGTTTGGAGAGACAGGTTACAAATATACGTCAGTGGCTTCACTAAGCATTCAATGATAGCTTTGACTAAAAACATGTCAATACCATCACAATCCGTAGATGGTTTACTTTTAAACGATTTAACAATTTCAATGACCTCTCTCATCTGTGTTCTTTATGAAAATGGAGTCTTTTATAGCAATGTTTTTGCTTACTGCATCACCTGCAGATGCTGTAATGGGTATTTCTCGAGCCAAATTAGGACCAATGTTAACAAAAAAATTATTAAATTCATCTGCAGGCGAGACTGCATTCACACTCTGAGTCTTTTTTTTTTTTTTGAAAGATTGGTTGGGTAGCTTGTATTTCTGTTTTTATTTTCAATAATATTGTTAAGTATTGTCCATCTATTTTTAATGTTATCTCTGTTTTTCTCCAGTTCTTTATTATAATAGTCTCTTTTACTACATCTTATTATATATATTAACTTATTTTTGTATGTTTTATACTGCTGCTCTGCTTCTTTTGTCCTTTTCTTTAGAAAGGCTTTATATAATGAATTTTTCTTTTTACGCACTTTTTGTAATCCTTTGGTCAACCATGGCTTGTCGGCAAATTTCTGTTTAAGCTTTTTCTTTACTAATGGACAATTTTTTTTAAAATAAAGAGTGGTTACAATGTTCATGAATGTGCCATGGGCTTCATTTACATCTGATACATAGACTTTTGTCCAGTCTTGCTTCAGCAGGTCTTCTTTAAAAGAACTGATTACATTTTGTGATTTGTATCTGAAAGATATTGAAGTTTTTTCTGTAATGGCCCACGCATGGCCATGGATAAGTGCAAAGACTGGCAAATGGTCACTTATGTCATTTATCAATAATCCACTTTCTATTTTCTTATTAATAATATTAACAAACAGGTTATCAATAAGTGTAGCAGTGTGAACTGTGATTCTACTGGGATGTGTTATTGTGGGATATAGACTCATGCTGTACATAGAGTTAATGACAAAAGGAAGACAAAAGTGGAGGAAAACAGCAGCCTTGTGTGTAGCAGAATGGAATGTACGCACTCTGTTGGACAGAACAACATCACAGCGCCCAGAAAGACAGACCGTGCTTGTGGCCCTGGAAATGAACAGGTACAATGTAGACATAGCTGCACTTAGTGAAACAAGATTGCCTGGATATGACAGCTTGGAAGACCATGGGTACATCTTCTTTTGGAGTGGGAGATCAACTCAAGAAAGGAGAGAAGCAGGAGTGGGTTTTGCAGTTAGAAAGGAGATAGCAGCAATGCTTGATGAGGAACCGGTGCCAATCAACAACATGATAATGACTATGAGACTCTCACTACAGCGGAAGATGTATGCCACACTCATCAGTGTATATGCCCCAACAATGACCAACACAGAGGAGGTGAACAAAGAGTTCTACAGTGATTTATGTGAGACTATCAGGCGTGTACCGACTGATGACAGGCTGATACTCGTTGGAGATTTTAATGCCAGAGTTGGTTCGGACACTGAGAAATGGAAAGGAGTGCTAGGCAGTCATGGAGTAGGCAAGTACAATGCTAATGGAGAACTTCTACTTGCACTATGTTCAGAGTACAACTTTGTGATAACCAATGCTCTATTTAAGCACAAAGACACACACAAGAAGACATGGATGCACCCAAGATCCAAGCACTGGCACTTATTAGACTACATCATAGTCAGGCAGAGAGACATAAGGGATGTATTGGACATCAGAGCAATGAGAGGCGCAGACTGTGGTACTGATCATGTTATGCTGAGATCTAGATTAAGGATTTGCAGACGAAAACATCACTGCAGGACTGGTGCAAAGCCACCGCGGAAGCTAAACACTAGTGCACTGAAAGGCCAAAAGAAGCAGGAAGAACTTACACAGGAAATGGATGAAAACTTGAAAGACTGGGACAGCAACAACTCAGAGAATGACATAGAAGAGAAATGGGACACTGAAGGATACGGTGTATCAGACTGCGAGTGATGTATTAGGCTACCCTGAGAGGGAACATCAAGATTGGTTTGATGAGCATGATGAACACCTGAAGAAACTACTAGAAGTGAGGAATACAGCTAAGCAGGAAAACCTACAGTGTAACACAAGGTCGAAGAAGATGAAATACTCAAAGGCTCAGAGTGAGCTACAGAAGTATACCAGAGAGATGAAGTCCAACTGGTGGGATGAAAAAGCAGAGAAACTTCAAACTGCAGCAGACAGGAAGGACATGAAAACATTCTTCACAGGTTTGAGAGAAATCTACAGCCCTAAACCAAAGGACTGAGCCAACTAAAGGCTATGGATGGTGAAACGGTTTTGTAGGAGAAAGACAAGATCCTGGACAGATTTGCAGACCACTTTGACCAACTACTAAACAACCCCGGAGATCTCACTGAAGAGGCTAAAGAAGCTCTAGTGCAGCGACCAGCTGTATCAAGTCTGGATGAACCACCAAATTTTGATGAACTAATGGCAGCTATCAGGACAACACAGGATGGTAAAGCTCCAGGAAGGGATGGAATTCCAGCAGAAGTGTGGAAATTTGGTGGTGTTCAGCTGACCAACTGCCTGCACAAGCTCATCCAAGAGATATGGGATGCCCAGAAAGTACCTCAAGACTGGAAGGATGCAAGTATTGTGCCTTTGTTCAAGAAAGGTGACAGGAAAGATTGTGGAAATTACCGAGGTATATCACTGCTAGCCACTGTTGGTAAGATTCTCTCACGTGTACTACTTAACAGACTCAGTGAACACATCTCGCAGAATGTACTACCGGAAACCCAGTGCGGCTTTAGAAGTGGAAGAAGCACAATGGACATGATTTTCTGCTTGAAACAGGTTCAAGAAAAGTGTATCAAACAGAACATGCTGGTTTATGTAGTCTTCATAGACTTCAGTAAAGCCTTCAATACTGTTTCACGACAAGGACTTTGGCAGGTACTCAAGAAATATGGTTGTATAAAGAAGTTTGTCAGCCTGGTCGAGGCACTCCATACAGGTATGCAAGCAAACGTGGCAATGGGTGGTTCAGTATCTAAAGACTTTTCAGTAAGCAACGGGGTGAAACAAGGGTGTGTGCTGGCACCTACACTCTTCTCGCTATATCTGGCAGCCATGCTTGAGGTGGCCTTCAAAGACACTTCAGAAGGAGTATACATTCAAACAAGGAAAGAAGCAGACTTGTTCAATGTGGCACAGTTTAAAGCCAAGAGTAAGACATCGATAAAGGTAGTAAGAGAAATGCTCTTCGCCGACAACAGTGTTCTAGTTGCACACAGCGTGGAAGATATGCAATCTTTAGTGGAGAAATTTGCAAAAGCAGCTAGCCAATTCAGCCTCCAAATCAACATCAAGAAGACAGAGTGCCTTTATCAACCACCAAAGTTCCAATTATCAACATCACTACCAGAAGAGATCAGCATTGGTACAGAGCCACTAGTCAAGTGCAAGACTTTCAAGTACCTAGGGAGTACTGTTTCAGAGAATGCTAGGCTGGAGGATGAACTATCTCTCAGAATGGGAAGAGCAAGCGCTGTGTTTAGAAACTTGAGGGAGAGACTGCGGAACAATCGACATGTGTCTATCCGTGTGAAATGCAAAGTGTACAGAGCGACAGTACTGGCTACTCTATTGTACGGTGCTGAAACTTGGACTGTCTACAGAGTGCAGGTGAAGAAACTCCATACGTACATGATGAGACACCTTCGAGCTATAATGAACATCTCATGGAAAGACAAGATAACCAACACAGAAGTGTTGAAACGAGCTGGTCTACCATCAGTGGAGGATATGCTAATACAAATGAACCTGAGATGGCTCGGACATGTTGAGAGGATGGACCACCAGCGTCTCCCTCGGCAGTTACTCTACTCACAGTTATGCGAGGGCAAACGCAATCAGGGTAGACCAAGGCTCAGATTTAGAGACACTGTAAAAAGAAACTTGAAGAAGTTGGACATAGACAGGAGTTCCTGGCAGCGGAAGGCTAAGGACAGAGCTGTGTGGAGGAATCTGATCAGACCTAAATGAAACAGTCATTGTCGCCCACAACAGACTGCTATGATGATGATGATGATGATGATGAGCAGTGTGAACTGTGATTCTACTGGGATGTGTTATTGTGGGATATAGACTCATACTGTACATAGAATTAATGAACTCTGTAATTACATTTTGTTGAAATGGATTTAGTAAATCAATATTGAAGTCTCCACAGATTACAACCATTTTCTTATTTGTTATATTATTGTACATCTTGACTAACTTATCTCTAAATGTCTCAATGCAAGTTCCCAGCATTCTATATATACAACTTATATGTTACGACCCGAGCGCTGGGTTCTGTCCGCGCTCGGGCTAAGCTCAACTCGCTGCCAGCCTTGACAGCTGTGGGTTGTATTCTGGCCTCACCGGGCTCTTATTGTGAAGGTGCTCGGTGGGGCTTACGCCTGTCAAGGCTGGTCAGCTGTTTGTCATTACTGCTCGTTAGTGTTCGCCTTTATTAACCAGGCACTAGCGGCAGTAAGATTGCAGGAGTATGGTCAACTTTTCTTGTCAGAGCGTCGTTTGACCTTCTTGTCAGGTTCGTGCTTCATGCCATGTCACAGTTTAGCTCGTAGTGGCTGGGGTTAGCCCTGCGAGCCCTTGTATTGATTTATGTGTGTTTTTTCCCTGAGCGGCTCACAGTCTTGTCTTGTCACGGTGTGTTAATAAATCACCATCATCGCAAAACTCACTGGTGGACTCTTGGCGTCTTATGGTGATCCACGAGGGTCACCGCATGACATTATAATTAGATTTTTTTTGTTTTATCTTGGCCAATCTCAACAGTAACACATTCCAGAATCCCTGGTAGTGCAAAAGACATTCCATTTACAAGTTTACACCTATACAGGTCATCAATGCACAATGCAACACCACCACCCTTTTCTTGAGATCTATTAATATAAAACATCTGATATCCCTCTATTGTCATCAGAGAAGCCTGCTCTTCATTGAGCCAAGTTTCAGAGACTGCGATAGCTGTTAATTTTCTGTCTAGCTGTTTTAAATAGTCCTGAATCTGTGGAAAGTTTTTGTGAAGACTTCTGCTGTTGAAGTGTATTATTGATAGATTACCATCTAATTGTACTTGACTTTTGAATTGCTTTACAGTATAATATTCACAGTGATTATGAATGTTATTGAAGAAGTGGTTATCAGGATCAATATCATTCTCCATCTCTTGTAGTTTATGTTCAGCATAATGGCATATTTTCAGAGTCTGAATTTCCTCATTCTGTGTCAAATGACTTCCTCCAACTGGGGATGATTGATGTCTACTAAAGTCAGTCATAAGTTTTTTTGTTTTGTTTTTTAAAGTACATTGACATGGCATGTCACAAAAGAACTGTTCTTGCCATGTGTGTGGATATGGATTATCGTAGTCTCTTAATTTTCCCAATCAGTGTTCTTCTATATTTACTGTATTTAAGTCAGCGAGATCTCTTATTATTATGGCCTTTGCTTCCTCAGGTGTTCCATTTAGTTTGATCCAAACTCTACAAGTTCTTGTCCATGTTGCTTGTATCTTGTTTTGTCATCTCAGCATTATGGCAACTGGTTGTTGAATTATAAATAAAACAATTTATGCAGCTTCATGCAGCTGTCTCTGTCACGGTGGCCCTCATGAGCCACCATAAGACGCCAGCAGTCACCAGTGAGTTGCAGTGATGTTTATTGGGAAGTGAAGGAACAGGGGAAAATACACACTAACAACAAGGATTGGGATAATGACAGGATAACTCACAACTGGAGATGATGAGAAGACGGCGTCTGAGCCGGGGGAATGCCCGAAGCCTCAGACAGCGAGGAGTCTTCACAGAACTTCCACGGAGATTAACAGAAGGTATAACAGATGAAGTCTCACAGACCATAGTATAACAGAAGGTTTAACAGAGACTGCTGCATCGGGGTGCATTCAGCGCCCGCTTTTAACACAGGGCACTAATGACCCCGAATGCAGCACAGCTGTTGGCTTTGACAGCAGGGAGTTCCACCGGCCGCTGTCACAATAAGAGCCCGGTGAGCTAGAAGGGATCTGCTGCTGTCAGAGCCAGGAAAGGACGATATGAGCCGAGTGCAGACGAGACTGGCACTCGGGTTGTAACAGTACCTCCCCCTCGAGGCCGAGCTCCTGAATGGCCAAATAACACCCGAGCCCCCCCACACACCCCTAGGGTGGGCAGATGGGGCGCCGGCAGGAGGGAGAGAGTCAAAAAGAGCAAAATGATAACAGGGGACCAACAAAACAATTACAGAGTCAGGTGGAGAGAAAAAAAAAAAAGCAATACTCCCTTACATGTGGGTAACAGGGCTAGAACCCAACAGGCAATACATATATCGGTTTTAAACAATAAATGGACATTTAGACAGAGGAGGGGAAAAAAAACACCAATCACAGCTAAGGAAAAAAAAGATGAGATACAAAATCACAGATATCAGGCTCCCCGCACATCCCAAAAGTTTACAGACATGGCCACAATGAAAAAACCCGGGATGACTGCAGTCCTGGCTCTGAGGCATGGAGGCTGAAAGTTCGGGGGGCCGCCCGGCATCAAGCGGCCACAATGCAGGCAGGGGGGAAAAGGACAGTTCGGGCGGCCTACCCCAGTCCCATGCCCGGAAACAGTTAATTTCAGGCGGCTGGACCAGGTCACCAAACAGGGGGTCCAGTGGGTCGGGTGGCCGACCCAGAGAGCCAAATGGGCGTGGCAGTCCTTCAGGCGGCTGACCCGCATCGCTTGCCCACCAGAACTGTAGGGGGGAAGTAGCCGGTGGTCTCGCTGGAGAAGGGGAAGACGAGGGAGAACCGGGCAGAGCATTCGGAACCCCAACGGCCCCAGGTGCAGATGGGTTGCGCTCCTCAGGAGAACGAGGAGGGTGACGATAGTGATGATAGTGAAAATGGAGATGAGCCCGCCCAGTGTCCGGCGGCAGGGGATCTGCAGCTCCCTCACCGAACCTGGAAACTGCTGGTGCCGCACCCTCGTCGGACCCCGATTGGGTCGCGGTTGCTCCCGCGAAGGACCCCGATTGGGTCTTGGTTGCGTCCGCTTCAGACCCCAATTGGGTAGGCGCCGCACCAGGACCGACCTCCAACCCCAAACCCGGAACCTCTGGCACAGCGGGTGAATTCAGATTCGCGCCGACGACCCTGGGAGGCTCGGGAGAGAGAAAAGAACTGGGATCAGGATCACCAGCAGTGCCAGAACCCGGCGAGACAAGCTGGGATGTAGCGGGTGGCCGCACCCAGCTCGCCTCCCCAAGAGACAGGCAAAAATGCTCTAAGATGGAGTAAAGAAAGACAAAACAGAGCACTTGCCTGATCTCGAGTTCTGACGCCGTCCAGGACTTCGATGATCCGGGCTCAGACGGCAGGAGTTCGTCTTCAGGCTCCCACTCAGCTACGGCGGGCTCCGCAGCTGGCATGATGGTGCGCGCAGCTCCTGGATCCTCCGGCACTGAAGCCCACGCCGACGGCCCGCACGGCGTAGTGACAGGGGACCCTTGACCCGCTGGACCGGACCACTCGTCCGTGGAGACCCGGGGACGCTTCCTCGTTGGCGCAGGTTCCACGCTGCAGTCCGCCCTCCTCCTCCGCCCACGACGTGGCTGCGGAACCGGAACCAGGCTCTCCAGAACTGCAGGCCCCCTCCTCATCCAGCGACGTTGGCTTGGCGTCGAGGACCGCTCAGCGGAGGGAGACACAGAGGACGCGGTCTTAATAATGACAGCCACAGCAGGTGGTGGGAGCTCGGGGAGCTGCGAACCCCGAACTCCACCTCCAGGAGTCTGACAGAGCAAATCACAATAACGAGAGTGTGAATGAACTTGGACTTGCCTGTCTCCTGGGGGCTGAGTGGTGCCTGCTGTGGCGGACGTTGCTCCTCCCTTTCCCCGCCGGATGGTGACAGAGGACCCCCTGGGAGGATGACGGGGAGCCGCTCGAGAAGGTTCCAGGACGGGACTCGCCGAAACGGGACTCCCGAGACACACAGCAGCCGGGATAGGCGACGAGGAGGAGGGGGCGACAGCCGTGATGAGCCGGGCACGGGACGCTGACAGGAGAGCAGAAGAAGATGGCCCGGGGGGAGAGACTGCAGGAATTCCCCTCTGACGAAGCGCAGGGGTTGCAGCTGTGTGGGGGGTTGAGCCCTTGCGGTGGCCCGTAACAGGATCTGGATGGGGTTCTCGCTGAGGTTGACTGGGCGGATGAACAGCGGAGTGAGCACCTGTCACTCGGCCTCAGATCTTAACAGCAGTCAGCTGCAGCTCCTCAGGGGGAATCCCGAGTGACATCATGCCCGATGGGGAAAGACCTCTGGATGGTGCGAACTCCCGGGCCGGAACGGAGGCAGGAGCGGGATCCCGAAGCGAGGGGTAACATCTCCTCCTCTTCGGCTTCCTGCCGGGATTTCCCTCCAACCCATGGAGTATCTCACGCTGTGCAGCGATGTCCTTTCCCCTCGCGCTGACTTTGGGGTGGTTGGTGTAGCGAGGAAGATTGTCCAGGAGAACCTCAGCGTAGTCTAGGTGCCAGCGCATTTGGTTTGGGTCGTCATAGAGGCTAGCAGTGAAGAGCGTCCCGTCGATGTACTCCAGGGCGCTGGCTAGCTCATTACCCAGGCGCCGAGCGCGGCTCCTGGGAGACGGCATGATCCCAGAGTAGACACCCAGACTGGGAAGAACAAAGTCCAATACTGCAAAAACTCACGGTGAATAGCGTCTCGGCGCGACGCCCCTCTCTGGACGTTTTGGCAGCAGTCTACTGTCACGGTGGCCCTCACAAGCCACCATAAGATGTTAGCAGTCACCAGTGAGTTGCAGTGATGTTTATTGGGAAGTGAAGGAACAGGGGAAAATACACACTAACAACAAGGATTGGGATAACGACAGGATAACTCACAACTGGAGATGATGAGAAGACGGCGTCTGAGCCGGGGGAATGCCCGAAGCCTCAGACAGCGAGGAGTCTTCACAGAACTTCCACGGAGATTAACAGAAGGTATAACAGACGAAGTCTCACAGACCGTAGTATAACAGAAAGTTTAGCAGAGACTGCTGCATCAGGGTGCATTCAGCGCCCGCTTTTAACACCGGGCACTAATGACCCCGAATGCAGCACAGCTGTTGGCTTTGACAGCAGGGAGCTCCACTGGCCGCTGTCACAATAAGAGCCCGGGGAGCTAGAAGGGATCCGCTGCTGTCAAAGCCAGGAAAGGACGATATGAGCCGAGTGCGAACGAGACCGGCACTCGGGTTGTAACAGTCTCAGCTCATGTGCTGGGTTACCATAGCAACACACACACAGCAGTTGGGGGGGGGGGGGGGAAAGTTCTGGATAAATCCAGATTCATCCTGTCAGAGGATCACATTAATAATGCAGGCAAAACTTTGAAGCCCACCCCTCGAACAACCATGAATTGAAGAGAAACCGTAAGACTGACAGATATAATTTTGGCACCATGAGAATCCTGAGAAACTGAGCTATGCAGTGATGTAAATTTTATGCTCCGAAATGCAAAACTGTGCTCACACTCGTGAGTTAAAAACCAAGAAAAATTTTGGATTGTAGCACCTTGGGGGAGCCAGATTATCTAGCATCTCAGACAGGAGACAGTGGATAAGCATGGGAGAACAAAGAGCAGGAGGTTCCTGGTGAGATAGCAGGAAGGAGTCAAGGATGAAGGATGTTGAATGCAGTGTGATGCAAATGTCCTGTTGTGTGTGATGTAAATGCCATGAGTTTCTGCTTAAATGTTCAGTCTGTTCTTTGCTTGAGTATGTGAGTGTGTAATAAATTGTCTGAAATGAATCTGCCTCTGATTTCACACACTCCACAGGATCAATATTTTTCTGTCCCATTCAAAGGTATGGCAGGATTCACCGGTTTTTCTCCTCTTCAGGGCTTCTGGAGATAAAACTACAAAAGCTATGGCTTAGATGAAAAGTTTGTGAGTATCAGGACATCTGTAGCTATGTTTGTGGAAAAAATGAAGTTAGTAGAGCGAAAACTGTGGCCACAATCTCAATTTATCCAGAAGTGTTTTGTAAATGCTTCACACTCTAGCCATGACTTCACGCACTCTAAGCTGCCAGCAGCCCATCCCATTGACTTCAATGTTAAATGGTGATTTTTGCAGAAAAACCTACCTGACTTTAGATGCAAATATTTCAAAAACCGTAAATATTATTGAAAAGCTGAATGGAAGTTAAGTTGTTGACACTTGCAAAAACAAAATAAAGGCAGAATGGTTTCTGTAACTTCAAAATTGCAGAAGTTATTAAGCATAAAACAGAAGGAGAAAAAGCTGAATTTGCAGAAGTTTCCCTTAGGAATGAATAGGATTTAAAAAGCTGAAAAATCGTTATTTTTGCAAAAAGTATAAAAGATCAGAATAAGAAAAATACAACCACACTATTCCAGAAAAAGCTTAATGTTTTGATACCAAAATCAAGTTTGTAGCACAAAAACTGCGATACGAGTTAGAGTCTAAAGTTTATAAACAAGAAAAGTGAGTGGATAACAATGTGTGAATGCTTCAGAGCATTCACACACTGACAAAAAATAAAACCCCTGTACACCCCTGTACCTGTGGGAGGAAAGACCTCCCAGATGTTTACGCCTCTCAAGAAATGCTTTACGTATCCTTGCTGCCCCCCCCCCCCAAATAAAACCAGATCTGAATTGTTGCAGTGTTTTAAAAAATGAGCGTGGAATGAAGATAAGAAGACAATGAAACAGGTGAAGAAATTTGGGGGGGTGTTCATTTTCACTGAATTAAGTTTGCCAATTAAAGAAAGCAGAAGGGCAGCCCATCTTGCAAAGTCAGATTTACAGCATTCAAGAACGGGGGTGAAATTAGCCTGGAAAAGTTTTGAATACGACCTGGTAATAGTTATGCCAAGGTAATGAAAAGAATCCTTCACAGTTTTAAAAGGTACATTGATTAGGAGAGTGAAGGAAGAAATTAAAGAGAAATACTCACTTTTCTGTAAATTAAGCTTATAGCCAGAAATGGCTCCAAAAGCACTGAGTGTCAAAAAGACATGGGGGAGAGTCGTGGTCGGGTTTGTGATAAAAAGAAGGATGTCATCTGCATAAAGAGAGACTGTATGTACCTGACCACCCCAGACAATTCTTTCTATCCTATTGTGTTGTCTCAATGCTATAGCAAGAGGTTCTATAGCAATAGCAAACAAGAGGGGGCTCAAAGGGTGTCTTTGTCTCATGCCTCTATGCAAGTGGAAATGGTCAGACATTAGTTGGTTGGTAAGAATGGAGGCCATAGGTGATGCATATAACAGCTTAACCCATGAGATGAAATTAGGGCCAAAGCCAAATTTGCCCAATGTGAAGAAGAGGTAATCCCACTCAATGCAGTCAAAGGCCTTTTCCCCATCGAGTGAAACGACAGCCTCATGAGCAGAGTGCACAGAGGGAGTGTATAAAATGTTGAGTAGTCTGCGCACATTAGAAAATAACTGTCTGTTACGGATGAAGCCGGTATGATCGTCGGAGATAATAGAGGGGAGGATTAATTCTAAACTCTGACCAAGAGCTTTGGCCAGAATTTTGAAGCCCTGATTAAAAAGGCTTATTGGTCAATAAGAGAAGAGCAGTACAGGGGGTCTTTATCCATTTTTTAAAAAAGCAAAATGGTGGCTTGATATAAAGTTGGGGGGAGTGCTTTTACCTGAAATGACTTCATATACATGGTATGTAGGAGAGGCACGAGCTTGTTACAAAATTTCTTACAGAATTTGACTGGGAAGCCATCAGGCCCCACAGGCTCCCCACTCTGCAAAGATAAGATTGAAGTTTTTATTGTTTCAGGGGTGACCGTTTCTTCAAGTGATGCAACATCATCTGGATTAAGTTGAGGAATGTTCAAATTATTAAAAAAGTTAGTAAATAGATTTGGGTCACGTTGAGAATCATATATATATAATATATAGTATATATATATATATACATATATATATATAACAGAGTAAAAACTTTTAAAGTCATTATTGATAAGCCAATAATGACTTTATAATAATGACATCCATCCATGCATCTTCTTCCTGTTAATCCATTTTGGGTCATGGGGGTGCTGGAGCCTATCCCCGCATCTTTGGGCGAGAGGCATGGTACACCCTAGACAGATCGCCAGTCCATCGTAGGGCCAACAGAGAGAGACAGACAACCATTCACTCTCACATCCATACCTAAGGACAATTTAGAATCCCCAGTTGATGCCAATTAACCTAACTTGCATGTTTTTGGCATGTGGGAGGAAACTGGAGAAATCCTGGAGTAAACCCACACAGACACGGGGAGAACATGCAAACTCCACACAGATCACTGTTGGTCGGCGGCTGGGATCAAACCCAGGATCCCCCGGCCAACGGTGAGTTGCTGTGCTGCCACAGTGCTAACCACTCCGCCACCGCGCTGCCCCTCTTCAAATATTTTTTGCCGAGATTTAAGAAGAGATTCCTCTGCACTTTGAGTTGTTAAGAGGTCATATTCAGTCTTTAAGACTTTCCTTTCTTTAAGGAGCCCATGTATGGGGCTTATTACACACTGATGGTCCAGGTGGAGAATAGAGGAGGTGAGCTCAGAAATTTTACTTTTGCGATGCTTGTAAGTGGGAGAAGTAAAGGAGATTATCTATCCATGCAAATAAGCCTTTAACACTTCCCAGTGAATAGATGCTGAAGTGTCCGAAATAGAATTAATTTCAAGAAATAAATCAATTTTGTCTGTTAAATAAGATACAAATTTAGGGTCTGAAAGAAGAAGAGGATTGAAGCGCCAGGGTCTAGGTGACATATTTTCCTGTATAGCAAGCTGAAGTTTAAGGGGTGCATGGTCTGAGATAACAATACCTTCATAATCACAGGCTTTCATTGAGCCAAGTAAAAAGGCGTCAATAAAAAAATAATATTTATGGATGAGGATAGCAGTACCTCTGCTTTTGGAGTGGAAGTTTGAATGGAATAGCTGCCCCACCCATTCTTTCCTGATCCTAAAGGGGTCAAGACTGTGATGGTGCTTCTCCTGCAAAAAGGCAATCCCCACATTCGGATGATGAAGATGGTCAGGAACTTGCTTTGCTTTCACAGGATAATTTAGACCATTAACATTCCAGCTGGTAAAATTTGTATACAAGTTACTTACAGGGTTGCTAATTGAAATTTTTGCCTCTCACCAGGGAAAAGCAGGAATAACAACTGGGGATTGGGGATTTTTTACACACACACACACACACACACACACACACACACACACACACACACACACACACACACACACACACACATTCAAAGAAGTGAAAAAAAACAACAAAAATAGAACCTCCAAGCCATTCATCTCCTTCAGTGAGGTGAAGGTGACCCACCCTGTAAAACACAGTAGTTGTATGCTTGTGCATAGTAGAACATATGCTTAACAGCATCCTGCTGAATAATATATTTTAAAAAAAGGATGCAAACTCATGCAAATCTATGAATAGTAACAGAAAATACAGATAATTATAAAGAAATTAAAAATAAAAGAATCGGGAAAGAAAACTTGACTCATTAGATTACAAGTCATCCTGGTGATCAAACAAAATAATTATACAAGAGGCACAGTGTGGGGGGGGGGGGGGCAATTTAGAACAATGGGGAGTGGAAAACTAAAAATGATACCAGAATGTGTATAGTTTGAACTCTTATTTGTGTGGTATAGGTGGCGGCTCCATCTTCCGGTTCCGGCACCATCCGGGGCTATAAGAGGACAGTGGGCAGGAGGGGCAGTCTCTTGGCCACCTCTTCTGCCTGATGGCTATACTATGCTGTAGAGTGCCTCTTTAATAAACCTGTGTTCAGTTTGACACCTGGCGTTGTCCTTGGCTCCATATTCATACATTGTGGGGGCATGGTGTGGGACTTCACCCAGAGAGAAGGCAGCTGGGGAAGGGGGGAACAATGGACAAAAGAGGAGGTGTCACTGGGGGTATCAGACGGGACAGTAAGGACTGTGTGCCCCCCAGAGAGAGAAGTAAATGTCGGCGCCACTGGAAGAAGAAGGATGTAAGAGCGGCGCCGGCATTATGTCATGTTAATATGCCATACAGGCTTTGTTCTAAACACAATGTATGATGGTTGGAAGTTCTGGGTCTCAATGCATGGTATTAAAGATATAAAAGAAGAATGCACAGAGACCCAGGAGCTCTTTTACTGTACTGTATGTTGGAGATGGAATAAAGTTTCTATGCCGTTCAGCTCATTGCCTCACCTGCTTCCTTTCTCCACATCGGTGACCCTAAGAAGTGCCATGGAAAGCGAGCCGAGCACCACCCCGGAGACTGTCTGGAGGGAGAGCACCAGCGCTGTGTGTGTGGTCTCAGTCAAGCTCCCAGACTTCTGGCTTCACAGCCCAACCGCATGGTTCTTGCACATAGAAGCCCAGTTCGCACTCCGCGGGATAACAACGGACGATACCAAGTATTACTACATGGTCGCTGTGCTGGATGCTCGTGTAAAGTCCCTTAAATAGGGAAGAAAAGTAGTGAGGGAAGGAGAAATGATCACACATGCATCTGCTGCCTTCACTTGTCTGTATTAAGTGAGGTGCAGAGCACCAATTTCCTCTACTGGATCCCTAAGGCATAAACAACAGATCATGGAGTAAAAAGGTGTGACCAACAGATCACAGAGCAATCCAAAATTAACTTACGGTCTTCCTTGTCTATCAAAACATATGCAAGAGCCTTAATTACACATTCCAAAACACACAAAAAAACCCAGTATGAAACCATTTCTATCAAATGCGTAAAACTATAGTCAGTACATTAAAGGAGAATGAAGCTATTGGGTTAACCATGTCTGATCCATTTAACCTGTTACACACTCCCCCTCAAAATAGATGTTGTCCCCAACATCAAAACCCTTGACCCCTAGCGCAAATCAGGTATTCAAACTTCTCACGACCAAAATACTCGAATCACATATTAGTTCAATGCTTCTATTGCAACATCTGACATTTAGGAATGTATTGTTACAGACTGGAACTCTTTTCATACATTCTGTCATGCAAGTATCAAATACTCATTGTCCAGTGTTTCTTGTGTATGCATTTTGTTTACAGACTGGAACTCTTTTGATACATTCTATTTTGAGTCCAAATAACACATATATGACAGGCTGGAACTCTTTTGATACATTCAGTTTTGAGTCCAAATAACACATGTATGACAGGCTGGAACTCTTTTGATACATTCAATTTTGAGTTCAGAGAACACATACATGACAGGCTGGAACTCTTTTGATACATTCAATTCTGAGTTCAGAGAACACATATATGTGCGAAAGGTCAGTCAGTTAATATTGGACCAGACTGTAGTCCATTAGTGGCAAAGTGTTAAAGTCAGGTCAGAATGCAAATTACCAGTCTACATCCCATATACACATATGGGCTGGTACTAATGTGGCTGCGCTGAGTAATGAACCCTTGGATAAAGGTGCGATGCAGCGACACTGTAACAGAATGGAGTTCCTATTTGATCATATCTGAAGATCTTTGGTGGCATACGGTTCCTCTGAGGCCACTGCTGTTCCTGATTCTGGTCCTCGTTCCTTTCAACTGACAGAAAAGAGGCGTCTTCGACAGGCTGATCTTCTGTCAGGTTTTCTCCTGTGTCTGATGGAATGTCACTGTGTGGCTCCTGGCTTACTGAGAGATTATCATTGTTGCTTTCTAGCGGAGGAGCATGTTCTCTCCAGTCAGGTTCAGCTGTTCTTTCTGTACTGGCAGGAGTCGCTGTCAACGGTCCTGACGACTGAGGTGGGTACTAAGGTGGTATGGGAAAATAATCATCATCATCATCATCTTCCTCGGAACTGTCCCTAGCTTTTGCAGTCTGTGCTGTTGATTTTTTTTTTTGTTTTGTTTTACAGGTGAATGTGTTCTTGTCTCCAGCGGCAGGTGATCACATGGCATAAGAAGGTTCCGATGCAGGATCCTGGACTTTCCTTTACCTTGCTCCGGTCTCAGTTCATAGATAGGACTATCCTGCCCATCTTGCCTTACCACAGTATGGACAGTGTCTTCCCAGTGATTTCGCAGCTTACCAGTTCCTCCGCGTGGTGAGTTGGTGTACGGGGGCCAGCGGCCGTAGCGTCTACGTACAAAGTATGATGGGAAGCGCTGTCTGCCAGGGTAAGTGGGTCTGCGCCGTTGTTGCTGCTGGTCTCCTTAGGGGGCATTCTCTCCCCCCTCCCTGCTGCCTTTGTCACGTCCAAGTTCGCCCTCTCCATCACTCTGGTAGTTCTCTGGATAGTCTCCACGGGGAGGGCCTCTCCTCCTGGGGTAGCGCCTATAGCGGCTCCTGTCAGCGGCATACCTGCTTCCCTGGACTGCAGTGCCTCCTGGGTTGGCAACACTTGCCGCCTCTGCTCCCTTTTCTCCCTCAACTACATCAAATTCCACAGTTTCGCCATCTCCAACAATGCGAACGTATTTCCTCGGGTTGTTCTGTTTGATGGCTGTCTGGTGTACAAAAACGTCTTCTTTTGTGTCATTCCTATTGATGAAACCATATCCATTCCTGACGTTGAACCATTTGACTGTACCCAAGACTTTTGTTGCAATGACCTTCTTATTCCCCGCTGGAGCTGTGGCTGCCGGGCTGGATGGGCTACTGCCTTTCGGGCTCTCTGCTTTCCTCTCTCTTGCAGCATTATGCTCCCTATGTGCTCTACAGCCTGCCTGAAAATGCTCACTACTTCCACACCTATAGCAATGTTGGCAGTATTCCCCACCCCTCTGCTGGCATGCAGAGCACCTCGACTGCACACGTGACATTGGATATCTCTGGGGTGCAAATCTCTGTTGAAACTGCATTGTTCCTCTGTGGAACACTGGACCCCTGGGAAACCAAGATTCCTGAACTGGTCCACCTGAAAGTTGGGGAGGGGCACTTTGGTCATTTAGGGAGGGGTACTGTGGCTGGACATACTGTATAGCGGAGGGTAAGTGACTCCATAGCTGGATTCTCTGGTTACGTCAGGATACATCTTTGGTATGTTTTCTGTCTTACTCATGGACTCTGTTATTTGTGACACCTGTGCTTTAAGGTCTTTTAACAGTGTCATGTCTGCTTTCATTTCTTTCAGGTCAGACAACACATTTGGGGGAAGTGTAGCTACACTTTGCTGGGCTACACACTTATCTTTGCTGTTATCACTAGACTGGATAGTGTGTACACTAGTTGGTCACTGTGGCATGGACTGTCTCCTTTTATCCTGCCTCTCTTTCTCATGTGCACATGCTATGTTCAATTTTTCTAACAACAGTTCATCTGAGGTTGTTGTCTGCAAAAGGAAAGGCCGAAGGTCACTCCTGATACTATCATTTTGCAGCCCTGTTAATACTGTGTGCATGAACATGCTTTGCACGAGGGCTGGGTCATATTTGAGACCAGACTCGGCTTCCTGTGACGCAAACAATATTTTCTGCCTTAAATGCATTGTTCAAATTAAGAAGTTCTGTGAAGTTCTGTGGGGTCTCCCTATTGCTCTGGACCTCTGTAGTCAACTGCTTGCAAAGCTCTCTGGCGCTTCTCTCTTGGTAATGTGACCTAAGGATTCTCCTAAGGGTAGGGAGAGACAGGTCGCTTTTACCTTCGAGGTAACACCTTAATTGTAAACCCAACACAATGGCCCTGATGACAGCATCCACTATCTCTGACTCACGGGAGGCGGTCCGCTTCCAAGGGCGGGCTAATGACAGGATGGTCCAGGGGGCCCATGGGGTCATCTTCTCATGCTGTGTGCATATAGTTTAATTGTTTTGTTGTTTATTGTATATATTTCTGGGTATTAGTTAGTATATTTTCTTTTAGTTTAGGACCACGGCAGTTATTTTCTGTTAGTTGGACTGTTTTCTTTAGTACAGACGGCAGAATAATCCGTCTTGCCGTGTGGGGGGTTGGACGGCAGTCTGCCCTCCCCTAGTTTTTAGTTATTTTGTGTGACTGTGATAAGCCCCTTTTAGAAACTTCAGTTTAGTTTTCTTAGTGCATGGTTCGGGTTCTAAACTGGGGATGATCTCAACTGTGTGTGTGTTTTGGACTTTTGTGAAAGCGGGGTTGTGCATAGTTTGGACTCTTATTTGTGTGGTATGGGTGATGGCTCCATCTTCCCGTTCTGCCACCACCCAGGGCTATAAGAGGGGAGTGGGCAAGAGGGGCGGTCTCTTGATCACCTCTTCTGTCTGACGGCTATACTATGCTGTAGATGCCTCTTTAATAAACTTGTGTTCAGTTTGACATCTGGCCTCACCCTTGGCTCCATATTCATACATAACACAGGACACCCTCAAAGACAGTCCTGTAATAGTAAGGCTATTATGAACTTGAGAAAGAGAGGGGGTGAAAAATCTCTAAATAGTCCAAACCCCAAATAATTCGGGATAAGTGGCAGCACATTAAGAATATTCCAGTTAGTATAATTATCGAGGGACACCATTGCAATATAATGTGCAATAAAACCACATGAACAATCAGAGCACTGAAGCTTAACATATTTAAAGTTTAACAGTAACTCTAGGCTCAAAACACTTTGAACTTATGGTGTAAAAAGTATCTGCTGTACCTGAGAGTCAGTCATCTGCAGCATTGGCGGAGTCCCCCGTGGTTGTCAAAGTTGGTATATGTTCATTAATGAACACAGACACTTCTGAAGGATTTGTATAGCTGACCCAATCATTGTTCCCCATGAAAACCAGATGAGTAGGGTGATAAAGACGAAAAGAGATGTTAGCTTGATGGAGTCTGCGCTTCACTGTATTAAAGAGGAGCGGAGCCGGGCCACCTCCGGGCTGACGTCTGGGAAGAAGTGGATCCGCTTGCCTTGGTACAAAATCAGTCCATCGTGGCAGCTGGTGAGACGCAGTATTAGCTCTCGGACCCTGTAGCTGTGCATCCGGACCAGAAGTGGCCTTGGCCTGTCCCCCGCTGCTGAAGGTCTGGGTGCAGCCGTCTGGTGGACGCAGTCAGTGATCACTGGTAAACACCAAATTTATTGTCTAAGTTTTTTTAGCTGATTTAGGACAATTTTGATGTGCTGAATCCAAAAATCACGTTGGTTTTGCTCAATCAGGTCAACTTTTTGAACTATGGCCACATGTTTTTTATGTTTTTGTTTACATGTACAGGTATTTTCGCTTGATGCAACATTCATTTTACATGTACTTACCTTTATCAGTGTCTACTATTTAATTTACAGTACAACTGTACAACTGCTGTACAACTGCTTACAACTTAGCATAAAAACCTGACCTGATCAAGAGAAATGGATGTCATTTTTGGACTCAGTAGTGCAAAATTGTCTTAAATCAGTTGAAAAAACACAGACAACTTACAAAAAAAATATTTTTTTTATGTTGTGTAATTGGCATCTCAAGAGCAGCTGGACCAAAAACTTCAAAAAGGAGACCACTGATAAAGTTAGCTGGATCAGGCAACTCCGCAGACTCGGGTAAGCCTATAATACGGATATTCTCTCTTTGTGTGTAGTTACTCAAGTAGTCCAGTTGTTTCTTGATTGCCTCATTTTCCTTCGTAAGCCGAGTCACCGTCTCGTCTAGCCCCTGAGTCTGTCACAGTTGTCGGTGAGGGGTTCCTCCATGTCTCAAATTTTTCTCTCGTGTTCATCAACAACTTGCTACAGAGCTTAAATAGCTGCCCCACATTCTTTCTAAAAATTTGCCAGCGACTCAAGATTTTCCTTTCTTAGTTTGTCAATAGCGGCCTGAAAGTCAGCAGCGGCTGACTCTGCTAGTGAGGGAGAGGAGAGAAGCTGTGCAGGTTGGCTAGCTGACTTAGCTGCGGAGTTAGCCATCAAAAAAGATGTCATATCCTTTGTTTTTTGACCTGTCTTTGGCATTGTAGCTGTCCCTGGAGTCTTTAGTCTTGGAGGAATGGAAATAATTGTTAAAGGAGTTTGAAAAAGTACTTTTAAATATCAAATTGTGCAGGAGCTGCGAGGAGGACGTCTAGCGTGCTCGCATGCTCAACCGGAAGTCCTTGCCTGGTGATTTTTATCCTTTTTATTTTGTCAATATGTCGTAACATGGTCTTTGTGTAAAATATTTTGCTCTTTTCTTTAGGAGAAGTGTAAATTTCAAAATCTGCCAAGTATTTGTCATTATTATGTGTTTTAATTAACCCCTTGCACTCTGGTCAATTTCCCTAAAGACGCCTAAAAATAACATGCCCAAAGTAAATCGAAAGCTGTTCTTCAACCCTTTGCAGCATCTTCATGAGGTTGGTCTCATTTGAAAGAAAACACGTTGAATTTTTTGGCAAAACAGTCATAATCTCTCTAAGTGCTCCGGCCACTGAGTTACAGTCATCTAAACATACTGAACTTGAAGAAAATAAATTTGGCCTGGGTGTTTTTTTGGATACAAATGCTTGCAAATAACACACAACTTCAGATCCGGGCTGGAACATGCAACAGAAATGTAGAACCAAGTGTTATCCAGCTGAGGTCAAAATTTTGTAACAATACCACAAAAAATGAATATATTACACAGCTTTTTCCTCAGGTAGTTCCCAGGCGTTTTTGAACTGTGCCAAATTGTGCCAAATGGCACAGTTTGGAAAAACGTCTGTAACTTTTGAATGATTCAATATAGAAGCTTCATCTTGGGTTCTAATGAAAGGTGACACTCAGGGCTGTGTGTGTGGGGGGGGGGGGGTTGTCCCCCCCCCTCGCTACAGATGACGGACATCGGCCATCGCTACATGACGGAATAGTCATGTGGCGACCGCGGCGCAGTCACCGCGGCTCCCCCCCCCCCCTCGCTACAGAAGAGTAGCGGGGGGGGGGGGCCTTCACGGTCCGGACGCGGCGCACAAACCGTGTACCGCGGCGCATGAACTTCGGACTTCGTGCGCCGCACAGTTGGAATTTACCGATCGGTCAAAAGTAATTTTTGATTACAATTTTCAGGGATAAAGAATAATTTAGCTTATAACACTTACCTCTTCACAGCAGCAGTATCCTGGCGAACTTCTCTTCCTCATTGTCAGACGAATGCGACGCTGGTCCCTTGTTATGGACTCGTGGTTCTGGTCTCAGCGACCCGGTCAAAACATAATTCCATTATTGCGGTTTTGTGCTTCCATGATTGCGGTTTAGGCGAATGATTTACGACCTTCGTCGTCAGCCTCCGTCGGTCTATGATGACCATGAAAGAGAATCCTAAACATCTATTCTGCTGGAATAATAAAAAAAAAAGCACCGCCTGTGACTGAACAGGCCGATGCGCAAATGGCAGTCCCTGTCATACAGGTCGCACTTGTGGGTGGTCTCCGTGCTGCTGGGTCTGTGACGGTTCTTCCTGCGGGTCCTTTTTTCATCTGCTGCAGCAGTCAGTCTCTCTTCACCCAGCCTTACACAAAACAGCTTGCGAACTTCTGTGCTTCAATTGGCTCGCTGCATTCACAGCGTTGGTAGGCGGGTCCTTGCTAGGTTTTCAGTCGTTGGTTCTTCAAGGTTTCAGAAACCCAATTCAAGGCTCTTATTAGTCGAATGAGAGGTCAATCAGATGAACTAATCTGTTCGCGGCTGTGTCTATAGTGGAAGAACGGAAATGCAGCTTTTTTTTTCAGTGCGCGCTTGGACGCAGCGCCCTCATGCATCCTAGAGCGCACGAGGGCGCTCTCGTGTGCCCTCGTGCGCTCTGGGACGCAGAGACGTGCCCGTCCGCGGTACACCGGAGTGCAAGAGGTTAATTAATTGGTTCCAAGGTTGTCATAGCCAGGAGCGGCACTGGGGTTAAGCTCTCAGTGCTCATAAAATGCTCCTTATGGCGTGCGTCTCGAAAAGCCTCTGACAACTAAGTCCAACTCCTAGCCTGCCCGTGTGGTTTAGTCTCTAAGCCCGGCGGAACTGTTTTTACTAATAGGAGAAGGGGCGAGGGCGGATCTCTGGCGCCTTAAAACCAGATGCTTCGGGTAGATGGTGGCTCGTCAACCTGGGAAGGTAGCCCATCTAGGGGAAGGTAAACCCTGATTTCAAACCTCCGCTGCCTTGCTGCACACCCGGTCACGGGAAAGGCTTCGGGAGTCAACCCTGAGAAAAAATCCGGAGTCGGAGTCCCTAAGGCAGTTCTCTGTTGTGCTCAACATCGTTCTGGCAGCTCCTGCAATGGCGCTGGTGCCAAACTGTAGCAGCCCTGCTGTTCCTTTGGATTCATTAGTGACGTGGAGAGGGGGGACATGCTGCATGGGCAACATCTTGTCCTCCATATCTTCCTGCCCAGGTTTGAATCCTACCAACACCCAAAGCTGGAAGGTAGAACACTGGATCACTGGAGAGGACACTCCAGCTTCGCCTTTGGCGGGGACAAAACACGGGGAATGACAGTTACCAGTTATAAGCCACCGCTCAGTTGGCGTAGAGCGCGGTGCCAGGGGTTGTTCCCGACGGTGGGAGGGATCATCGGATCTCACTGGACAGCTACCGCCCGCCTCAAGCTGGGCAGCCCCAAGCCAATAAGGTGTTGTCCTGCCACAGCTTGCTTTCCTCATTGGGTGCATGGGTATGAGGAGAAGTCCAAACGGCAGGCTGAGAACCTTCGCACCAGGCAAGACAAAAAAACAAAAGAGACCAACTCTAAAACTGGGAACTTGGAACGTCCGCACTATGATGACAGGACTCGCTGCTAACCTCAAGGACATCAACGACACCAGGAAGACTGCCATCATCAATAATGAGCTGAAGAGACTGGAAGTGGATATCGCCACTCTCCAGGAAACACGGTTGGCTGACGCAGGCACACTGAGAGAGAAGGACTACACATTCTACTCACAGGGAAAGGGCAGTGACGAACACAGGGAACACGGAGTGGGCTTCGCAGAGAAGAACACCTTGCTGAAGATGGTGGAACCGGGCAGCAATGGCTCTGCACGACTCCTCACCCTCCGCCTCAACACTACTCAAGGCCCAGTCACCCTCGTCAGTGTGTATGACCCAACACTGACAGCCACACCAGAGGCAAAAGACGAGTTCTACGAGAATCTCGCAACAACTGTCAGGATCATCCCCAACTCTGAACAACTCATTCTCCTTGGAGACTTCAACGCCAGAGTGGGTGCTGACCATGACTCCTGGCCCTCCTGTCTTGGACCATTTGGCGTGGGCAGAATGAACGAGAACGGACAGCGGCTGCTCGAGTTCTGCATATATCACGATCTGTGCATCACAAACTCGTTCTTCAAGACCAAGCCCCAACACAAAGTTTCCTGGCGACATCCGCGCTCAAAGCACTGGCACCAGCTGGACTTGATCCTGACCAGGCGCACCTCACTGAAGAACGTGCTAATCACCCGTTCGTTCCAGAGTGCAGATTGCGACACAGACCATTCATTGGTGTGTTGCAAGGTCAAGCTGCAGCTGAAGAAATTCCATCATGCTAGACAGCCTGGAAAGGCACGGATTGACACCAGCAAGATGGCCCAACCAGAACTTGTTGAGCAGTTTGCCTCCACCTTTGAGAAGGAACTTGGTGTACCACAAGAAGGAGAATCAGCAAAGCAGAAGTGGGAAGAGCTGCGAAACACCATCCACCACACAGCCTTGGCCACCTTTGGGAGGAAGATCTCGAAGTCACAGGACTGGTTTGATGCCAAGTTGACTGAGATGACCCCCGTCATTGAAGCCAAGTGCTCAGCACTTGCTGAGTACAAGAAGTACCCAAACGAGAAGAATCTCCAGATTCTCAGGGCTGCGAGAAGCAAAGTTCAGCAGACTGCTTGGCGCTGTGCCAACGAGTACTGGACTCAGCTCAGCCAAGACATTCAAACCGCTGCCATAACAGGGAACATCCGTGGTACGTACGATGGCATCAAGAAAGCACTTGGTCCGGCTCAGAGCAAGACGGCCCCCCTCAAATCCTCCACTGGGGAGATGATCACAGAAAAGAACAAGCAGATGGAGAGATGGGTGGAACACTACTCCGACCTCTACTCCAGACAGAACACCGTGACATCGTCAGCTCTTGATGCCATCGACTGCCTGCCATCCATGGATGAACTTGACACCGAGCCAACCATTGACGAACTCAGCAAGGCCATTGATAGCTTGGCCGCTGGCAAGGCACCCGGCAACGACAGCATACCCCCCCCCCCCGACCTGATCAAGCACTGCAAGACCGCCCTACTGCTGCCATTGCATGACGTCCTCTGCCAGTGTTGGAAGGAAGGTGCCGTACCACAGGATATGAGGGATGCCAAGATCATCACCCGCTACAAAAACAAAGGGGAGAGAAGCGACTGCAACAATTACAGGGGTATCTCCCTCCTCAGCGTTGTTGGCAAAGTCTACGCACGAGTTGTTCTCGTTCGTCTACAGAAGCTTGCCAAACGTGTCTACCCCGAGTCTCAGTGTGGCTTCCGCGCTGAGCGATCAACGGTAGACATGATATTCTCCATCCGCCAACTCCAGGAGAAATGCAGAGAACAGAACATGCCCATGTACGTCGCCTTCATCGACCTCACCAAAGCGTTCGATCTGGTCAGCAGAGAGGGCCTTTTCAAGATCCTGCCAAAGATAGGATGCCCACCAAAGTTTCAAAGCCTCATCGAATCGTTTCACACCAACATGCAGGGGATAGTGCAGCACGACGGCAACGTCTCAGAGCCATTCAACATACGCAGCGGAGTGAAACAGGGCTGTGTACTTGCGCCAACCCTCTTTGGGATTTTCTTTGCTATGCTCCTGAGGCATGCCTTCAGCACAGCAACAGAGGGAATCTACCTGCACACAAGATCTGACGGCAGGCTTTTCAACCTCGCCCGCCTGAAAGCCAGAACCAAAGTATGCGAGGCTCTAATCAGAGACATGCTGTTTGCAGACGACGCTGCAGTCGCAACCCACACACAGCAGGAGCTTCAGACCCTGATGGACCGCTTCTCCCAGGCATGCAAGGACTTCGGGCTTACCATCAGCCTGAAGAAGACTAACGTCTTGGCACAAGGCACGGAAGCACCACCAACCATCACCATCAACGACTACGAGCTGGAGGTCGTGAATCAGTTCAGGTACCTGGGGTCCACGATCAGCAACAACCTCTCCCTTGATACAGAGATCGACAAGAGGATTGGAAAATCAGCCTTCACACTCGCTCGCCTCACCACACGAGTGTGGGAGAATCCCAAACTCTCTGTCAAGACGAAGATGGCAGTGTACAACGCCTGCGTCATCAGCACACTGCTCTATGGGAGTGAGACGTGGACAACATACGCCCGGCAGGAAAAGAGACTGAACTCCTTCTACTTGCGCTGCATTCGCCACATCCTGGACATATCCTGGCAGGACAAAGTGCCCAACACAGAAGTTCTGTCCCGCGCCGGCCTTCCCTCCATGTTCACTCTACTCAGGCAGCGCAGGCTCCGCTGGCTAGGCCACGTTCACCGTATGGAGGATGGCAGAATCCTCAAAGACATCCTCTACGGAGAACTGGCGACTGGCAGGAGAGACGTTGGCCGCCCACAGCTGCGCTTTAGAGACGTCTGCAAGAGAGACATGAAGGCCCTGGAGATCAACATAGAGCGCTGGGAGGACCTTGCAACGGACCGCTCCAAATGGAGAGGCACCCTGACCAGACAGCTCAAGGCGGGTGAAGAGAGACTGACTGCTGCAGCAGATGAAAAAAGGACCCACAGGAAGAACCGCCACAGACCCAGCAGCACCCACAAGTGCGACCTGTGTGACAGGGACTGCCATTCGCGCATCGGCCTGTTCAGCCACAGGCGGTGCTGTTCCAGCAGAGTAGACGTTTAGGATTCTCTTCCATGGTCATCATAGACCGACGGAGGCTGACGACTATGTGTTTTAATTGCTTAAAACAGTGTTTAACTAAAAATACACAAAGGGAATTGAATTTTCATCAGTTTCCTCTTTCTAAATATTTCAGATGTCCATGAGCAACAGTTTTGAGACAGCAAAAATGAACCTGAACCCCTTAAACAGTTTCTCAAATATTCGTGTTTGCCCAGAACTTACAGGGTCCAATTTACATGTCTAGGCGTTTTCTTATCTCTTCTGTAGTCGAGGAATCAGTTCTGCTTCAGCCACTGGCGGTTCTGGTGGATTGCTCTTCATCTGAAGAATCTCTAAAAATATAAAAATATAACATAAGATTAGATAAAATTTATCCAAAAGAAACTTGTGTTTCTAGAAAAAATGTTCAACAGTATAAGAATAGGTAAAGTAATAAATTTAACACAGGAAAAGCAATTATTATTTAGCGAATGCAAAGTCCTTAAGCCAAGCAGTTGCCTCCTGGTTTGCTGTATGGAGGGTGTGTAATCCTCCTTCCAGTCTTTGGAGCGGGCAAGCTTCTATGATGTGTTCCATAGTTTGCTCCTCTCCACATGCGCACAGTGGGCTAGGGCTACTGCCCCATCTGTGAAGGCTGGCCAAGCAGGGGCCATGTCCAGTCCTGAAGCGATTGAGTGTAGACCACTGTCTCCTTGGGAGGTTGGTGCCCGGGACCTGTTGGTTGGGGTTTATCACCAGCTGTTTGTTTGGGACCTCCTTGGTTTCCCATTCCTCTTGCCAAGCTGTCTGGATGGTAAAGTCAGCTGGGGGAGGGTTTTTCCAAATCGGCCGTCTGGATGAAAGTCGGGCAGTGGGTGGGGTGTAGATATCTGCATGGATTGGTAAGTGAGGAAAATCTTTAACTTTTTGGAGCATCCTTTGAGTTAATGCTGCTCGCCGGATGTGTGGAGGGGCTATGTTTGACAGTACAGAGAGCCAGGGGAGTGGTGTTGAGCGGATTGTTCCAGTTATAGTTCTCATGGTTGAGATGAGCTGGGTGTCTACATGGTGTGTGTAAGATGACCTGGACCAGACAGGGGCACAATATTCTGCTACAGAGTATGAAAGGGCCAGTGCTGAGGTGCGCAGGGTGGAGACTGCCGCCCCCCATTTTGCACCAGCGAGCTTGCAGAGCAGGTTGTTTCGTACTTTCACCTTAGCAGCCGTCCCCTTTAGATGTTCCTTGAAGGATAAGGTCCTATCAAGGGTCACTCCAAGATAAGTTGGATTTGGGGCATGCTTAAGCTTGAGTCCGCTCAGGTGGATGTTTAGTTCTCTGGCAGCTTTTGCATTGTGGAGATGAAATACACTGGAGACGGTTTTTGCTGGGCTTGGTTTTAGGCGCTAGATTTTGCAGAACTGGTCCAGTTTAGCAAGATCTTCCGTGAGCACCCGTTCCAGTGGTTCAAAGTCTGGTGCTTGGAATGCCAAACAGATGTCGTCTGCATAGATGAATTTGCGGGATTTTGTAGTAGGCAGGTCGTTTATGTAGAGGTTGAACAGAGTTGGAGCTAGAACTGAGCCTTGTGGGAGTCCGTTTTTCTGCATTCTCCATGCACTTGTGTTCTGACTGAGGTGGACTCTGAACCTTCGGTTGGTCA
Organism: Pholidichthys leucotaenia; assembly: GCA_020510985.1. NCBI lineage: Eukaryota > Metazoa > Chordata > Actinopteri > Cichliformes > Pholidichthyidae > Pholidichthys > Pholidichthys leucotaenia. Next base: position 257,817,294 of record CM035843.1, read on the forward strand.
GCAGGGTTTTTATAATTGCTGTTGCCCAAGCAGGGATTGCCTTTATAAGTTTCAGGAGGAGGCCTTTGTGCCAGACCGTATCATAGGCGGCTGTAAGATCGAGAAACACAGCCCCTGTCTTCAGTCTGCTCTCGAAGCCATTTTCAATGAAGGTGGTTAGGGCCAGTACTTGTTCTCCTGTACTGCGGTCCTTGCGGAAACCTGCTTGATCCACACTTAGAATATCCTCTATTTCTGGGGAAATGCGTTGCAGTATTAGGCGCTCCATGATTTTGTAAGGAACGCTGAGTAGGGAGATTGGGCGGTAGCTTGCTGGTAGTTTGTGGTCTTTGCCAGGTTTTGGGATGGCAATGACCTTTGCTGTCCGCCATTTCTTTGGGATCGAGTTCGTTTGTGTGATCCTTGTGTAGAATTGTGTCAACCAGGTTAGGGCTCGGGGGCCAAGATTCTTCATGAATTCTGGGAAGATGTTATCGTATCCTGCTGCCTTTCCACATTTCAGGCCCTGTAGGACTTAAATACAATAAATAGTAATGATAAAGCAATTTGAAACAAAGCTGATAAGAAAACAATATACTTGATATTGAAAAAAATGAAAAAAATAATTAATTAATTAATAGAAATAATATAAATAAAGACAATAAACTGATATTTTAAAAAAAAATATTGTAACAAAGCTGGGAATAAATATCCAGTAATTCAAAATTTATTACTTTGGTTGAGGTTGGGACACCTCAACCAGGACACCTGGTTGAGGTTGATCTCCTCAACATTTTTTACTAAGCTATTTACAAATTATTTCTCAAAAAATCTCTGAAATACCTAAAAACACGAAGTCAATTGGACATATTGACGCACAAGCGACAACAATAGAACAAGAGACACTCCTTGAAAACAGGGACAAAACACATTACAAAAACAATAAAAAACACTCCAGACATCTCACAAATAATACTGAACTACTATTTATGATGCTAAACTATTATTTACACTACAAACACAGCTAAAACACTACAAAAAGCTCACTTATGCCACACAGCCGCTCCATGACGGTCTGTTTATTATGCATGCTAATCCCTTTAGCTTCGCCTTTTCCTGACCAGTAAACTTCTGGCATGACATATGACATCATTTCTGGGATTACCATAAAGACCGGCTTCTCAGTTTTCAGGAGCACTTGGAAGAAAGTCTCTAGGCTGAGTAGTCGTGGAGTTACGGTCAATTGAATGAGCACGTTGCCGGAGAGTGACACAAGGGTTAAAGAAGGCCAGAAGAAAGCACCTCTAAAAAGGTAAGACATGTTTTTTGCAGTGCTTTCCAGCCACCTGTGCATGTTTTCATTGCTGCTGTTGTTTGAATCAGGAACACTTCACTAATGTAATTTTATGCTGAAGGCAGTATCTGTCACGCTGTAAAAAGGGAAATCTCAGTAAGATCCATCCATCCATCCATCCATCCATCTTCTACCGCTTAATCCTATTCAGGTCGCAGGGGGGCTGGAGCCTATCTCAGCATCTTTGGGCAAGAGGCAAGGTAAGATAAAATGTCCTAAATCAAGGATTTATGTTTGTTTTTCTCTCACAAGATAATTTTGACAAGACAAGAGTTTCTTTTTCTGTGCAGTTTTCTGTAAGAGTTTACTTTCTTTACGAAAGTTTTTATTTGTTTTCAGCAATTTAATCTTACTTTGTTGGCTGATAGTTTTTTTTCTAATTTTAACTAGAATTATCTGTTGCCAGATATTTTTTTTTTTTGTTTAAGTAAAATTTCTGCCAACAGAACAAGAAAATTTGACTTATCAAATTACATAAAACAAGTTAAAACTATTGGAAAGCATTAAAAATTTTCTTACACATAAACTGCACAGCAATAATAAATATCTTGTCAGACAAAAAACAAGCATAAACAGCCTTAATTTATTTCATTTTACTTGTATTTGACTTTTTGCAGTGTACTTGTGTGTTCTAGCTCAAAGTTGCATTATTTCTCAAAGAGAAACAGAAATAAGGCCGTAGTGGCTCAGGAGGTACAGCAGGTTGCCCAATAACCGGAGGGTTGGCGGTTTGAATCCCACCCCCCACCCCCCACCTTGCTGTTGTGTCCTTGAGCAAGACACTTTACCCACCTTGCCTCCACTGTGTTCATGGTTCATGACACTGATGTGTGGATGTGAATAAATGTTCGGTAGTGGTCGGAGAGGCTGTTGGCATGGATTGACAGCCATGTCTCCCTCAGTCTGCCCCAGGGCAGCTGTGGCTACAGAGGTAGTTTACTACTATCATTGTCTGTGGAGTGAATGAATAACAGACTCATAAAGTGTCTTTGGGTGTCATGAAAAGTGCTATATAAATGTAATCCATTATTTAAAACAGCTATTACACATTTTTAAACTGAAATTCTGTATTCTGTAAAATCTGAAATTTCTAGGTATACAGTGTGGTATTTTTTTCCTTGTAATATTAAAGATGACATTGAATATCAGTATTTTTTCGGTATTATCAACATAAAAAATCCCAATATTATGACAACACTAATGTCCACAACATTGTGGCACCGAGCAATAGTTAAAACCCTCTGTTCCTTATTTGGCTGTGAGAAAGTTGGCAACCCTATTGAGGGGGAAGAGAGGAAGCAGACAGTGGTGGAGACAACTCATGACCTTTTGCAGACCAACGCATTGTGAGACATCTTAAGGTGCATTCAAACCAAATGCGAAGTGAATTTTTCACATGGCGTGAATGCACACAAAGTCAATGGAAAGGCATGAGCACATGCGAATCTTGCACATTCATCTGTTCACATCCAAGGGATAGCGCTAGCTAGTAATGGCCTTGAGATTCTGCAGTCACCGGAGTAAAAGTATCAACACTGGAGAATAAACTAGTTTGAAAATGAGACTGACACTCGCCTGCAGACAGATGGACTGGGAGCTCTGAGTCAGAGTTTTTTACCCACAGACTCCTGCTACGGACGTGCTAAAAAGGCTAACAGGCAAGCAGTGTAAACAACCATCATCAAGGTGAAATTTTGGAGGCAGGGACAATTTTCTCATGTGAGACCGCCATCGGATAATATAAACCTAACCATGACAGTGTTTTGGGAATTTCCACAGCAGGTTGAACACAGCTGCAGAAGTTATAAAGGCAACTTTGCCTGTCTGCAACTTGCTTAGACATGGAATTCATGTCTATTCGCGTGTTTACATTGAGTTATAACGTTATCACACCGTGCAAAAAATTTGCCTGTTCACATTTGGTTTGAACACACCTTTTGAGGTAGGGGTGGGCCATATATTGAGTACATTCGCTGTATCAGTACATAAAGTGCCTATATCGTGTCTATCCAATGTAATTTGTCACGTAAATGTAAGCCAACAGCATGTAACAGCTCAGAGTTTAACTTCTCTCTCACAGTCTCCTCTCTCCCAACCAGAAAAAAAATCCCCAGGAGGTAGACTTGTTTTTTTTAAATTGGAGCAGAGAGAAATTGACTTTTTTCTGGCAGATTCCTTTCACACATTCATACTTTCAAATATTTAATGTTATAAATGCTTTATGATATAGACTTGTGAGGCAGTGGTTGGATTGTCCAATGTGTCTACCACTCCACCACCTCGAACTGCTGCTCACAAAGACCATCTCACTCTCCTGTCAGGAGCAGGGAAAAAAAGCCAGACTGAAAGAATCAAAGCAGGTCTGTCTCTAAGCACATGAAACTGGGAAGCCAGATGAAGATAAAGATTTCTGACTACTACAGCATGTTTGCAGACTCGCCTGTACTCTGCAGGTATGTATTCTTGCATTGAGAGCAAACATTCAAAATAAGAGCTCCCCTCTGGTCTGGTAAAATTTCAAAATAAAAGCGAGTGTTTTGCCAAATGAAGAACAGATTGAGAGCAGACACATAAAAAAGAAACAAATAAGCAACAAATTATACTGCTGACATCTGTTATTTTACCACCAAGTATTAATTATGTGTGGTAAACGGAAATATTTCTGTGGATAAACTTGATTACTTGATAATGTGAGCTTTTTTTGGAAACGGGGAGAAACATGCACTTTCATCAGTTACATATTGTGAAGGCTTTAATTTTTTTAAACGTTATTTTATTATGCACCTATTTCATAAGTGAAATCAATTAAATGTGAAATTATATACAGTTGAAACCAGTTTACATGCACTGTACAAAAACACATAACCTTTTTTTTTCCTCACTGTCTGACATTAAATCAGACTAAACTTTTCCTGTTTTAGGTCATTTAGGATTGCCAAAATTAGTTCTATTTACTAAATAATTTTCAGGCAAATTTTTTAAAATTATTTTTTTCAAAGTCAGAAGCTTACATACATTTTGTAAGTATTTAGTAGCATTGCCTTTAAACTGCATGAATGAGGTCAAGCATTTTGGGTATCCTTCCACAAGCTTCTCACAATAGTTTGCTGAAATTTTGGACCATTCCTCCTGACAGAACTGAGCCAGGTTTGTAGGCCATTTTGCTCGGACCTGTCTTTTCGGCTCTGCTCACAAATGTTCTATGGGATCGAGATCAGGGCTTTATGATGGCCACTCCAAAACATTGACTTTGTTGTCCTTAAGCCACTTTGTAACTAATTTGGTGGTATGCTTAGGGTCATTGTCCATTTGGAAGACCCATTTGCATCCAAGCTTCAACTTCCTGGCTGATGTCTTGAGATGGTGCTTCAATATTTCCACATAATGATTTTTCCTCATGATGTCATCTATTTTGTGAAGTGCACCAATCCCTCCTGCAGCAAAATACCCCCACAACATGATGCTCCCACCCCCATACTTCACATTTGGGATGGTGTTCTCAGACTTAAGCTGGGTTCACACTACAACATTTGGACTTACTGACATTTTGAAAAATCAGAGAAATCAGTCCAAACATTGGTGAAATTACGTTCGTGAGCACACACCAACTTTTACTAACTTTTACAAACTTTTATGAACTTTTGCTAGCATTTCCCAGCGTTGCATTCAGCATTGTCAAACTTTTGCCAACTTAGGCTAGTGTATGTGTAGCAGTTGCCAACTTAGGTTAACTTAAGCAAAAGAATACTCAGAGCAATTCAGCTGACATCAGCATCAGGTGATACTCATATAAAGATCAGCGTTTGTGGGGGCTTCCTGCCATTGGGGCAGCATCTGCAGTGATGTGTACATTGTACCGGTCTGTTGTGGTGAAGAGGGAGCTAAGCTCTAAGGTAAAGCTGTCGATTTACCGGTCAGTCTATGTTCCTACCCTCACCTATGGTCATGAGCTTTGGGTAATAACTGAAAGAATGAGACCACGGATACAACCAGCTGAAATGAACTTTCTTCATAGGATTGCTGATCTCACCCTCAGCGATAGGGTGAGGAGCTCAGTCACCTGGGAGAGGCTCAGAGTAGAACCGCTGCTCCTCCACATTGAAAAGAGCCAGCTGAGGTGGTATGGATGCCTCCTAAACGCCTCCCACTCGAGGTGTTTCGGGCACGTCCCACTGGGAGGAGACCCCGAGGCAGACCCGGGACTTGCTAGAGAGACTACATCTCCCAGCTGATCTGGGAATGCCTTGGTATCCTCTCTAAAGAGCTGAAGCAGGTGGCTGGAGAGAGGGAAGTCTGGGCCTGGGTTTCTTTGGTTGAACTGCTACCTCTGCAACTCCGGAAAAGCGGTAGAAGATGGATGGATGGATGGATGGATGGATGGATGGATGGAGGGATGGAGGGATGGATGGATCTAGATATTAATCAGGGTTTGCTATGAATCTCAATATTGCTTAAATGTTAGAAATCTATGCAAACTATTAAGTGCTGGTGGAGTTATGCACTCTGAACATTTCTAGCTTCCATTGTGGATTTCAAATGTTGCACCACTTGACCTGGAAGTCAAATGAAGTCAGAAATATGACTGAATGGATTTTAAAGTCTGTACTGTATCCAGTTTCTGTCTCTGTCCAACATGTCATTGCCAGACTATGACACGCTGATAATTTGAGTCATCAGCTCAACCACTGATGTCTACACATGCACATTTTGCATGCAGAGTTACCGCACTGTTTGTAAAAATCTATTATTTGCCAGTCTGTCCCTTTTGAGAATACGTATTCCAAATCCAAAGGAATGAGGGCCTTATTTCCCTTTTTTTTAGCACACTGAATTGATAATCAGTCAAACGAACAACATTTCTTCAAAAGCAGCTGTTTTAACAAAGAAGCGGCTCACATGAGCTTCAATAAGCAGATTTTGCAGTGGCTACAAGAGTATATTTTCCAGTTCACTGTTAAAAAAAATACACTCTAATGAAGTATTTCCCTCCTTCCACACAGTGAGCATTTGTATTCTATACTGCAACACCACAGTAATTATCTCTGGAGTGTCATTTAAAGGCGCCTGGTTTTCTGATGACATCTGAATGATTTTGTCTCCCTCTGCAGGACATAAATAGAGCTCACCTCCTCCCCACTGCTAGTTTTCTCTGGACTCACTAGTCGTCACTATAATACAAGGTATGACAGACTGGACAGCCATAGACACATTACAATATTTTCACGTCATTTTTTTTTTTAAATCAAAAACTCATTGGATCCTGCAAACTGTGTTTCACTTAAGTCAACGGGAGATTGCACTAAACACTGAGATTTTCATTTTAGCTAAGTGAATATGTACTTGAATATACATACTCAAATAACATTTACTCTTATTTTATCATATTTATGGAGAAAAAACTTTTATGCAGGTACATTTTGTTGTACTCTGATTTTAAAACTGGTTAGAAATGCACTTGCTTGCACTGTAATAGTTTGTTCTTGCTATAACGGCATCTTAACTTTTTTGTGAATTTATAATTTTATTGCATTAAGATCAGAGTTAAAATCATTGTTCTAGTCTGGCTCAGTCATAACAGAAGGAGGAAACAGATGCAAATTTATGTGAAGAAAAAAGCCAGTTTTATCTCAAAACGCTGGCAGATTTATTTTAAAAATGCAGTAGATACAGTATATTACAAATTTATGAGAAAATAAATTCACAAGAAAAAATGCCTCAATTGTATGAGACAATGATCAAAAAATTTATGAGAATAAAGTCTCAAAAGGTCACACATTCATGAACAAAAAAACTCACAACCTTCCAAGAATAAAATTAAAATCACTCACTACTTTTTTTTTTAACTCTTTTTTTTGGGGGGGGGGACTTCTCTTGCAGTAATGCTACTTTTACTGGAGTACAATTTCTGGCTGAGCAGCCTTTGGATTTGATTGTGTGGAAAAGATTTTGGATAGTTTTATAAACTTCTACATTTATACACAGACATTGTACTATTGTCATTATTGAACACGGTGTGGACCCAATAGCAGAACACAACACATCGAGACACAAGTTTGAGGAAAGTGCATGAATTCATTGAACTATGTATGTACACAATAAAGCTTATCCCACAGAGCGAGGAGTCTGAATCCTGTAGGGAAGAAAGAATTGAGCTGGGTAAGTTGACTGAAGATTGATGACGGTATGCACTGGTTAAATATTTTTTTCTGTTTGTTATACTTTGATGAGGATTCTCAGTCATTCAGGTGGGTAAGTAGACTGTATGAAAGCATAGTCAAGTCAATTGCATTCAAGTATTTTTACTCTTGGTACTTTGTTATATTTTATTAATCCCAGAGGGAAGTTCAAGAGCTTCCACCAGGATGAGGTGGACACCGTGTGGTGCCAGTACCCTTCACCATTCACATCTAGGGCCGCTTTAGAGTCTCCAATTAACCTAACATGCATGTTTTCTGGAATGTGGGAGAAAACTGAAGCACCTGGAGTAAACCCACACAAGCATGGGGAGAAAATGCAAACTCCACTCAGAAAGGGACTGCTTGATTTGAACCATGACCGTTTTACTGTGAGGCAATAGTGCTAAACACTACACCAACATGTTTTTGCAGGAGGAAGTTCTTACTTTAGGAGCAATGGTATCTTGCAAGTGACTGTCTCCAACCCACAGGTAGTGGGCCATGGAGGGTCTTGAGGTAAGAGTTTGGTACTACCCATGCCAACAAGTCACATGGGTAGAGCGGTTGGTGCAGTCTGCGCCCAGCCAACTGGCTGGCTATCTGGTTATGTCTGTCCTCTAATTTGACCGGGAATGAGGCTACGGCCATCAAACTTGGTACATAGGTTGACCTTGGAACTAGCACCTATTACTAGTTTTAGAATAAAAAGATCAAGGTCAGAATGCTATATCTCTACAACAAAGAAAGCTAGGGCCACCAAACTTGGTAGACAGGTTCACCTTGGGATCCTGACCTCTGACTATGGGTTTGGGGTCAAAAGGTCAAAGGTCAACATTTGTACTCCTTAAGCTCTATTACTATGTAACGAGTAAAGCTAGGATCATCAAACTTGGTACAGAGGATCACCCTGGCACCCTGACCTCTGACTATAGGTTTGGGGTCAAAAGTCAAGGTTTTAAATCTATAGGGCTGCAAAAGGCATGGGTCTGCATCTCGGTTGAGTGCATTCTAGTTTCAGATATTGTGAGGAAGATATTGTGTGGTCAAGGAAGAGGAAGACCGAAGAAGACATGGCTGGAGGGTGTCCATATGGACCGAGTCAAGCTATAACTGGCCCAGGTTGAACCAGTGGACAGGGACTACTGGAGTGGGATTCTGAGAAGTGCAGTCAAGCAGGACCCACCCCAACTAAGGGACTAATTGTGTCCTGTCAAAAATAAATATGGATGATGATGATGATGATGATGATGATGATGATGATGATGATGATGATGATGATGATGATGATGACGATGACGATGATGATGATGATGATGATGATGAGTGAGTATGACTCCTTACTTGGATTACGCCAGGGGCTTGTGTCCAAGTAAGAGTTTCCAGCCGAGGCGAGTGCAGCTAACAGGCAATCCAGGGGTAAGGAGCATTACTTGAATGCTGCAGAAAGTTTGAGTTCCTTACTTGATGCTTTCCAAGGGAGTGTGAGTCCAGGCAACATTCTCCACTGAGAGGGAAGTAAGGTAGCCAGGAGCTTGCAGGTTGCTGGGTGAGCGCACAGGATCCACAGGATCAGGCAGCAGGCTGGCAGGCAGGTAAGGGTTAACCTGGCAGACAAAGAGGAGAGGTTTAGATGAACAGGAGTCAAAACACAGAGGCAAAGTATTGCTTTCAGTCCTGGAGGTCATGAGGAAAAGGTATACCAACATGACAGTCCCACGGCAATCACTTCTCAAACAGAGGTTTAACCCCTTAACGCCTATTGTCGCGAATTCGCATCAATCAAAAAAAAAAAGAAACAAAAAACAAAAAAACAACGATTTTCAATTATGAAAAAAAAATTGTTTACAGTTGGAAATAAATTCAGGCGTCAAGGGGTTAAATAGCCATGGGCAGGTGATCATCAGCAGATGAGGAAGATCACCCACCTGCTACAAATTAACCTCTCCTGGTGAGAGATGTTATGCAACACAACAAAGTAATGCAAGGCAAGATGGTGCTGTGCTTACCCAGACCCACAACTATAAGAAACTGTCATGATACATGGATCAAACAAATCTTATACTGGGTCCTTATTTATCTCTGTTTTTCATAAAGAGAATAAAAATGACTTGAAAAGAGTTATAAGAGCAGCTTGATGTCTGAGCTTTTGGTTTGGGATTTCTTGTCCATATGCTAAACTCATAATTTAGAAATTTGGTACTCATGGTTACTATAACAACAATAATATATATGAGAGTTTTTTGAAGCACAGTAAGCCCTCTTTTATTTATAGATAATGTAATGGAAACACAGTGGTGGTCAGTTGAACTCCATGTTGCTCGTGTCAGGATGACATGAACCATAGGACCCCAGGGCTCTTCTTGGTTAGAAATGACACAAATGTGAGCTGAATGAAATGCCAACCTCATCATGTATTTCATTCTTATCTGATTTCACACAATAAATCTGTGCACACTCCAAACTCATTACACCATAGAGTGCTAAAGGGCACATGACTCATCATGGCATATCTTTGTGAGTAGGCTGAAGACGGCTCATGCAGAGAAGCCCAAGTGCTGCTTTTTTTTTCACCCGTGATGATGTCATAATCAGAGACTTCCTAAACACAAGGTTCATTCACACAGCCCTCCTCCCTACACAGGGGCCTGAGCCAAACAAGCTGTCTCTATAGCAACGGCACCCTTTGGCCATGTGAGCCTCCGTTTTTTGTTGTTATTTGTTATTTGAGGGAGGTTTGAAGTTTGAAACTCTATGTGTGTGTACTGTCCACCGTCACGTGTACCTGTGCAAATAGCACATGATAATCCAAGGTTCAAGTCTGGAATATTTTTAATATGTTGTTTAGATTATAAACAAGCAGGGTCTCCCACATCTTGTCCTGGCACCGTGCAGAAGGGGAGCCCTTGGTGAGTCACTACTTTCTTGATTTTTCTTTTTCCTGTGGAGAGTAAAGAGACATGTTTGAGCTGTTTTTAAAGTGGAAATTTTTTCCTGATTTTTATCACATGTATTCAAATGCTGTCCATTACTCAGTATAGTCAGTGTTATACCTTGGTACAGTTTTTGTATGGTTGTCACACTAATGTTTCAGATCATCAAACAAATTTAAATATTAGACAAAGATAACACAAGTAAACACAAAATGCAGTTTTTAAATTAAAGTGTTTATTATTAAGGGTAAAAAAAAATCCAAACCTACATGGCCCTGTGTGAAAAAGTGATTGCCCCCCTGTTAAAACATAAATTAACTGTGGTTTATCACATCTTTGGAAAGCTGAGTTCAATTTTTCTAGCCACACCCAGGCCTGATTACTGCCACACCTGCTCTCAATCAAGAAATCACTTAAATAGGACCTGCCTGACAAAGTGAAGTAGACCAAAAGATCCTCAGAAGCTAGACATCATTAAATTAAATTACATTAAATTAAAATTAAATTAAATTAAATTTTAAATTTAAATTAAATTAAATTAAATCACCCTTATTGTCATTCAACCGTACAACCAATCCTGTACAGCAGAACGAGATTGTGCTTTATCTATCTACAATGTTAATCACACACACCCCAAGTGCAGAATCAGAGGGCCGCTGCCATGCAAGGCGCCGCCACAGAGTTCCCTCCTCCATTCCATTTATTGCTGAGCACCAAGCTGGACGGCAGGAAGTTCCACTTTTATATGGTCTTTGGCATGACCCGGCCGGGATTTGAACCCCTGCCTCCCGGGTGTGGGGCGGATGATGCTGCGATCCAAAGAAATTCAGCAACAAATGAGAAACAAAGTAATTGAGATCTATCAGTCTGGAAAAGGTTATAAAGCCATTTCTAAAGCTTTGGGACTCCAGCGAACCACAGTGAGAGCCATTATCCACAAATGGCAAAAACACTGAAAACAGTGGTGAACCTTCCCAGGAGTGGCCAGCTGTCCAAAATTGCCCCAAGAGTGCAGCGACGATGGGGTGATCTGAGCGCTGAACTCATCCGCGCTCGGGTTACTCAGTATTTTCCCTTTTTCTCCCATATTATTTTGGTTTGGTTATTATTGTTCTCCCAGGGCTTTTATTGTGACAGGGCCGCGGCCGAACTTCCGGCTATCAAAGCCAAGCCAGCGCTGTCACAGCTGATCTTGATTTCCGTATTTACGTTCCCCCTTTCCTGTTTGGTTCTGTTTCTTTTGTTATCTGTATTTAAGGAAGCATCTGAGGCTCACTCCTTGCTGCGACCTACATCTGTGTACCAGGACTGGAGTCCCTAACCCCGTCTCCAGTCTTTCCTCTGTGTTCGATCCATCTTCGCTCCAGCACGTGTAAGTGTGTATTCTGTAACGTCAGGTTCCGTCCTCGCTACACACTTGCATTTGATGTCAGTGTTCATTATTTTGTGTCCTAGTTTAATGTATGTGTTTTCCCCCACGTGGCTCTTTACTTTGCTCCTTTGTCCTTTCTTTAAATAAAACAAGCAAACTCTCTGTTGGCATCTGGCACCTCATTAATGCCCTGAAAGGGGCATTTATGACAGACGACTCATCCAAGAGGTCACAAAAGACCCCACAACAACATCCAAAGAACTGCAGGCCTCACTTGCTTCAGTTAAGGTCAGTGTTCATGACTCCACCATAAGAAAGACTGGGCAAAAATGGCCTGCATGGCAGAGTTCCAAGACGAAAACCACTGCTGAGCAAAAAGAACATAAAGGCTTGTCTCAGTTTTGCCAGAAAACATCTTGATGATCTTCAAGACTTTTGGGAAAATAGTTTGTGGACTGACGAGACAAAAGCTGAACATTTTGGAAGGTGTGTGTCCCATTATATCCGGCGTAAAAGTGACGCAGCATTTCAGAAAAAGGAACATCATACCAACAGTAAAATATGGTGGTGGTAGTGTGATGGTCTGGGGCTGTTTTGCTACTTCAGGACCTGGAAGACTTGCTGTGGTAAATAGAACCATGAATTCTGCTGTCTACCAAAAAATCCTGAAGGAGAATGTCTGGCCATCTGTTTGTGACCTCAAACTGAAGCACACTTGGGTTCTGCAGCAGAGCAATGATCCAAAACACAGCAGCAAGTCCACCTCTGAATGGCTTAATTAAAACAAAATGAAGACTTTGGAGTGGCCTAGTCAAAGTCCTGACCTGAATCCGATTGAGATGCTGTGACATGACCTTAAAAAGGTGGTTCATGCTCAAAAACCTTCCAATGTGGCTGAATTACAACAATTCTGCAAAGATGAGTGGGCCAAAATTCCTCCACAGTGCTGTAAAAGACTCACTGCCAGTTATCGCAAATGCCTGATTGCAGTTGTTGCTGCTAAGGGTGGCCCAACCAGTTATTAGGTTTAGGGGGCAATCACTTTTTCACACAGGGCCATGTAGGTTGATGTCAAATGCAGACCGTGAGTTTGCATGTTTACTAACAGAAAGACATAAACAAAATAACAAACATGCACACTTACGGATGAAATGGGGAACACCCGGAGGAAAATAACAGGCAGTGATTCCATCCGGGAAATAAGGAGAAACGTAAAATAAACGTTGACACCTCGAGACCGCTGCAAGGAGAAAAGCCTCGTAGTAGGTCTAAAATAGGAACAGAGGAAATGGTATAATGGGTTACAGGTGTGGGGAACATGAGTGAATGTAATTAAGATCCGGCTGACAGCTGTCAAAGCCCGTGAACTGGTCTTGACAGGAGGAAGTGCAGAGACAGTCAAAACAAAAGGCACAACCCGTGATGAATGGAGATCAAGGACCAATACATGAACCGGAATACACTGAGGGAGGAGCTGAGGAAAGCTAATAATACACAACTAATAATACTGAGACTCTAACAGAAGGCCAACAGACAAGGACAAATATAAACAGAAAGATAAATGCAAAATAATACAGAAATACGTAAAACCAAAACTAGGATAAAATAACAAGAAACTAGGAACAGGAACAAAAGGACAACCCATACAACAATATACAATCACCCATACAAAAATACAAAATAACCCCGAAAAGAAGAAACTACCAAAACATAATTAGAAACAACTGAAGTGTGCACCCGGTGCTTCCCCCTACGTTCCGCTTCATGACACATATTTACATTTGACAGTGAGAAAAATAGGTTATGTGTCTTTTTATACAGTGTATGTAAACTTCTGGTTTCATCAGTATAGTGTATATGTATAGTCTCTCACAGATAACCAGTTTTTATTTTGTTTTTTCCTATGGTTAATGACATCCAAGAACAGAAACTGGCACAACTGGAGTGGTGGCCTAGTGATAGAGCATCTGTGCCAACGTAGAGAGGTTGTGGGTTCATGCCTTAGCCTGCATGCCAAAGACCATGTAAAAATGGTACTTTCTGCCTTCTAGCTTGGTGCTTGGCATAATAGAATGGGGAGAAGAAAAGTAAATAGCCATAAAAGACAGAAGACATCGACCCTAGGGCATTGGCTACAAAATGGGATGTCTACACATCTGCGATCATATGGCCATGCATTTAATAGCACAGCCAATCAAATGCACAGCAATAGAAACTGACACAGAAACTCTCCAGTCTTCAAAAGTCACTTGTTAATTTGACAAAAAATAGGCTCCAGCCCCCCTGCGACCCGAAAAGGATTAAGCAGAAGAAGATGGATGGATGGATGGATAAAGAAAGAAAGAAAACCAGACTGTCAAGATGTGTAGACCTACAGTGGGGTAAAAAAGTATTTAGTCAGCCACCAATTGTGCAAGTTCTCCCACTTAAAAGATGAGAGAGGTCTCCAATTTTCATCATAGGTATACCTCAACTATGAGAGACAAAATAAGAAAAAAAAAATCCAGAAAATCACATTGAAGGATTTTTAATGAATTAATTGGTAAATTCCTCGGTAAAATAAGTATTTGGTCAATAACAAAAGTTCATCTCAATACTTTGTTATATATCCTTTGTTGGCAATGACAGAGGTCAAACGTTTTCTGTAAGTTTTCACAAGGTTTTCACACACTGTTGCTGGTATTTTGGCCCATTCCTCCATGCAGATCTCCTCTAGAGCAGTGATGTTTTGGGGCTGTCGCTGGGCAACACAGACTTTCAACTCCCTCCAAAGATTTTCTGTGGGGTTGAGATCTGGAGACTGGCTAGGCCACTCCAGGACCTTGAAATGCTTCTTACGAAGCCACTCCTTCATTGCCCGGGTGGTGTGTTTGGGAACATTGTCATGCTGAAAGACCCAGCCACGTTTCATCTTCATTGCCCTTGCTGGTGGAAGGAGGTTTTCACTCAAAATCTCACGATACATAGCCCCATTCATTCTTTCCTTTACACGGATCAGTCGACCTGGTCCCTTTGCAGAAAAACAGCCCCAAAGTATGATGTTTCCACCCACATGCTTCACAGTAGGTATGGTGTTCTTTCTCCTCCAAACACAACAAGTTGAGTTTTTACCAAAAACTTCTATTTTGGTTTCATCTGACCATATGACATTCTCCCAATCCTCTTCTGGATCATCCAAATGCTCTCTAGCAAACTTCAGACGGGCCTGGACATGTCCTGGCTTAAGCAGGGGGACACGTCTGGCACTGCAGGATTTGAGTCCCTGGCTGCGTAGTGTGTTTCTGATGTAGCCTTTAGCCTGTTTTCCACTAGCCCAGCACACCTCGGTACGGCTCGGTTCACTTCAGTACGGCTCGGAATGCTTCTGTCTCCATTGGTGTTGTGCTTGTGCTGTGATGGTTTAGGAGGTTTTAGAAGCGGGGCAGCAGCAGATTCTGAGCGAGGCGGGGCCACACTCCTGTGACGTTACGCACCGACTGAGTCCTTATTTACACGAGACAAAAAAGGATTCAAGGATTATTGCCTTGCTCGCTCTGTGGATTTATCTCACAATTAATTTTATCTCATAATTAAGCTGCAACAACACAAGTCACTTTTGTTTTGAATTAACTGCCAAATGACCTAGAAATAAAGAGCTGAAACTTGTTTTTATTCGTATTAAATAATGAGACGTGGCACACTGGCCTACACCAAATTATTATTTTTTACATCCTAGGGCATTTTGGATGTACTGAATTAAAAAAAATTCATGTTTTTCACCTTCAGGTCAACGTTTGGAACAACAGTATTATTATTTTCCGTTTAGCTGATGCTACACTCCTTCTAAAGTATTGTAATTCTCTGAATTTGGAATGCCGATAGAACATTCAATTTACATATACTTACTTTTTTACATTGACTTGTAAGCTTGATCAGTCTCTCCTGCTGCATTTTAAAGTCCAACTGTGCAACTTCTTATAAGTTAACATAAAAAATGTACCCAAAGTTTAGAACTGGATCATGTGGGGCTAATTTTTTATGATATTTCAATAAAAAGAACAGAAAGCTTACAAAAACATTTGTTTTTTGGTCTAGTTAAAAATTACATTACCTTTACAATGGTTGACCCTGACAGGAAGATCAGTATCATTTTGATCAGACTAGGCAATGGAATTTCTATGAAATTATACTGTTTTATAATTCAGTGTTATAACAGACAAACCACACTTTCCAAAACAATTCCATTTTATTATATACAAAATATTAAAAGAAAAAAAAAACTTTGCAACACAACATGAAGGTTAATCGACATTTTATACACGCCGACCACTGAGTGTCTACACCAGCTTCCCAAACTGGGTCACGACTCGGCTGAATGAAGCGTCTCTGCCAGCTGTGGGTCAGGAAGGCTCGGTTGAATAATCCGTGCGGGCTGTCGCGGCGGACGCGTGGGATGATTCTACAAGGAAAATGCACACAATAAAATACAGCACAATAGTTTTTAACAAGAATACATAAGCTCATTTCAGCGTATTGTTCACATGAATAATTAAAATAAAAGCTTGAGTCCGCAGTGTGCTGCAATTAAGCAGCGATCATCATCCACAAATGAACAGCTTTTTTATTGCATAAATAAACTGAGCGTCTTACCGAATATATTTGCGAAAAAACGCACAATAAAAAAAAATTAAAACTCACCGTTAAAGGACTCCGATGTCGAGACCTCCCGGTATATTTTTTCATTCCGGGCAGCTCCGTCTAACTCACGCTGCATACGTTCGTCTGACAATGCAGTCAGCAGACACTGCAGCTCCTTATTGGTCCATGGAACACCCTTATTACACGAAGCCATTTTTGATAGAGAATAAATGAAAATAGCACAGCAATACTCTGAAAGGAACCGCCAACAGTGGTTGCGTGCTGAGTAAAGGCGGTCGTGAAGATTCTTTTTTTTTTTTTTTTTCAAAAACTTTATTGAGAAGGTCGTGAAGATTTGGTAGATGAGGAGGAGGAGAGGGGCGGTTACAACCTGACCAATCAGCGGCGACAAGTCTGTTAACGTCACAACACGGCACAGCTCAGCACTGCTGTACCCTGCCCTTCAGCGGGGCTGAGAATTGCAGCTGTTAAACCGTGTTGGGGCTTGTGGAAAAGCATACAAAGCGTGCTGAGCCGTCCCGTGTCGCGCTAAAGCGTGCTAGTGGAAAAGGCCCTTTAGTTACTTTGGTCCCAGCTCTCTGCAGGTCATTCACTAGGTCCCGCCATGTGGTTCTGGGATTTTTGCTCACCGTTCTCGTGATAATTTTGACCCCACGGGGTGAGATCTTGCGTGGAGCCCCAGATCGAGAGAGATTATCAGTGGTCTTGTATGTCTTTCATTTTCTAATAATTGCTCCCACAGTTGATTTCTTCACACCAAGCTGCTTACCTATTGCAGATTCAGTCTTCCCAGCCTGGTGCAGGTCTACAATTTTGTTTCTGGTGTCCTTTGACAGCTCTTTAGTCTTGGCCATAGTGTAGTTTGGAGTCTGACTGTTTGAGGTTGTGGACAGGTGTCTTTTACACTGATAACGAGTTCAAACAGGTGCCATTAATACAGGTAACGAGTGGAGAACAGAGGAGCCTCTGAAAGAAGAAGTTACAGGTCTGTGAGAGCCAGAAATCTTGCTTGTTTGTAGGTGACCAAATACTTATTTTACTGAGGAATTTACAAATTAATTTATTAAAAATCCTCCAATGTGATTTTCTGGATTTTTTTTTTCTCATTTTGTCTCTCATAGTTGAGGTATACCTATGATGAAAATTGGAGACCTCTCTCATCTTTTAAGTGGGAGAACTTGCACAATTGGTGGCTGACTAAATACTTTTTTGCCCCACTGTAATTAGAAGTCAGAAATTGCTCAACGTGTGAGTCTTTTTTTTATGTCAGTATTTCAGGTAAAGATTAAAGGGGCGTTCAGACCAAACACGAATGGGTGAATTTTTTGCGTGGCGCAATTACATTTTTGTCGTGGTCTGAGCACCAATATCTTCCACGCTCGGGTCATGCAGTATTTTCCTCCCGTTCTATAGTAGTTTTCCTTATGGCCTTCCCGGGCTCTTATTCTGACACCGTCTCTGCGGGACTTCCGGCTGTCAGAGCCGAGCTCCACGGTGACAGCTGTTTGCCATTTCAGCTGATGACATCCTCATCAGCTGATTAATCCTCCTGCCCTCTTTAAGGGAGCAGCTTCTGTTACTCCGGGCTGCGACTTCACATACGTCAACATTGGTCTCCCCGACGTTCGGCTGAAGCCCCTAACCCTGGCTTCAGTCACTCCCCTGATCCTCCATGTTCCCAGTAAGTTTCTCCTTGTTCTCAGTATATCCTAGTCATAGTCTTTATTTGTGTTTTGCCCCACGAGGCTCATTATTCTGTACCGTGTATCAGTCCTTTAATAAATACGCAAACTCACTGGTTGCCTATAGTGTCTCATTTGTGGTCCGCGAGGACCACACCATGACAATTTTAACTCGATGTAAAGACGGGAATTCACTGTCTGAGTGAGTTGCAGCTGGGCAAAGTTGCCTTTATAACTTCTGTGTTCAACCTGCAGTGGAAATTCCCAAAGCACCGTCATGCTTAGGTTTACATTATCCTCGCCTGAAAAAATTGTCCCTGCCTCCAAAATTTCACCTGGATGATGGGTTGTTTTCATTGATAGCCTGCTAGCCTTGTTAGCACGTCCGTGGTAGGAGTCCATGGGTAAAAAACTCCGACACTCCGATTCAGCTGCAGAGCTCCTGGTCCATCTGTCTGCAGGCGAGTGTCAGTCTCATTTTCAAACTAGTTTACTCTCCAGTGTTGATACTTTACTTTGGTGACGGCAGAATCTCAAGGCCATTACTAGCTAGCACTATTCCTCGGACGTGAACACGCGAATGTGCTAGATTCGCATGTGCTCACGTCTTTCCACTGACTTTGCATGCATTCATGCCACACGAAAAATTCACTTTGCGTTTGGTCTGAATGTAATTTTAGATTGTTTTGAACTATGGCTGATGTACAGTCACTCTAGTAGAGTTCAAAAATGAAAATTTGGAAGTGGAAATTACCCACATTAAAGTTGTGAGATCACAGCTGCAAAAGACATGTTAAAAACTTATTCCTTCATTTATTCATGGGGGTGACACAGTAGACAGAGTATGATATTGTACAGTGGTGGTCAGCCCATAAAGTGCACCAGAGTACAGACCACCCTAATTCAAAGTTTCCCTTATTTTCTTTCCTGTTTTTTTTTTCTTAAGTTTTTAATTTTACAATGACTACTAATTTGAAATAACAATGTGTTAGCCATATAAAATTAAAAAAAAATCATTTGCATTCATATGAACATGATTTCAGTGTTCATCATCTTCTCCTCTCACTCATGGGGCGATAGTTCCATCCATCGCACTTACAGTGCAGCAGCCTA
Organism: Pholidichthys leucotaenia; assembly: GCA_020510985.1. NCBI lineage: Eukaryota > Metazoa > Chordata > Actinopteri > Cichliformes > Pholidichthyidae > Pholidichthys > Pholidichthys leucotaenia. Next base: position 257,836,538 of record CM035843.1, read on the forward strand.
GCCAATCATTTAAGGCAATGGGAAATGCTTAGCATTTCACCAGTCAGCATAATCAAATGGTGTGTTCGGGCTGTGAAAATATCGCAGAAACAGTTACTATAGCAACCAGCTGCCGTAAAGTTGGCAATGGTGAGCAACAATATAAGCAAATGCTAGGCTAACTGGCTGTAGCATTGCTTAATGGTGCCTTTTGTTTCTCCTATCTGTTGTTTAAAACAGCAGCATGTGATTTTTGGTGGACTGTAACAGGAGTCGAAGACTTGAAGCATTTATCCCAAAGAATAAAAACATGAACTTCAAGGATAAACGTGGACAACTTTGTAAAACTAGCAATGTAGGCAGAGTTAGCATAGCTACACAGCTTGATTAGACAGGATTGTGGTGGGAATGTTGTGAAGGGATTTAGGGCAGTGAGCGGCTTGATGACGTGGCCCGCTGGTGTCGTCATCACGCTGACCTTTATAAGAAGGAGTCAGCCATCTTATGGCGTTTTCTTTGGCGACTCATCCTCGATAGCATGTTAGGGAGCTGAGGGCTCATATGTTTGTATGATTGGCAGTTTATGTAATAAAGTCCGAGTTCCAGCACAGCCCTCTCATCCGTGGTCATGCCCAGGTTTCCAGACATAACATTTGGCGATGAGAATTAGCGAACCATGGAAGCGTGCCTAAAACTGCTGAAGCCTTTCCTCGAGCTCCCAGGCGAACCGCTCGTCCCGTGGCCACGTTGGCTGGACGCGTTTGAGACCCACCTTGCAGCATTGGACTTGGGAAGCTGGATAAAGGAAGGAAGCGGATACTGCTTGTCCACATCCTGGGCATAGAAGGTCAGAGGATTTTTCACACGCTTGGCCCAGCAGACTGGTATGGATGCACTGTGGAAGTACTAGCTAGCTACTTTTCTACACCAGACAACATGCTAGCACACCGTATAAGATTCCGCCAGAGGCAACAGGGGATTGGTGAGTCCACCCAACAATTTGTCACTAATTTGAGACATCTGACTAGCATGTGCCGGTTTGGACTGTTAGAGGACGAGATGGTGCGGAACCAATTAGCCGAGCACACAAACAACCCGAGGCTAAGGGCTAAGATGCTAAATCCGTCAAACAACATGACGCTAGCTAACACCATTAAGCTAACATTCCAGCTGGAGTCAGTGGACCAGTTAGTATCAGAGCTAGGTGTGCACCAACAACAAAGACAGCCAGGACAGATGACATTAGCCAATGCACTGGGCATGGAAGAACATGAAGATACGGCAGTGGAGTTCGAGAACTGGAGGACCACTCCGAGAGGCCCCACATGTGGTAACTGTGGTTCCCCGACACACCATGAGAGAGCACGTTTTTGCCTGGCAAGAGGACAACAGTGTAGCAAGTGTAGAAGGTACAATCATTTCATCAAAGTGTGCTGGTCGCCAACGCCATGGGGCCCACCAAGCAAGCAAAACCACCCACCAGCGACCACCATCCACATGGTAAGCCCCGAAATTGATTCCTACGCATATGGCATGGTTGAATTGGACGGCGTGCCTGTACCACTGCTACTTGACACTGTGGCGGTTAGGTCAATGCTAAACTGGGCCATGGTGAAGAAAGTTTTCCCCAAATACCCAATTAGAAAGAATCCAGCAGAGTTGTACAGATACAGCGGTCACAGAGTTAGCAACGTGGGTACCATCATGCTAACGTCCTACTACAAGTTAAGGATTGTTTATGACTTCAAGTTTCAAGTGACTACACATGGTGAAAACATTATGGGATGTGACCTGTTCTACCGATTGGGCTTCACTATCCATGACAACATCGGGGTCACCTTGTCCGGCTATTGTGACTGGGGCATGACGTACATTGACGATGATGAGGTGGTGTGGGACGAGTTTCCGAAGCACAACACCGATACCAAACAAGCCATCCCAAGTGCACAGGAGGAGAGCTGCCCGGAAGGGGGGCAGCGGCCGGACTCGCCTCAGATCCTCGCTCAGGATCTGATGCAGGAGAGGGAGCCCGTGCACGCAGAGAAACTTGAGGCACAACAACCAGGCACGGATGTCATCCATGACACAGAACAACAACAACAAAGCACATCAGGCAAGGGAGAAAAGGAACCGGATCGCTTCAGTACCCTCGCTCAGCACCAGTCTACGGGAGCTGTGGCTGAGCCAATGGGTGAAGTGTTCGTAATGGTAAGTGACACAGGAGAGATGCCGGACATCTTCAGTACCCATGACCAGCTTTGGCCTCCAGAGACTGCTGCGGGGGCGTTGGGTGAAGAGTCCGTGACCAATATGATTACAACGCGATCTCAAGGGCATGTGAGACCAAGCAAAGCCCCTCTTCAGGTGATGGACTGGGTGCAAGTACGCACGGATGATTGATCAGGTCTGCGGCCTGTAAAGTCACCTTCTATGAGACCGCGGACGTCCCTGAGGATTGTGGCGCAGCTAGGAGCAGCGTGCGTTAGATTAACAGATAGTTCGGTACGGCATGCAAACCATCTCTGGCGTGTTTGAGTGGCTGCTCCAGACGGTGAGGCTTTGAAGGAGTCAGTTGGTGCAGTGCGGGACCTGGGTCGCAGCATTAAGAAGATTGGTTCCGGTCCGGGGGGCCCAGCATCTCCAGGGGTGTGTCCACTGTGGGCCCGCCACAGGGCCCCTCCAGCAGAACCGCCTTCCCCATGGAGGACTGTCAGAAAGGAAGACTGTTTAGTTAGGAGCACGGCTAAACAAGTGGCAGAATAATCCATTGAGCTGCACTGGGTCCAGCGGCAGTCCACTCGCTGACCCTAGTTCAGGGGTTTGTTGTCTATGCTAAATTGGGGAGGGTTATGATTAGTGAAGTGTTCTATGTTTTTTTCCAAGGGGGGTTGAATGTTGTGAAGGGATTTAGGGCAGTGAGCGGCGTGATGACATGGCCGGTTGGTGTCGTCATCATGCCAACCTTTATAAGAGGGAGTCTGCCGTCTGATGGCGTTTTCTTTGGCGACTCGTCCTTGATAGCACATTAGGGAGCTGAATGCCCGTATGTTTGTATGGTTGGCAGTTTATGTAATAAAGTTCAAGTACCAGCACAGCCCTCTTGTCCGTGGTCATTCCGGGTTTCCAGACATAACAGGCAAGGCACATGAATCAGCTACAGAAGACAAACATGGACTCTGTCTACATCGAAGGACTCCTTCAGAGGTTCACAAACAACATTACAAGGTATCGGGTAGTTTACAGCGTGGAAAATAAGTATTGAACACATCAACATTTTGCTCATTAAATGTATTTCTGATGGAGCCATTGACCTTTCACCAGATATCAGTAAGGCAACTGTGCTCACCAAACAAGTTATATTTAATGAAGTAGAATGACACAGAATAAGTATTGAACACACTTGGTGAAATTCATTTAATATTTAGTTGAAAAGCCTTTGATGGTAATAACAGCTTCCAGATGCTTCCTGTATGGAGAAACTAGGTACAGGCATTGCTCAGGAGTGATTTTAGCCCATTCTTCCATACAAACTGTCTTCAAATCTTGAAGGTCCTGTGGGTGTCTTCTATGAACTCTGATCTTCAGTTCATTCCACAGATTTTCAGTTGGATTCAGGTCAGGTGACTGACTGGGCCATTCTAGCAGTTTTATTTTGGAGCCAGCTGAGATTGTCATAACTCTGGCTCTCACGAGCCAGGAAAGGAGATACGAGGGCGACCAGTGAGTTAGCGTAGTTTATTAACAAAGCACACACTACACTAAATAACGAACAGAAAAGTAAAGAGCCACGTGGGGCTAAAACACACACAGAACTAAGGGTAACATACCACCCAGGGAGAAAGGCTAGAGAGGCGGCGAGGGAAAAATACACGCCGAGTCGCAACACTTACTTTGGGTGAAGCGCCGAGGTAACGGCGGACTGAAGCTAGTCGTAGGAGCTAACAGTCATGGGAAACACAAGGAACGTCTTCCCATAGCGAGGTCGCAGCGACGAGTAACTCTCGGCTGCTCGCTTAAATGGGGGAGATGATTGGGAATAGGAGACAGCTGTCCCAGCGCAGCTGAACTAGACAGCTGGCAATCAGCTGGGCGCTGTCAAAGAGCGGGCCATGGAAGACCCGGCACGGACTACCCCGGAGCAGGAGCGAAACTGGACAACCTGAACGCAGAGAAAAGATAGCGTTCAGGTCGTGACAGTACTCCTCCCCCGAGCCGCGCCTCCTGGAGCGGCCTAACCCCCCCCCCCCCCGAGGGAAGACCAGGGAGGGCGGTGGGGGCCAGATCTGGGAGAAAGGGAGGGACCAGAAAAAGGAGGCAGGGAAGAAAAAAAAAAAAAAAAAAACCTAGATACAGTATAGGGTCAGATACCATAATAATCTTAAACCCCCCCCCCCCCAAAAAAAAACCATCACTCCCTCCCCTGCAGAGGCCAGACGGTCTGTGCAGGTGACCACAGGAGGTGGGGAGAAACGACAAGAACCAAAATGCAGAAACATAGCGACACAGTCATGGAAAAAGTTCACAATAACTTAGGGTGAGGACAATAAAAAAAACTCATGTCCCGAAGGCCAAAAACTACAAAACTCTGAACATATGGTTAAAATAGGCTTACACAAGTAAACCCCGACCAAAACAGAATATACAAAGGATGCAAACCGGGCATAAGATCCAAAAATAGAGCCTGGAACTGCAAATTGGCATGAAGATAAAAATACAAAAGGAACAACTCCTCAAACACATATTAGCACAAAAGTGTCACTAAACAGTCTGGAGGAGGATATAAATACAGAAAAACAAGACTACTCGGAATGAGGCCAGGCAATGTGAAGCAAATGCTACTTAAGGGAGAAATTAGAATAGGATCATACTGGGATTATAAAACAAAGAAAATAGTCCAAGGAAATTTTAACTGGGATAACCCCACAATAAGGACTCTAGGGCAGAGAGTTCTTTGATGTCCTGAAAAGTATTAAATTAGGGAGGACAAACAAACGCAAGGCAACAAACAGTCAGTCAATTCTTCCAGGACATCAGCAGGTGGAGCGGGGCAGGCGATGACAGCTTGTCCGGCGGGCGGCCCGAACTCCACCAGGCCAGGAACCACAACACCAGTTCGGGTGGCCTACCCGAGTCCCAGGCTAGGAGACACAGTTTCTCCGGAGGCCGACCCAGATCACCGAACCAGCCAGATGGCTTCCCAGGCGGTCGTCCCGTGACCTCAGACCACGGAGAGCTGAGGGAGAAGTCTTGGTGCAGCTTCCTCCCTGAGGGAAAAGGCAGGAGGAAACTGACCCAGGTGAGAAAAACCCCCACAGTAGTAGGGGGAGAAGAGATGGAGGCCAGGGGCAAAGTTAGCCTGCCATCTAATGGCAACAAGGGTAGGGGGAAACTGGCCCGGGTGAGAGGAACCCCAACAGCGGCAGGAGGAGAAATGATGGAGGCAAGGGACGAAGTCAGCCTGACGTCAGGCGAACACAATCCTCCAGCTCCCACACTAACCGTTACCCGGACCGGCGCAGCACCCCCGGTGGACCCCGATCGGGCCGGCGCAGCACCCCCGGTGGACTCCAGCTGGACCGGCGAAACACTCCCGGTGGACTCCAACTGGACCGAGACAGCACTCCCGGTGGACTCCAGCTGGACCGAGACAGCACTCCCGGTGGACTCCAGCTGGACCGAGACAGCACTCCCGGTGGACTCCAGCTGGACCGAGACAGCACTCCCGGTGGCCCTGGGGAGAGGCTCAGAGGGACAAAAGGAACCGGGATCAGGATCACCGGCAGCGGCAGAGCCCGGCGGAACAGGCTCGAGCGCAGCAGACGGCTGCACCCGGCCCGCCCCCCCGAGAGACAGGCAATAATGCTCCAGAATAGAGAAGAGAAAAACAAAATAGAGCACTTGCCTGATCTCGGGTTCTACCGCCATCCAGGACTTCGATGCTCCGGGCTCAGCGTGCAGGACTCCGTCCTCCGGCTCCAACTCGACTGCGAATGGCTCCGCAGCCGGCATGATGGTTTCCACAGTCAAACGACCTCCAAATGCCGAAGACCGCGTCGACAGCCCACCTGGCGTGGGGGCAGGAGATCTGGACTCTGCTGGGCCGAACCATTCCTCCGTGGAGACCCGGGGACGCTTAATCGTCGGCGCTGGCTCCAACAGGCAGTTCAACCTTCTCCTCTGCCCATAACGTGGCTGCGGGGCTGGGGCAAAACCCTCCAGGGCCGCAGGCCGCCTCCTCCTCGCGCAGCGGTGTACACCTGGCACCGGGGCACACTCAAGGGGAAGAGACACAGAGGACGCAGGTTCATATTCAGTTTTTGCAGCGGGAGGAGAGAGCTCAGGGGACTGTGAACCCTGAACTCCTCCCCCAGGAATCAAACAAGGCAATTCACTCATAATGGGAGGAGAATGAAAGGACACTTGCCTGATTCCCGGAGGGCCGGTGGAACCCGCTACAAGGGACTCGAGTCTCTCTTCTCCCAACCGGATAGAAGTGGGGAACCCCCCGGACAGATGAGGCGGTGCTACCCGCACCGGATCGGGACCTGGAACACCTGGAGATGAATTTGCGCTTCTCCCAGCGGCCGGAGTGAATGACGAAGAGGGGGGTGAAACAGCTGAGGAGAGCTGGGGGCCCAAAGCTGACGGGACAGCAGGGAGAGCGGGCCCAGGAGCGGGAGCAGCTGATTCACTTCTTCGGCGAGACACGGGAGCAACAGCAGGCTGGGAGGCGGAATTCGTGTGGTTTCCTGGAGCGGGATCCGGACGGGACTCTCGCTGAGATGAGTGGGGAATTTGGGAGCGACGTCTTCTGAACGTGAGGTCGGGAAAACGCCGCTCCTGTGTGATGAGCGAAGCCAACAGGTCAGCGTATTCCGGATAATCGTTCAGCTCCGGGTTCTTCTCGACCAGCCTGACCGCCGCAATCACGTTCTTCATGGCTACGGGGGGAACGGCGGCGGAAGAAGCGGCTGCCACTCGATCCACAATGCGCATCGCTGTCACTCTCATCTTCTCCGGGGGAAACCCGGTTGACGTCACTCTATCCTCGGGATCACCCCTGGGTGAGGCGAACTCCTGGACTGGATCGGCGGCAGGAGCGGGATTCCGAAGCGAGGAGCGAAGGCGTCCTGTCCTCGGCTTCCTGCCAGAGTTCTCCTCCAGCCTACGGAGCCTCTCCCAGGCCACAGAGATGTCTGCCCTCCTCGCCTTAACCTCGGGGAGAAGGAAGTAGCGAGAAAAGCAGTTAAGCATACCCTCGGCGAGCTCCAGGCGCCAGCGTATCTCGCTGGGGGCATCGTAGAGGTCCGTGGTGAACAACGTTCCGTCCACAAGGTCCAGAGTCTCCGAGAGATCGTGGCCTGGGCGCCGCATGAGTCTCTTGGAAGGAGACATGATACTGGCTCGCCCGTACCCAGAGGAAGAGAAAAAAAGGCGTTGAGTCCTTACAGCCAACTCACGGTCGCGGCCGTCTCACTATGGCTGCGACCTACTGTCATAACTCTGGCTCTCACGAGCCAGGAAAGGAGATACGAGGGCGACCAGTGAGTTAGCGTAGTTTATTAACAAAGCACACACTACACTAAATAACGAACAGAAAAGTAAAGAGCCATGTGGGGCTAAAACACACACAGAACTAAGGGTAACATACCACCCAGGGAGAAAGGCTAGAGAGGCGGCGAGGGAAAAATACACGCCGAGTCGCAACACTTACTTTGGGTGAAGCGCCGAGGTAACGGCGGACTGAAGCTAGTCGTAGGAGCTAACAGTCGTGGGAAACACAAGGAACGTCTTCCCATAGCGAGGTCGCAGCGACGAGTAACTCTCGGCTGCTCGCTTAAATGGGGGAGATGATTGGGAATAGGAGACAGCTGTCCCAGCGCAGCTGAACTAGACAGCTGGCAATCAGCTGGGCGCTGTCAAAGAGTGGGCCATGGAAGACCCAGCACGGACTACCCCGGAGCAGGAGCGAAACTGGACAACCTGAACGCAGAGAAAAGATAGCGTTCAGGTCGTGACAGAGATTTTCCTTGGCTGTGTTTGGGATCATTGTCTTGCTGAAATGCAGTGTGAATGTGTGAAGTCTGCCTGTATCATGTGCGGAAAAACACCCCACACCATGATGGGATGTGCAGTGTCATTTCTCGTCCAAACATGCTGTGTGTTATTTCACTAAATATAATTTTATTATTTTTTTTTTCTTTGAAATCAGTGTTAAATTATTGTTCTGTTCTGGCTCTGCAAAATTATGGTTAATAGTGTAAATTCTATAAGAAAAAAAATCCAAATTTTACCACAATTTGTTTCAAATGTATTAAAAAAACAATAATTTTTGTCATGAACAGGGCTGATGTTTAGGTCCAGTTCTGCAACATGGTAGCTGTTCAGTCTTTTGTGTATTTTGATGTCTTATTTCCATCAGGCGCTCTCAGGGAGCTCTGGGGTCCGCTCGGCTCCCTGACAGCTCGGCCATGCCTCCCTCTCCTGCCAGTTTGACCAGCTGTAATTCATTATCACTGTCACTCCCTTGTTCACGCACACACACACATACATACATTTTCTCACTCATACATACATTTTCTGCACACTCTTACACACACCCACTCATCCTCAACCACATGCTCAGTGACGTCCTTTCACGTAGCTGTTTCCACTTGGTGCTGCCCACTCATTCTACACACTCACTCTCATTACACACACTGGCAATCCCTTTCCTCATTAGGGTTGGCATTATTTAGCCCTGCCTCTGCTGGAAGAGATTGCCGGATCATTGTAGTCTAACACTAGTCCTACTCTGTGCAGTCTCCCTCAGTGTTAGTACTCTGCCACTTACGTTTAGATGCCCTGCCAGCACTTCGGCACCGCATTGCACTGGTTGGCATTGATTATCTGTCACTGGTTGTTTGTGTTTGTCTGGATATTCACTGGGATCTACTCGGACTGTTCCAGCCTATGTGAGTACTGACTGTTTCGCCCCTGCCATCCAGTCCTGCCTGGCGGTTCCTTTTCTGGGCACCTTTCCCGTTCCTGCTCTGCAGTCCTGTCTGCCATGGAACATTTTTTCCCTGTGTCATACTCACCTGTTCTGTAGAGCATCCTGGAGGACATCCTTGTGTATCCTGTACTAATCTCCTGTTATGTTGAACCGTTGAATCTCATCCTGTACATTCATCTGTTATTTTGAACTGTCTGGCACTCCCTGCAATAAATACGCACAACATACGCCTGTGAGTGGGTTTAATTCTTTCCTCCATGCGCTGCGTAAAAGCGCACGGGGAACTCATGACAAATTTTATTTAAAAAACAGACAAAAATTAGCCATAAAATAATCCACAAATTTATAATAAAGTCTCAAATGTACAAGAAAAGTCAATTTTACAAGAGGAAATCACAAATTTGAGGAAAATGATTTCCAATTCAGAAAAATTTACAAAGAAAAGTAGAAAACTATAAGATAATTGTGATAAATTTTGGAAAAAAACCTCAAACCTTCAAGGCTGAAGTCATTACTGAAGTTTTTAAGTGGGTGCTTTTTGCATCCTTAACTCTACTAGAAATTTTTGGTTGACTGATATGTGTGTGTGATGGAATGCATAGTTAAAAAAAAGGGGTTCCTACTCACACGTGGTGATTCGTTGCAATGGTTTAGATCTTATTTATCTGATAGGTTCCAGTTTGTTCATGTCAATGAGTTTTCTTCCAACTCAAAGCTCGTTCATGGAGTTCCACAGGGATCTGTGCTAGGCCCTATTCTTTTTAGTTTATATATGCTTCAGCTAGGCAACATTATTAGAAAGCACTGTATACATTTTCATAGTTATGCAGATGACACACAATTATACCTGTCAGTGAAGCCAGATGATAGTAATCAATTAGCCAAGTTAGAGGCCTGTCTTAAGGAAATCAAAGCATGGATGACTTGTAATTTCCTGCTATTAAACTCAGATAAGACTGAAGTCATTCTAGCCGGTCCAAAAAACCTTAGAAATGCCTTTCCAAATCAAACTCTTGGATGTGTTTACTCTTTCTCTCAATAGTTCTATGAGGAACCTTAGAGTTATTTTTGATCAAGATCTGTTTTTTAATTCACATATTAAAGATGTTTCTAAGACTGCCTTCTATCATTTGGGTAATATTGCCAAGATTAGAAGCATCTTGCCTCAGAGTGATGCTGAGAAACTAATCCACACTTTTGTTAGCTCGAGATTAGATTATTGTAACTCTTTATTATCAGGTTGTCCTAAAACATCTTTAAAAAGTCTTCAGCTGATCCAAAATGCTGCAGCAAGAGTTTTAACAAGTACTAGAAAGAGAGATCATATCTCTCTGGTTCTGGCCTCCCTTCAATGGCTTCCCATAGAATTTAGAATTAAGTTTAAAATCCTTCTTCTCACTTAACAAAGCTCTAAATAATCAGGCCCCTTTTTATTTAAAAGATCTGATACTACCCTATTATCCTAACAGAGCACTATGCTCCCAAAATGCAGCATTACTTGTAATACCTAGAATTTCCAAAAGTACAATGGGAGACATAGTCTTCAAGTTATCAAGCTCCTCTCCTGTGGAACCAGCTGCCAATCTGGATTCAGGAGTCAGACTCAATCTCTGTTTTTAAGAATAGGGTTAAAACCTTTCTTTTTGATATAACCTTTAAAGGGTGGAATCATGTGCCCCTGAACCCTCCCTTAGTTATGCTGCTAGTAGGTTTAGACAGCCAGGGGACCTCCAACAATGCACTGGGCTTCACTCCTTTCTTCACTCTCAGTGAAATATTTTTGCTGGTCATTAACATTGTTTGTTCTCTCACATAGATTGAGTCCCCGTCGTGCTGTTTGCTCTCTACATGTCTGTTCTTTTCTTCTTCTTCTCTATCCCCTCACCCCCCATCCAGTCGCAGCAGATGACTGCCCCTCCCTGAGCCTGGTTCTGCTGGAGGTTTCTTCCTGATAAAAGGGAGTTTTTCCTCTCCACCATCACCAAGTGCTTGCTCACAAGGGATTGCCTGATTGCTGGGGTCTTTCTGCAATCGTGGGGGTTTCCCCTACAGTTGAAAGTGCTATAAGATGACTGTTGTTGTGAAATGGCGCTATATAAATAAAGTTGAAACTGAATTGATTTAAAACAAAACAAACCACAATAGTGGATGTGCCAATGTTTATTCATGTTATCAATCTTTTCTTGGGGGGTTTGTGCACTGAAGTGTTTGACAATTCATTTTTTATTCAGCTAAATGCACTTTGTGATGTGCCAAGGTCAGTTATGACCAGGATGTAGTATATCCATCCATCCATCCATCTTCTACCGCTTTTCCGGAGGTCCGGGTCGCGGAGGCAGCAGTTCAAGCAGAGAAGCCCAGACTTCCCTCTCCCCAGCCACCTGCTCCAGCTCTTCAGAGGGGATACCAAGGCGTTCCCAGACTAGCTGGGAGACATAGTCTCTCCACCGAGTCCTGGGTCTGCCCCGGGGTCTCCTCCCAGTGGGACGTGCCTGAAACACCTCAAGTGGGAGGCGTCCAGGAGGCATCCTAATCAGATGCCCATACCACCTCAACTGACTCCTTTCAATGTGGAGGAGCAGCGGTTCTACTCTGAGCCTCTCCCGGATGACTGAGCTCCTCACCCTATCTCTGAGGGTGAGTCCAGCAATCCTACGGAGAAAGCTCATTTCAGCCGCTTGTATCCGCGATCTCGTTCTTTCGGTCATTACCCAAAGCTCGTGACCATAGGTGAGAGTAGGAACGTAGATTGACTGGTAAATCGACAGCTTTGCCTTAGAACTAAGCTCCCTCTTCACCACAACAGACCGGTACAACGTCCGCATCACTGCAGATGCTGCTCCAATCCGTCTGTCGATCTCTCGCTCCATTTTCCCCTCACTCGTGAACAAGACCCCAAGATACTTATGGATCGTCACCTTATCGTGGTGGGGGGGTTTGCGTGCCCCAGTGATCCCAGGAGCTATGTTGTCCGGGGCAATTTGCCTCTGATAGGGTCTCCCAAGACAAACTGGTCCTGGGTGAAGGGCCAGACGAAGAACGATCCAACAGACTCTCATGATAAATTGTATATCAAGGATTCAGTGTACCCCGCCCGGTATGGGGTTACCGGGGCCCCACCCTGGAGCCAGGCCTGGGGGAGGGGCTCGAAGGCTAGCGTCTGGTGGCCGGGTTTCCACCCATGGGACCCGGCCGGGCTCAGCCCGAAGGAGTTACATGGGTCCGCCCTCCAGTAGGTTCACCACCTGCAGGAGGGATCATGGAGGTCCGGTGCTATGTGGATTAGGTGGCAGTCAAAGGCGGAGACCTTGGCGGACTGATCCCAAGGATGTAGTATATTTTATTTCAAAAGGAAACAAATGTTAACGCTACTAACAATGCACATTGAGTTTTTATGCACTTTGAGATATGCCTGAGTAAGATGTGACCAAAATAGTTATTTACAGAATTTAATTTTTTTCATTCTATTTATTTAATTGTTGTTCAGGAGGAAAAATATTTCTACTGCTTCCAGTTCTGCTCAACTCCAGCACTATTATTGTGTTTTTATGCACTTTTGATGTGCCTTTTTTATCATGGCGGCCGCTGGGCCGTCATCAGCTCCAGCTGCGCACACACCCGCCGCCAATAACCAGCTGGCCTTAAAAGCTGGTGTCACTGACTGCTCAGCACGGAGTCGTCTGTCTTCATCTTAAGCCTGTCTTCATCTTAAGCCAGAGATTCTGCCAAGCCACTTCGTCAAGCCTCGTCACGTAAGTCACAGCAATCCTTACCTTGTCAAAGTATTCTCCCCCGTGCACAGGTGGACCTCCCTGGCGGCGGACTTGTCTCCCCTGGCAACGGCGCCTCTCCTCCTCGAATAGTAGTAGATTAGTTTATTTGACAGGGACAGTGCAATAAACATAGACAATTAATCAAAGACAATCAATCTGATGTGTTGCACATAGAGTGTATAGCTATTAGCTAATTTGCAACTCTTGTCCCTGGATGGGCTTTAGAAAAAAGAATCAAGATAAAAAATATACACAATAACCACATACATCAATGCAGAAAAATTATAAATACACAATTATAAATATTATAAATATTATAAATACACAAATATAACAGCCTGACTCACATTTAACATAAATATTATAAATATTATAAATACACAAATATAACAGCCTGACTCACATTTAACACATATAACATAACTCACATTTGCCTATGGAGCGAGAGATCGACAGACGGATTGGAGCAGCATCTGCAGTGATGCGGACGTTGTACCGGTCTGTTGTGGTGAAGAGGGAGCTTAGTTCTAAGGCAAAGCTGTCGATTTACCAGTCAATCTACGTTCCTACTCTCACCTATGGTCACGAGCTTTGGGTAATGACCGAAAGAACGAGATCGCGGATACAAGCGGCTGAATCTCCTCCTCGTCGTCACAACGCCAAGCTGCACGCTCACCTTGTCCCGCCAAGTCACGGAGTGGACAGGAGTCTCTCAGCGGCACCTGCAAGTAAGCAGCACACATTATAACATCCCTCTGCTGCGAGCTGCATTAATCCCCTGTGCTTGTGTGTTCCCAGGGTTGTCAGGTCGCAGCGGGACTCGCTCAGCTCCAGCTGTCCTCCAGCATCGCACTCACCCACACATCCACACACACAAACTACACATTGAGTTAATAAATAATTGTCAAACTACTCTACTCATGTCAGTGTCTGTCTCCTGGGTCAAGCAATCATGTCATTTTTCATGTGCCAGGTGCACATTCAAAACCAAGCCAATTAAAAAAAAGTGCACATTTTTCATCATACTGATCTGTGTTGGTTTGAAATTTGTCATATTCAACAGATCGCTGAACATATGCGGCCCAGTTACATGTCTTGATTTGAAATTGTGACCCAACTGATTTTGTAATTGAATAGCCCTGCATTATGCCCTATGGTTTGGTGGCTCAGGGACTCTGGGAGGCCACCTGACACATCATACTCTCTAGTCTGATGGTCCTGGGATGCTGGGAGGCCACCCAATGCATTACATGCTATGGTTTGGTGGCTCAAGGATGCTGGGAGGCCACCAGACACATCACACTCTTAGGTCTAGGGCCAGGGACTCTGGTTTTGTTTTGGACTCTGGGGGGTTGGTTTGCTTTTTGTTGGCCTTGTTTTGGGGTGTCTGGAATCTACCTCTTAAAGGCAGGGCTCTGTCAGGGTCTGAGCTCATGCTTTAAGTTTATTTTTGTTATTCACTGTGTTTTCTTCACCTCAGCTCAGTTTGGTTACTGTGTTTATTTTCATGAACATGTCCCTATTTATGCTTCTTTGAATTTGCCATTTATTTCTGTTTGCCACAATTATCTTTTTAGTTCAGTCTTGTCATTCTCCTTACCTTAGTCTTAGTTTAGTTCTTCATTGTTCTGTTTATTAGTATTATGTTATCGTGGTCTGTGATGGACTGGCGATCTGTCCAGGGTGTACCCTGCCTCTCGCTCAAAGATGCTGGGATAGGCTCCAGCTTCCCCGCGACCCAAAAGGGATTAAGCGGAAGAAGATGGATGGATGGATGTTATCGTGGTCACGGTTATGTTTTGTTTATTTATGTCTGCTTATTATCAGGAGATGAGTCAGACCCTGTCCTCACTTTAGGTCCATGTTTAGACTTTCTTTATTAATGTTATCATGTCTTTGGTTTTGTTTGGGTTTTGTTATCATGGTCACGGTTTTGCTTGGTGTTGTTAATGTTTATTATTTTCATGGTTATGTCATCATGTTTATTCCTGTCATGAGTTGGGTTTGGGCTTTTGTTTTGACAGTGCCTTTTATTTACTTCCGTTTTTGCGTTTTGAGTTTTTGCATTGTTAATTATTCATGGCTGCTTTTGATTCCTTGATTATTGATTGTTCACGGGTGTTCTGAATTTGTCTCCTTCTTTATAGAGGTCTTGTGCTGCCTTCAGCCCGGCAACCTTCATGCTAGCAGACTCACTTTTTCTGGTTCTTGTATCTTGTTCTTATTTTTCATTCATGTCTGGAATTTAGCTTTTGTTAATAAATCCTGCCTCAACCTCGCTCTGCACTTAAGTCTGATTTGTTGCCCCAGAGGAGTAATCATAACAGAAGTTCACCATCATTCAAGGACTCAGCAGGCGAGCTCGGCAGAAGGAGGAAATGGAGTAGGAATGAGCTGGAGGTGGTCACTATGGTGGAGGATTTAGCGGCCATTGCTCGGAGCTGCTCATCCCAACAGTTGGAGATGGATGTCTGGAAAGGAGTCACCAACCTGCTGGTTGCCAGTCCGCAAGTGCGCACTGACCCCCAGGTGCTGGGACTCACTCTCCCTCAGTTTCCACAACCTCCCGCTGTCTCCTCCTCGCCAGAGCCAGTCTATCAGCTGCCAATCTTCTCTCCAGCAGGGCAGGGAGAGTTCCTTGGCAGTAGGCAGGCACTCGGGGGCCCCAGGTGGAAGGACCTGGGTCTTCTCAACACTCCACCCCTACACTTGCAGCTCCCAGCCAGACAGTCTCCGGAGCCATCCAGAGGGAGACACCCGGTCAATCTGCGGCAGCAGAGCGGGAACTCAGGCAAGTACCTCTTCATTCTTCAACACCAATAAATGATAGGTCTTGCCTGGTTGCCTGGAGGACTCGGTGGCGGCCTTCTGCAGCTGCTGAACCCTCGCCACCTACCTCTGCCATTCTCTCTCTGCTGCCATCCCTATCCACCCATCGTCACCTGTTCTTCCTCTCTCTGTTACACCAAGTTCCCCGTCTGAGAGGATGGATGCCAACATGGATGGGTTCCCAGCAGCTGTAGCCTCCAGGTCTGGTGATCTGTCTGCTGCAGCTGCTGCCTCATTTCACAGTCCGCTCTACCTGGTTCATCCGAACAGTCCACTCCACCTGGTTTGTCCAAGCAGGCTGCTTCACCTTTGGTTTCTGAGGCGGTTACCCCAGCAGCGGCTAAGGCAGATTCTTTTCTTTACTTTTATAACATCAATATTAGTAAAGACTTGCCTAGCTCCTAGTAATTTTGGGGTCACCTCACATGCTCTTTGCCTTTCTCCCCTGTCCGAGGTGCCTGCAAAGATGATGTTGCATACTTCAGTTCCAGCTGTCTTCGAGGTGCACGCCACAGCCCCAGTGGTCTACAAGGAGCATGCACCAGCTCCTGATCTCCACGAGGAGTAAGTACCAGCTACTGGTCTCCACAAGGAGCATGCACCAGCTCCTGATCTCCACGAGGGACAGGCTCCAGCTCCTACAATCAGTGAGGTTCACCCTCCAGCATCATGCTCTACAGTCTGGTGGCCCAGGGACACTGGGAGGCCACCTGACACGTCACGCTCCTTGGTCTGGTGGACCAGAGACTCTGGGAGACCATCTGACACATCACACTCTACGGTCTGGTGGCCCAGGGATGCTGAGAGGCCACCCGACACATCACACTCCATGGTCTAGTGGTCCAGGGATGCTGGGAGACCACCCGACACATCATGCTCCTTGGTCTGGTGGTCTAGGTACTCTGGGAGACCACCCAACACATTATGTCCTCTGGTCTGGTGGCCCTCAGATGCTGGGAGGCCACCTGACACATCATGCCCTATGGTCTGGTGGCCCAAAGACTCTGGGAGGCCACCCGATGCATCATGCTCTCTGGTCTGGTGGCCCTGGGATGCTGAGAGGCCATCCAACGCATTACTCCAGGCCTATTCAATTAGCGGCCCGCGGGCAACATGCGGCCCAAAAGCAACCTCCGAGTGGCCCGCGGGCCTAGGCCATGCCAAGGAAATATAAATTTAAGAATAAAATATGAAGAATGGTGGTCCAGAAGCACGCACACGAACAATGTGCATTACTATCACCTGTACGTTTAATTCAGAAGCGCCCCGCCCGCGTAACCGCTCCAGTTGGTAGGCAGAGTGTCTCGCGAGCGTCACTGTCTGAGAGAAGCATGAGCTTATTAAAGCACTTTAAATGTGAAAAAATATTCAGAAGAGGTATGTAAGCAGTGGAGGCATTTATGGTGGTTTTAACCCACTGGTAACGGGAACAATAATGAGGAGTTGCTTAGTAAACAGGTGTAGTTAGACTTCATATGCAGGGAAAGAGGCAAGAGTGACTGAATTGCTGAGGATTTACTTCATCAGCCATTACAATAATTTATGTTCATTATTATGTTCCTGGCAAGTTAAGATGACCGAAATTCACGAAGTCAATTACTTTAATCTGTCAACAGCCTTCAGACAAACTAAACGTGCCAACATTTGGATTTCAAAATAAGGGAGGTTTTTCCTGCTGTCTGATTGGTGAGGTGAGTTCTAAAAAACTATAAATATATAGAAATGTTTTAACAAAAACAAGTGAATCTTTGGTAATTTAAGTTAATTTATTTCATTAAATATAATTTTAGTATTTTTTTCTTTGAAATAAGAATTAAATTATTTTTTTGTTCTGGCTCTGCAAAATTATGGTCAAAAGTGTAAATTCTATAAGAAAAAAAAGTCAAAATTTTACCACAACCTGTTTCAAATTTATTAAAAAAAAACAGTAATTTTATTTAAAAAATAGACAAAAAGTAGCAATAAAATAATCCACAAATTTATAATAAAGTCTCAAACATACAAGAAAAGTTGATTTTACAAGAGGAAATTACAAATTTGAGGAAAATGGCTTCCAATTTAAATAAGTTTACAGAGAAAAGTAGAAAACTATAAGATAATTGATAGAAAAATTCTATATTATCCACATTATTATTGATATTAATAATGTATTATTATTGCCTTTGCCTTTTCTATTTCATGTCCGATGTTTATACAGACGTGGACAAAATTGTTGGTACCCCTCTGTTAATGAAAGAAAAACCCACAATGGTCACAGAAATAACTTGAATCTGACAAAAGTGGTAATAAATAAAAATTCTATGAAAATTAACCATTGAAAATCAGACAATGCTTTTGAATTGTGGTTCAACAGAATTATTTTAAAAAACAAACTCATGAAACAAGCCTGGACAAAAATGATTGTACCCCAGAAAAGATTGAAAATAATGTGACCATAGGGACATGTTCAACCAAGATGTGTCATCTAATTAACATCACAGGTGTCTACAAACTTGTAATCAGTCAGTCGGCCTATTTAAAGGGTGACAAGTAGTCACAGTGCTGTTTGTTGATATGGTGTGTACCACATTAAACATGGACCAGTGGAAGCAAAGGAGAGAGTGTCTCAATAGATTAGAAAGACAATTATAGACAAGCATGTTAAAGGTAAAGGCTATAAGACCATCTCCAAGCAGCTTGATGTTCCTCTGACTACAGTTGCACATATTATTCAGAACTTTAAGATCCACGGGACTGTGGCCAACCTCCCTGGACGTGGCCGCAGGAGGAGACAGATAATACGAATGGTAACAAAAGAGCCCAGAACAACCTCTAAACACATTCATGGTGAACTCCAAGGTCAAGGTACATCAGTGTCAGATCGCACCACCCGTCGTTGTTTGAGCCAAAGTGGACTTCATGGGAGATGACCAAGGAGGACACCATTGTTGAAAACAAATCATAAAAAAGCCAGACTGGAATTTGCCAAACTGCATGTTGACAAGCCACAAAACTTCTGGGAGAATGTCCTATGGACAGACGAGACAAAACTGGAACTTTTTGCCAAGGCACATCAGCTCTATGTTACAGACGCAAAAATGAAGCATACCAAGAAGAGAACACTGTCCCTGCTGTGAAACATGGAGGAGGTTCTGTTATGTTCTGGGGCTGCTTTGCTGCATCTGGCACAGGGTGTCTTGAATCTGTGCAGGGTACAATGAAATCTCAAGACTATCAAGGTATTCTAGAGAGAAATGTGCTGCCCAGTGTCAGACAGCTTGGTCTCAGTCGCAGGTCATGGGTCTTGCAACAGGATAATGACCCAAAACATACAGCTAAAAATACCCAAGAATGGCTAAGTGAAACATTGGACTATTCTAAAGAGGCCTTCTATGAGCCCTGATCTAAATCCTATTGAACATCTGTGAAAGGAGCTGAAACATGCCGTCTGGAGAAGGCACCCTTCAAACCTGAGACAACTGGAGCAGTTTGCTCATGAGGAGTGGGCCAAAATACCTGCTGAGAGGTGCAGAAGTCTATTGACAGTTACAGAAATCGTTTGATTGCAGTGATTGCCTCAAAAGGTTGTGCAACAAAACACTAAGTTAAGGGTACCATCATTTTTGTCCAGGCCTGTTTCATGAGTTTGTTTTTTAAAATAATTCTGTTGAACCACAATTTAAAAGCATTGTCTGATTTTCAATGGTTAATTTTCATAGAATTTTTATTTATTACCACTTTTGTCAGATTCAAGTTATTTCTGTGACCATTGTGGGTTTTTCTTTCATTAACAGAGGGGTACCAACAATTTTGTCCATGGCTGTATGTGCATTCCATGCAGGATAAGTTCAAACATTCCTTTACATTATTCTTCCATGTTATATTTCATATTATATGTCTGATATGACTTGTGATTCATGTATGGCCTTGAACAGCCCCGGTCTGTGTGTGAGTGTGCCTGAGTTAGCAGTTTTAATCACCAGCTGTACTGATACATTTTTGGATGTCTAGTCCTGTGTGACCGAGAGTGTACTGGCTCCTTGTTTCCTGGGAGCAAAGATAAGAACTGTTACACCCTGTCTTGCCAGATGTACTCAAGGACAGTTTCTCCATCTTCCCATGGATAACACAGCTTTAAAAGCTAATGAATGGCTGATTCAGAGGTATGGATGGTCAGACTTGGGGCTGCCTCTGTATTTTTCCCTCATGAGGAATAAATCTACTTATATCTAAATTTTCTGCCTGATTTTTGACTCAGATTAATTATACTGAAAATTATTCCAACATTTTGGCACACCGAACAGTGACCCACATATCCCCGTCTTTCCGGCGCCTCTGCCCAATTTCAGCAAGTGCACAACTGACGAAAGACCTTCCCAGGCTGGGTACAAGACTCAGTGTTACTGTAGTGAAGGCATTTTGTACCAGGGTGCTGGAACTGACTGGGTGACTGGTCTAAGAATCCTACAGGCGGCTTGGATGTAAGTACATTTGTGTGTTGTTAAGCTTATGGACATTGGGTTCGAGCCCCAGTGAGTTAAATATGGTTTTAAGCCTGAGCCGTTTGACACCGGAAAGCCTGGTTAAATTTCTGCTTGCAGTAAATCGCTGGTAGGACCCAGGATTTGTTAGAGTTGGGAAATTTCATGAAGTGGAGGAGTTCAAGTATCTTGGGTCTTATTCACGAGTGAGGGGAGAATGGAGGGAGAGATTGACAGATGGATTGGAGCAGCATCTGCAGTGATGCGGATGTTGTACCGGTCCGTTGTGGTGAGGAGGGAGCTGAGTTCTAAGGCAAAGCTGTCGATTTACCAGTCAATCTATGTTCCTACTCTCACCTATGGTCACAAGCTTTGGGTAATGACCGAAAGAATGAGATCGCGGATACAAGCGGCTGAAATGAGTTTTCTCCGTAGGATTGCTGGACTCACCCTCAGAGACAGGGTGAGGAGCTCAGTCATCCGGGAGAGGCTCAGAGTAAAACCGCTGCTCTTCCACATTGAAAGGAGTCAGTTGAGGTGGTATGGGCATCTGATTAGGATGCCTCCTGGACGCCTCCCACTTGAGGTGTTTCGGGCACATCCCACTGGGAGGAGACCCTGGGGCAGACCCAGGACTCGCTGGAGAGACTATGTCTCCCAGCTGGTCTGGGAACACCTTGGTATCCTCTCTGAAGAGCTGGAGCAGGTGGCTGGGGAGAGGGAAGTCTGGGCTTCTCTGCTTGAACTGCTGCCTCCGCGACCCGGACCTCCGGAAAAGCGGTAGAAGATGGATGGATGGATGGATGGATGGATGGGAAATTTCATATCGGCAAGGTGGAGGCTCAGATATGTTGCGCGCAGGAATTAACGCAAGATACTGTATAATTATTGCACAGTGAACTTTTTGATATTTATCAATTTTTTGATGTTTATCAAGGTGAGATTCTGCTTCAATACGGCAGTGAGCTGTTAATTGATAGGTTCAGGGAAGATTCTGTTAGTCCACTAAAGTGTGCATTGAATTTGAAAAAAAAAAACACAAACTAAAACACTGGATAATATTGCGCAGGGTGTTCCTGTCTGGCAATATTGCAGGTTTTACTTAGTCCTTGCAAGACACTATGGGGAAATATACAGTGACTGCTGATTTTTTGTGTTACAAGTAATTGTCTTAAGTCTTGTTGTAGCGCTGGTTTGGCTAAAAGTTACTGTAGTTTGTCTGTTTCTTTGTGTTTGTGTCTTGTGCTTCGGGAAATCTGCTACGGTGACAGAGAGAGAGACAGAGTTTTCCGCGAAGGTGGAAGTAGCAGGTTGCACGAAGCATTAAAGTCTTTTCTGAGTCATTGAGGAGCACAAAAGAGTTGGTTAATTAATTATTATCCTCTTGGGAAATGATTGTTGAAATGAAATGAAAATTGTGGGCGTTTGCGAATAATACTTTTGGGTGAGAAATTCTATTGTGTTCTCATAACGGTAGACAAAAAGTTGACATGAGAATGTTGGGTTGCCAGATTTGTTTTTCCAAGTGTTTTGGGTTGCCATTTCAAGCTTGTTTTAAGGCTATTGTCCTGCTTTTCTGTGTGAGCAGCTGCCCGAAAGTAACCTTGGAGAGATAACAGGATTGCGCTGTGTGTGTGTGTGTGTGTGTGTGTGTGTGTGTGGTGTATGTGTGGGCCCTTGTGTTTGACAGTGAGTGAGTGAGAAGAAGGGGAAGAGGAGAGAGAAAAAAAATATATATGGGTATTTTTGCAAAGCTTTGGGGTTTTACAGTTTCCTTTTGTGGGTTTTTCAATCTAATTTTCCAGGTTTTGAATCTAACGTTGCATACGTGGTAAACTATTCACATATTTTTAAAGCCAGTATTTTCATTTACTCCAGTTTTTCTTTGGAAAATGAAAAACATTGAGCGATTTTATTCAATTTTTTGATGTATCAGTGATTTTTATTGACTAAATTGCATTATCTCTCTGACTGAAGCATAACAGTGAACTTTACAGGGAAAAAGGACGCAGGACTAACGGTCTCACAGGGGTCCTCCTTCCCTCTGTTCCCTGCTCTCGGCCAAAAACCAGCCTCTGGGGCTGGGGCCCAGCAAAACAACGTCGCCTTGCCACTGCCCGCACTCCTCCCGTTGACAACAAAGCCATGATGGATAAGCCAATAAGTTAAGTACAATTGCATGCATATTTATCAGTGCTACCAGCATGTCAATGACAAAATTAACTGAACAGTATGATATAATGCTGTCACTTAATAATGCCCAATCAATGAAGGCTTTAAATACTGCTTATATTACATGATTCAAAGCACAGAAGAGGTTGATAATTACTATGTTTGTGCATATGATTTACCTGAGAGTACTGACTATCAAACAGAGGTCTTGGTGCTTCTATGTCATATTATTGTTTTTTGTTTTTTGTTTTTTTTTTTTCAAAAAATACTAAACTCGTTTTTTGATAAATGACAATGTGCTCGTTCATATTTTACTCCTTTCACTATCTAAAGACAATAAACAAAGGGAAAATACTCTGAAGGATTACAGGATTTAGGGGAAAAAAAGGCAGACCTTGGGTCCATGTCTGAGGCTCAGAATGTCACTTTTTTCCTGTGCAATAAAATCCTGAACACAGAGTGCTTCTCTATGACCTCTGCCACTCAAGGAAAAAAATTAGGCCTGCACTTTACAGTTACTCACTGTCACCATGGGATGAGACACCGTATTCTCCGGCACTCAGACCATATCCCTCCCTACCCTGTTCTCTCCTTGACAGCGTCTCGGTGGGCTCCCAGCTGTCAGTGTCACGGGACGGCTGGAGCCCAATTATCCCTCATCAGCTGAGGCGCTGCCAATGGGTTTAAAAAGGAGCAGCTCTGATCATTCGGGGCTGCGACTTAAGCACTGTAAGGCTGGAACCCCTACGCCCGGCGCCAGCTTCCTACTCATCTTGCAGCATTACTCGTGAGTGTTACCCTGTAAGAGTATTTGTGTCTTGGAACCCCTATGCCCGGTGCCAGCTCTCTACTCGTCTGGCATCATAACTTGTGAGTGTCACCCTGTATGAGTATTTGTGCTTCTTGGCCTACAAGGCCGTGTTCCTTATCCCCTGTCCCTTTTTATAATAAAACATCGCAACTCACCGGCTCGCCCTTGGCTCTCATTGTGTGGCTCTCCAGAGCCACACGTAACAGTAAGTCGCAGCCAGGCGAGTTGCCGGCAGCCGTGAGCTGGACTTGTTCCTCCCCGTCTGGGTGCCAGCCTGTAGAAGATGCCGTGTCCCCGGAGTCACGTTCGGCTCCAGCGTAGAGACCTGACGGCCATCTTGGAGGAGGTCGACGGGATGCTCTTCTCCGCTACCCTGTTCGACGACCCCAATGAGAGGCGCTGGTGCCTAGAGCTTGCTGAGAGTCTCCTGGACAGTCTTCCTCGCCATACTACCCATCCTGAGGTCTGTGCCAGGAGGAATGCCATCGCTGCGCAGCGAGTGGAGCTCCGTGGGTTGGAGGGAAACTCCGGCAGGAAGCCGAAGAGGAGGAGACGTCACCCTTCGCTTCGGAATCCCGTTCCTGCCTCCACTCTGGCCCGGGAGTTCGCGCCACCCGGAGGGATTTCCCTGTCCTGCAAGATGTCACTCGGGATTCCCCCGGAGGACCTTCAGCTGACGGCGATTAAGGTCCGGGACCGAGTGGCAGCTGCCCGTTCTGCTGTGCACCCGTCCATAATTATGGAACATGTGGCGGTGGCCGTTAGACTGGTGGAGAGGAGTCCAGGGCTGCGTGACTTCCCAGAGTTCGACGCCCTCCTCGCCTCTGTCTCGGCCCAGGAGTGGTGATTTCCTGATCTATCCTTCGCTTCGCCCCCTGTGAGCAGCCGTCGCCACACTGCCTCGTCCTCTCAGCAAACACCCCGTCCGGATCCAGTTCCGGGTCGCCGCAAGGTCTCATCCTCCCACGCAGCTGTCTCCCCTGCGCCTCTCCAGAGAGGAGATCTCTCAGCCTCTTTTTCCGAGCCACATCCCTCAGCTGTCATGCCAGCGCTTCATGTCCGGCTCATCTCGGCTGTCGCCCCCTCCTCCTCGGCGCTCCCCCCGACTGCTGTGTGCTTCGTGAATCCAGACCTGGCGAACTCCATCCTGGAATCCACGCGAGTGGCTCCCCGACGTCCTCCCAGGGGGTCCTCCGTCAACGCCCGGCGGGGAGAGGGAGGAGCAAAGTCCATGACAGCAGGCACCATCCAGCCTCCAGGTGACAGGCAAGTCTCGGTTTTTTCACATTCATCTGATGATTTGCTCTGTCAAACTCCTGGAGGTGGAGTTCGGGGTTTGCAGCTCCCGAACTCCCACCACCTGCTGTAGCTGTAAACATTTATCCTGCATCCTCTGTGTCTCCCTCCGCTGAGCGGTCCCCGGTGTCAGGCCAACATCGTGTGATGAGGAGGTGGCCTGCGGTTCTGGACGGCCCGGTTCCGGTCCCGCAGCTACGCCGTGGATGGAGGCGGATGGCGGATTGCTACGTGGAGACTGCGCCAACGACCAAGCGTCCCCGGATCTCCACAGAGGAGCGGTCTGGTCCAGCAGGACGAGGTTCTCCTGCCACCACACCGGGTGGGCTGTCGGCGTAGACATCGGGGCCGGAGGACTCACAAGCTGCGCTGTCCATCATGCCAGCTGCGGGGCCCGACGCAGCTGAGTGGGAGCCTGAGGACGACCTCCTGACGCTGGATCCCGGATCGTCGCAGTCCTGGACGGCGTCAGAACCCGAGTTCAGGCAAGTGCTCTGCTTTGTCTTTCTCCTTTACCTCTTAGAGCATTTTTGCCTGTCTCAAGGGGAGATGAGCCGGGTGCAGCTGCCCGCTGCGTCCGAGCTTATCTCGCCGGGTTCTGGCGCTGACCGGTGAGCCTGATCCCGGTTCTCTTTTCTCTCCTGAGCCTTCTCCCAGGGTCGCTGACGAGGAGCTGCCGCCTCTCGTGGTGCTGGAGGGTCCAGGTTTGACGTCGGAGGTTGGTCTTGGTGCGGCGCCGGCCCAGTCGGGGTCCGACGAGGGTTCGCCTGTGACCCAGTCGGGGTCCGATGAGGGTTCGCCTGTGACCCAGTCGGGGTCCGACTAGGGTTCGCCTGTGACCCAGTCGGGGTCCGACGAGGGTTCGCCAGAGGCCCAATCGGGGTCTGACGTGGGTTCGCCTGAGGCCCATTCAGGGTCCGACATGGGTGCTGCACCAGTGTTGCCCAGGTCCGGTGAGGGGGTGACTGTTTCCCTACGGTCTGACGTTCGCCCACCTCGTCATCGGCTCTCCCCCGAGCCTCTTCCACCGGGGTCCGTTTTGACCTCTCGCCCGTCCCAACGATCCAGGTGGTTGAGCGATGCGGGTCAGCCGCCGGAGGGCCTACCGTGCCCGTTCGGCTCGCTTGTGCGGCCGCCCGACCCGCAAGACTTTCGTTTCGGCGATCTGGGCCGACCCCCTGATGAACTGGGTTTGCTTCTGGGTGGCCTGGTATGGCCACCGGAGGACTTGTTTCTTGGGGTCAGGTCCTGGGGTAGGCCGCCCGAACATTCCCTTTTCCCCAGTTCACCAGCTGGACAATGGGCAGGGAGACCACCGGAACAGTCCCGGCTCTATTGGACTCTGCCTGCCGTCATCCTTGGGTGTCGCTTATGTTTAGTTTATATTAAGGTCACTCGGGTGCAGTTTTTTGTCCTCTAGGTGGATTTATGTATGTAGCGCTGTGTATTGTGTTTTTTATTAAACGTACTCAGCATTTTCTTCATTCTTGTCCTGTTCCTAGCCTCGTTTGTGCATTATGGAGTAATGTGTTTTGTTTCCCTTTCAACCATACTCTGTAATTGCCTCATTTGTTCCTGTCACTTTCATGGTGGGTTTTTTTTCTCTCCCCTGGCCGATCTAGACATCATTTGGATGCTACTGAGTAGTGTGTTTTACCTATAACCATGCTCAGTATTTTCCTCATTTGTGCCCTGGTCTAATTAGTTTCTGTGTGATATAGAGTATTGTGTTTGGGTTTTTTTTTTTCTCTGCCCTGGTACTCTGTATTTGTTCATTGTCAATTTGTCTTTTTTTTCTTCTCTCTGGTCCTCTCCCTCCGGTCCTGCCTCCCTTCCGCCCACCCTAGGTGGGGGGGGAGGGGGGTCCCGGATGTTTCGGGTCGTTCGGAGCCCGACCGTGAGGGGGACGCTCTGTCACCATGGGATGAGACTCCGTATCCTCCGGCGCTCAGACCATATCCCTCTCTACCCTGTTCTCTCCTTGACAGCGTCTCAGCGGGCTCCCAGCTGTCAGTGTCACGGGACGGCTGGAGCCCAATTATCCCTCATCAGCTGAGGCGCTGCCAATGGGTTTAAAAAGGAGCAGCTCTGATCATTCGGGGCTGCGACTTAAGCACTGTAAGGCTGAAACCCCTACGCCCGGCGCCAGCTTCCTACTCATCTTGCAGCATTACTCGTGAGTGTTACCCTGTAAGAGTATTTGTGTCTTGGAACCCCTATGCCCGGTGCCAGCTCTCTACTCGTCTGGCTACATAACTTGTGAGTGTCACCCTGTATGAGTATTTGTGCTTCTTGGCCTACAAGGCCGTGTTCCTTATCCCCTGTCGCTTTTTATAATAAAACATCGCAACTCACCGGCTCGCCCTTGGCTCTCATTGTGTGGCTCTCCAGAGCCACATGTAACACTCACGTGTGTAACCACACATTTTAATCTTTTCAACAATTGCTAATTCTAAATGCTGCATTCACTTAAGGCTTCTAATATATGATACTGTTTTGTTAAAAAAGTGATCTTAAAGTAATGCTGACCCATGTAAATTGGTAAAACATTTACTGATTCACTGAATTTTTAGAAAATACTTGTTGTTGTAAATAGAAAATCACATTATTCAAATTGTGGAAGCTTTAGGTGTAATTCAAACTCTTTTTGTGTTATTCTCCATTCCGGTTCATGTTTTCATTTTTCAACAGGGAAAGGAAAGCATTCACAAAATCTTTATCTTTCACCAGGATTCAGAATTGCAAAATCAACAAGGTGACAAATAGGAATCATAAGATCACCATTACCTTTATTTCTAGCAAATCCTTGGTGGCAAATGCAATATGTAACAAAATAATAAAATCAATAATTCACTTGTGTTTCTTCACATTAAACATTATAATAGTGGAATAAACACTGTCAAACCTCTAAAGGACAGAAGTTAGATGACTATAACAGTAATACTTGCAAAAACTATATAAAATTTGCATTCTGCTGATGTAAATTCTGACACACAGACAGGGGGTAGCCTTGATGCTTCCCCCATTTCTTTTTACAGGATGGCACCGAGAGTTGATCTTTGTGGGAGATGGGAGGAGGCCGGACAGTGTGTGGCAGGCATCAACATGGTCATCAGGCTTATTGGCTGGGGTGCGGTGGTGGCGTGACGGGGGGAAGGACCTCATGGAGGAACTCACAGAAGACAAGCATTGCCGAAGCTAAGTAGAACAAATGACATTGAAAATGACATTAAACGTATTAATTTAAATGACTTTGACTTTATAAATGTGGTGTTTACATGACTTGACATTGCAGGACACATCTGACACATTGCAATCTCACACCTTGCAATGATGCCTCTCACCACATAATGGTATGGCAGTGACACATTTCAGAAATGTGACAGTAATATGGAATGATTGTGTTGTATGACAATAACGTGCTAAAGACCTGGTCTGTGCTCCTGGTGCTTGGTCTTGGCTGAGCCGGGCCTTGGGACTACAGCCCATGCCATGATTTACCAAGGAAAATATGCAATAAGGCATTCCTTGTACAAAATGAAGCAAAATTTTAATTAAGCAATATGTCCACCTGTCCATTGACTGAAGGAGTGTGACATAACCTTTCACAAGGATACCTTTACACAAATTCATCCTGTCTGTGTTCAACTGGACAGACAGATGTGGTCTTCATGACTACCTCAGAATGGTTGCTATACATGCTAAATCACATTAAATCTGCACAGACAGCTATATTACTTTTCCTCACTGAAATTTGTAAACTAGGTCAAGAGACGACATGCACAAAAGAAGCCATGACTATTGAAACCTCACTTTGAAGGAGCTACACTACTCACAAATTTTCATCTAAATTAATTGTGTGTAACACATAAAAAGTGGTAACAAGTTTCCTTCTAGTAAAAAGGACACTACCCATCAAGCCAGTACGCTGTAACTTTAATGCAAGTGCATCTCCGTGCATCGGGGGGGGGGGGTGTAACCACAAAAATTAATTTGCAAAATCCTTAGAAAAATAGTTAATACATAAAAATTATCAATAAATGATCAATAGTGTAGAGAAAAATACAGATGAAACTGCTTGGTAATGAAATCGCAACATTCAACAGGAAAAGACTGTTTAATATACATTGCATATTTATTAAAAAAATAACAAATGACTGTTTAACTGTTTCTCTATGCAAGTGTCAGCTGATGGCACCCTCTGGTGTCCAGCAATGGCCTTTGCTATAGAGAAGCAGGCTGTTTGTTTATCATGAAGAGATAAAAATACAAGGGAAAGAAAAGTGTGGTTAGTGTTGTTACCTTATCATCCTCATCATCCTCGTAGTAATACTTAGTGTTGGTTGTTATTAAGTTGTTCCATTGCCTAGACACTGTAGAGAATTTTTATGTTTGTTCCTTAATAACACAAACAGTTGGACACATTATCTGCTATTGCTGAAAGGATGCAGCTACTACAGGCGAATACAAGTGAATACAGGTGAATCACACCTATCACAACACTTGTCACTCCACTGATCGGAAACATGATGACACTCCTTACTTTGTGAATGCAAGGTTAATTTCATCAGGGAACTCCTCTTTTTGAAGTGGTGATGTCCCTTTCCAGCAGCTTAACACTCTCTAAGTGTGCAACGGCTTACAGTGCGTCTCTCCCCTGTACTGCTACCCTGCTTGACCAACGAAGCGAGCAAGTGTTATACCAAGGATCTACATTGTCAAAGGACATTGAGTCATTGGGTGTACTTGCACCTGGCCAGGGAACTGGGCAGGGCTGTGTACCCCATTTTGGCAACTGACCGTACCCTCATCATGTCAGCAAGGCAAGTGGGTAGGGTGAAGAGAGATGCTTTTCTACCACATGATGCCATTTTTGGGGCATGAATGTGATTTCAGATGCAAAGTACAGGAGTGAGGGTCTTTTGTTCACTGTTTCTTTGAGTGAGAGTGGGTACGAACACCTTAGGGATTAAAACACTTAATTATAGGCTACAATTAGTTATAAAATTATAACATAGGATAGAATGGTTCTTGGTCAACTAATTGCCACCCATAGGGGTGTGTGCCCTATTATAGGAGGTTATTGTTGTACTGCTATCCATGGCAATAATGCATATGGTCATATTAATACTTCAGATACACACAGCCTCATTGCTTTGCAGGCAATGATAACAAAACTGATTAAGTTAGTGTTTCTCTTCATGGAGAAGTCTCATCATGAACCTGATAATGATTTTTATAGTGATAATTTCTGACTTTTCTTGTGTGAGTCCTTAATATGATGATGAGGCAGGTTATTGTAAACTTAGCGATATATCTTCATACAACTGCTGCAGATGATGAGGGTGGTGAGAGGGGCGATACTGGCCTAAGGAGTATGAAGGTTGCAATATAATTTAAGTCTGTTTTGAGTATGTCCATATCATTTTCTACAGACTAAGATTAATTTTGATCATATTACACACATTCACTCTTAATGACATATTCTACACACGTTTTAAACCTGCAAAGACACAAAACAACATGTAAATTATACATATCCTTATATTATTTCATTCACTTTATTTTACTACCACTGATTATTTTTCTTTTAGTTATGATGCTTTATTAAGCATCAAGGGGGATATGATAGAAAAATTCCATATTATCCACATTATTATTGTTATTAATAATGTATTATTATTCTTAAGAGGTATCATGCCTTTCCTATTTCATGTCTGATGTTTATATGTGCATTCCATGCAGGATAAGTTCATACATTCCTTTATATTATTCTTCCATATTATATTTCATATTATAGTCTGATATGACTTGTGATTCATGCATGGCCTTGAACAGCCCCAGTCTGCGTGTGAGTGTGCCTGAGTTAGCAATTTTAATCACCAGCTGTACTGATACATTTTTGGATGTCTAGTCCTGTGTGACCAAGAATGTACTAGCTCCTTGTTTCCTGGGAGCAAAGATAAGAACTGTTACACCCTGTCTTGCCAGATGTACTCAGGGACAGTTTCTCTGTTTTCTCATGGATAACAGCTTTAAAAGCTAGAACAATGAATGGCTGATTCAGAGGTATGGATGGTCAGACTTGGGGCTGCCTCCGTATTTCTTCCTCATGAGGAATAAATCTACTTATATCTAAATTTTCTGCCTGATTTTTGACTCAGATTAATTATACTGACAATTATACAATAATTGTGATAAATTTTGATGAAAAACTTCAAACCTTCAAGACTGAAGTCATTACTGAAGTTTTTAAGTGGGTGCTTTTTGCATCCTTAACTCTTCTATAAATTTTTGGTTGACTGATATGTGTGTGTGATGGAATGTGTAGTTATAAAAAGGGGTTTCTACTCACACGTGGCAATTTAAAACAAAACAAACCACAATAGTGGGTGTGCAATGTTTGTTAATGTTATCAATCTTTTCTTGGGGGTTTATGCACTGAAATGTTTGACAGTTCATTTTTTATTCAGCTAAATGCACTTTGTGATGTGCCAAGGTCAGTTATGACCAGGATGTAGTATATTTTATTTCAAAAGGGAAACAAATGCTAATGCTACTAACAACGCACAATGAGTTTTTATGCACTTTGAGATATGCCTGAGTAAGATGTGACCAAAATAGTTATTTACAGAATTTAATTTTTTTCATTCTATTTATTAAATTGTTGTTCAAGAGGAAAAATATTTCTACTGCTTCCAGTTCTGCTCAACCCCAGCACTGTTATTGTGTTTTTATGCACTTTTGATGTGCCTTTGTCATGTGCCAAGTGCACATTTAAAGCCAAGCCAATGAATAAAAAGTGCACATTTTTCGTCATGCTGATCTGTGTTGGTTTGAAATTTGTCATATTCAACAGATTGCTGAACATGTGCAGCCCAGTTACATGTCTTGATTTGAAATTGTGGCCCAACTGTTTTTGTAAATGAATAGCCCTGCATTATGCCCTATAGTTTGGTGGCTCAGGGACTCTGGGAGGCCACCCGACGCACCGTGCTCTTTAGTCTGATGGTCCTGGAATGCTGGGAGGCCACCCGATGCATCACGCTCTTAGGTTTGGGGCCAGGGACTCTGGTTGGCCCCAACTGACTATTTTGTTCTTGTTTTGGACTTGGGGGGGGGGGGGGGGGGGGTTGGTGCTGTTTTGGGGTATCTGGAATCCACCCCTTATAGGCAGAGCTCTGTCAGGTTCTGAACATGGTCGGGGGACCATGCTGAGGCTTTAAGTTCATTTTTGTTATTCTCTGTTTTCTTCACCTCAGCTCAGTTTGGATATTGTGTTTATTTTCACGATCACGTCCCTATTTATGTTCCTTTAAATTTGCCATTTATTTCTGTTTGCCACGATTATCTTCTTAGTTCAGTCTTGTCATTCTCCTTATCTTAGTCTTAGTTTAGTTCTTCATTGTTCTGTTTATTAGTATTATGCTATCATGGTCATGGTTATAGATAGATATGGATAGATAGATGTACTTTGTTGAGCCCAAACTGGGAAATTACAGTGTAACAGCAGCATGACAGTAGACGATTAAAACAATAGAAACACACACAGCATAATAGACAAAGGGATTGCCCATTAAAAGTAAAACTGCCTAAATAGCTTATATACATCATAGATGTTTTGTTATGTTTTGTTTTGTTTATTTATGTCTGCCTGTTATCAGGACACAAATGAGGCCCTGTCCTCGCTTTAGGTTCATGTTTAGACTATATTAATATTATCATGTTTTTGGTTTTGTTTGGGTTTTATTATCATGGTCACGGCTTTGCTTGGTGTTGTTAATGATTATTTTCAGCCCCCTCCTGCGACCCGAAAAGGATTAAGTGGAAGAAGATGGATGGATGGTTATGTCGTCATGTTTATTCCTGTCATGATTTGGGTTTGGGCTTTTGTTTTGACAGCGCCTTTTGTTTACTTCTGATTTTACATTGTGAGTTTTTGCTATGTTAATTATTCACAGCTGCTTTTGATTCCTTGATTACTGATTGTTCATGGGTGTTCTGGATTTGTCTCCTTATTTATAGAGACCTCGCGCTGCCTTCAGCACGGTGACCATCACGCTAGCAGACTCACGTTTTCTGGTTCTTGTATCTTGTTCTCATTTTTCGTTCAAGTCTGGAATTTAGTTTTTGTTAATAAATCATGCCTCAACCTCGCTCCGCACTTGAGTCTGATTCCTTGCCCAGAGGGGCAATCATGGCAGTTGTGGCATCCAAAAAGTTCAATTTTGGTCTCATCTGACCAGATTATATTCTCCCAGTATTTTACTAGCGTGCTCAAATGTTGTGCAGCAAACTTTAAACGAGCTTCATCATGCTTTTTCTTCAGCAATGGAGTCCTGTGAGGTGAGAAGGCATAGAGCCCAAGTCAGTTGAGCGCATAACTTATTGTTTTCTTTGAAACAGCAGTACCTGTCAACTCCAGGTCTTTCTGGAGCTCTCCACGAGTGGTCTTTGACTCTTGGATAACTCTTCTGATAATTCTTTTGATTCCTCTGTCAGAAATCTTGTGAGGAGCTCCTGGTCGAGGCCGGTTTATGGTAAAATGATGTTCTTTCCACTTCCAAATGATGTCTCCAACAGTGTTCACTGGAACATTCAGCAGTTTAGAAATGCGCCTGTAACCAATGCCATCATTATGTTTTGCAACAATAAAGTTGTGAAGGTCTAGAGCAGAGGTGAGCAATCATGTTCCATGGAGGGCCATTCCACTACAGGTTTTCTCTTCCACCCAGTTTCTTCAGCAGGTGTTTGCTCTTATCAGCTTCAAGGATTGCTAATCATTGAAAACACCTGCTGAAGAAACTGGGTGGAACAGAAAACCTGCAGTGGAATGGCTCTCACTGCCCACCCCTGGTCTAGAGAGAGCTCTTTTCTTCTACCCATCATGAGTTCTTTGTGGTGTGACAATCTGATATTCACAAACATTTTTAAAGGATATCAGTCTGTACTTAACCAGCTGAAATTAACTTGCACTGATGGAGGATGGGATGCCTTCCTAAATTATGATGGATTTCAGCTGGTTTCTTGGCTTGCTATACCTTTTTGCACCTCTTTTTCTTCATGTGCTCAGTACTTATTCCCTGTGTCATTCCACTTTATTAAATATAACTTGTTTTGTGAACACAGTTGTCTTGATTTTGTTGTATGTATGCATTACTTGGGTTGTTACTGATATTTGGTGAAAATCTCAGGTCAGTGGTTCCATCAGAAATATGTTTAATGAGAAAAATGTTAACATTGTGGGGAAAGGAGGCAGGTAAGACAACGAGCTGGACGACACAGTTACTTTATTCTTTCTCCAACATATTTTACAGCAAAAGAGATTGTTGGGTCTCTGTGCATTCCTCTTTTATAACTTTATTTCCATGCATCGAGACCCGAAACTTCCAACCATAACACATTGTTGTTTGAACAAAGAACTGTGTGGCACATTAACATAACATAACGCCAGCGCTGCTTCAACACTCTTCTACTCCCAGCATCTCCGGCAATTACTCCTCTCCCCGGGGGGAAGCATAGTCCTTACTGTCCCTGGTACTCCCCAGTGACACCTCCTCTTTCTGTCCATTGTTCCCTGGGTGGAGAAGTCCAACACCATACCCGCACACAGCGTCCACCCCCCCCCCCCCGAACACCCAGAAAGGGCACTAACCCCCCTGTCCTTTGGGCTTGACCTGTTGCCCATAGCGGCTGTAGTAGGGGGTCGCCGATCCAGTCGAACCGCCCTGCTGGTGGGGTAAAACGGAGGGCACGTCACTCTGTGGAGGGAAAAATGGAGGGAAAGAAAACACATCTACTTTGCGAGCGCAGGTCCATGCCGAGGGATCACCAACTTGCTGAGCCACCAACGGTGGACGTCCGCACCGGGAAGCTTGGGCCAACACCACCCGCTCGTCTGCCAACACAAAAGCTGGCTTCAGCCTGTCGACGCAGACGGTCTCACTACATCCGCCCAAGTCTAACACAAAATGCTTTGCCCCAGGTTCCAACACCCTGAACAGTCCATCTTATGATGGGCGCAGCGAGGTCCGGTGCGCATCGTGCCTGACAAAAACAAAACTGGCGTTCTGCAAGCTTTTTGGGAAGAATGTGCGGTGAAAACAATGGTGGGCTGGGCCCGGTATGCTCACAGCCTCCGTATTGTGTAAAAATTGTGCGGGCAGATCAGCCTCGGGTGTGGGGTTTTCCGGTAAAAACTCTCCGGGGATCTACAGTGGCTGAGAAAAAACGAGTTCTGCAATTTGTGTCTGTGAGCGAAGCTCTGAGCACAGCCTTAAGGGACCTATGAAAACGCTTGCATAACCCGTTAGCCTGGGGGTTGTACATGGTAGTGCGGTGAATTTTGACCCCCAGGCTCTGGGCCATCGCGGAACAGAGTTCTGAAATGAACTGTGGACCCCTGTCAGACGTGATGTCCGATGGAGATCCGAAAAGTGCAACCCAAGCCGACAAAAAAGTGTGCACAACTTCCGCGGATGTGGTTGAAGCCAGCGGGACCACTTCAGGCCAGCGCGTGGTGCGGTCCACGACTTTCAAAAGGTGCATGAAACCTTGTGACAGCGGGAGGGATCCCACCAAATCCGCTTGGACGTGGTCGAACCTCCTAGCCAGAATTTGCAACGGCTTGAGGGGGGCTCTGGTGTGCTTGTGCACTTTGGCCCACTGGCATGCGACGCAAGCTGCAGCCCACTCGTTCACGTCCTTGCGCAAGCGCGGCCAGATGAATTTTGCCCCCACTAGCTTCACTGAAGCATGCACTCCCGGATGCAAAAGGGAGTGGACCGACTCAAAAATGCAACAGCGTCAAGAGCTCGGAATCACCAGGCACCGGCGGCCAGTGGAGACGTCGCAGAGCAAGGGAGGGCACCCTTCTTGCACCACACTGTTCTCCAGCCTTAACCCAATTGGTGCAGACTGGAGCGCACATATGTCTGTGTCCCCAGCTTGATCTGCGGCCATGGCGGGAAAATCTATTCCCATGTAAACCGGGGAGACTAACGCGTGCAACAGACAGTCGGCCACGACGTTGAGCTTACTGGCGACGTATTGAATGTTGGTAGTAAACTCCAAAATTGCAGCCAACTGCCATTGCTGCCAGGCCGACCATGGTTCCAAGACCTTGGTCATTGCATACGTCAGCGGCTTATGGTCCACAAACACAGCGAACTCGCGCCCCTCCAGCCAGAACTGGAAATGGCACGTCGGCAGGTGAAGAGCCAGCAATTCTCTATTGAATGTGCTGTACTTGCGTTCGTTGTCACGCAAAGTGCGGCTGAAAAATGCAGCGGCTGCCATGAACCTGAGACGCACTGCTCCACCACTGCCCCTATGGCAACGTCAGACGCGTCCGTTGTGAGCGCTATCCATGCAGACCGGTCCGGGTGGGCTAACAACGTGGCATCTGCAAGCACTGTTTTGGCGTTAGTAAAAGCCTGGACTCGCTTGGGAGTCCAGTCGATGGCTTCCGTGGGCTTCTTTTTTTTAAGTGCAGCGTACAGCGGCTGTATCAGCTGGGCTGTTCGGGGAAGGAAATGGTTTTAAAAGTTCATCATTCCCAAAGACTCCTGTAGTGCCCTCACAGTCTACGGACGCGGAAAGTCTAACAGCGTGCATTTTGTCCGGTAATGGGATCGCGCCCTCCGGTGAAATATGATGGCCCAAAAAGTCAATCACTGGCACACCGAACTGGCACTTCGCTGGGTTAACTATCAGCCTGTGCGCTTCCAACCTCTGGAAAACTGTCCTGAGATGGGCGATGTGCTCCTCCTCGGACACACTGGCTACCAGAATGTTGTCTAAGTAGACAAAAAAGAGGGACAAGTCATGAAGCACTGCATCCATCGTCCTCTGAAAGGTCTGCGCCATGCCTTTTAATCCGAACAACATGCGTAAAAACTTGAAAAGGCCCAAAGGAGTTATTACCGCTGTTTTTGGAACATCTTCTGCGTGCACCGGGACCTGGTGGTAACCGCGGACTAGATCCACTTTGGAAAAAACACGCTCCCCCGCCAGGTGCACAGAAAAATCCAGGATGTGTGGAATAGGATAGCGATCGTGTTCCGTAGCATTATTCAAGCGCTGGAAATCGCCGCATAGTTGCCACGATCCGTCGGCTTTAGGCACCATGGGTAGCGGGGATGCCCACGGGCTGTTGGAGCACCTGACAATGCCCATCTGCTCTAAGTTGGAAAACTCCTCTCGCGCGCTGGCCAGTTTAGCTGCGTCCAAACGCCAAGGACACGCGAACACCGGCAAGCCTTTTGTCATTATAAAGTACTCAACCCCATGTTTCGTTACCGTAGCTGAAAAAGTCGGGACCGTGAGTGCTGGGAACTGTGCGAGCAAATGTTGGTACTTACCCCCTGGAGCTATAACATTAGCCAGTGTTGTCAACCCAGCTCCCCGAGCTGTGCAGGGCAGTGAGGTAAAAGAGACAGCATCCACTAATCTCCTATTAGCAACATTGACTAACAATTAATAAGCACATAGAAAATCTGCTCCTAAAATAGGGCCAGAACATGCAGCTATCACAAAGTCCCACTGAAAGTTGCGTCTGTGTAAGCGTGTTGTCAGTGTACGCTCGCCAAATGTCCTGATGGCGGATCCGTTGGTGACCGTGAGCTCGGGACCGCTGCATCCTGCCACCCTCTCTGCGTTGACCGGCAGGATGAGGCTCTTCTGGGAGTCGGAGTTCACCAAAAACCATCTCCTCGAAAGTGTGCACATGACATAAAGCAGTCTGTTCCTGTCGCCATCGGTTGCAGCTGCCACTGAATTCCGAAAGTGCCGTCTTCCTGGCTTCTTGAATTGGCATGGCAACAGGCAGCATTGGGTATTTGAGCCGAAACGGCGATGATAAAAATAGATCGCCCCGTTCCTTCATCTTCTGGTGTCCATGCCGGCTACCACGAATGGCTCCTCGACCTCGCTGGGGTCCCTCATGGATGCCGGTGCCACTGTCTGCACGCTGAGAGTTCTGGTCGCCAAAAGGATGAGGTCCGCTTCCTGCGCCAAGGCACGGTAGTCCTTAGCAACCAGCAGCGGCAAGTTGGCCAGGTTCGCCCTCGCTGTAGCTGGTAGGTTTCTGAGGAACAAATGGGTGAACAGGAAAGATTCGTCATCCTTCCCCCTCAGCGCCAACATACTCTCCATCAGCTCCACTGCTGATCTGTCCCCTAATTCCGAATGCATGAGGAGCCTCTCTGCCCTCTCACTGTCAGAAAGGGTGTTGCGCTGGAGAAGCATCCTCTTGAGTGCCTCATATTTTCCTTGGGCCGGCGGCTCCTGGAGCAGGCTCGTCACCTGTTGCATGGCACACACATCTAGCGCAGCGACCACGTAGTAATACCTGGTATCGTCCGTTGTTATCCCGCGGAGTGCGAACTGGGCTTCTATGTGCAAAAAACACGTGGTTGGGTTGTGAAGCCAGAAGCCTGAGAGCTCAATTGGGACCACGCACGCAGCACTGGTGCCCTCCCTCCAGACAGTCTCCGGGGCGGTGCTCGGCTTGCTTTCCATGGCACGTCTTGGGTCACCAATGTCCACATTGGTGGACATTGGTGACCCATTGGCTGTCTTCTTTCTCCAGAAAGAAGACAGACGAGACAACGAGCTGGACAACACAGTTACTTTATTCTTTCTCCAACATATTTTACAGCAAAAGAGACTGTTGGGTCTCTGTGCATTCCTCTTTTATAACTTTATTTCCATGCATCGAGACCCGAAACTTATGACCATAACACGTTGTCTGAACAAAGAACTGTGTGGCACATTAACATAACATAACGCCGGCGCTGCTTCAACACTCTTCTACTCCCACCAGCTCCGGCAATTACTCCTCTCCCCGGGGGGCGCATAGTCCTTACTATCCCGTCTGGTACCCCCTGGTGACACCTCTTTTGGTCCATTGTTCCCTGGGTGGAGAAGTCCAACACCATGCCCCCACAACGTGTTCAATACTTATTTTCCCCGCTGTATATGATTTTCATACCGGATGATAAAATGCTTACGCAGATTAAACAATGAATTAAATGTATTATTCTAGTGCATCTAAAAATATATATGATTAAGTAACTTAATTTTTAAATTATTTTTAAAAAATAACTTTACCATATTTAATTTTTTGAGATGTCCTGATTTATGACTGAACACAGATGAACATCTAATGGTTAACCCATTTATTTATCTGTCATTTTGATACCATTTCACAATAATGAATCCAGTTGTGATGATCTAATAAAAATTTCCAACTATTACTGGACTAATTTTATATGTTTGCTTCTGATGCGGTAGTTTCAGAATAGACAGTGACTTGTGTAGCTTGAACTTCTCTCTTGGATCGGGGACTCCCATTCCTTATTTGACTGAGGATTACATGGGAAAAGAGCAGCAGAAAACAGTTGGCTGAAGACAAAAGATGTAACAGAACTTGACTGAATGGCTTCAACCATGCGTGGTGTGTGGGATGCCTTGAGTTTTCACCATAAATGATAATGATTTTATCTTATTATGAATCACCAAAGATCCAATGTGTGTAGTTAACTTTATTCATCACCCACCTAACTAGAATGTGGTATTCTGTTCTCCTATATAATTGATAGC
Source organism: Pholidichthys leucotaenia (assembly GCA_020510985.1). Lineage (NCBI taxonomy): Eukaryota > Metazoa > Chordata > Actinopteri > Cichliformes > Pholidichthyidae > Pholidichthys > Pholidichthys leucotaenia. Next base: position 257,875,457 of record CM035843.1, read on the forward strand.
TATATGAGATGTGAGCATAATAAAACTGTTTTTTAATGTCATTATCTGTTTAACTGCTGATTTCTGAGACAGATAATTATCTGTACCTACAGCACTGGCATCCTTTGGTTTGGGTTCTTTTATTGCAATAGGTACTCAGAAGTAAGGTACTCAAAATAGCCCCACCAAAAATATTTTTCACCAGCCACCACTGATATTGTATATGGTTATTATTTATTGCTTCTTTTTGGGTTACAAAAATAGCGTGAATAGAGATTTCTTTAACCAAGCACAAATACTCAAAACAAGTACTGACAAAGTAAATAAAAATAAGACAGAATTAATTAACATTTCTATCACCAGGGATTTAATATTTTCAAATAAAAATATAAACTATTAGGCCTATGTGTATTGCAATAAAACATTGAAGATGACTACTAAACAGCATAAGACAACAAATTATTTCAACTTCAGACATTTATCTGATATTTACACAAAAAGGGGGAGAGAAAAAAACAGTTTCATACAAATTACATTCAAGAAATGGCAAAAGCACCTGTGCTATACTGGCTCATAAAACATGAACATTAGATTATATTATATTAGATTCACTAATATTACAAAATATAATCTCATTTTGTATCAAATATGTAAAAATGTGATTCAGTCTAATATTTTTGGCATTTGGCACTGAATTTACCCAATTCACTTTAATAAAAGAAAATATTACAAAATACATTTAACTAGTGCTCTTCATGTTAAAGAAACGAGCTATGTGAGGATAATCTCACTATTTTATGCCTGTGTTGAGTCAGTAACAGAAAAATAATATGGATGCCATTCACATATGCAAGCAAGAAAGTTCTGCAAAAGGTGGCTTTTAGTAAAAAAAACTGATTTATGATTGTATGAAATGCAACAATAAACACGACAATGCAAAGTTTAAGCTTTGGATAGTTTGTCTTTGTCTCTGTGCTGCTATTGTTACAATCAAAGAAATAAACGACAAATAAAATAAGAAGGATAAGACCACCATTAAGCAGAGATCTTTCTGCATATGAGAAAGATCTCAAATGTGTTTGATGATTTATAATAAAAAATATAATCATAAGCCCCCATCAATGTAATTGAATATATACAGTATATTTTCTGAATATAAAATGGTACAATATTCACATGACTTTACTACGATATTAAAGGCAGAGGTGGGTAGAGTAGGAAGAAAATATACTCAAGTGAAAGTAGCATTATCTTATGATATTAATTACTGAAGTATACGTAACTGTCATCGACAAAAAATTTACTTGAGTGACAATAAGTTGCTTGAGTAGTGAGTATTCTCAATAATTTGTGCAGTTTTCTCTTAAATTTGTATTTCTTTTCTGTTAATGTCCTACTTCTTCCGGGTAAATTTGAAACATTTTTGAAAAAATAAAATCACGCCACAGTTTTCATGTATATTTCCATTTTTTTATTCATAAATTTGCTTTTTTCCCATCAGAATTTTATTGTACGTTTGAGACTTACTCTCATAAATTTGAGACATTTAACTTTTTTCTTCTTTTTTTCCATAAATATGACTTTTTTCATGCAAATTTGCAACCTTACCCTCACCAATTTGTGGTGTTTTTCTTTTAAATTTGTGACTTTTTCCCTGTAAATAAACATATTACTTTTAATGAAAAATTTAAATATTTTTTCACCATTTTTGACAGATATTTGCAACTTTTACTCATAAATTTACTTTTTTCCTTATAATTTGAGACATTATTTGCATTTTTTTTCTCTTAAATTTAGGACTTCTGTCTTGTAAATTCTTGTATTTTTTAATATACAGCTGTTTTTTCACTTGTTTAAAATAACAATTTTTCATGTAAATATTGGCAACTTCTTTCCTTTTAACTACATTCACAACATGAATTTGGAAGTTTCCACTTAAATGTGTTAGTCTGAAGAAATTAAGATAAAAACTATCCACATTAATTCAAATCATAATAACAAACAGCAGACAGTAATAAATTAGGAGTTTTCCAAGACAGAAGAATGATAATTTCAAATGTGATTTGAATGAAATGAGCTGACTAAAACAAGTAATGATCCATTCATTTCTGGTAAGAACAGGTTATTACAGTTTATACAAGAATGTTTCTAATCAGTTGTCAAATCAGTGAAATAAAAAGTAATTTAAAGAGTAAGCATAATACTGTATCTTACAGGGTGGCGAATGCTGATGAATGTGGCGATTTTTGGATTTGCCAACTTTTTTGACAAATGGCAAAAATCAAGCTAGTGTCTCACAGAGCGGCAAATGCTTAGGAACATTCATGAACACTGCACTCGCTGGGTTTTGTCAGGGTTCATAAAAGGGTGGAGAACAGCTTGCACACAATATTTAAGGTCATGAAGGGTCTTAAACAGTTCCTAATGTTCTCTACCAGGCGAACCAAAAAGAACTTTAGCGACACGCATTACAAGTGTTTGCAAATACTTACAACTATTTTTCAATTGTGTAAAAATTTGAACATGTTCAAAATTTTTGTTGGCAAACTTAGAAACTGTTGGCGAACTGTTTGACAACCTGTTATGAACTCTGACGAAATCCAACAATCCCACTGTCCGTGAACGTTGCTCAGCATTTGCCACTCGGTGAGGTACAGTATGTAGATTGCTGGTGTTCAGTACTTGGCGAACGCTTACAACTACTGTATTTTGCAACTGCTTGCGGAAAATTCGCATTTGCTGCTCCATGAGATACGGGGGTTAAAGTCAAATGTACTGCTTTTGAAAAAGTGAACTCAAGTAAAATGTATCCTATATTAAAACTGCTTGGTAAGGTACAATTTTGTAAAAGAAAACCACAAACAAAACAAAAAAAAAAAAACCTTAGTACTTGAGTAAATGTAACTACTCATTACCCACCTCTGATGAAAGGAAATAGCACTGACGGTGACTGCAACCAATGTACGTGAGGAGGTGCCACACCAGTTCCTTTGTATGTTTAAGGCTGTGGTTGCGCTTCACTTCAAAAACTGCACTTAAAATGAGATGATCAGCGTGTAAGCTTTGCACTTCATGTAAAAGTACATACACACAAACACAATATACACATAGTGAAGTACAGGACATGTTTTTGATCACAGGAACAGGCTTGGAATGAATTTTGGTATCATTTTCTTCTATGAATCAAAGAGGTGGCAATTTATTGGCTGCTATAATTACGCCCTCCATATAAAAAATAATCTCTTTCTTAAAAAAAAGACACAGTATTCCAGCTTTCACCTGATGAGATAAGGCACATGTTGTCTCTCAGTGGTCTTTTTTTTTCCCCATTTATTTATTTATTTATTTATTTTGGCGCTGGTTTTAGACGCTATGGCTCAAATGTATTCCTATCATCGCTACGTGTTTATTACAGGAAGGCATTCAGAGCAAACACAGTAGCCTGGAGCTGATCCTTTGTGTCACCAGGGGTAAAGAAACTGTCGAGGAGATGCTTTGATTGGTGGCCGGAGTGCGTCACCTCACCGGAAGGTGCGTATCTGTCTGTGTGGAACTTTGGGGTGGGGGACATGTTGTCATTTCCTCCTCTATGTCTGCCCTCTGGCCTGAACGCCGGTCAGGTCCATTCTTATGATTTCATTCACTGAAGAGCAAACAAACACAGGAGATTAGGAACAGGATCAGCAAAGTGGCAGTAAAATCAAACCCCAAAGTGAAGAAAGCAGTTAAAGCGTGAAATAACACTGACGGTTTCCCAGCTTACAGTAAAACAGGGCTTTGGTTCCACTTACACCTGACACTGCAATGTGTTTTTTGGTGATCACATAGAAATTCCATAGAGCCTACCCGCATCCATTTGCTCCGACCATGCTCCCTCCAGCATTCTACTGAGTCAAATGAGCACAGATAAGCCTCCTTCTGTTGCTGAATTAATAAATAAATGCCACGGCACAGAGCCACTACAGAAGAGGAGCAGAATTTATCTGATGTCCTCTCTGCTCAGTGGACGTTTTCGTAGCAATCATTTTAAGGAGTCAAAAAATAATTAGAATTTCAAAGGTACTGTTATTATTTTTAGGGGTATTTTTTTGTACAATTGAATTGGTGAATTCAAAAAGGGCCCAAGTCCACACTTTTTCAAAGGGGACTTGGGCCCCTTTTGAATTCACCGATTCAATTGATTGCTATTTTGCTGCATATCTTAGGACAAATGTGCTATGAGAGCTTGATATTGAATTCGCTTTAAGCCCCTGTCACACCTTGAGGATTTAGCCAGCATATGCTGACGTTGAAAAAATTTGGCGAATACACTGGCGTACATCGAATAAGTTAAGGGTAAGTTTTGTATAAGTTAAGCGGCGAGGTCATGCATACACAAATTTTTTTGATACATCAAGCGTATGGCTCATACATCCCACATATGCGGGCCATAAGTTATACAGCGGGGAAAATAAGTATTGAACACGTCAACATTTTTCTCATAAAACATATTTCTGATGGAACCACTGACCTGAGACTTTCACCAGATATCAGTAACAACCCAAGTAATCCTTACATACAAAGAAACCAAGGCAACTGTGTTCATAAAACAAGTTATATTTAATAAAGTGGAATGACACAGGGAATAAGTATTGAACACATGAAGAAAAAGAGGTGCAAAAAGGCACAGAAAACCAAGAAACCAGCTGAAATCCACCAGAATTTAGGAAGGTATCTCATCCCCCATCAGTGCAAATTAATTTCAGCTGGTTAAGTCCTGACTGATAGCCTTTAAAAAGGTCTGTGAATATCAGATTGTCACACCACAAAGAGCTCATGATGGGTAGAAGCAAAGAGCTCTCGCTAGACCAGGGGTGGGCAGTGAAGGCCATTCCACTGCAGGTTTTCTGTTCCACCCAGTCTCTTTAGCAGGTGTTTTTAATGATTAGCAATCCTTGAAGCTGATAAGAGCAAACACCTGCTGAAGAAACTGGGTGGAAGAGAAAACCTGCAGTGAAATGGCCCTCCATGGCACATGATTGCCCACCCCTGCTCTAGACCTTCGCAGCCTTATTGTTACAAAATGTAATGATGGCATTGGTTACAGGTGCATTTCTAAACTGTAGAATGTTCCAGTGAGCACTGTTAGCGCCATCATTCAGAAGTGGAAAGAACATCATTTTACCATACACCGGCCTCGACCAGAGGCTCTTCGCAAGATTTCTGACAGACGAGTCAAAAGAGTTATCAGAAGAGTTATCCAAGAGCCAAAGACCACTCGTGGAGAGCTCCAGAAAGACCTGGAGTTGGCAGGTACTGCTTTTTCAAAGTAAACAATAAGTAATGCACTCAACCGACATGGGCTCTATGCCTGGTCACCTCGCAAGACTCCATTGCTAAAGAAAAAGCATGTTGAAGCTCATTTAAAGTTTGCTGCAGAACATTTGGGCAAGCCAGTAAAATACTGGAAGAATACAGTCTGGTCAGATGAGACCAAAATTGAACTTTATGAATGCGAATGCCACAACATACAACATATTTGGAGGAGGAATGGCACTGCATATCCCATCATGGTGTGGGGGTGTTTTTCAGCACATGGTACAGGTAGACTTCATATAATTGAAGGAAAGATGAATGGATAAATGTACAGAGACATCCTTGATAAGAACCTGTTATCATCTGCCAAGATGCTGAAGATGAAACGAGGGTGGACATTTCAGCAAGACAATGATCCCAAACACACAGCCAAGGAAACTCTCAACTGGCTCCAGAGAAGGAAAATAAAGCTGCTAGAATGGCCCAGTCAGTCACCAAACCTGAATCCAATTGAAAATCTATAGAACAAACTGAAGATCAGAGTTCACAGAAGACACCCACGAAACCTTCAAGATTTGAAGACAGTTTGTGTGGAAGAATGGGCTAAAATCACTCCTGGGCAATGCCTGTGCCTACTTTCTCCATACAGGAGGCGTCTGGAAGCTGTTATTACTAACAAAGGCTTTTCTACTAAATATTAAATGAATATCACCAAGCGTATTCAATACTTATTCCCTGTGTCATTACAGTTTATTAAATATAACTTGTTTTGTAAACACAGTTGCCTTGATTTCTTTGTATGTATGGATTACTTGGGTTGTTACTGATATCTGGTGAAAATTTCAGGTCAATGGCTCCATCAGAAATATGTTCAATGAGAAAAATGTTGATGTGTTCAATACTTATTTTCCTCGCTGTATGTAAGTTATGGAATCCTTCACACGTTACTTGTAAGTTACTTATAAGTCGAAATACATCGAGATAATGTCTAGCGTACCCAAAACTTATTTCTAACATATGAGTAATGTGCTTTGAACCTATGTGTAACTTACTGAACGTGTTTCTAACTTACAGCTACCACATAATGGTGTATTGGCAGCACTGGTTCACAGGAGGAAACTGTCAAGACTCTATGGTGAGCAGATGTCCATGTCAAACTGGTCTTGTTCTTCTATTCAGGCAAACTAAAGAGATGTTTCATACCCTGACATGTTTCGACTGTCATTTGGCATTTGTGCCGTGTCACATCAGCTGTTTTATCCTTTCTGTAGGCGTGACCGGCCTGACAGATGTGATAGATCTGCTAGGTTGGTCACACCCCCCACTGTGCGATGGTCTTTGGAGAAGAGAATCATCTCGGTTGAACAGAGATGATGGAGCCTTCATGCTCTCGCACACCTAGGATTCATGGATCGGGAGGTGACAGCAGTTTGGCATTACCACACTATGCATAAGTTAGGATAAACTATGCATAAGTTAGACTATCGTTGGGCATAAGTTGTAAACGCTGGCAACATACTGAGCATTCATTGGTATAAGTTATCGAAACATTCTGTATGTTACTAATACGTTATGTACTGTATATGTCCAATTCGTTATGGATACACAATGCATGCGCCCAAAACTGAAAATTTCGGCCGTATGCCAGCATTTTAGAGAAATTTTGATACATTGGCAAACACTGCCTAAATCATCAAGGTGTGACAGGGCCTTTAGAGAACGTAATGCTGTGTGTTGGTGTGTGTGTGTGTGTGTGTGTGTGTGTGTGTGTGTGTGTGGCCCTTTGTGTTTGGGGTTGTTACATGTGCACTGGAGATGGAATTAATATGACTGGTTAAGGTGGTCAGGGATATAAATCCATCCCCAGGGATGGATGCCAGCACCGTTCCCCCCAGGGGAACGGTGCTGGCTCCCTTCCTGTTCACTCTTTATACTGCGGACTTCTCACACAACACAACACACTGCCATCTACAGAAGTTCTCTGATGACTCTGCGATCGTTGGTCTCATCTCCAGCGGAGATGAAGCTGAGTACAGAGGGCTTATCCAGGACTTTGTGGACTGGTGCCATCGGAACTGCCTCCAGATCAACGCGAGGAAAACTAAGGAGCTGGTGGTGGACTGCCGCAGGCATGGGCAGCCCCTCACAGCACCAGTAAATATACAGGGAACAGACATCGAGATGGTGACATCCTACAAGTACCTGGGTATTCATCTGAACAATAAACTAGACTGGTCACACAATACTGACGCACTCTACAAGAAGGGACAGCGCAGGCTGTTCCTGCTGAGGAGACTCAGGTCTTTTGGTGTACAAGGGGCGCTGCTGAAGTCATTCTATGACACGGTGGTGGCATCAGCCATCACTTTTGGAGTGGTCTGCTGGGGCAGTGGCATTACTGCAGCCGATAGGAAGAGACTGAACAAACTGATTAAGAAAGCTAGCTCTGTCCTGGGGCAACGCCTTGATCCGATGGAGGAGATAGGAGAGAGAAGGACGGTGGCTAAACTGTCATCTCTGCTGGAGTCCGAGTTCCACCCTATGCAGGACACACTGGATGCACTGAGGAGCTCATTTAGCAGCAGACTACATCATCCCAGGTGCACAACCGAGAGGTTTCGTAGGTCCTTCCTACCAACGGCTGTCAGACTGTACAACCTAAGCAGGGCTGCTCGCAGAGATAGCAAAAAGACGTAACAAACTAATAGTTTTTTGAATGCAAAAGATGCAATAGACTTACACAATGGTCCTCTCCGGCATACAACTAGGAACATACCGGTCGCTATGGAGGGTGAGAATATGTATGGGCACATAATCATACCATGTAGGATAACTAAATAGACGGTTATGCTGTTTCATCCCACCTAGCAACAATGCTCTGCACTGTGTGTGTTTATATATTTACATATTTATTCCATCTAGCTACAATGCTCTGCACTGGGTGTGTTTATATTTATATATCTATATATTTATTCCATCTAGCTACAATGCTCCACACTGTGTTTTTATATATCTACATATTATTCCATCTAGCTACATTGCTCCGCATTGTGTGTGTTTATATACTTGCATATTTATTCCACCTAGCTGCAATGCTCCGTACTGTGGGTGTTTATATATTTACATATTTATTCCATCTAGCTACAATGCTCTGCACTGTGTGTTCATATATTCATATATTTATTCCATCCAGCTACAATGCTCTGCACTGTGTGTCTGTGTGTGTGTGTGTGTGTGTATATATATTTTATAGTAATATGTACATATGTATATTAGCTGCTCTTGCTTGCTTGTTTTTTTTCTTGCCTTCTGATTGTTGCTCTGAGTGTTGCTATCCCTGTGCTGTTGCAATCCTGGAATTTCCCCGTTGTGGGACTAATAAAGGCTTATCTTATCTTATCCCAATTGTGTTTTGTGTGTATTTACGCCCAATAGAAAAGTAAATTCCTAAAATGCTTTTTAATGGCAGCTGTAAATGGGGTCTTTGAAGGAAGCTGCTTTAACGAACTAGAAGGTACCTGCTACACTTTGATCCTTTGACTTCACAGTGAATACACGTCTAGAACTTTGCACGTACTGCTCCTGCACCCAGTTTGGTGTTAGTATGTGCCATCATTCATGTTTTCATCGTTCATGAGTCCAGAAAAACAAACAGACAGACAGATGTAAAAACAGTACCCACACCCCACCTACCACCACTGTGGGGAATAACCTCCCAAGCCACTTCGTGTGTGCCCACACACCAGCTCTAAAGCAAGGGGGGCTGAAACAAAAACTTAGCTTATTATGAGATCTAAAAATAGGAGCCCCAAAGTGTGGGTGACATACAGTAAAAGATGACTTGAGATTAGAGAGATGTTTAGATTATTTAGAGCAGTGTTTTTCAGCCAGGGTTCCCTGAAGCGTTCAGGTTTCTGTGGGAAATTTTCTAATTTCACTTCTTAATTGGTCCAAAAAAATTAACTACACAGCCATAGCAAATTATTTGCAGTTTCTTGGACCAAAAGAATTTCCCACAGAAACTTGAACATTCCAGGGAAAGTTACCTAGGTTGTCAGGTTCCAAAACAAACCACTAATGTTAATTTATTAAAGTGAAACAAAGTTGTAAATACCTAGTAGAGCTGCATAGATTAGCTTGAAACTGTGCTAAGTAAAAATAACATTGGTTTATAATATTACTCGAGTATAAGTGATAGTATTCAAGAAGAAATACTTTAATAACATTAAAGTATCTACTAAACTAGAAAAGTACTCATAGAGCGCATACCTCCACCAAGGCTCCTTCCGTTTGTCATGGATCACCTCCAAAATGTAATGGGTTTGTGTGTAGGCCTATAGCCACTTGTGGTGAAAATGGCATCAAAGTCTGTCCATCAGTTTTGGAGTATTGTTGCTAACACACTGTGAGAAGATAAGAGCCTTGGCTGAGGTATGCATTCTCAGATCATCACCAAAATATAATGGGTTCCTCTCTAGGCCAGGAACCACCTCTGGTGAAAATTTCATCCAAATCCATCCAGTAGTTTTTGTGTAATCCTGCTGCACAAATACAAACAAAGCCCTTGGTGGAGGTATGCACTGCCAGATCATCACCAAAATGTAATCATCTGTTCCCCGTGCCGACAACACCCAGCTGTACATCTCCTCTAAATCCCTCACCCCCGCCATTCTCTCCACCATCACCGACTGCCTTACAGACATAAAAACTTGGATGACTAACAACTTTCTCAAGCTAAACAGCAATAAAACAGAAATCATCATTTTTGGACCAAAATCTCTTTTACCCTCTTCCCAGAACTTTTCATTCCAAATCGATGGCCACACAGTCACCCCCTCCCCCCTGGCCAGAAACCTCGGCATTATCATGGACCCCACCCTCTCCTTCAAATCTCACATCAACCATATCTCCAAAACATCATTTTTTCATCTTCGTAATATTGCACGCCTCCGTCCCACCCTCTCACCCTCTGCTGCTGAAATACTCATCCACGCCTTCATCACCTCCAGACTTGATTACTGTAACAGCATTCTGTATGGACTTCCTTCCACCATCCTCCAAAAACTACAGTATGTCCAAAACTCAGCTGCCCGCCTACTTACTCACTCCCGCTCCTGAGACCACATCACTCCTCTCCTCCGTCAGCTCCACTGGCTCCCCATTCAACAGCGCATCAACTTCAAGATCCTCCTCATCACCTATAAAGCTCTTCATAACCTCGCCCCTTCATACCTAACGGACCTTCTGTCTCGTCATTCTCCCACTCGTCTCCTCCGCTCTGCTGACGCTCACCTTCTTACCCCCATCACCAAGACAAAATTCCACACCCTGGGTGATAGAACATTCGCCATCGCCGCACCAACCCTCTGGAATTCCTTGCCCCTTCACATCCGGTCTGCCAACACACTTGCTTCTTTTAAAAGTCAACTCAAAACCCATCTTTTTAAATCTACCTATAAAAACTGACTGCCTCTTCTACCTTTGTGTACCTATGTGTATGTGTTTACCCATTCTCTGTATGTTTGTCCCTATGCTGCTTTGTAAAGCATCTTTGAGTATTTAGAAAAGCGCTATATAAGACTGATGTATTATTATTATTATTATTATTATTATTATTATTATTACACACCTTTCCTGAAAATTTCATCAAAATCCGTTCATAACTTTTTGAGTATTGTTGCTAACACACTGTGAGAAGATAAGAGCTTTGGCTGAAGTATGCATTCTCAGATCATCACCAAAATCTAATCATCTGTTCTCTGTGCCATTACACACCTTTCCTGAAATTTTCATCAAAATCCGTTCATAACTTTTTGAATTATGTTGGTAACAGACAGACAGACAAACAGACAAACAGATAGACAAACCCCAGTAAAAACATTACCTCCTTGGCGGAGGTAAAAAGGTACTTGAGTACTGAGTAATGATTTTACGCTCACCAACTTGCAAGGTTCTTCTCATTAATTTTCTTTTTTGTTTCTCATAAATTTAATAGTTTTCTTATCAATTTCGGTCTTTTTTTCCTCATAAATTTAGAATTTTCTTGACCAGTTTGAGTTTTTTTAATTAACTTGTGCAATTTTTCTTCCAAGTTTACATTGTTTTTACACTAATTGCTTAGAATACAAGGTGGAAATGTATGTATAAAAGTTATATAAATGTGTGTAAAAGATCACAAATGCATCACAAAAAGTTGCCAATTGACTTTTTAAAATTATTTTTTCCTTACAGATCTGCATCTTCTTGAGACATTTATGAACTTTTTATGCATACATTTCTCTTTTTTTTTTTGTTAATGTGACATTTTTTCTCATAAAACTGCAACTTTTTTTATACTTTTGCAACTATTTTTCTTGTAAATTTGCAACTTTTTTCATAATTTTGGTACCCTTTTCTTGTAGATTTCCTGCCTTTTTTCTGTAAATTTGCAACTTCACTTTTTGTTTTCTCTTATGTGTTAGTCTAAGGAAAATCAAATATAAACTAGAGAGGGTGCCCACTAATATTATCCAGTTTATAAAAGGAAACTGTAATAAATCAAATATTCCTGCAGTCACAATAGGGAAAACAATAATTTCACATCTGATGGGGGAAAAAACTGATGAGAGAAATATTTTACTCACATTCAGTCTAAATCAGTGAAATCAAAAGTAACTTAGAGTATGACCAAATTCATGAGGTAAAGGTGCGTTTTTTTCCCTGCAAAAATGTACTGTCAATGTCAAGTACTCCTACAATAAAACTCCTGGTGAAAGTGCAGTTTTGTAAAGAAATTACTTGGGTGGGCAATATAAGCTGCGGCTTCAGCCATCACCCATTTTGGATAACTTACGTGGAATTGTATAATAAGAGGAGTCTTTGTCTAATTTGACCTTGTTGTTATATTATTCAGTTTCTTTTAACCTGTACTGTACTATCCGAAATAAATTCATTCATTCATTCATTCATTCACTTGACTCCTGGAGTAAATCTGACTCATTACTACTCCCCTCTGCTACCTCTAAGGGATTCACAGTAAAATCTTCCCTCCCAACTGGTCTGCCAGCCCTTCAGGTTTTGTATTCAGCACGGAGGAATGATAAGTATGGCCACCATGTCGTCTCTGCAGATATGCCCCAGCCTCTCTGCTGTTTGTCTGTGTAACTGGCACTCAGAGGCTGTTGGCCCTCGGGGGAACTCATTATCACAGACCAGCATGTCGATGCTGGCCAAAAAAGCTTTTTGCTTCCACCATTACAAAGTATATTGTGTGTAGGATTTCATAACCATGGTAATGGGCTATTAAAGTGTTGTTAATATCACCACTGGGTGGTTCACTTGTCAGTCTGTGGTGATGGCATGCAGACCTTTCTGTCAGGGCTTTGTTATATAATGCTCTTTCTTATTCTATTTTGTCTTGGTTTTCCGGACAAAACACATCTTTAAATCAACTGTTTAGAAACTATGCCAATGAAAGTATCAAGGTGCTGTGCCTCGGTGCCTGTGGCATGGCAGCATGGGCGGCTGTAAAAACGAGGCACTACGACCTCTACTGGTCCAGGATAGTTATTACAATACCTTTTTTCGCTGGGGCACTGACAGAACTGGTGGGTTAAATTTGTGTTTATTTCAAAAACAAACTGTTATTTTGAAATTCTGGCAAATCAAAAGGCGAGAAAATATGGTAATACAATGATGCAAGCCTTTACTTCCACTTAATTTTGACTGGGTGAGCTGAAACAGAGAGGCAGACAGACAGACAGACGAACAGATACACACAGCCACGAGCAGATGCACTAACTTATTACTGCATGACTCTGTTTCACCGAGGCATAAAAATGACAAATAAGACAGTTACAGGGCTACAGTAATTAGCTGGCAAGTTAAGCTTGACATGAAGGGTGTAGATATAACCCATTAATCATGTTTCTTTAAATGGTCAAAAATTAAAAATGTTGCTCAGCTTCTCAGGTTTACATTTCACTGAACAACACTGGCTTCTGAAGCATCAGTCTTGCACGTTTTTCTTTTTTTTCCCAAAATAAATGGTAATCTACAAGCTCCACATTAAAACAAGAGAAACAATTTGCTCTAAGGAGAGCTGAACTTCCTCAAAGATGTGGGGAGGCCTCTGGTGAGTCACTAATTAGCTGCCACAGATTTGACTAAAAATGAAAAGATACTGCTGCAATGCAAGTTCATGTTTGGAGCTTGGAAAACAATTGATGTTTTTTCTCTTTGCAGTCACACAAACAACTCGTTGTCTGTCCCCTCTCGTTGCTTCGCTCCTGCCTGCAGGTCCATCTGATCTTTTGCAGACGTGAAACACTGAGTGCGTTTTATGGTCAGAGCAGCATCTGCGGGTTCCAAACGCTGCAGAGGCAGCCAAACAGGGTGCTGTGCTGTCGTCACAACATCAGCATCCCTGTTTATTTTAGTCTGCCGTGGAATTCCCTCTGACACCTAATGCCTTAAAGAAGCTTTAATCTCCCCAGCAGCGCCACAGGAATCCCCCCCCCCAACACTCTTTAGTATAAAAAGTTTGGAGAAGTAGCAGGAGTGCCAGAGAGGAGCAACATACAGTGGGGCTTTACTGACTCCGATGAAGGGTTGGCACGCTCCACGATACCTGAGGCAGGTCTTGGAAACACTCGGCCCAGTCTGTTCAGTACATGGGTGTCTGGCTCCGGGGTTCAACCAACAAGCTGCACTGTTTACCAGCTGATGGCAGAAGGAGAGGGAGAGAGCAATGTACAGTAGCTGACTCAGTGGCTTCACACTGCCTGCTGCGAGCTGGAATTTGTGTTTATGTCTGTTTAATTTATTAGCATCTGCATGCTCATATAGTGTGTCCAAGAGGGAAGCCATCTGAATGAGGCATGTGGGTGACTGCACCGACGGCGTGAAGCTAAAGCCGTAAGCTAAGCACTCAGTCCACCACAGATCTGATGTGCAGTGCGCTTTCTCCAGCCTGAAACAACATCCATGACATCTGCACACAGGGAAAGCATTACCGGGCTGTGATACTGGTCTTTCTATCACTGTCTACCAAAAGCAAGACTTGCTCTTGCTCTTTTCCGTACAAACCTACTGCTGCTGCAGCCAGGGTGGGTGTTTGTTGCAAAGAAAAATACACATGAATGCTTTTGAAGTGGGAACCACACACTATTTTTTGTGTGATTCATCATGATGATCCTGTCCTATATACAGTGGTGTGAAAAAGTGTTTGCCCCCTTCCTGAGTTCTCATTTTTTTTGTATGTTTGTCACCCTTAAATGTTTCAGATCATCAAACAAATTTAAATATGAAACGAAGATAACACAAGTAAACACAAAATGCAGTTTTTAAATGAAGGTGTTTATTATTAAGGGGGGAAAAAAATCCAAACCTACATGGCCCTGTGTGAGAAAGTGATTGCCCCCTAAACCTAATAACTGGTTGGGCCATCCTTAGCAGCAACAATTGCAATCAAACATTTGCGATAACTGGCAATGAGTCTTTTACAGCGCTGTGGAGAAATTTTGGCTCACTCATCTTTGCAGAATTGTTGTAATTCAGCCACATTTGTCATGAACCGAGGGCTGGAGATTTTCTCCAGACTCGGTTTCATGGCCTTTGTCCTGCTTATTTTTCATCTGTTATATTTTATGCCTGTTGGGTTTTGGTGTTAGCCATTTTTCTGTTTGTTAGTGCCTCGTTTTTTATTCTGTATTTATTTTTTGTTAAGGTGTTATCCTGTATTTCTGTTTTCTCTCCTTTTGACAGCTATCAGGGGCGTGGAACTTGTGGGGGCGTGCCCTGTCAGCTGTTAGTTGGGTTTGCCTCTCTCTCAGTCGCACCTGATCTCAGTTGTGTATCTCTGCCTTCCTGCCCGCTCAGTGCTCACACCTGCCATGTATTATCTAAGGGGTTTTGAGCCTTATTTAAGAACTCTGTTGTTCACTTTATTTGGTCGCTGCTTTGTATCGTCAACCTTCAACTCCACCAGAGCACCGTCCACTCTGGTGAATCAATCTGTAAGTAATCCTCTTCTCGCTCACCAGTCTGTTTGTTGGAGCACTTTGTGTTAATTCTTAATCCTCTTCTCACTCGCCAGTTTGTTTGTTGGAGCATTTTGTGTTAATTCTTTATTTCAATAAACTTCACAAACGGCAAGTCAGCACCTGGATCATTTTTCTCTGTTCTGAAGGAGCAAAACATGACAACATTGGAGGGTTTTCGAGCATGAACCACTTTTGTAAGGTTATGCCACAGCATCTCAATTGGATTCAGGTCAGGACTTTGACTAGGCCACTCCAAAGTCTTCATTTTGTTTTTCTTAAGCCATTCAGAGGTGGACTTGCTGGAGTGTTTTGGATCATTGTCCTCCTGCAGAACCCAAGCGTGCTTCAGCTTGAGGTCACGAATAGATGGCCGGACATTCTCCTTCAGGATTTTTTGGTAGACAGCAGAATTCATGGTTCCATTTACCACAGCAAGTCTTCCAGGTCCTGAAGCAGCAAAACAGCCCCAAACCATCACACTACCACCACCATATTTTACTGCTGGTATGATGTTCCTTTTCTGAAATGCTGTGTTACTTTTATGTTAGATGTAATGGGACACACGCTTTCCAAAAAGTTCAACTTTTGTCTTGGCAGTCCACAGAGTATTTTCCCAAAAGTCTTGGGGACCATCAAGATGTTTTCTGGCAAAACTGAGATGAGCCTTTATGTTCTTTTTGCTCAGCAGTGATTTTTGTCTTGGAACTCTGCCATCCAGGCCATTTTTGCCCAGTCTCTTTCTTATGGTGGAGTCAAGAACACTGACCTTAACTGAGGCAAGTGAGGCCTGCAGTTCTTTGGATGTTGTTGTGGGGTCTTTTGTGACCTCTTGGATGAGTCGTCGCTGCGCTATTGGGGTAATTTTGGTTGGCCGGCCACTCCTGGAAAGGTTCACCACTGTTCCATGTTTTTGCCATTTGTGGATAATGGCTCTCACTGTGGTTTGCTGGAGTCCCAAAGCTTTAGAAATGACTTTATAACCTTTTCCAGACTGATAGATCTCAATTACTTTGCTTCTCATTTGTTCCTGAATTTCTTTGGATCGCAGCATGATGTCTAGCTTTTGAGGATCTTTTGGTCTGCTTCACTTTGTCAAGCAGGTCCTATTTAAGTGACGTCTTGATTGAGAACAGGTGTGGCAGTAATCAGGCCTGGGTGTGGCTAGAGAAATTGAACTCAGATTTCCAAACCACAGTTAATTTATGTTTTGGGGGGGGGCACTTTTTTACACAGGGCCATGTAGGTTTGGATTTTTTTTCCCCTTAATAATAAACACCTTCATTTAAAAACTGCATTTTGTGTTTACTTGTACTATCTTTGTCTAATATTTAAATTTGTTTGATGATCTAAAACATTTAAGTGTGACAAACATACAAAAAAATGAGAAATCAGGAAGGGGGCAAAAAACACTTTTTCACACCACTGTAATAATAGCACAGTGGTTCATATCTGGAGCATCAGGCAAAGACTAATGTATGGAGAGCCACCATTATAAAGCTCCACATTCCTCATCTTTTACGACTGCAAAAAAAAATCAAATGTTCAGTGTTTAGCCAGTTATTTCAATGCAGGCTCTACCTTACGAAGTCAGCCGACAACAATCGTGCCGTTTAATCAGCACCTTAATATGTAACAGCGTTTAGGTGGATGGGTTATCTCGGCAAAGGAGAAGTGCTCTTTTACTATCACTGATGCATTTTGTAATGTTTTAAGCTTTCTATGAGAAGTAATAACATAAGCACACAGTTGTAACATCCTAGATCACACGCAATCCCAAGGGAAATTGCTGGTAGTGATAACAATTGTTATACTATAGGCTTTGGTGCGACTCCTAGCTTCCTTCTCCTTCCCTTTTCCCTTTTATGCTCCAAGGTATCTAAGCTGCCAGTCAGAATTTTGACAGAATATTCAGACATCTGTAAAAACCAGCAGAAACCAAATGTTCATGAGAAAAAGCCTGAGCTTTGTGTTCATAGTACATAAACTGCCCTGGTTGTGCCAGTGTTTAATAAAAGCTTCATTGTTTGATTGGTTGTCCAGCCAATTTTTAGCAATTTTAAAGCACATTTTTGATCATCCAGTTAAAGAAAATGTGACATGTTGCCTGTTTCCATATGGGGGAGGGGGTGTTCATGAAAGCATGGCCAATCAGATGACAGTTCACCAGTTAATTTTCACATGTATCCATCCATTTTTTTACATAAATCTATTTTGGTTGAAAAGCAGTAATTGTACCAGATATGTAACACACACACTACTCACAAAAAGTTAGGGATATTTGGCTTTCGGGTGAAATTTCAGGATGCACCTAAAATGCACTATAACTTTTCCAGGTGAACTTAATTTGACCTTCTCTAAGCTTTTGAATGCACATTTCCAACTGTTCAATACTTCAATAATTTTTGGATAACTTGCCGTTCTCTAACAAGGTGCTTAATGCCAAAATTCACAACAGGTGTTTGATCTATGAATTAACCAATAAAATTTCTGGTTCAATTAGAACTGGTATTTAAACAGTCCTCTTCATCATGCTGTTCACATTTTGACATCATGAGACCAAGACGACACCTAACAATGGATCAACAGTACCTCCCCATTGCGAGGCTTCAAATAAGATGTTCTCAGAGGAAAGTGGCCACTGAGCTTAGAGTGTCACAGAGTGTCATCAGCAGGTTGCAACAGAGATACAGAGAGACTGGAAGAGTCACAGAAAGGCATAGAAGTAGATGTCCTTTGGCCACATCACATGCTGAGGACTGCTTCGTTATGAACAGTGCCCTGCAGAACCGGATGATAAATGCCACTCAACTCCAGGCACATTTAAGGGAGATGAGAGGCACCCAAGTGTCATGTCAGACCATTCAAAACCTTTTACATCAGCATGGTCTGTGTGCTAGATGACCTGCAAGGGTACCTGACCACACCACCAGGCACAGGCATCATCATTTGCATGGACCAGGGAGCATTTATGCTGGACAAGGGACCAGTGGGCCTCAGTGCTGTTCTCTGATGAAAGTTGATTCACATTGAGCAGAAATGATGGCCGCCAATGATGTTGGAGATGTCAAGGAGAGTGCTATGCATCAGCCACTGTTGTGATGCCATTACACTCTGCAGGTGTATCTAGTCCATACAGACCTGCCCTACACCCTGTGAATGGTACAGTGACAAGCTGATACTACCTGAATAACATCATTAATCCAGTTAGTGTGCCCCTGCATGAACAACACAGGCATAATTTCATCTTCATGGACAACAATGCTTCAGCTCATCAAGGTTTCATCATTAGGAAACGGCTGCTGGAGGCTGGGGTATCTGGATGGAGTGGCCTGCACTTTCTCCAGACCTGAATCCCATAGAAAACCTATGGGATCAGCTGAGTCGCTGTGTAGAGGCTTGTAACCCTGCACCCTACAACCTCAATGACCTGAGGGCCTCAAAAAGAGTGGAATGCCATGCCTCAGCAGATAATAAGTCGACTTGTGAACAGCATGAGACGTTGTTGTCAAGCTGTAATTGATGCTCAAGGGCACATGACAAGTTATTGAGACACTGACATTTTTTGTTGTGGTATACCCACCACTGTTGTTGGCTTTTGTTTCAATAAATTGTTTAAAATGAGGAAATCACCATTGCATGCTTCTGCTTAAATGCCCTGCTTTCATGATATTATATCACTGTAGCGTGAATTTTTTACATTTTCCATAAATTTCACCCAAAAGCCAAATATCCCTAACTTTTTGTGAGTAATGTATGAGTCGTAACGTAACATTATCATGAAATCTGTTTCACACGTTGGCACCTCCTTTTTGTAATAAATACGCTGAGCTTTCAATGTGTATTTAAAAAAAATCTACAAATAAGCACACTTGCCACTACATTTGCAGCATATTTAAGCGGCGTATTTAACAAAGCCTTTCAAACGGGATGGAAGTGAGCTGAGACTAATGCGCGCCCACCGGGCCGCTGCTATGTGCTTTATCTTTCCTGCGCCGATCTCCACCGGCTGGAACACTCTCACCTGCTCCACTGCCTCCGGGCTTTATTCCACACCCACTAAAACCCGTCGCTCTCAGCCTTTTGAAGGCCGTGCTGTTTGCTCTCGCCGTTTTCTTTCTTTTACAGTGAGGCATGCAGTGAACTATGCCAGATATTCTAAGCGTAGGCTGGCAAAAGGTATAGCCACGGTTAAGCAGGGAGCAGGAGGCGTCATGGGAATTTAAGAAAAGCTTGGCACACTTTTAAATACCTTACTTTTATATAACACTCAAGCTGTGACGGTCCAGGCAAATAGGAGATGTGACAGTTACTGGCCACAACAATGTGATGATACCAGGATGTGGCATCAGACCTGGTTCTAGAATGACTACAGACTGTAACACATGGCCGCATGAGTAATGTTGACAGTCTCACTTTGGTGAAAATGCCTTTGAAACTCCCCACTCAAATGACTGCTCTGTGGTCAGGATCAAACTCGAGCAGGGAGGGATTTTTTTTACCTTATCTTCTCACCCTAAAAGGTGTTTTCGAATACTGGGAAATCCCCCCTCATCTCCCCCTTTTTTTCTCATTTAAACAGAAATGATGACATTAGAGGACAAAATGTCAGTTGCTGAAGTATTAAGATGGGATCCATCCACATGTCCATTCTTCACACGGGGTGGAGATCATTGAGATCACTGTGTGACATCAAAAAGGTCAGAACTCCAAATGATCCTTCAGTGATCTCTATCGGTCTTTCATCAAACGCTCAGGGATCCTCACTAATCTCTCAGCCATCTCTACTTTTGGGGAGGAAAAATTTGGCATCCATTGAAAGACTGCTGAGTGATCATTGAAGGATCAGTGACAGATCATTGGAAGAGCAGTGAGATTCTCGAGCGGTCAAGGAGTGCCAAGGAGTGCTAAATATATATATACCTCTTTGATCGCACAACAAACTCTCAATGATCCCTCAGCGATCGCTCTTGGTCTCTCAGTGATCTCTCAATGATCTTTCAAAGATCTCTAAACATTGCCATGAAAATTGTACAATAATCTCCCAAACATTTACACAGAAGCAGCTTTTTTGAGCTTTTAGTAGACTGTTGAGAGATCGGGTGAGTTTTTGATCTCTCAATGGTCACCCAACGATCTCCATCTGTGTAAAGGGGTCCTTACTTGCAGTAAAGGATAAAGGGTGATTAGTACATCCTAGTGACTGTTCTATTATAATTTTGTAAGATGACCAAGAAGCAGGCAACAAAAAAGCCCTTCTGATGGATCAAAGAGGGGCCCCACTTTGACTACTTCTTATTAATCCACCATCTTTGCAGCCTTGTTGCTGTTTACTGTGGAGGGAAACCCTGCAAGTTCCAGCCAAAAAACACAAATTCCATTGCTAGCCTTTTTCTTCATTTCACTTTTTCCATTCAGGCACGCACACACGCACGCAGCCCCTTTCCTTTTCCTGCGAACCACCCTCCGCCCTCCTGCTATCGTCCAGTGATCGGGGCTAGATTTTTGGAGGACGGCAGCTGCAAACAGGGAGCTTCTTGTGCCAGATTGGCAGAACTTTGTGCTCGGAAAGAAGGAGAAAAAAAAAAAGCCAATCCTCTGGTGGGCTCCCCGACAGAATCGAGGGGCACGAGGCCAAGGAGAAGCCCCGGCCAACTATAACAAACAAAAAAGGCTTTCCCCGGTTCTCCCAGGCAGCACGTTCCACTGTTTGACAATGGTTGCCATGGAGGTTGTTTTTCGCTTCACAACAGTGTCAATATGTCCAGGTCGTCTGGAGGGTGACACTTTTTTCTCCCTCCCTCCCTCCTTCTCTTTAATGCATAACGTCCATTTCCTGCAGATGAACCTCCACAACCGGCAACACGACCACTGTGGAACGGAGGATGTCGACGACCAAAACTGCCTTTAAAATCTCCCCCAACTGACAGAAGACACTCTCACTTCACTAGAAGACTTCATTCAGTTGGAAGAGGTTTCCCCTGCCTGCTGGGTGCTGCTGGATGTGGCCTGGCATTAATCCTGTCAGAGGGTAATGGGGTTGACAAGCATAAGTATAAACATATGACTCACAATCCCCGTTATTTCCACCTTGAATGGAACATAACGAGCCCTCCTGGCTGGGATTGTTTTAACAGGGCAAGCTTGTTGTTCAGAGGGACACTATAGCACATAGGTTGTTGGAGTGGGTTCTGTGAAGAGGCCGTGGTGCAGATACTGTAAATATCCTTGAATTGTTCAGAGGAAAAGTCATCTCGCTTTCGAGGAGATCTTATCATCCTCATCTTTCACAGAAGGACATATCCATCACTTTTGTCTGCCTTTTCCTCTTTTTTTTTTCCGACATCATTGCATTAGGTCTGCAACCTGCAGATCCTGAGCCATTTGCAGCTCTTCTGCCCATACCCGGAGGTCCCACACAAGAAAAAAATGTCACAAATCTAAAGGCAAAAAAAATGTAAAATTTGCAATAAAAGATGCAAATTTATGAGAAAAAGTAACAAATTCTGCATTTGTTTGACCTTCTTTGAAATTGTAAATGCATTTTGTGGCTCCATGGAGATTGTTTTTTTTTAACTCAAGTTGCACCACATGACTACAGGTTACCGTCTCCTGCACTAACCCCACATATGCAGATGCACACTGTGAAGCACAACTACTTGTGTTGAATAGAAAAGCATTAACTTACACTCACCATCATCTAGGTAGGCCTGGTCCAAGTTCTCCTCCTTCACCGTCACCCGTCTTTGCCCGTCCACCGGGGGCTCCATCTGCACTCGGCCCTTCGGCGGCCCCTTCTGCCCGTACGGCTGCTGCTGAATCACTGTAGAATAGTGCTGTGGGTGGGTCACTGCTGCCTGAGCCTGCGGCGGTGTGGGAGAGTGGGTGGCAGCGGCCTGTGGAGGGTAGCCATCGCAGTATATGATGTGCTGGTTGTCGGGTTGCGGGGTGGCGAGGGGCTGAGGGTCTCCTGCTCGAACCAGGTGGTGGTGGTTGGTGGGAGAGAACTGGATGATGGACGGGTGCTGGCTGGCGCCGATGGGACCTGCAGACTGAGCTGGGGAGCCCGTATGGACCAGGACTGAGCGGTGGGCATCGGGCATCATCCCTCCAGCCTGCCAGATACTCGGACTGCTGCTGAGACTCTTCCCCGGACGCGGGTACACAATGGCCGCGCTCTGCTGCTGGAAAAGCGTGTCCTGATTTGGAAGGCTGGAGCTGAGACGCTGGCAGGAAGCCATTCCAGAGATGAGGCCATTGTCTGGGTGGAGGATGCTACGTGAGTTATGATAGTAGGAGTGAGGGGACAGGCCCAGGATCTGAGGCATGGCGAAGCCCATATGCTCCACTTCGTACTCATCTAAAGGCTCTGTCTTAATGGATGGAGCTGGAAAGACAAAAGTGACTGTAAACACTCGGATATTTACATCTGCTGATTTGGCGTTTGAGGCTAAGGTGCATTCTTACCTGCCAGTGGGGTGTAGGTGAAATGCTGAGGTTGGCTGCGCTTCCTCTTGCCATTAATTACGTAGAAGTTCACTTTGACAGGATGGCAGATGGATGCATCTCTGTAGGAGGGCACCTCCACAAACAGCATACTCTGCAAGATAGTGCTCTGTTATGCACTGAAACACAGCTGCTGGAGAGACAGACATGTCTGGCATACTTCACAGATGAAATGAAAGTGTGCGAAGCTGGCCTAGGCAAAATTAGTTAGTTAGTTCCCTTCCACAGCATGTGGAACACCATATGGTGTATGGGGCGGCGCCTATCTCCGTTTCTCTGACCCTAGGCCACACAGCTATTGTAAGTAGTGAAAGGTACTGTGGGGGGTCAGTCCTCTGGTAGCTCTGTGTGTAACTTTCCTTTCCCTGTTCTATTATGCTGAGCACCAAGCTAGAAGGCAGAAAGTGCCCTTTTTATATGGTCTTTGGTATGACCCGGCCAGGATTTGAACCCTGTCCTCCCGGGTGTGGGGTGGATGCTCTACCAACTAGGCCACCACTCTGGTACTAGGCAAAATAGTTCTGTTTAAATCTGGAAATAAATCAATTGCCATCCTGCAGCAGTTTGTAATACAAGTGAGCTGACAGGAGAGCTGCATCACAGCAGCCCCTCTGGGCTCTGAACAGCCTACACAACGTTTGACACCTGTTGCAGCTTCTTTGCAGTGACAACTCTTGTCAGAGAAAAGCTTTGCTATTGACTGCACTGCAAGTATGAGTGGGGCATGACGGGGAATGGAGGGGACGCTACAAGAGGCAGGCATTTTTTTTCTAATTCAGGATTTTTTCTTGTTTCTAAGATTTCTACCTACTGCAGCTTTAAAGAGACAGTGCAAAACAATTATGTTACCCTCTGGCCTATAGCACAATCAGGACTTGTTTGGTTACAGAAAAGGTGTGAATTCCATCTTCAGTGGTTTAAATTAGGTTGGCATGAGGCTATTTTAAAAGCCAAGGAAAAGGTGGGTCCCCTCCATGGATCGCCTCCTTATCGTGGGGGGGAGGGGTTTACCTCCCCTAATGATCCCAGGAGCTACGTTGTCAGGGGCAACCTGCCCCTTGTAGGATCTCCTAAGACAAACTGGTCCTGGGTGAAGGACCAGACTAAGAGCGTTCCAGTGGAACCCCATGAAAAAAGTTACAACAGTGACCTAGAATACCCAAAGGAGCCACTTGGATCTGTCCAAAAGTGGGCTCACCAACTGTGGGAGGGATCACGGGGATCATGGTGATGGATGTGATGGGTTGAGTCAGATAACAACTGAGCAACCCACACCAAAAAACAAACAGACTGACAAATAATGCCAGAAAAGAGGTCAATTTAGGGGTGAACTTGCCCTTTAATAAATAATCTGATGCACAGTATAGCACGTACAGGCTGGCTCTTATCTTTGTCCACTGTTGCTTCCATTTCCCAGATTTGCTGCCCATCTGAAAAGAAGCAAAGACAAAGTAAAAACCTTAAACTCAGTCGAGGAATGTCATGATTATTTGTATGGTGAGAATGATCCTTTCAAATACAAATACGTGTTATTTTTGTAA
The DNA here is from genome assembly GCA_020510985.1 of Pholidichthys leucotaenia. Taxonomy (NCBI): domain Eukaryota; kingdom Metazoa; phylum Chordata; class Actinopteri; order Cichliformes; family Pholidichthyidae; genus Pholidichthys; species Pholidichthys leucotaenia. The sequence goes on from CM035843.1 coordinate 257,899,797, forward strand.
AAGTACAGGTACTGAACAGTCAACACACAAAGAGGAAAAAACACAATTTTGCTTCTTGCTTCCTCTTCTAAAAGAGAGCGCACCAGACAGACACATTTCCCCCAAAGACACATCGAGTTCATCTATTAATCAGATTACACGTGTCTGCGCCTCAGTGCGGTACTGACAGACTGTTAGCAAAGAAACGCAACCGTGCCGGCCGTGAGGAGAAGCACAAGCGTCTGCACCACTCTGTGTCGATAGCGGCCGGCGGTTCATGTTACATCACACTTCATCGGTTTACACTCGGGCTGCCGTTTACATGCAAGAGCTGAAAAACAAAACTGGCCTGCGAGTGCAAGCTTCAATGTGCCCAAACACATGAGAGGACATGTGCTGCAGTGAGTACTGTAGGTGGGAAACCCTGGGTAAAAGCAAAAACACATGGCTTGAATGAGTCAGCAAGAGAAAGGGGGATTCCACACACGTTGCCAGTTTTTTTTCTTAGCTTTATTTTTCTGATGAACTCCCTCCACTTCTGTAAAACGTGACTGCTTTCTTGGCATTTGTATTTGTTTGCATTTTGTTGCATTTCCACTCCAAGGGGGATCTCCAACTTGTTATCCCGTTGAAGATAATTGTAAGTGGCGATGGAAAAGAGAGACTGATGGAGCTGGGGGGAGAGGGAGTAGCTTGGCTTGGCTGGGAAGCTTTCCGACCTTCCATACAGCTCTCCCCGTCCAAGTCTTAGGAGTCAGGGGAGCTCCAGCCAGAGGCAGCTGTCTCTCATGCAGAGGGGTTTAACAGCTGAACGGGTCCAGGACTTTGTGTCATACAGAAACTCTCCAAAACAACGGCAATCCCTCTTTTTCTGACTTGGTGTTACTATCCATTACTGAGCTATGTCGTAACACAGCAGCAGGGAACTCCATGGAAGAAAAATGGGGGTGGGGGTGTGCAGGTACAGGTTTTTGTTGAGATGAGCTTTGTAGTGCTTGCATTAAAAAAACACACACACACACAAACATGTCACTGCTTTTAGACATGTGAGTCACAATCAGACCAGTATTTTGATAAAACCAACCCATTCACAGAGCTTTAGTGCAGGAGCTACGGGCAAATACAGCAGATGAAAGAAGAACAAAGGTAATAAATGAAAACACTTTCATCACCTGCTTAAAGTCAAATAGCTTCACTATAATGAAATCTGTCAGTAGAAATAAGAATTTGAAAACATCTAAATCAAGAACACTGCACACAGCAATTTTAGTCAGCTATATATACTGTAATTAAAGGGTGAAAAAAAATCAACTTTTCTAGATCAGTTGCAAATTTATGAGTAAAAAGTTACACATGTACAGTGCTGTGAAAAAGTATTTGCCCCTTCTTGATTTCTTATATTTTTGCATATTTGTTACACTTAAATCTTTCAGCTCATCAAACAAATTTTAATACTGGACAAAGATAACCCGAGTAAATACATAATGCAGTTTTGAAATGATTATTTCATTTATTAATGGAAAAAAAATCTATCCAAACCTACTGAGCCCTATGTGAAAAAGTAATTGCCCCTAAACCTAATAACCAGTTGTGCCACCCTTGGTGGTACCAACTGCAATCAAGCATTTGTGACAACTGGCAGTGAGTCTTTTATTTAGCTGTTGAGGAATTTTGGCCCACTCTTCTTTGCAGAATTGTTTTAATTCAGCCTTACTGGAGGACTTGAGCTTGAGGCCACAAACTGATGGTCGCACAGTCTCCTTCGGGATTTTCTGGTACAGATCAGAATTCATGGGTCCATCATTTACAGCCAGTTGTCCAGGTCCTGAAGCAGCAAAGCAGCCCCAGACCATCACACTACCACCACCATGTTTGACTGTTGGTATGATGTTCTTTTCATGAAATGCTTTGTTAGTTTTACGCCAGTTGTAACAGGATGCACGCCTTCCAAAAAGTTCAGCTTTTGTCACATCAGTCCACAGAGTATTTTCCCAAAGTCTTGGGGCTCATCAAGATGGTTTTTGGCAAATGTGAGATGAGGCTTTGAGTTCTATTTGGTCAGTAGTGGTTTTTGCCTCGGAACTCTGCCATGGATGCCATTTTTGTCCAGTCTTTTTTTATTGTTGAATCATGGACCAGTGCCCAAACTGAGGCAAGTGAGGCCTGCAGTTCTGTAGATGTTGTACTGGGTTTTTGTTTCTCATCTGTTCTTGAACTTCTTTAGATCATGGCATGATGTGTTGCTTTTTGAGATCTTTTTGCCTACTTCCCTTTGTCAGACAAGTTCTATTTAAGTGATTTCTTGATTCAACAGGTCTGGCATCAATCAGGCCTGGGTGTGGCTAGTGAAATTTAATTCAGCTTTCCAAAAATGTGGTTAATCACGGTTAATTCATGATGTAACAAGGGGGACAATTACTTTTTCACATAGGGCCAGGTAGGTTTGGATAGCTTTTTTTCCCTTAATAAATGAAATAATTTTTTAAAAACTGCATTTTATATTTACTCAGGTTGTCTTTGTCTAATGTTAAAATTTGTTTGACGATCTGAAGCATTTAAGTGTGACAAACATGCAAAAAATATAAGAACTCAAGAAGGGGGCATATAGTTTTTCACAGCACTGTATGTGAAAACATTATTTAATTAAAGAAAACACATTTCAAAAAATAAAAAAGTCTTACTTTTTTATATAAAAAAAAAAAACCTATGAGACCTTGAAAATTTAATGTCTCAAAATTTACAAGAAAAAATTCACACACAAGAGAAAAAGTCAAAAATTTATTAAACAGCTGCACATTTCTCCAAGAAATGAAGTTTAACTATACATTTAACCATGAGGAAAAATACGTAAATTATAAGTCACAAATTTATGTGGAAAAACTTAAAGCACTGTGTAACTTTCTTGTTCTGGCTAGGAAAACTGAAAAGACTACAACTATGGTAATTATGACCTCAGTTCCAACAGCCAATCACAGGGTGGTTTGTTGTTGGTGCCTAAAGTTATGCCCTGTGATTGGCTGTTGGGACTCAGGTCATAGTGGGCATAGTTGTAGTCTTTTCAGTGCTCCTGCCAAGAACTGAGCTGTTGCGGGCTATGGGAGAAGTAACATTCACCCTGTCAAAGGTTGATGTACCATAAAAACAATTATGGAAACATTATTTTAACATGAAAATCCATCAGTGTTGCTTTAAAGTGATGAGAAAAGAGTCACAAAATTCAGGAGAAAATCTTACAAATTAGTGAGTGTAAAGTTGTTCCACTCTACTGAAGTTGCTTTTTTTACAGATATGTTCTTATTCTTTTTTGGTGTCTACTCTGACTTTTGTTTGAGTAATTGATGTCACACAGTTCAGCTGCTTGTACAGGAGTACAATGTCTGGCTATTCTACCCACCTCTGGTAATCCATATTTAGGTTTAATCTAGGTTCAGTTAAACCCATTTAAGATGGTGTTCTGTTGAATAAGTGGTTTTCAGTTTTTTCAGAGAAAAGGTGTGAGGACAAAAGGAAGTCAGGAAGTAGCGTTATCCTTTGACTCATGCAAATAACTCATTTATTTATATGGTATTATGAACTTGCTGCACAGACCAAATAAGAGCCATTGCTTATCATTACACAGTTATGGTGTTGACTTAACACTACAATGTGTAGTTTTACACCAGACCACAAAGGTTATATAAACTCACTGACAGATCTGGTGAACAGGCAGTGCTTGTTTTAAAAAGCAAATGCATACAGTACAACAGTCCTTGGAAATGGAAACATTCATTATCAAGTGATCAGCGTTGCTCGGGTTAATGAGATTCATTCGGTGTCACTTACCCTGTGTTTTTTCCATAAAAATGACCTTGGAATCAGAGCTGAAGTTCTGCCCAGTCAGGATCATCTGCTGGCCACCCAGAACCGAGCAGCTGTCCATGTCCTGCTTCTCCACCATGGGAAGCTCATGGGCTGAACGCTGGGCTGGAAGGACAGAGAGAAGGGGAATGCTTACTCATTTTCTCTGCTTTATATCACTGCAACTTTGTTGTTTTTTTATTATGCAATGAAGCAAACTAGACATTTGAAGACCTTACGTGTACTTTATATTAGCTTAGAATATGTGCTTGTCACATGCAAAAGAATTAAAGTGATAATACAAGCCATGAAACATGCAACCCAACATTTGATGCTCAGTACTGATTTCTCACAAATTCACAGCAAGTCATTACCAAGAAGTGGCCGTGCTTTACAACAAAGACGTGATGTTGAGTCATTTAATAATCACAAACAACTACTTTCACTTTTAATAACAGTCATTTTAAATCTGTGAAACAGGGGGTAAAAACAAGGGTTGGCTTACATACCGTAAATTGTTGTACAGGAAGTGAACACAATAAGGGGAACACCTAACAGTCTGATGCAAAATGATAAACCTGTGTCGTTAAGCCCTGCACAAACTCAGGGAGGCTTTGAAGTTGCATAAGATTCATTTTTGCTCAGGGCAAACAAGACCATCAGTGTGTCTGTAAATGTCTGTTTTATCAAATGTGAACATGTGTGCTTCTTTATCAAAATGATGCTATTGCTGGTCCAGTTCACTAGAGATTATACTGGGTTCTGTGTGGCCTATGATAGAAAAGGTTTGACACCACTGGTGTCAAATAAAATTAATCCAGCTTGACAGTGGTTTGGCAATCTGAATCACTTCACTGGCTGTTTCAACCCTTCAAAACTGCAAAAAGGATAAAACACAGAGGGTGACACACACACACACAGAGCCTCTTTAACAACGGGCTGACAGATGTCTCATAGGTGCAACTTTCTGCTTCATTGATTTTCACTGAGGATGACTTTCCTGGAGGACATCTTATGACAGGGATCCACCATCGTGGCGCCCTTTGTCTGATTGAAATGCAGATGGGAATCAGCGCGTATAAAATGACTTTATACTCTGTGTTCTGAGTTTTTACAATGATGGGAGCAGCCTGCGTCACACTCAACCATGGTGTTGTTTAAAGCTGGATAAAAGAGGCCTTCTTGTTTGAGTTCTGGCTGCACTTTAATAACACTGTGTACACACATGCACGGATGTATCCAAACACCGATTTTACAACCGTGCACATACAAACAGGTACACACAGGTACTGAAACACGCAGCCCCCACCTACTGGATGGAAGCCCTGGTAACATAAAGAGGTCTTTATGCAGAGTTCCAGATTATCAGCCTCGCTCCAAACTCATTTGAATGTGGGTTCCATTTTTATGAGGTTTATTTTGTATAAAGTTTTGTTAAGAGCTGGTTTGACCTCAGTGGGAAGCATAGATGCAGATTCATACAGTGTACGCTGGAGGAACCACCTCCTCTGGGTGTGAGTGCCTGATGGCTCCCAGGGTGTGTGTCTGGGCCCCTGAGGTGGGCCTGGGTCCTCTCTTGCATGGGCGCACAGGGTCCCCAGCCCAGTGGTGGTGATGGTGGTAGTGGGGGGGGGGGGGGGGGGGGGGGGGTTGCACCTTTTCTCCTGGGGTTGGTGCCTGGCTGTCCTGGGGCTGGGTGGCCTTGGGGCATTCATGCACTGTGGGGGCTGCAGGTTGCGATAGGGGGCACTGTCTTGCTTGCTCACGGTCCCGGAGTGGGTGTTGTTGCAGCCTCTTTTGCTCATTTTTACCTCCGCCAGGCCGAAAGGCCAGGAGGAGGTAATGTTTTTGCCGGGGTTTGTCTGTGTGTTTGTCTGTGTGTTTGTTTGTCTGTCTGTCTGTCTGTTGGTTAGCAAGATAACTCAAAAACTTTTGGACGGATTTCAATGAAACTTTCAGGCGTTGTTGGAAATGGTACAAGGAAGAACTGATTAAATTTTGGGGATGATCCGCATCACCGTCTGCATACAGGAATTTTTTAAAGCATTTTTCCACACTGTGACATACGGCCATTTTCAACATGTGCGCAGGCGCAATGGAGGGCGCTGGGCGTCGTGTCTGACCAACACAAACTCCGCCTTCTTCAATGTTTTAGCCACAAAAGCATGCAGAAAACACTGGTGGCCTGGGCCCCCCAGCGTGCCTGTGCCAGCCATAGGCGCTGCGCACATTGCGCTGGTCGTCGTGTCTGACCAACACAAACTCCGCGTTCTTCAACGTTTTAGCCACAAAAGCACACGGAAAACACTACTGGCCTGGGCCCGCCAGCGTGCCTGTTTTTGCGCCACGCTGCAAAACCTGACACGGCCACCTGTCCGCCGCCCGATTATTTGCCACAAATTCCCCGCCCAGCTATAGGCGCTGCGTAAAAACGACCTCTCTGCCGGGAAAGATTCTAAATTCTGTTTTGCCGCGGAGCGCAACCCCAATATAATATAAAACCCACGGCAACCTGTCTAACCAATCTGCATCCGTCAGTGGAGGAAATGGACACACCAACACTTCAGTTTATTACCTCCGCCAAGGAGGCAATGCTTTTACAACCGTAAAACGGGGCTATAAGGGACGGCGGGGTAATATGGGACACTTTTCTAAATGTAATTCTGCTTTTTTAATTTTGCTTCCGCCTACATTTGATGAAGGATTCATGGATATTTGACAATAACAACACAACTCAGCGTCCTGCTCAAAATAAAAAAAGCAGAATTACATTTAAAACATTTCCCAGAAAAGTGTCCCTTATTAACCCGCCATCCCTTATAGCCCCGTTTTACACTACTGAACCACTAATCCTATCACTATCACATTGATTGTCATTCATTAATTGTCTGTTTATTGCACTGTCCATGTCAAATAAACAAATAATCATTGTGAATCCAATTGCTACTCATATCTTTTCATGCTCAGGGAATCTGAAAACGTACACACAAACACTGTATGGGGGAACTGTGCCGCTTGGCGGAGGTCTGCGCTCTCCGAGTGCTTTTCTAGTTTTTAATGTTTCCTGGCAAACCACAGAGACACACACACGCACCCATACACATATACATGCACACATGCACACGCATCTGTTCCCTTTCAGGTGCAGATATCAGGCTCATGCTGAGATCCTCTCAGGAGCAGCAGTTGTTTCTTGTTTTCTCTTTCTTTGTTTTTCTTTATTTCCCTCTCCTTTCCACACCTTCCAACCACTTCATATCCCTTCAATTCCCTCCCTCATTCCCCCCATCAGCTCCAGCATAAGTAAGACTATTTAAATAAAGTGTTAAAGTTATTAAACAGCAAAACAAGTCTATTTATATGCAGCAAATATTAAATATGAGCCGAGCTCCTCTTGGCAAAGTAAATGTGTTTGGCACAAAAAGGCAAGCAGATATTTGTTCTACTTGTCAAGCTGCTGGACAGGACCAAAAATAAAAGTGTACACTGGAGAAAAAGCTGCTTACAGCACTCAATGGGATGTGAGGCCACTTGCAGAGACACATGCTGTCCTCCAGGCTGAGGTATGTGCACGCGAAACACAAGACGAACACGGGTGTTTTTACGACCGACATCCGTCTCGCCCTTCCTCAGCTCGATGTCAGCGTTCCTGAGCTTCAGGATCCCGGCACAGTCGATTCTGTGCAAAAAAAAACAAAACAAACACAAATATTCAATCAAAACCAGAAAAAAAAGTTTAATATTTAAAACTTTTGATAGAAGATATGCTATTCTCACATTGCTTTCATGTTGTTCTTTGGCTCTAGTGGGATCTCAAGGACTTTGGTGCCATTGATCATCTTCTCATAGCTGGTGGTTGTGACCGTCTTGCCAGTGATGCGGTGGACTTGGTAAAAGGCATGCGGCTTGAGGATGCGCTCGTCCGCCGTACCGATGAAAATCTGAAGTCCAAGTGGCTCCTTGCCTCTGTAGCCATGTAACTGTAAACACACACATGAAAAAAAAAAACACCTTTTGTAGTTAAAGTGCACTGTCACACTCATTTCCAATTCTTGTTATTTACTATAGTAGCTTTACAGTTCAAAGTAAGCTTTAAAGGGATGTGTAGCAGTGACTGACATCTAGATTATGGATGGACGGTGGCTATCAGGTGCCAAAATTCTTCCAAACATAAATTGACTGACATGTCTTCATCTGTGACTGAATCCAGCAGCCTCCTTTCCAGCGATGACTACACTATATGTAAATCTTTCAGCAATTTATATGTATTTTTTGTACTGCAGCATTGAAACATTGTAGCATTGTCTATTTGGAGCTACTATAATAAGATGGCGGCACAAATATGGCTGTTCCTTGGTCTATATGGATCTGCCAAAAATGTATACAGTGCTGTGAAAAAGTATTTGCCCACAGCCTGATTTCTTATATTTTTGCATATTTGTCACACTTAATTGTTTCAGATCATCAAAAAAATTTACTATTCGGCAAAGATAACCTAAGTAAATAAACAATACAGTTTTTAAATGATGATTTCATTTATTAAGGGAAAAAGCTGAGTTCAGTTTCACTTGCTACACCCAGGCCCGATAACTGCCAGACCTGCAGAATCAAGAAATCACTTAAATAGAACCTGACTGACAAAGTGAAGCAGGATAAAAGAGCTCAAAAAGCAACACATCATGCCACAATCTAAAGTAACTCAAGAACAGATGAGAAACAAAAACCCAGAACAGCATCTAAAGAACTGCAGGTCTTACTTGCCTCAGTTTTAACACTGGTCCATGACTCAACAATAAGAAAAAGGTGGGGCAAAAATGGCATCCATGGGAGAGCTCCAAGGTGAGAGCCACTGCTAACCAAAAACAACATAAAAGCTTGTCTCTCATTTGCCAAAAACATTTTGTTGATCCCCAAGACTTTTGGGAAAATATTCTGCAGACTGACAAAGCAAAAGCTGAACTTTTTGGAAGGGGTATGTCCCATTACATCTGATGTAAAACTAACACAGCATTTCATAAAAAGAACAGCATACCAACAGTCAAACATGGTGGTGGTAGTGTGATGGTCTGGGGCTGCTTTGCTGCTTCAGGACCTGGAAGATTGTACTGATAGACCTATGAATTCTGCTCTCTGTCCAGCCATCAGTTCGTGACCACAAGCTCAAGCCCTCTAATGTGGCTGAATTAAAACAATTCTTCACCAGCGATGTAAAAGACTCATACCCAGTTATCACGATTGCAGTTGTTGCTGCCAAGGATGGCACAACCAGTTATTAAGTTTAGAGGGCACTTACTTTTTCACATGGGGCCAAGTAGGTTTGGATAGGCATTTTCCCTTAATAAATGAAATTCTCATTTAAAAATGCATTTTGTATTTACTTAGGTTATCTTTGTCTAATATTAAAATTTGTCTGATGATCTGAAACATTTAAGTGCGACAAAAATGCAAAAATATAAGAAATCGGGAAGGGGGAATATTTTTTCACAGCACTGTATACTGTATTAATCGCTTTTTCTAAGAGAATAAAAACATAACAGTTCACTCAGCAATGTGACGGGATAGTAATATAAAGATTAGATACAAGGTGAAAATCAGAAAAGCAGCATGAAGTGAATTTTTCAGCCATGTTATACTGATTATGTTTCTCTGTAGCTTCTTATTCCAACACTGCATTTCCAGATGTTGCCACCCGCAGCCCTCCACAGATGTTTGATCAGCATCAGACCCTGGTGCAGAAGCAAAGACTTTTCCGCCTGCAGCCTTGACTCGAACAGACACCAGTGGGGAGCACTTGTTCTTTCCTAACCAGATCAAGGCCTTAGTCGGGTTCCTGTCTTTCACTGGCAAAACTATAATTGTAATAGCCATCAAGCCTGACTGACAGGTTTGGCAATAGCCCTATTTTGATGCTGCAGCAATGAAAAGTAGCACATGGTTGAAACTGTGAACTCAGAGAGAAACAGAGAGTTGTTACTCTTAACCTGAGAGTGCCTCCTAAGGAAACCTGCAAAAAACCACAAAGCATCGACTTGCATCTAAATGCTGTTTTACTGCAAACCATATTGTGCACTACCTACATCACAGAACATGAACATCAGGCAGATTCTGAGAATTTAAAAAGTTACATGTCATGCTTTTCTATCTACTGTAGTCACAGGAGCAGAAAACACCAGTGAGTTTACTGTATTTATCCTGCTACTCCTCCTTTCAACAGCTATATGAAGGAATTATTAACTCTCCGTACATAACTGCCAAACTTCGCTACAACTCCTCACTGTCAGCACAAACCATGGCAACATCAAGAAGAGCATTCCCCTCATAACAAGGTAAATAACACACAACGTGAAACAGAGGAAGCTGACTGCAAACACTCAACCTCGCCATGTGAGCAGTCGGCCGGTTGTCATGACATTGGCCGGAGAGGTGAGTCATAACAGAGAGCGGCATGGGAAAAGTAAAGTGGAGGGTATGATGGCTAGAGAGGGAGAGAGAGAGGAGGAGCGGGGGTGGGGAGAAGAGGTGAGACGGTGCAGCCGTGGCTACCCAGGCCTGACCATCTGATTGGCTCGGCAAAGCAGGCTGAGCTGACTCCAGGGTGAGGCCGCCGGGCACAAGATGGAAAAGAGGCAAGAGGGGCGGTATTTCCACAAAGTCCCTACTATCACCAACATAAACAGCACTGACACGTTGCCACGGTAACAAAGAAAAGGAAGTTGACGCTATTTATGGACAGTACAGACAGCTGTAACTGAGTCACTGTGAATTTCATCATGCTCCGTTTGAAATCCATTCCCTGACTATTTGACTTTCCCCCCTCCTAATTAGCATTCATTTAACCACAGGCACTATTCTTCTTCTACCTTTTTTTTTTTTAAAGCCCAGAGAGGCTTCGAGTCAGCTTCCACACAGTCGACAGCGCTCTAGTGTGTAAGAGGAAGTTGGAACAGCGCGAATACAGATCTGCTCTCTGCGGTTAAAACCATGAGGCGAGGGCACACAATCGCAGACTATTTTAAGCTCCCCCGCTGAAAAAAAACCCCGAGAGTCACCGTTGCTCGGCGACCTGAGTTCAGAGTGTCAGCGAGTGCAGAGTGTCTGAGGTTAAGCGTGTCCATTGTGATGTGATTTAGTTTAGAAAGTGAGACATGGGATGTGTGCTGCGAGGGCCGCCAGAATAACTTGTCGAGTCATTCTCACACAGCTGAACTTGGACAACAACACCACAAACACTAATGAGTGCAGTAATGAGGAGGAAACAAAATCAGACTGCACTATCATGCAGGGCTGGCTGAGGCCTGCTGACTCAGCACTCTGGAGGATGTCATTAGATGGTTTGTAATACCAGATAATTTATCTAATATTAAAGGTACTGTGTGCAAGTTTTGGAAACCCGGTTGTGCCCATTTTTGACACACTGAAATGGAGTGAAAGTGTCCCCTTTAAAATGTTTTAACTAGTTACTTAGTTGCTTGTTTTGGATGGTCGCTATACTACATGGATGAAAATAGTTCCTCCACAATGCTGCTCAAAGTCATCTTCATCTTCCTAACTGCTTAATCTTTTTCAGGTGGCAGGGGTGCCAATGTCTTTGGGCGAGAGGCGCTGCACAACCTGCACAGATCCCCAGTCCGTCGCAGAGAAGCCGACAACCATTCACTCTAAGTTGGTCCCAATTAACCTAAACCGGAGTACCCGGCAAAAACCCATGCAGACACAGGGAGAGCATGCAAACTCTACACAGAAAGGTCGCCACTTGCCAAGGGTGGGTTTGAACCCATGAGGCGACAGTGCTAACCACCGTTCCGCCAAGCTGCCCAGCTGCACAGGCTTTGGCAAACATGAATGGAACACATATTTAAGTTTGGTTAGTCCAAATCAATTTAGTGGAATAAACGGGACCGATTTTTGGGGATGAACGCTCTGTTACCATACCTGCACCACAGGGTGTCCTCCTGTGGGGGCTTTGACTGCTCCTCTGCTGCCCTCGGTTTCATAGTGAGCTCTGTGATGTGGTTTGGGCTGCACCTCAATGCTGAGCTCATACTGGTCGTTGCGACTGTGGATCGGCCATTCCAGCGGGGGGAGGGAAGCCACAGGGATGCTGCTGAACGGGAAAGATACAGATAATTATGTAACTGGTGGAAAAATTAAACACTCATGCAAAATAAACCAAAAGCAATAAGTTCCCTGTTTTTGTGCCAGTTTACCTGCAGATGCTGGAAACCAGAGGCTTGGGCCAGATTGGGGGGATAACAAAGAAAGGTTCGGCGGACGATTTGGTTTTTATGTCCTGCTCACAGGGCACCAAGTAGTTTCCATCGGCGTGGTTCTCTGGGTACAGAGTGTACACTTGGCTGGATGTCTTCACTATTTTTGTGGGCACCAGGCCTGGCTGAGTGATGCCAAAACCATTCATGCCATCACCAAGGCTGCTGTGTGTGTAGTGGGCACCTAGGTTTTGATCGTCATGGCCACTGTGGGGGGAGGGACTGCGGGAGCGGTGCCCGGGGATCAATCCTGGATTCTTGTACATGTCGTAGGTGCGTTTTCCCTGCGGGGAGGTGGAGCGGGAGCCAGACCTGGGGGAAGGCGAGCGGGGTCCCAGACAGCTGTCGTCACCCAGGCTGGTGTGAGGAGATGTGCCTGGGGAGGTACGCGGGGAGCCAGTGTGGATGTTCTGTAATCGGGGGCAGAGGTCTCCGGGGTTTTGGCCTATGCTGCTGGGGGACACGCAAGGGGACGCCCAGGGGGAGCAGTGATCCGAGTGCCAGCTGGTGGACGAGTTGCTGCTGGCGGGACTCAGGCACTGGGGCTCGCGGTAGGCAAGGGTATCGTGGCCCGGCACAGTGAGGGTGGGTCTGGGGCTAATGTTCAGGTGCTGGTTCTGCAGGGAGTCCCGACCATGGTTGTAGTGCTCACGAGAGGGAGTGATTTCGATGCGGGGGCTTAAGGTCAGACCTGGGGGACGGGTGCCGTCTAGATAGTTTCTGGCCTCCTGGTTGTCAAAACCTGACAGAACCTCAGCGTTGTTGTCGCTGTAGGAAGGACTGCAGGACTTGATCCCGTATGGTGAGGCCTCCTCCAGAGGGAAGGACTGCTCAGATTCTGGACTGAGGACTTTCTGTGCTGCAAGGTTGGGGTCATCTGTGGGTAGGAAGGATTACATGAATTATAACCAGTACATCTGACAATAAATGCTTTATTTTATTCCAACAAAAATAATCTACAAAATTAGAAATTAATTGAAGGTGTTGCTGATTTTGTTTTCACGTATTTCAGGAAAAGCACCATTCATGTGTTGTTTTGTTTTGACATGACTGCAATAGAGGTCAGAGCCCTTATCAAGAATGCACTTCCACTTCCTGATCGTCCTTTTCAACCACAATAATTTTACAGGACATAAGGCGACTGAACACACCATCAGTAAAGGGGGCACCAGTCAACTGCGGGTGCCAAAAATCCTCACACAAACCTTGCCGTCCTTCCACAAAGTCGCTGCACGGCGGCTCATACTCAAACAAGTACTCGAACTGCAAGTCCTCCTCGGGGCAGCTGACTCCACTCAGCTCTTCCTCCAAGTCTTTCTCGTCGTAGTAGGAGGTCATCTGTCCGAGTCGGTCCCAAAGACTCCTCAGGGTCGGGGCAGAGACGCGGCCGTGGAGCTGCTGCGCGGCGCTGGCGTGGATGAGGGGAACCTGTCGTCAAAGCATGGGTCGCTGCGTCGGCGACTGCAGAAGGTGAGGCGTGGAGAGTTTCCTGTTTGACTTCGCCGCACTTATTTCCGAACGAAGGCGGGTCTATTTGTCTATTTACACGCGAAATGCAAAATTCATTTTAGGTACTGGATGATCACACCGACTTCTCACTCTTTAGCGATGCGTCGAGCAACAGCAACAACAACAACAACAACAACAACAAAAGTGGGCAGCGGGTGGGGAGAGAATTAACTTCCCTCAGAACGGGTTGGTTTGACAGGCTGTACAGCCGGATGCTGCCCCCGGGTGTCTGACACGTCGCAGTGACGGCAGGGCGCTGATCCCGGTGTGTCACCGGAGGGACACGCGCTTTCAGTGTTGCGTAAAAACGCACGGGTCGCTTCCCGGCTAGAATCAAACACGCTCACTATCTGGACTCCTTCAACCAAAGTTACACCCCATCCAATGTGATTTGGACTGAATTTCTCTCTTATTGTGAATGAAAGCGAAGAGGCAATCCCGAGGGTATCCCCAGATTTACGCACGAGCAGCACTCACGAAAAGGGCGTTCCTCACAGTTGTAGCAAGTATGTGCTCCGTCAGCAGAAACTACACCGACTTTATCGGCTTTTTTGATTAACAGCTTGGGTATCACACAGGTTTGGATTAAACGAGCGCCAGCGACAACAGGACCGGGTGAAGCTAATCTGGCAATAGAAGCAAAAACAGAAATATTTATAGTCGGACTCTTCCACATTTAAATCTGCACCTTCTTCTCAACACGCTGTGTGTCTATATGTATGTCGCTGCAGCACGTCTCCATCCACACACCAACATGCCGTCAGCTGTCCAGGAACTCAAGCATGACATTATAATTCCCTAGCCGCAAACACAAAACCTGACACAAAGTGAAGTCTAGTGATTAAAGATCAAATGGGTTGATTACCAGATAATCACAACACTTCAGCAGTACCTTGATCCATCGACCTCATGGTGTGGTACTGTGCCAGTCTCCACGTTTCTCTGAACATCTGGAGAAAAAAGTGGAAAAAAATTTAAAAAAAAAATAAAATAAATGTTTAAAAATGATGTCTTCCTCTGGTGATCATAGTATAAAAACGTGTCTCGGTTAAAAAAAAATCATAAAGGGGAATAATTAGCAAAAATAGACTTTAAAACGGCTGTGCGCAAACTCCCCTTTTCTCCTTTTAAAAACTCGCAGCAGCTGCACCAACTCCAGCAGCGGCTCTGCTATGAATCCCCCTCTGCTTCAGCTCTAGAAGGATTACTTGCGCATCAAGAGCGGCTTCCTTCCCCGCTCTGGGTGTTTATAATGCTCCAATGCTGTAAAATAACGGGATTCCCTCAGTGTTTCCTCCTGTTTGTGCGCCTTTGCCATGGAAACCTGGAGCCGGTCCATGTGGAGACTCAGGGCTTTCCTGCAAAGCCCCACACTCAGGAATCCATGACGTCTCCTGCTCCCGCGCCAAGGCATTTCTGCGGCTTTCTCTCAGACAGTAGCGCACAAGAACTTCATTGTGGGGGATGAAGAAATTATTGTAGGACACCGAAGGAGAGAGGCAGAGAAAATAGTTCAGAAATTTGATCATAGGGTGCAGTAAACGAAATTTTCTTCACACAGTTTACAGACTGTGGCCAAATTTAAAAGACCAGATATTTTTTTTTCTTTCTTTCTTTTGGAGTGGATTTAAAGGGGGGCATGGGTCATTATGAACACGGAAGACAGAGAATTCCGTTGTTTCCATTTTGGGGGGAAGAAGTTACTATCCATTTCCATCTTGTAATGGAATTCTGCAACATCTTTTCACTGGAAAAACTAAAAGCTGAATAACACTAATACATCGCCTGACCTGCCTCCACCATCCAGGGGGACACATGCACAGTTGCACAAGTTATATAACATCTTAGTGGGGGGAAATTATATTTCTATTTTAGATGTGACTATTTTGGTATGAGCTGAAGACAAACTTTTCATTTTTACCAAACCTCCATCAAGACATGGAAAGTTATACTGTGGCATTTATATATATTTTTTTTAATAAATGTGTCAAGTTTTGGGAGAATTAGTTTCCAAATCATCATCATTTTAATCTGGGCAGCGAAGCAAAAGCGAAGATGCACCAGTGATAAATTGAGGTGTTTTAAAGGAGCTGAAGTTTACTCTGAATTCATTTGCATAGTTAAGAAAGTGGGAATTGAAAATGCTATAAGCTTATTTATCATCAACATTCATATATGGGCCAGGAGAGGAAGACATGCTGTGTAAAGTATCCAGAGGAGCCAAGTTAAACTATACATTACTGTTCCTGTGCCAAGAACTGATGAATGCGCTGCTGCTTTAAGCTGATGTGGTTCTACTGTGATGGCAAAATATACATATGCTATAAAACCAACTTGGTTACTTTGTGTGTAGGTGGCAAGAAAATTAACATATTTCATTTAAAAAAAATTACTTGAAAAGTGTTGTGTCATGTTTTGTATTTCTCTCCATTTATTCATTCTTCCAGTCCCATTTCACAGCCTACATTTATTCACTCTACCAGAGTATCTACTGTATGATCAAAAGCTTAAAGGGGTCATTGACTGAAAAATGGTGTGTTTGTAGGTTTAACTCTCTCAAATGTGTCAACCGGTCACGTAATTAGCCAAAACATTTTCTAAATAGTCAACAATCTGAAAAAAAAAGCACACTGCTTTTATCTCGTTTAACTCTTAGAGAAACTCCCCAAAATGTTTTTTGACTCAGGTAAGTTTCCTATGTCAATGCTTGAAAAAGTCCACCCACTGCTCTATTATTGGCCCGCTTAGCTGTCTGTCATGTAGATGGAAGTGGGGGCTAAAGGTAGCTTATTAGGCCCTGAGCTATTAGCCCACGAGCTAACACTGGTACCAGGACACTGGCTGTAAGCACAGCTTATATTGATATTTTCTTCAGATCTTAGTCACCCTAATAGCCATCCATGTTACCACCTGGTTCACTCCGGCCCATCTCCAAGTGGTTTCGTCGCGATTCCACGGCGGATCACTTGTACAGATACACCAGTCACTGCAATGGCCTGGGACCAGGGCTACTGGCTGGTGTTATACTGAGAACTCCCCCAGATGCAATTCTTGGCAGGTGGGGGAGTTATCGCATAACACCAGTGCGGGCGATCCCCCGCGGAATCACGACGAAATCACTGAGAGATGGCCCGCAGTGAAGCGAGGCACACTGCCGAACCAGGTGGTAACAGGGATGGCTACTTGGGTGACTAAGATCTGAAGAAAATAACAATATCAGCCGCACTTACAGCAAATGTCCTGGTAACAGTGTTAGCTCGTGGGCTAATAGCTCTGGGACTAATACTAACTAACTAACTAACTAACTAACCTGCACTTATATAGCGCATTTCTAGTCACAAAGACCACTCAAAGCGCTTTCACTAATACTAACCCTCTATTCTGAGGGCCTATAGGTAACAGATAGTATCTAGGGACAATTTAGAACAGCCAATTAACCTAACATGCATGTCTTTGGATTGTGGGAGGAAACCGGAGCCCCTGGAGTAAACCCACACAGTACAGGGAGAACATGCAAACTCCACACAGAAAGGTTCCAACCCCTGCCAGGCTACCTATAGCTGGCTGTGCGAGCCATGAGCCGGTACAGATTGCGATTGGCTGCGGAATCACAACAAAGCCTCTGACTCACCGCAATCAAAATGTCCCAGGACCAAATACTGATGGCTGGAGGCTGCTGGCTCTCGTGCCCAGCCCCCCACCATCCTCTATGGATCCATGCTGCTCTTGTGGGCAGCGTAGTCGCTCCAGCTTTCAGCTGGACATGAGAGCAGCATGGAGTCCCACAGAGCCACACTGCCCTTTGAGATCCCTTGGCGCAGTAGCTCGCTTCGGGTCACGGGCCACGTCTTGTTTGCGGCTATCAGGGGAGCCAGTCCAGCACGTGGTGCTAGTGGTTTGTTGTGGAATTACTGCAAAATTATTGGGAGATAGGCTGGACTGACGTGAGATACACCATCGACTGTGGATCAGTGAACCAGAGCGCTGCTCATCCAAGCTGGGAGGATAGAAGCTAGTCAGCTAATGGCTAACTGACATAGGAGGGAGGGTGGAGTTGAAAAGGTGACGGATGGTTCTTAAAGTGACAGGCTTTAAATCAGAATGTTTCAAGAAAGCCAGGAAAAGTTAAAAAATAACAAAAACAAATTTGGCTCAGTTGGTACCGGAGTGGTGGCTCAGTTGGTAGAGCATCCGCCCCACACCCGGGAGGCAGGGGTTCAAATCCCGGCCAGGTCATGCCAAAGACCATATAAAAGTGGAACTTCCTGCCATCCAGCTTGGTGCTCAGCAATAATGGAATGGAGGAGGGAAATTTGTGGCGGCGCCTTGCATGGCAGCGGCCCTCTGATTCTACACTTGGGGTGTGTGTGATTAACACAGTAGATAGGTAAAGCACAATCTCGTTCTACTGTACATGATTGGTTGTACAGTTGAATGACAATAAAGGGTGATTTAATTTAATTTAATTTAAAAAAATTAAAGAAAATGTAAACAAAATATGTCACAAACATTTCATTAAGACATGTGTGAGCTGTTAAAATGTGGAACAAGTGCAGTCAATGACCCCTTTAGAATACTCTTATGGATGTTTTATTCAGCCTCTGTGCTGTTTATCCACTCTTTTCCTTTTTGCATAGGAGGAAGATGCTCCTGTGTCAGGCAACCGCCTGTTTTAAAAAATGTAAGAGTGAGAAGTCACAAGACTCTGAATTGTCCTGACTGTAATTTCAAAAGGTTTTTGCTGAGGATTAGTCACCAAAATGACTTGTGGAAAAGCAGCCTGGTTTATTGTTATACAGCCATGGACAAAATTGTTGGTACCCCTCTGTTAATGACAGAAAAACCCACAATGGTCACAGAAATAACTTGAATCTGACAAAAGTGGTAATAAATAAAAATTCTATGAAAATTAACCAATGAAAATCAGACAATGCTTTTGAATTGTGGTTCAACAGAATTATTTAAAAAAAACAAACTCATGAAACAGGCCTGGACAAAAATGATGGTACCCTTAACTTAATATCTTGTTGCACAACCTTTTGAGGCAATCACTGCAATCAAACGATTTCTGTAACTGTCAATGAGACTTCTGCACCTCTCAGCAGGTATTTTGGCCCACTCCTCATGAGCAAACTGCTCCAGTTGTCTCAGGTTTGAAGGGTGCCTTCTCCAGACGGCATGTTTCAGCTCCTTCCACAGATGTTAAATAGGATTTAGATCAGGGCTCATAGAAGGCCACTTTAGAATAGTCCAATGTTTCGCTCTTAGCCATTCTTGGGTGTTTTTAGCTGTGTGTTTTGAGTCATTATCCTGTTACAAAACCCATGACCTGCGACTGAGACCAAGCTGTCTGACACTGGGCAGCACATTTCTCTCTAGAATACCTTGATAGTCTTGAGATTTCATTGTACCCTGCAGAGATTCAAGACACCCTGTGCCAGATGCAGCAAAGCAGCCCCAGAACATAACAGAACCTCCTCCATGTTTCACAGTGTTCTTTTCTTGGTATGCTTCATTTTTGCATCTGTGAACATAGAGCTGATGTGCCTTGCCAAAAAGTTCCAGTTTTGTCTCGTCTGTCCATAGGACATTCTCCCAGAAGCTTTATGGCTTGTCAACATGCAGTTTGGCATATTCCAGTCTGGCTTTTTTATGATTTGTTTTCAACAGTGGTGTCCTCCTTGGTCGTCTCCCATGAAGTCCACTTTGGCTCAAACAATGACCGATGGTGTGATCTGACACTGATGTACCTTGACCTTGGAGTTCACCATGAATGTGTTTAGAGGTTGTTCTGGGCTCTTTTGTTACCATTCGTATTATCCATCTCCTCCTGCGGCCATGTCCAGGGAGGTTGGCTACAGTCCCGTGGATCTTAAATTTCTGAATAATATGTGCAACTGTAGTCACAGGAACATCAAGCTGCTTGGAGATGGTCTTATAGCCTTTACCTTTAACATGCTTGCCTATTAGATAAGATATGCCTTTATTAGTCCCACAATGGGGAAATTCCAGGATTGCAACAGCACAGGGATAGCAACACTCAGAGCAATAATTTAGAAGATAAGAAAATAAGAGCAGTGAATATACATATGTACACATAAATATATAAATATACACAGTGCGGAGCATTGTAGCTAGATGGACTAAACAGCATAACCGTCTGTTTAGTTAACCTACATGGTATGAATATGTACCCATGCATATTGTCACCCTCCACAGCGACTGATATTGTCCTAGTTGTATACTGGAGGGGACCATTTGTGTAAGTCTGTTGCGTCTTTTGCATTCAATACTATTAGGTCGTCACGTTTTGGTTTTTTTTTTGCTATCTCTGCGAGCAGCCCTGCTTAGGTTATACAGTCTGACAGCCGTAGGTAGGAAGGGCCTGCGAAACCTCTCAGTCACGCATCTAGGATGATGTAGTCTACTGCTAAATTAGCTCCTCAGTGCGTTCAGTATGTCCTGCATAGGGTGGGACTCGGACTCCAGCAGAGATGACAGTTTAGCCACTATCCTTCTCTTTCCTATCTCCTCCACTGGGTCAAGGCGTTGCCCCAGGACAGAGCTAGCTTTCTTGATTAGTTTGTTCAGTCTCTTCCTATCGGCTGCTGTAATGCTGTTGCCCCAGCAGACCACTCCAAAAGTGATGGCTGATGCCACCACCGTGTCATAGAATGTCTTCAAGAGCACCCCTTGTACACCAAAAGACCTGAGCCTCCTCAGTAGGAACAGCCTGCGCTGTCCCTTCTTGTAGAGTGCATCGCTATTGTGTGACCAGTCTAGTTTATTGTTCAGATGAACACCCAGGTACTTGTAGGATGTCACCATCTCAATGTCTGTTCCCTGGATGTTTACTGGTGCTGTGAGGAGTTGTCCTTGCCTGCGGCAGTCCACCACCAGCTCCTTAGATTTCCTCGCGTTGATCTGGAGGCAGTTCCAATGGCACCAGTCCACGAAGTCCTGGATAAGTCCTCTTACTCAGCTTCATCTCCGTTGGAGATGAGGCCGACGATCGCAGAGTCGTCAGAGAACTTCTATAGATGACAGTGTGTTGTGTTGTGCAAGAAGTCCGCAGTATAAAGGGTGGACAGGAAGGGAGCCAAAACCGTTCCCTGGGGAGCCCTCGTGCTGCCGATGATCGTGTCAGACACACAATCCCAGGTTCTCACAAACTGTGGCCGGTTAGTGAGGTAGTCCAGGATCCATGATGACAAGTGCTGGTCCACCCCTGCGCAAAGCAGCTTGTCCTTCAGGATCATCGGTTGGATGGTGTTGAAAGCACTGGAGAAGTCAAAGAACATGATCCTCACCACATTCCTGGGCTTCTCCAGGTGGGACAGGGAATGGTGAAGGAGGAAGATCACTGCATCCTCCACCCCAATGCCATGCTGGTAGGCGAACTGGAGTGGATCCATTGCTGGTCCCACCAGGGGGCGGAGGTGAGCAAGGAGCAGTCTCTCCAGGGTCTTCATCATGTGAGACGTCAGGGTCACTGGCCTGTAGCTGTTCAGGTCTTTGGGGTGGGAAGTTTTTGGTACGGGTACCACACAAGATGTTTTCCACAACTGTGGTACCCCTCCCCAGCTTCAGGCTCAGCTTGAAGATGTGCTCCACAATCCCACACAGCTGGTCTGCACAGGACTTGAGGAGCTTTGCGCTGATGCCCTCTGGTCCCGAGGCCTTCCTCGACTTGATCTTCCTCAGCTCCGTCCTCACCTGGGTCTTAGTGAGGGTCAGGTTGGGGGGCTGTGTGCTAGGAGTGGGGGGTGTTGGTGGAGTGGGGTGTGGACAGCAGGTCTCGATGACTTTAGAGGCAGCAGTGGTTGGTGTGCAGTCGGGGGGGAGAGCAGTTGGTCAAACCTATTAAAAAACAGGTTCAGATTGTTCGCCCACTCCCTGCCCCCCGTGGCCTGGGAGGAGGTGTTCTGGAGCCCAGAGATGGTTTTAAGGCTTCTCCAGACCCCCTGATGTCGCTCTGTTGCAGCTTGTCCTCCATCTTCTTCCTGAAGCTGTCCTTGCTTTCTCTGATCTTCCTCCTCAGCTCCCTCTGTACGGACTTCAGCATCTCCCTGTTCCCCGACCTGAAGATCCTGTTCTTCTATCTCAGAAGTGTTTTTATCTCAGGGTTGATCCAGGGTTTGTTGTTCGAGTAACACCGTATAGTCTTGGTGGGTATGGTGTTGTCCACACAGAAGCTGATATAGTCCATGATGGTGTGAGTGAGGCCATCGATGTCCTCACCATGTGGATCGCAGAGCTGCTCCCAGGCAGTGGTTTCAAGACAGTCCTTTAAAGCGTCTATTGCCTCCTCAGACCATATCTTCACCGTGCGCATGACCGGAGGCTGTCTGTGTACTAGGGGTTTGTACACCGGCAGGAGATGAACCAAGTTGTGATCCGATCTCCTGAGTGGGGGGAGTGGTGATGAGGTGTACGCCTCCTTAGTGTTAGCATAGAATAAGTCCAGTGTTTTATTGTCTCTAGTGTGGCATGTGACATACTGACGTGGGTAGAATGGGGGACAGTGAAATATGGTTAAAATCACCTGAGATGAGAAGAGCATCTGGGTGTTCTGTCAGCAGCCTGCCGGTTACTGAGTGAATGGCGTCACGTGCTGTCCCAGCGTTCGCCGTCGGATTTGCATAAATAACAATGCAGATCACGTGTGAGTATTCCCTCGGGAGATAGGTAGGCCGCATGCTAACAGATAGCAACTCAATGTCTTTGCTGCAGTGATGTTGTTTAACCGTGATATGTCCCGGTCTGCACCAGCTGTTATTGACATACATTATCACTCCTCCGCCCCTTGCCTTCCCACTGTCTGGTGTCCGGTCTGCCCGTATTGTGTGGAAACCCTCCAGTTCGATGTTAGCATCTGTTGCTAGTTCTGTTAGCCACGTCTCAGTAAACAACATCATGCTAATCTCTCTGAAGACGCTCTGGTAACGAGCCATACCCGCTAGCTCATCTGTCTTATTGAGTAGCGATCATTGTTGGCCTCCGTCGGTCTATGATGACCATGGAAGAGAATCCTAAACGTCTACTCTGCTGGAACAGCACCGCCTGTGGCTGAACAGGCCGATGCGCACCGGTGTTCTACCTTCCAGCGTTGGGCGTTGGTAGGATTCAAGCCTGGGCAGGAAGATATGGAGGACAAGATGTTACCCATGCAGCATGTCCCCCCTCTCCACGTCACTGATGAATCCAAAGGAACAGCAGGGCTGCTATAGTTTGGCACCAGCGCCATCGCAGGAGCTGCCAGAACGATGTTGAGCACAACAGAGAACTGCCTTAGGGGCTCCGACTCCGGATTTTTCCTCAGGGTTGACTCCCGAAGCCTTTCCCATGACCGGGTGTGCCACAAGGCAGCGGAGGTTTGAAATCAGGGTTTACCTTCCCCTAGATGGGCTACCTTCCAGGTTGACGAGCCACCATCTACCCGAAGCATCTGGTTTTAAGGTGCCAGAGATCCGCCCTCGCCCCTTCTCCTATTAGTAAAAGCAGTTCCGCCGGGCTTAGAGACTAAACCACACGGGCAGGCTAGGAGTTGGACTTAGTTGTCAGAGGCTTTTCGAGACGCACGCCGTAAAGAGCATTTTATGAGCACTGGGAGCTTAACCCCAGTGCCGCTCCTGGCTATGACAACCTTGGAAGCAAAACCAAACCTTGGATCAAACGTTCCCCATAATAACAGATGGAAGGATGGGTCTGTACCTTATATTTTTCGCCCCCCATCTTGCTCCAGCACGGCATCCACGTCATTTCTGTCTTATTTCACCCGGTATGTCGAAGTCTTGAGCTAGCATTTTGGTCCCTGTTAAGTGCTAACAGCTGGTCTCTGCTGTAACGTATCCTGCTAAAAACAGTGGCTTCATCTGCCGGCTCAGGAGACATTTGGGCGATCCGTGTGTCCGTCCGATGTATAAGGTGTCGCCAGATCGGAAAGATTAGCAAGAGAAGCCAGATAGTAAATAGAAATAGGAAGAAATTGATCCGCTGTTGCAAAAAGGCAGCCTACTCGTGTGGCGCCGGAAGTATGTGGCGCCGGAATTTTCTTTCTAATCTTCTGAGACAACTCTCTCCTTTGCTTCTTCTGGTCCATGTTTAGTGTGGTACACACCATGTCAACAAACAGCACAGTGACTACTTGTCACCCTTTAAATAGGCCGACTGACTGATTACAAGTTTGTAGACACCTGTGATGTTAATTAGAAGACACATCTTGGTTGAACATGTCCCTATGGTCACATTATTTTCAATCTTTTCTAGGGGTACCATTATTTTTGTCCAGGCCTGTTTCATGAGTTTGTTTTTTTAAAATAATTCTGTTGAACCACAATTCAAAAGCATTGTCTGATTTTCATTGGTTAATTTTCATAGAATTTTTATTTATTACCACTTTTGCCAGATTCAAGTTATTTCTGTGACCACTGTGGGTTTTTCTTTCATTAACAGAGGGGTACCAGCAATTTTGTCCACGTCTATAACACATCGTCCAACCAGTACCAGCATGTCCTTTGTTGAGATTGTCCTCCAACAGAAAACAACCATATTATTAGCAGGAATACATGTTTGAAAAAGCAGCTTGTAGTGGTTGTGGAAATATGTGCAGTGAGATGGGAGAAGGTGAGAGATGTAATCTGTTGAAAATAGACCCTCACTCTCCCTTAACCTTTACCTTTCTTCTTACCTTAAAGCTAGTGTCTGACGGAGCAGTGAATGCTGATGAACGTTGCAAACTTTGAATACTCTTAACTTTTCTGATAAATGTTTGCAAAAATCAGGGTTCGCCTCTATCATTAGCAAAATTTAGCGATGCTAGCAAATTAGCAACATTCATGTGAATGTTTGCAAAAGCATTTGTGAAAGACAGCTGATGAACATTAGCGACTGTTAGAAAATGTTAGCGACAGTGCGACAATTAGCAACTATTTGCCACTCATTTGCCACCGTTTGGGAACGTTTGGGATCTTTTGCCAACTCCAGGTAAAATGTCAGGTGAATGTCAGGTGACTGTTGAACCCAACCCTGTAAAAAGGGTAAGCAAATCCTCCCCAGCATTCAGATTTCAAGGTTTCATAAAGAATGTTAAACATTTTCTAGTGTTCACTACTTGGCAAACCATTAAGAACTGTAGGGTAGCATCTCACAGAGCAGCGATTGCTGTGGCAACTTTTGGATTTGCCTACTTTTCTGATGAATGTTGGTAAAAATCAAGCTAGTATCTCATGAAGTGGTGAATGCTGAGGAACAGTCATGAACCCTGCTCTTTTTGGGTTTCGTCAGAGTTCGTAATAGGTTGCAAACATTTCACACACAATTTTTAAGGTCCCCAATAGCTGCTAGTGTTCACTACTAGGCGAACCAAAAAGAACTTTAGCAACACGCGTTACAACCATTTGCAAAGTGTTACATCTGTTTGCGAATACTTATAAACATTTGCAAATGCTTACAACTATTTTGCAACTGTTTGTGGAGCAATACACTTGCAAAAAAAATTGACATGTTTCTTGGCGACAAGAAAAACTGTTGATGAACTGTTTGGTGACCTTTTACAAACCCTGATGAAACCCAAAAAGCACAGCATTTGTAAACGTTCCTCAGCATTCACTGCTCCATGAGATACAGTATGGGGGTTAGATATACATGTTACAACTATTTGCAAACACAGCTATTTTGTGAATGTTTGCAACTGTTTGCAGCAAAATAAATTTGCAAGACAGGTGACAAGAAAAACTGCTTGCGACCTTAAAAACTGTTTGTGAACTGTTTTGCAACCTTTTATGAACCCCAACGAAACCCAAAAATCACAACATTCATCAGTATTCGCCTCTCTGAGATACTAGCTTAACTACAAATTTTTGCTCGCAAACCATACATGTTAATGTAATTTTAAGCACTAATAAATGTGTATTCAATAACTAAAAGAAGTGAAGTCGCAACCCTGAAGTTAGCTATATGATTTAAACCAAAGTCACTTACACTGGAGCACTTTTTTTGGTATGGATCACCATCCCTCAGTAACCTCATGATTTTGAAAACATGGAAGTAGCATAGAGACACATCGACATCATCTTTGACATGGAGCATACTGTGTATTCATATTGCAAGGAACTTACAATCACAGGTATAAAATCCTGGTTCCAAAATGTAAATATTTGCTCTAACCATTCACTAACCCAGCTGATTCCAATAAGCACAGCTCTCATAGGTGGAAATAATGAGCTCTGGTTGTAGAGCTTATCAGAATCAGCTGGGTTAGTGAATGGCTGAAGCAAATATAGAATTATCTTTTACTTTCTGAAGCCAGGATTTTACACCTCTGCTTACAGACTAATTTTACACATCAGTTGAAGGACTGGTTGCATATTTTCTGAATCAAAATGTTTCTCATTTTTCATGCTGGGTCTGAAACAAGCTGATCAGCCCTCCATTTGTATAAATTTCTACTGAGTGGCTGTCATTCATCAACAGAAAATGTGCCTTCTGTGCAAAACAACAAAATTAGGGATATTGCCTCCTATTAACATGAAAGCCAACAAAAGAAAAAAAAAAGGTTGTCAGCTTAGTTTGACTACTTTTACATATGTACGTTGTCCTGATTATTTGAGATGTAGAAATGTAAAAAAAAAAAACACCCCATCAACATTAGACTATGAGCAGTTCAATCAAAATTAGGACACATCAAAAAAGATCTTCTGTATTTGAAGTGCTAAACCTTCATATAACCTCGGTGTCTGATCCTGCACTTACATCAGTCAAGTCATGCCCAACGTCACTCATAGGAAAATATGTGTATTTGAGACAGTGAAGGGGGCAGAGGAGTAATCAAAGGATCTGTTCTGGATTGGGACATGAATTAGTGAGACTGAGGCAGGCTATTCTAGACCGTCGGCTGAACAAGGTGACTGCAATGAGTCTGTAAACCGCAGCCAGTTTTGGGGGTAACCATCCAGCAGCCTCGTCTACCAGATGTAAATTCTTCCACTGTTACGGAACCAGTTATGCAACTCAAATTATGAATGAGTAAATGACTTGGGCACAAGCTTAAGAAAGGAAAACTACTTGTGTCCAGACAGCCGAGTTTGCACTTCCGTTTTGTTTTTTTCACGAGCCCACTTTTTCCAAGTTCATGCAGCATTTTCCATCACTGTAAAACAGCTCACTGAGGTAGAGTTGTCTGGACTAGAGCGTGGCCCTGTTTGAGTTTTCCGAGGGTAACATATACGACTGAGCCTCTAAATCCAGGCAGTGGAACTTTAACTTGTAAATGGTAAACTGTGTTATGTCTGATGGAAAACTTCCCAAGGAAACGGAGGGGTCAATGAGGAGTATGGACTTTTGACTTCATTTGGGGGGTCTTTCCTACCGGAGACATTACATTATACATTTCTGCTTTACATGGGCTCTAATTAAACTTCCACCCTGGATTGGCTGCTGGAAAAGCGATATTTTAAAAGAAAGGAAGACATTATCTTGTGCCATATAAGTGGTTTTGGAGAAGATATTCATGAGGCCATTCCAGCTGTCATAAGGCAAGACACAAATTCACATCCATACATACCAAAAACTGAATCACCTACTGGGACCTAAAGTCTTAACCCTTTGTTTTGGAATAGAAAAAAGATGCTTTTATTAAAATTATGGTAGCATTTAATACCACCTGCAAATTATACCTTAATTAAGATGCAAGCACAAATAGTAATTATGGTGTCTCTATGCTATAAGTGCAATCTAAGTATGTTGCAAGTATGAGAGGGAGGCAGGTGTAACAGTGAAAATGCAGGGAGTAGAGGTAGTGAAGGTAGATGAGTTTAAATACCTTGGGTCAACCATCCAAAGCATTCCACAAAAGAGGTGAAAAAGAGTGTAGGCAGGGTGGAGTGGGTGGAGACGAGTGTCAGGGTGATTTGTGACAGAAGGATCACAACTAGAGTGAAAGGGAATATTTACAAGATGGTAGTGAGACCTTCTATGATATATGGTTTGGAGATGGTGGTGCTGATGAAAAGACAGGAGGCAGAGCTGGAGGTGGCAGAGTTGAAGATGCTAAAATTCTTATTGGGAGAGACTAGGAGGGACAGGATTAGAAATGAGTATATCAGAGGGACAGTTCAGGTTAAGCGGTTTGGAGACAAAGTAAGAGAGGCAAGGCTGAGATGGTTTGGACAAAGGGTGTTGAAGATGTAGCTGCCAGGCTGGAGGAAAACAGGAAGACCATAGAGGAGATTCATGGATGAAGTGAAGGAGGACATGGAGAGGGTTGGTCTGAGAGAAGAGGATGCAAGGGATATCATGAGATGGAAGCAGATGATCAACTGTGGTGACTCCTAAGCAGCCGAAAGAAGAAGAAGAGGTATGGTGCAAGTATGAAAGAAGAAAGAAGTAAGAAAGAAGAAAGTCCCCATCATTATTGATGATGGGGGACCCCAAATGTTCCAGGGTTCATTGCAGGCTGGAGAGTTCTACGGCAAATGGTTGCTGGTCTCATACAGTGGGAAAGCAGGCTGCCCTCTTCCGTCCATGTATTCTTTAATGCTTTTGTTTGTGAAGTGGAAACATGTACGTAGTAACACAGATCACCACAACTTATCCAAGGAGGCATATAGGTGTTACCACAATGACTTTCCCCTTTTCCCATTCTATCACCACCAAGGGCAGCTTGGTGGTGCAGTGGTTAGCACTGTGGCAGCACAGTAAGAAGGTCATGGGATCAGTTTCACCCCTGACCACCATGGGTCCGATCCCACTCCCTGACCATCGGTGACGCTTCTGTGTTAACCCTTGCGTGGCAGCGACCCCTCTGATTCTACATGTGATTAACATTGTAAATAGGAAAAAATGTAGTTTCGTTCTATTGTACATGATTGGCTGTATGGACTGAATGACAAGAGAGATGGCTTCTTCTTCTTAACCTTCTGAGTGTGTATGATGCCAAACTGTGACATATCCCCTAGTGGTCAAGAGTGGTAAATATTTTTTGTCAATAAAATAGTTCAGATTTCCAATGCTATAACTTGAAAGTGGTAAGAGATAATGACTTACTGTCAATTAGAAAGATGTAAAATATGATCCAAAGTTTCAGATAGGAATAAATTTACGCATCTAATTTGCATAATGTCACGGTACCTCTTTAAATTTCATAACTCACTCAAAACTGGACTTTGGACGTATTTACACAAAAAATGGTTCAGTCTTTTGACACCGTTTTTTTGTACAGAGGTATCTCATCATCTTATCTTCAAAGTATATAAACAAGAAATCAGTACATTAAAAAAACCCAGAAATTTCTCACTTACTTTTGACAAAGTCAGAGTGAGAAGGCAGGCACAGTGCCGTGCTCTGCCACTAGGGGCACGAAAATTCTCACACTCAAAGGGTTAATTACAGTGTACATAAGTATAGTGCACGTATGCTGTAATAAACATAAATATGATGTAAATACAATGTAATTATGGTGTCAGTACAATGTAATAACAGTAATTACAGTGTGAATGCAGCATATCCAGGCTCTGATTAAAGCTCGCAACTCAGCCTTCAAACAGAGGGACAGCTCTCTGTACAGCGCTGCCACAGCCAACCTGAGGAGAGGCAAAAAATTTGCTAAGAATGCCTATAGGAGGAAAGTGGAGGGCTTTCTCGCAGACAACAACCCCTGACAGATGTGGAGAGGCATCCAGGCCCTCACCAACTACTGGGGCCAGGGCCCCCCAACATCAGACAGCAGCCTCAATCTGGCAGAGGAGCTTAACAGCTTCTTTGCCCGGTTTGAGCACTCCTCCCCCCCAAACTCTTCCCCCCCTCCACTCTAACCCCCCCACCCCACCACCACCACTCTCTACAGGTGCACGAGGTGAGGAGGCAACAGTAAGAGCAGTGAACTCCCACAGAGCTGCTGGTCATGACAACATCCCAGGAGCAGTGGTCAAAGCATGTGCAGACCAGCTGGCAGGGATCCTCACCAAGCTGTTCAATCTCTCCCTGACACACGCCACCGTCCCCTCCTGCCTCAAGGCCTCCACCACCATCCCCATCCACAAAAAGTCTGCAATCGACAGCCTGAACGATTACAGACCCATAGCACTCATGTCTGTAGTCATGAAGTGTTTTGAGTGACTGGTGTCCCAACACATCAGGGACTGTCTTTCCCCTCCTTCAGCCTCCACCAGTTTGCCTACAGGGAGAACTAGTCTACAGAAGACGTTATCGCCACCACTCTCCACAGAGTTCTGAGCCACCTGGAGAATCCAAGGAGCTACAGTATGTGAGGATACTCTTTGTGGACTACAGCTCAGCTTTCAACATCATCATCCCAGACATCCTGATCAATAAACCGTACCTCCTCCAGACCCCCCCCCCCCCCACACACACACACACACACACCTGCTCCTGGATAAAAAAACTTTCTCAGCAACCACCCACAAATAATCTGACTCGGGCTCCACCACTCCTCCACACTGTCTCTCAGCGCTGGCTCCCCCCAGGGCTGCGTGATAAGCCCTATACTGTACTCCCTGTACACGTTTGACTGTATTCCAACCCACCCAACCATCGTTATCGTGAAGTACACAGACAACACCACCTTGGTTGGGCTCATAGCCGATGACAATGAGAAGGCATACAGGGCGAAGGTAGAAAATTTGCTGCTGTGGTGCCAAGCAAACAACTTGAAACTGAACATACAAAAAAATCAAAGAACTCAATTCAATTCAATTCAACTTTATTTATATAGCACCATTTCACAACAAGTCATCTCATAGCACTTTCAACTGTAAGGGAAACCCTCACAATTGCAGAAAGACCCCAGCAATCAGGCGATCCCCTGTGAGCAAGCGCTTGGCGACGGTGGAGAGGAAAAAAACTCCCTTTTAACAGGAAGAAACCTCCAGCAGAACCAGGCTCAGGGAGGGGCAGTCATCTGCTGCGACTGGCTGGGGGGTGAGGGGATAGAGAAGATGAAAAGAACAGACATGTAGAGAGCAAACAGCATGATGGGGACTCAATCTATGGAAGAGAACAAACAGATGTTAATGACCAGCAAAAAAAAAAAAAAAAAAAATTCATTGACAATGAAGAAAGGAGTGAAGCCCAGTGCATTACTGGAGGTCCCCCGGTTGTCTAAACCTATTAGCAGCATAACTAAGGAAGGGTTCAGAGACACATGATCCCTCCCTAATTGTAGGCTATATCAAAAAGGAAGGTTTTAACCCTATTCTTAAAAACAGAGATCGAGTCTGACTCCCAAATCCAGAATGGCAGCTGGTTCCACAGGAGAGGAGCTTGATAACTGAAGGCTCTGCCTTCCATTGTACTTTTGGAGATTCTAGGTATTACAAGTAATCCTGCATTTTGGGAGCGTAGTGCTCTGTTAGGATAATAGGGTAGTATCAGATCTTTTAAATAAAAAAGGGGCCTGATTGTTTAGAGCTTTGTAAGTAAGAAGAAGGATTTTAAACTTAATTCGAAACTCTATGGGAAGCCAATGAAGGGAGGCCAAAACCAGAGAGATATGACCTGTCTTTCTAGTACCTGTTAAAACTCTTGCTGCAGCATTTTGGATCAACTGAAGACTTTTAAAGATGTTTTAGGACAACCTGATAATAAAGAGTTACAATAATTTAATCTAGAGCTAACAAAAGCATGGATCAGTTTCTCAGCATCACTTTAAGACAAGATGCTCCTAATCTTGGCAATACTATGCAAATGATAGAAGGCAGTCTTAGAAACGAATTTAATATGTGAATTGAAAAACAGATCTTGATCAAAAATAACTCCAAGGTTCCTCACAGAGCTATTAAGAGAAAGAGTAACCACATCCATACTGAAAGTTTGATTTGGAAAGGTATTTCTAAGGTTTTTTGGACCAACAGGAATGACTTCAGTCTTATCTGAATTTAATAGCAGGAAATTACAAGTCATCCAAGCTTGATTTCCTTAAGACAGGCTTCTAACTTGGCTAATTGATTACTATCATCTGGCTTCATTGACAGGTATAATTGTGTGTGATCTGCATAACAATGAAAATGTATACAGTACTTTCTAATAATGTTGCCTAACGGAAGCATATATAAACTAAAAAGAGTAGGGGTTAGCACAGATCCCTGTGGAACTCCATGAGTGAACTTTGAGTTGGAAGAAACCTCATTATTGACATGAACAAACTGGAACCTATCAGATAAATAAGATCTAAACCACTGCAATGAAGTTCCATTAAGTCCAACATAGTCTTCTAATCTATCAAGTAGAATATTATGATCGATAGCATCAAAAGCTGCACTAAGGTCTAAAAGGACAAGTACAGAAACAAGTCCATTATCAGATGCGATAAGGAGGTCATTAGTGACCTTCACTAAGGCTGTTTCAGTACTATGATTGATTTTAAACCCAGATTGAAACTCTTCAAATAAACCATTTCCCTGCAAGTGGTCAAATAATTGGGTAGCAACAACTCTTTGTAAGATTTTTGAAATGAAAGGGAGATTAGAGATTGGTCTATAGTTAGCTAAAACTCCTGGATCCAGCGTTGGCTTTTTGAGTAAGGGTTTACTTACAGCCATTTTAAAAGCCTGCGGTACATGGCCTAAAGTTAATGAAGAATTGATTATTTGAAGAATAAAGCTACCAATAAATGGGAAGACTTCTTTGAATAACCTGGTAGGAATAGGGTCTAAAAGACAAGTTGAAGGCTTGGATGAGGAAATTATATTGTCTAACTTGAAAAGGTCAATTGGAGTAAACTCATCCAAACAGATATCAATTGAAGGAGTTGTAGCAGTTACTGTATTTAAGTGAACGGTGGGAAGAATCTGATTGATTTTTATCTCTGATAGTTGAAATTTTATTATTGAAAAAGTTCATAAAGTCCTGACTAGTAAGATCTAAGGGAATGCTAGGATTGACAGAGTCCTGACTTTTTGTCAGCCTGGCTACAGTGCTGAAAAGAAACCTGGGATTATTCTTGTTCTCTTCTATTAATGCAGAATAATAACTCATTCTAGCTTTTCTAAGAGATTTTTTTATAAATTAAAAGATGATTTCTCCAAGCTAAATAGATTTCATCTATATTAGTGGAGCGCCATTTTCTTTCTAATTGACGAGTCTTCTGTCTTAAGCTATGAGTTTCCGTGTTGAACGAAGGAGTTAGAAATCTCTGATTAGACTTTTTTTTTTTTTTTTTTTTTTTGCTCTCCGCTGAGCAGCAACAGAAGGCCAGCAGCAGCTTCTGGTCCAGGTTGTTCTTCCTCAGGACACAGAGGAAGTGCAGCCGCTGCTGGGCTTTCTTCCCCAGGGCCTTGGTGTTGACAGACCAGGAGAGATCAGAGGAGATGTGGGTGCCCAGGAACCTGAAGGCAGGGACAATTTCCACGCAGTTGACATTTATGAGGAGGTGGGAGTGGTCCTGTCTGTTCTTTCTGAAGTCCAGTATGAATTGAATTGAACTGAATTGAATTGAATTGAATATCTTGTCCAGACATTCCACTAGCTCCTCTACTGTTCCTACAAGTCCACTAATGTCATCGGCAAATCGCAGATTAGTAATTGTTCTGCCTCCAACGCTGGCTGACCCATCATGATTCTCTCAAGGAAGATGTTGAGTGAGAGCAGAAAGCCTTGTCTGACTCTGACTGTTGTCCTGAACAATTCTCCTATGCTTCTACTGAAGTAAACTGCTCTGGTGGCTTTGCTATAGAGGTTCTCTACGATTTTGATCAGGCTGGTATTGATGATGTTATACAGTTTCATGGTAGACCAAAGGACTTCATGCCATACCCTGTCAAATGCTTTTTCAAAGTCCACAAAAACATGGCAGAAGTCCTGTTGATGCTGAAGGTACCTTTCACACAGTATCCTCAAATTACAGCATATTATACTGTGATTACAGTTCAAGTAAGGCATAAATACAGCATAAGTTAAGTACTTATGCTGTAATTATGTGTTGATTATGTATGACTTGCATTATAATCACTGCATAATTATGTTGGAATTGTGTTGTACTTACATTGAATTTATATTGTAATTATGTCATAATTTGCAAATCATATTTTAAAGTGCTGCCATACATATACACGTGTGTGTGTGTGTGTGTGTGTGTGTGTAACTGACCCTTTTCTTTTTTATTCTTTAAAATAATCACAATTGGGCAGCTCAGTGGGCAGTGGTTAGCACTGTGGCAGCACAGCAAGAAGATCGTGGGTTCGATCCCACCCTTGATCATCGTGGGTTTGATCCCACCACCTCGGTGACCCTTGTGTGTGGGGTCTGCATGTTCTCCCCAACGTCTGCGTGGGTTTTCTCCAGGTACTTCGGCTTCCTCCCACAGTCCAAAGGTATGCAGGTTAGGTTAATTGGCATCAGTTGGGGATTCTAAATTGTCCTCAGGTATAAATGTGACACTGAATGGTTGTCTGTCTCTCTGTGTTAGCCCTGCCATGGACTGGTGATCTGTCCAGGGTGTATCCTGCCTCTTGCCCATAGATGTTGGGATAGGCTCCAGCCCCCCGTGACCCAAAAAGGATTCAGTGGTAGAAGATGGATGGATGGATGAATGAAAGAATAATCACAATTATCTGTCATGAAATAAGATTGTCAAGGCTTTTTTTTTTAAAACACAAGTAAAATTATCTTGAAGCAAATTACTTAAATTTTTGTTTTTGTATTTAAAAAGAAATATTAACAGATGAAATACTGCCAGAGCCAGAACAGCAGAACAGTGATTTTAACTCTGATGTGATACCTCAGAGGTTAACTTTTGTTTGAGAGCAAGACAGTGCAGATGACTCCCTTTTAATGCTTTAGAAGCCTGAAGTAAAGAGCCTGTGTTTCATAATTATCAATAAAATGTTAGAGAAGCGATGTGGTGGCTGCTGAGACCACTGACAGGATTTCACTGCTGGCATGTCATTGTGAAATAAAGAATCTTATTTCCTTCCTCCCGCAACTTGAGATCCCTGGAAAACATTTTATTCTTTTTTTTCCAAATGGTACAAATGAACTAATCTGTTCCACCAACATGGAAACTCCATACATCCACAGCAGTGCACGGAACCTCCTCATTATGTAATAAGAGTCTGATCAATACTTGAATGTTTGTCGAGAGAATTCACGTCTCTTAAGACCAGTGGAAAAGTGGCAGACGAGCTCATGGATTTTTCCCCTTAACAGAAGCACATTATGAAATATCATCAGAGGTGGGTGCAGTAGTCAGAAATTGTACTCAAGTAAAACTTATATTGATTACTCTTGTATAACAGTAGTCACCACAAAAGTTATTTGAGTAAGAGTAGAAAATGCTGACTTCAAACCTTCTAATCTGTGAGGTTTGTCTCTGAAATCTGTGATTTTTCCTTGTAAGTTTGAAACTTTTTTCCATGTAAATTTGTAACCCTTTTTTCCTTATAATTTAGAATTTTTTACTCATATTTGTGCCTTTTTCTTGTAAATTTGAGACAATATTCCATTAAATTTAATTTTTTTTCTCCTAAATTTGAGATACATTTCTTGAAATTTTACAGCATATTTCTTATAAATTAGATAAATTAGTTACTTTTTTCACAGAAATCTGAAAGACTTTACTCAGGAATTTGCATTTTTTTATCTTAAATTTGTGACCTTGTACATTGGAGACAACGTTCTTATAGATTTGCATGATTTTAATTATATATTTGAGACATTTTTTCATAAAATTACAATTTATTTTGTATAAATTTGTGACTTTTTCCACATAAATTTTCAA
This sequence comes from Pholidichthys leucotaenia, assembly GCA_020510985.1. NCBI lineage: Eukaryota > Metazoa > Chordata > Actinopteri > Cichliformes > Pholidichthyidae > Pholidichthys > Pholidichthys leucotaenia. The sequence continues at coordinate 257,935,122 of CM035843.1, forward strand.
CAATGTACTCATAAACTATTCAAGTTTCTTCATAAATTTGTGAGGTTTTACTTATAAATTTGAGATATTTTTTCTTATAAATTACAACTTCCATCCATCCATCCATCTTCTACCACTTTTCCAGAGGTCTGGGTCACAGAGGCAGCAAATCAAGCAGAGAAGCCCAGACTTCCCTCTCCCCAGCCACCTGCTCCAGGTCTTCAGAGAGGATACCAAGGCGTTCCCAGACCAGCTGGGAGACATAGTCTCTCCAGCGAGTCCTGGGTCTGCCCCAGGGTCTCCTCCCGGTTGGACGCACCCAAAACACCTTAAGTAGGAGGCGTCCAGGAGGCATCCTAATCAGATGCCCATACCACCTCAACTGGCTCTTTTCAATGTGGAGGAGCAGCGGTTCTACTCTGAGCCTCTCCCAGATGACTGAGCTCCTCACCCTATCTCTGAAGGTGAGTCCAGCAATCCTATGAAGAAAGCTCATTTCAGCCGCTTTTATCTGCGACCTCGTTCTTTTGGTCATTACCCAAAGCTCATGACCATAGGTGAGGGTAGGAACGTAGACTGACCGGTAAATCGACAGCTTTGCCTTAGAGCTCAGCTCCCTCTTCATCACAACAGACCAGTACAATGTCCGCATCACTGCAGATGCTGCTCCGATCTGTCTGTCAATCTCTCGCTCCAGTCTCCCCTCACCCGTGAATGAGACCCCAAGATACTTAAACTCCTCCACTTGGGGCAGGAGCTTGTCCCCAACCAGGAGAACAGGAGAAAGCAATCCACCTTTTTCCGGCTGAGGACCATGGACTCGGACTTGGAGGTGCTGATTCTCATCCCAGCCGCCTCACACTCAGCAGCAAACCATCCCAGTAAGAACTGTAGGTCATTGCTGGATGAAGTCAACAGGACAACATCATCTGCAAACACCAGAGATGAGATCCTGTGGACACCAAGCACAGTTGGTTGTAAGCTTGGTAAATTACAACTTATTTCTTATAAATTTGCATATTTTTGTGATATTTTTGTCACATTTTCACCAATGCACTCATAAATGCATCAATTTTTGCTCATAAAATTACAAATTATTTCTCTTAAACTTGTTACCTTTTGTTTTATATTTGGGTCTTTTTCATATAAATTGTCAACAATGTATTCATAAATGTGCAACTTTTTTCTTAAACATTTGCATTTTTACTGTATATGTATTTATGACTTTTTTTTCTTGTATGTTTGAGACTATATTATCATGAATTTGTGAATTTTTTTCTCCCATAAATTTGGACTTTTTTTGTACATTTACAACTTACAGCTCTGGAAAAAATGAGGAGACCACTCCAGATTTTGATTCGATCAGCATCTGTACATGTATGGCATCCATTCTACTACAGTAACAGTTGAATTCCAACACAAATAAGCTTCAATCTAATTAAAGAGGCACTGATTAGGTTATCACCTGGGCATGCGAAGATGAATGAAAGTATAGTCATGGGTGCTAGTCCCAAGGTCAACCTATGTACCAAGTTTGGTGGCCGTAGCCTCACTTCCTGCTGAGTTAGAGCACAGATGGCCTCTACAGGTCAGGATGTGGATTCTGGATCACTTTTTCACTGGTGGGGTGGAGGTATGAGCTCTCTGAGTACCCTCTAGTTGACACTGTATTTTGCCTTTTACTGATTTCTGATTCAGCTCTGTAGATTTTTCCCCACCTTTAGAGCTGTCAGCACTAGACATGAACAAGTCAATATTTGGAAGCCAAAACAAAGTGGAATAACCCATCAGTCATTTCAGTCCAAAAGAGCTTCTGCCATAACAATCACAACTGATGACTCACTACACCGGTACCTATTTTTACTTTTTTGACTGTATCTAATCCTGTCTGCCTTAAAGTACTTTCGGTGGCTTTGTGTAGTTGGGAGGTATCTTCTAATGCCATTAGCGGTCCTGAGGGGAGAGGCAGGGAAACACGCATCCAGCCCTTCTTTAAGAGTCACGGGGCGTTAAGACACATCAAAGAATTCCAGGCTCACACGGCTATAAATAGTGTCAGAGGAGGGTGTGGGTTCATGCCTGTCCATGTTTCTGTTAGGGGCCTGTCACTGCCAAAATCCAGTGTTTACACAGAGCAATAACAGGGAGTAGTAAACAATTCATCTGCAGGAGCTCCCTCATTATGTGGTGTCAGTCATCCATCAGGAGTTTCTATTATTTCAAAACAGCTCAGTGCATCTAAGCAGACGAGCTTAGCACGGCATAAACACAACAGGGGATGGAACCAAAATGAGATTTATTGTGAGGGAGTTTTGAATCGAACCAAACAGGTGTGACTCATCTAAAGCTACGGACGCCGCATGCTGCTCCTTTCGGTATAACCTGTGACTCCCTGTGACTTTATCACAGAAAACAGACATCTCTGTGGAGAAAAAATTACACATTTTCAAGAACAAGTAAAAAAAAATTCTGGGAATAAAGTTGTATATTCTCATCAAAAAAAAGACACATTTTCTGAGAAAAAAATAGCAAATTTCTGAGAATCACATTGTATATTTCAATGTATATTTATGTAAAAGAGTCACACATTTACAAGAATAATTTCTGAGAATATATGATGAAAAATTGCACAAAACTCTTATTTTAAGGGATAAAATAATAGCAAATTTACAAGAAAAAACCTTCAAAACTTATAACAAAAAAATCAAAAAGTTGAGAGAAAAACTAAATTTACAAGAAAAAAATTGCAAATATTAGAGAATAAAGTTGTATAATTACTAAGAAAAGAATGCTAAATACACTGGAAAAATGTTTCACATGTAACAAGTGTACCAGAACATTTTCAAATTTTTGAGAAACTATTCGCAAATTTTAAAAAGGCAGATTTATATAATAGTAATATTTTGTGTGTGTGTGTGGGGGGGGGGGGGGGGGGTTAAATCTTTTAGCTAGTCCCTTTCAGGGTTGTTACAGCGTATTATCACCTTATATCATGATGATCCCCATGTTGAATTGGCAAGGATTTTTACGCCGGATGCCCTTCCTGACACAACCCTGCCCATTTATCCGGGCTTGGGACTGGTGCAAGGAGAACACTGGCCTGTGCTCCCCCTGTGACTGGATAACCAACTTTTCTTCCTCTATTCTATTTTTGCTGAACACCAAGCTAGAAAGGCAGGAAGTACCATTTTTATATGGTCTTTGGTATGATCCAGCCCCACGACCTCCCAGGTGTGGGGCGGATGCTCTACCACAAGGACACCTCTCTGGTAATAATAATAATAATAATAATAATAATAATAATAATAATAAGTGCATTTTTGAGGAAAAATGTAAAAAAAGTTTCACATTTATGAGAAACGTTTCATAATCAAATAAAAAAGTTTCAAAATTATAGCTGAAAACCACCATATTAACGAGAACAATTTAACATTTGAGAAAATATTTGCAAATTTAATAGAAAAGGGGCACGTTTATAACAAATTAATAATAATTGAATAAAACTTATATGAGGGTGAATTACAAATTTCAAAAATTCAAAGGAAAAACTTGCACATTTATAAGAGAGATTGCAAATATTTGTGGGAAAATATGTATGTAAATGCAAAAAAAGAGAAGTCAATGTGAGCAAAAATGTACAAGATTTTTTTTTAAAGATGCATATTTACAGGAAAAAAAAATCAAGTAAAGCCTCAGATTTATTGGGGGGGAGAGTTACATATTCAAAAAACCAAAACCTTGAAGGCTCCCAATATAGCTGTTTCCATAGTAGACGTTGCTGACTCCTGCTCTGTAAGAAAGCCACCACTTTGGCTTTAAAGGTCAGTTATGGTTCCAGCTTGGTTCCATGTTCTAATTTGTGTAAACCACTCTAATCAGGAACCCAGACAGCTTCTGCTCTATTCTGCAGCAGATTCATAATTCCACTGCTGAGGTTTCCAAACTGGAAACAAATCTTTGTGCTCAATGGCCAAAGATAAAAACGCACCAAACTTGTGATAATTAGCTTGGATATATTATGCAACAGCTGTCAACTATCTTCTTTGGAATAAACCAAACATTTAAAAATGCAAAGTAGTGGGGAGCTTCTGGAGAGTGGGAATGAGCTGAATGTTGAGGTCAGCAGGCAGATCTGTTGATTCTGGAGTGGAGGTTCAGTTTTCATGAGATGGATTAAGTTAAATGGTTTCTTTTTTTTAGTAGTGTAACTTACGCATGCCGGCAATGGAACAAGAAACAAAAATGTTGGACAAACATTGTAGTTTTAATTTGGACACAGAGTTCTGGGTTTGCTTGACTGCACGCTGGAGAGAGGAAAAGGTTTCATGATGGACAGTCTAGTCCAACTAAAACCCTCATGGGCTGAAATACAACAGTCAACATTTTTATGACCTGTGATGTGGGCTTTACAATCATCTATGACCTTTTCACAAGCCAAGGGACAGCAATCGTAATTTTTTCATGTAAGTTTGTAATTTTGAACATTTGTGTTTTTGACTTTGTAAAGTTGTATCTTCTCCAGTATCTTTGGGTTTTTTTTCTTGTAAAATTGTATTATTTTCCAAGTACATTTTTTCCTAATAAATTTGTGACTTCTTTGCTTGTACATTTGTGTCACGATGCTGAGCACGGGTGGAGAGCCGTGCTCAGGCTTTAAGTTCTTTCTGATGATTTTCTGTATTTTCCTTATCTGAGTTTTATTATTGTATTTGAATATGGTTGTCCTTATCTGAGTTTGGTTTTTGCTTCTGTTTGTTTGGTCCCATTATCATATGAAGAGTGTGTTTGCAAAAACTGATAAACGCCACTTCCAAGAAAATTTCCCTCTTTACATCAAACAACTGTTATCATTACCTACTTATAGAAGTTCAAATTGTGTTTTTCTCAAAATCCGATATGTTCTATGTTATAGAAACTACAAATTCATGTTTTTGGGTTTTCTTTTCAAAAGCCGATAAACTCCAGGAGCGTTTTTTAACAAAAGCAGATAACTCCACAGGGCAAATCAGCACTTGGTATTTGGGTCACGTGACTCATCTTGGCTGCCTTCCTGGTCTGCTCACTCTGACTGATTTCCCTGGCTGTCTTTGGAATGTTCACTCACTCCCTCCCTCCCTATATAGTGGATTTAGATATAGTGGACTATACAGTAAACTCAATATAGCAATAAAATTAACCGCTTTCGGACACTACTGGGCTTGTTTTCACGGCACGGTTAATGACGTTATCACATGAGACAGTAAAATGTAACAAACTAACGGTGGTAAAAAAATGAATACCTGGATGTAATTTGTAGTAAATATGTATTAAATCAAATCGTTTTTGCTGAATTATTAAATATAAATACCTTAAGGTAGTTTATGTTGTGATGTGAAGCTCTTCTCTCACTGCTCCGTTGGCTGTGCATTCACTATATAGTACACTATATGGGGAAGGAGTGAGCATTTCAAATACAGCACCTGCTTGCTATGAGTGATTTCCCTGCCAGTTTTTTTTTTTAATAATTTTGTTGCATTTTATGTCAGATATGGATAATTTTGATGAAGCAGATGAACCAGTGATGCGTTCACCAGCAGGCACAAACGAGGTCGGAACAGCAAACAATATTCAGAATTCTTGCTACTATTCTCGTCTGTTATCAGAATTCTTGCTACTTTGCTGCTGTATGTCTCTGCATATTAACATTAACCGCAACCATTTGCACAAATGCTATATCTCCTGCTGTCTGTCTGTCTATCACTGCAACACTGATCACATGCAGTCCTATCTGTTACTATCTGCACCTACACTACCGCATTGAACTGCAACTACAGGTATTACATCTCTAGTTGTCTGTATATAGGATTGCTGGGTTTTATTGTGGTTAATTGTTTATCTCAATTTTGCACTCAATTTTGTCTGGGTCTTTCTTGTTGCCATTTGCACCACGAGTTGCATTACTGTACATATTGTGTATTAGACTGCTGTTGTTGTTTTCTTTTTTCCAGCCTTATTCTTTTTTTATACTGTGCACACCAATGAAGAGAGAGAGAAACACCATTTCAGTTCTCCTGTATGTCCTGTACGTATAGTAGTATTGACAATAAAATCTTTGAATCTTGAATTATAGCTTTATTATAGCTTTATTATAGCATTTTACTGAGTGGATATGCCTAAATCAGAGTGTCAGTCATACTACATTGATGCTTATAGACATTCAAGTGTGTTCCAGACAAACTAGCATGGTTTTTGGGACATGTCTGTTTTTGCAAAAGAATAGCTTGTGGACTTATCTGTTTTTGCGAGAGGGAAAAAAAAAAGTACTAATAAATTGCCAAAAAGTAACCATGAGTTGATGTTCGATTTTTTGCTTTATTATGTCTGAGATACTCATATATCAAGTGACCATGTCTTAGAAGCTGATTTGGAAATACTAACACCTATAAACCTACAGATGAAAATGTTGTTTTTCTCAATATTAAACCAACTGGACTTATGTGTTTTTGCAAAAGAACTCTATATCTTAGTTTGGTCATTATTATTGTGTTTATTATTATTATGCATTTTTGGATCTTCTCTCATTTTATATTATCTTCCTGTGTTTATATTTTGAGCCTTCTCCGTCCTTGCCTTCAGTTCTCCTTTTGTAACCTCAGTATTCATTAGTATTGTATTATGAGCACTTGTTGGTTTTTGTATTTCTTCTTGTCCTCACCTTGGCTGTTGTTATTATTTTCTCTTTGTGTATTTTGGTCTGTTCCCGTTTTGGAAACATTCATTCATATTTATTGTCAGTTACCTTTTTGTTTCTCCTGTGCCTTTACTTTGACAGTTGTTTTTGTTTACTTCCATTGTTTCAAGTTCTGTTTGTGGGCTGTCACAGCTGTCACTAGTTTGAATTTGATTATCCTCGCTCTTGTACCCACACCTGTTCTCATTTTGTGATTATCCCGTTTGCTCTATTTAAGGACCGCTGCACCGAGAAGTGGCGCAGCATCATTCTCAGTGTTTAGATGGGCGTTCCCCATCTTATTTCTCCTTTCTCCCAGACGTGAGTCCCACGTTAAAGTAATCCTAGCTATGCAGTGTTTTTACACGCCTTTGCCTCCGTGCAATTCAGCCTTTTCCTTCTCAGCCTGTAAGTTATTCTGTTCTGTTATTTTTGTGTTTTTTTGTTTTTAAACCTTGCAAACTCACATTTAGCATTTGGGTCTCCGTTCCTGCCCTGAGGGGCGATTATGACACATTTGCATTCTTTTTCTTGTAAATTTGTTACTTTTTTCTCACAAATTTGCAACTTTTACTTTTTATACTTCTATATTTGCATGTGTGTGTGTGTGTGTGTGTGTGTGTGTGTATTTATATGTTTTTGTATGCCTTTTTCTGGAAATTTGCAAGCTCTTCCCCTTAGTAAATTTGTTGATCTATTGTTGTAAATTTGTGAGTTAATTCTTGAATTTTTCTTTAGTAAATTTGAAACTCAATCCAAAAGGGTTCATACTGTCTTCTAAAATAATTATAATGTGGAGGATGGAATCAGACGAGACAGCGAGATGACGACACAGAACTTTATTCCCCTCCAACAAATAGAACAGAATGCCCTGGGTACTGAAGTGCCCTCTTTTATCCACTTTATTCCCGCCTTTGGGACCCAGGGTGAGAAACATTAACATACGAGACACACAGCATATACACACATCAACATACACTACACAGAGCATGGCTTATTACAATACTTTCGCGCCCCAGCGTTCTCAGGTGTGAAACCTGTCACAGCGGGGGGCAAAGGTACCTCTTTGTTTAGTTAAATACTCCCTAGTGCTACGGCGCCCTTTGCTGGTTCCGCTCACTCCTTCACCATTACCATCTCTCACCTCCTTCTCCCCCAGCCTCAAGTCCTGGGTGGAGTGCCATCTGTTATTGTGTCTCTTCCCTCCCCAACACCCAGAAAGGGCCCTAACCCTCTGGTCCTTTGGGCCTGAGCAAGCGCCTGTAGCGGCTGTAGTGGGGAGCCGCCGGTCCAGTCCAGTCCTTCCTGCCAAGGTGGACAGGAGGAAAAGCTGGTCTCTGGAGGGGAAGAGGGTGGGGCGGGGACAGAGTTGGTTTCGTGAGCACAGTTCTCTGCAGGGGGAACACAAACCTGCAGACCCACCATAGGTGGGCATCCGTGCCAGGGAGCCTGAGCCAACACCACCTGCTTGTCTGCCAACACATAAGCGGGCTTAAGTCTGTCAATGCAGACAGTTTCCTTATGCCCCCCCAAGTCTAACACAAAGTGTTTTGCCCCTGTTTCCAGCACTCTGAACAGGCCATCGTACGGCAGACACAGTGGGGTTCTGTGGGCGCCGTGCCTGCCGAAAATGAATTTGGCATTCTCCAAGCGCTTTGGGACAAAGGTGCAGGGAAAACAATGGTACACCGGGCTCGGCACACTGGCAGCCCCGGTACTGGGCAAAAAATGTGCGGGCAGATCAGTCCCGGGCGTGGAGATCTCTGGCAAAAATTCCCCAGGGATCTGCAACGGCTGAGAAAAAATGAGTTCTGCCAGGGAAGCTGCCAAATCTTCCTTAGGCACGGAGTGCAACCACAATAGGACCCAAGGCAGGCGGTCGACCCAATTTTCATCCGTTAGCGAAGCTCTGAGCACTGCTTTAAGCAACCTATGAAAATGTTCGCACAACCCATTAGCCTGGAGGTTGTACGCGGTGGTGCGGTGAATTTTGACGCCCAGGCTATCGGCCATCATGGACCAGAGTTCCGAAACAAATTGCAGACCCCTGTCGGAAGTGATGTCCGACGGGGATCCGAGCCATGCGACTCAAGCTGACAAAAACGCGCAAGCTACCTCGGCAGATGTGGTGGAATTCAGCGGGACCACTTCTGGTCAACGCGTAGTGCAGTCCACAATTGTTAAAAGGTGTGTGAAACTCTGCAATGGCGGAAGGGGGCCCACTAAATCCACGTATACGTGGTCAAACCTCCTGGCTGGAATTTGAAATGGCTCAAAGGGGGCTTTGGTGTGCTTGTGCACTTTAGCCTGCTAGCAAGCGACACAAGCTGCAGCCCATTCTTTCACATCCCTGCATAGGTCAGGCCAGATAAATTTGGCCCCCACCAGGTTAACCTAAGCTCGCACGCCGGGATGTGAAAGGGAGTGGACGGACTCAAAAATGCAGCGGCGCCAAGAGCTCGGAACCACCGGGCGGGTGCGGCTGGTGGAGATGTCGCAGAGCAATGGGGGGCACCCTTCTTGCACCACCCTGCTCTCCAGTTTTAATTCGGTAGCTGCGGACTGGAACACACAAATGTCTGCGTCCTCGGTTTGGTCAGTGGCCATAGCGGAAAAATTGATCCCCATGTAGACCAGGGAGACTAACGTGCGTGACAAGCAGTCAGCCACGACATTAAGCTTACCGGCAACATGTTGAATGTTAGTAGTGAACTCCGAGATTGTGGCCAAGTGCCATTGCTGCCGAACCAGCGATTATTCAGAAACTTTGGACATTGCATACATTAGCGGTTTGTGATAAACAAACGCAGTGAACTCGCAGCCCTCGAGCCAAATCTGGAAATGACGCGTAGCCAGGTGGAGAGCCAACAACTCCTGGTCAAAAGTGCTGTATTTACGCTCGTTGTCGCACAAATTACGGCTGAAAAAGGCGAGGGGCTGCCACAAACCAGAGATGTACTTCTCCACCACGGCCCCTATCATGACATCAGACGCATCCGTGGTGAGCACTGTCCACGCTGACAGGGTTGGGTGGGCGAGCAAAGCTGGGTTAGCGAGTGCCATTTTGGCGTTTGTGAAAGCCTGGATCCGCTCGGGGGTCCAGTCAATGCTTTCTGTGGGCTTTTTTTTTTTTTTTTTGAGCGTGCCGTACAGTGGTTGCAGCAGCTGGGCTGCCTGGGGGAGGAAACGGTTGTCAAAATTGACCATCCCCAAAAATTCCTGTAGTGCCCTCATGGTCTGTGGATGCGGAAAATCTGAAGCCGCGTGCACCTTATCTGGCAGCGGGATCGCACCCTCCGGCGAGATGCGATGGTCCAAAAAATCAATCACTGGCAGCCCAAACTGACACTTTGCTGGATTAACAATAGGCCGGTGCACTATTGGGAATTTTGGGAATGTCTTCTGCACGAACCGGGACCTGGTGGTAACCACAGACCAGATCCACTTTTGAAAAAATGTGGGTCCTGGCCTGGTACACGGAAAAATCCTGGATGTGCGCAATGGGATACTGGTCTTGTTCCGTGGCATTGTTCAAGCATCGGAAATCACCGCACAGCAGCCACGACCCATCAGCCTTGGGCACCATGTGCAGCAGAGATGCCCAAGGACTGTTGGAGCACCAAACTATACCTAATCGCTCTAAGATAGCAAACTCCTCGCACACGCTGGCTAGTTTAGCTGCGTCCAGGCAGCGAGGGCGTGCAAACACAGGCGGACCTTTCGTTATGATAAAATGCTCAACCACATGCTTGGTTACCATAGCGGAAAAGGTGGGAACTGTGAGTGCTGGGAACTCGGAAAGCAAACGCTGGTACTTACCCCCTGGAGCTAGAACTTTAGCGTGTGTTGGTGGCCCAACTCCCTGAGCTATGCAGGGCAAGGAGGAAAAAGATACAGCATCCATTAAACACCTGTTGGCAACATCTGTTACAACCCGAGTGCTGGTTCCGTCCGCACTCGAATCTTATATCATTTCCAGGCTTTGACAGCAGAGGATTCCTTCTAGCTCCCCGGGCTCTTATTGTGACAGCGCCCGGTGGAGCTCCCTGCTGTCAGAGTCAACAGCTGTGCTGCATTCGGGGTCATTAGTGACCGGGGTTAAAAGCAGACGCTGAATGCACCCCGATGCAGCAGTCTCTGTTAAACTTTCCTGTTAAACTACCTGTTTGGATACGTTCGGTTAAGGTACGTTCTGTATGACATCTCCTGTTATTATACGGTCTGTTAAGATACCGTCTGTGATCCTACCATCACATCGTCTGACACATCGGGCGTTTCCCGGCTCAGACGCTGTTTGTGAGTTACCCTGTTATTGTCCTACCCGCACTGTCGTGTGTATTACTCTCTGTTCCTGCACTTCTTAATAAAACATCACTGCAACTCACTGGTGACTGCTGGCGTCTTATGGTGGCTCATGAGGGCCACCGTGACAGTAGACTGCTGCCAGTACGTCCGGAGAGGGGCGTCGCGCTGAGACGCCATTCACCGTGAGTTTTTGCAGTATTGGACTTTGTTCTTCCCAGTCTGGGTGTCAGCGCTGAAGGCATGCCGTCTCACAGGAGCCGCACTCTGCGCTTGGGCAACGAGCTAGCCAGCGCCCTGGAGTACGTCGACGGGATGCTCTTCACCGCTAGTCTCTATGACGACCCAAACCAAATTCGCTGGCACTTAGACTACGCTGAGGTTCTTCTAAAACATCTTCCTTGCTATGCCGACCACCCCGAAGTCAGCGCGAGGAGAAAGGATATCGCCGCACAGTGAGAGATACTCCGTGGGTTGGAGGGAAATCCCGGCAGGAAGCCGAAGAGGAGGAGATATCACCCTTCACTTCGGGATCCCGCTCCTGCCTCCGCTCCGGCCTGGGAGTTCGCACCATCCAGAGGTCTTTCCCCATCCAGCACGACGTCACTCGGGATTCCCCCGGAGGAGCTGCAGCTGACTGCAATCAAGGTCCGGGACCAAGTGGCTGCTGCTCGCTCCGCTGTGCACCCGTCCATAATCATTAAGCATGTGACAGCGGCAGTTAGACTGGTGGGGAGGAATCCAGAGTTGCGTGATTTCCCCAAGTTCGACGCCCTCCTCGCCTCTGTCTCCGCACAGGAGCGGCGGTTCCCGGACCTCACTTTCGCTTCGCCTTCCACCAGAGACCGTCGTAACCTCTATAACCCTCCTCAGTGTGAACCCCGTCCGGATCCAGCTCCGGGTTGCCGCAAGGGCTCAATCCCTCACACAGCTGCCTCTCCTGCACCTCGTCAGAGGGGATTCCCCGCAGCCTCATCTCCCCCCGGGCCATCTCCCGCTCTCTCGTCAGCGTCCCATGCCCGGCTCATTTCGGCTGTCGCCCCCTCCTCCTCGACGCATTTCCCGGCCGCTGTGTGTGCTCTGAGTCCAGCCCTGGCGAGTCCCGTCCCGGAACCATCTCCAGCGGATCCACCTCGTCCTTCCAGGAGGCCCGCTGTCACCGTCCGGCAGGGAAAGGGAGGAGCAACGTCCGCTACAGCAGGCACCACTCAACCTTCAGGAGACAGGCAAGCCCAAATTCATTCACACACTCGTTATTGTGATTTGCTCTGTCAGACTCCTGGAGGTGGAGTTCGGGGTTCACAGCTCCCCGAGCTCCCACCACCTGCTGTGGCTGTAATGATTAACCCCGCATCCTCTGTGTCTCCCTCCGCTGAGCAGTCCTCGACACCAGGCCAACATCACTGGATGAGGAGGGGGCCTGCGGTTCTGGAGAGCCTGGTTCCGGTTCCGCAGCCATGTCGTGGGCGGAGGAGGAGGGCGGACTGCAGCGTGGAATCTGCGCCGACGAGGAAGCATCCCCGGGGCTCCATGGACGAGCGATCCGGTCCAGCGGGTCAAGGGTCCCCTGCCACCACGCCGTGCGGGCCGTCGGCGTGGGCTTCGGTGCCAGAGGATCCAGGAGCTGCGCGTACCATCATGCCAGCTGCGGAGCCCGACGTAGCTGAGTGGGAGCCTGAAGACGACCTCCTGCCGTCAGAGCCCGGATCGCCGAAGTCCTGGACGGCGTCAGAACTCGAGATCAGGCAAGTGCTCGGTTTTGTCTTTCTTTACTCCATCTTAGAGCATTTTTGCCTGTCTCTTGGGGAGGCGAGCCGGGTGCGGCCACCCGCTACATCTGAGCTCGTCTCGCCGGGTCCTGGCGCTGCCGGTGATCCTGATCCCGGTTCTTTTCTCTCTCCCGAGCCTTCTACCAGGGTCGCCAGCGCGGATCTGAATTCGCCCGCTGTGCCAGAGGTTCCGGGTTCGGGGTTGGAGGTCGGTCCTGGTGCGGCGCCTACCCAATCGGGGTCCAACGCGGATGCAACCGAGACCCAATCGGGGTCCTTCGCGGGAGCAACCGCGACCCAATCGGGGTCCGATGAGGGTGCGGCACCAGCAGTTTCCAGGTTCGGTGAGGGAGCTGCAGATCCCCTGCCGCCGGATACTGGACGGGCTCATCTCCATCATCTCAATCATCACCATCGTCACCCTCCTCGTTCTCCTGAGGAGCACAACCCATCTCCACCAGGGGCCGTTGGGGTTCCGAACGCTCCGCCGGTTCTCCCTCATCTTCCCCTTCTCCAGCAAGACCGCCGGCTACTTCCCCCCTACGGTTTTGGTGGGCAAGCGATGCGGGTCGGCCGCCTGAAGGACTGCCGCGCCCATTTGGCTCTCTGGGCCGGCTACCCGACCCATTGGACCCCCTGTTTGGCGACCTGGTCCGGCCGCCTGAAATTAACTGTTTCCGGGCATGGGACTGGGGTAGGTCGCCCAAACTGTCCTTTTCCCCCCTGCCTGCATTGTGGCCGCTTGATGCCGGACGGCCCCCCGAACTTTCAGCCTCCATGTCTCAGAGCCAGGACTGCACTCATCCCGGGTTTTTCATTATATTCGTCTGCAAACTTTTGGGATGTGCGGGGGGGCCTGATATGTGATTCTGTATTTCACTTCTTTTTTTTTCTTAGCTGTGATCGGTATTTTTTTTTCCCTCCTCTGTCTTATGTCCATTTATTGTTTAATACCGATGTATGTATTGCTTGTTGGGTTCTGTCCCTGTTACCCACACGTTAGGGAGTATTGGGTTTTTTTTTTTCCTTCCTCAACCTGTCTCTGTAATTGCTTTGTTGGTCCCCTGTTATCATTTTGTTCTTTTTGACTCTCTCCCTCCTACCGGCGCCCCATCCGCCCACCCTAGGGGGATGGGGGTGGGGGTTTGGGTGTTACTTGGGCCGCTCAGGTTCTCGGCCTTGAGGGGGAGGTACTGTTACAACCCGAGTGCTGGTTCCATCCGCACTCGGATCTTATATCATTTCCAGGCTTTGACAGCAGAGGATTCCTTCTAGCTCCCCGGGCTCTTATTGTGACAGCGCCCGGTGGTGCTCCCTGCTGTCAGAGTCAACAGCTGTGCTGCATTCGGGGTCATTAGTGACCAGGGTTAAAAGCAGGCGCTGAATGCACCCCGATGCAGCAGTCTCTGTTAAACTTTCCTGTTAAACTACCTGTTAAACTACCTGTTTGGATACGTTCGGTTAAGGTACGTTCTGTATGACATCTCCTGTTATTATACGGTCTGTTAAGATACCGTCTGTGATCCTACCGTCACATCGTCTGACGCATCGGGCGTTTCCCGGCTCAGACGCTGTTTGTGAGTTACCCTGTTATTGTCCTACCCGCACTGTCGTGTGTGTTACTCTCTGTTCCTGCACTTCTTAATAAAACATCACTGCAACTCACTGGTGACTGCTGGCATCTTATGGTGGCTCGTGAGGGCCACCGTGACAACATCAACAAGTAGTTCATAAGCACACAGAAAATCAGCACCTAAGATGGGGACCGAACATGCAGCTACCACAAAGTCCCACTGGTAATTGCGTCCATGTAAGCATACAGTCACCGTCCTTTCTCCAAACATCCTGATGTGAGATCCGTTTGCGGCCATTAAAGATGGGCCACAACCTTCTGCCAGCCTGTCTGCGCTGACTGGCAAAATGGGACTCTTGTGGGAGCCAGAGTCTACCAAAAAACGTCTCCCAGAACGTGTGTCCATGATGAAAAGCAGCTTCTCCCTGTCGCCAGCGGTCGCAGCTGCTACTGACCGCTGGCTGTCCTGTTTGCCAGCTTTCTTGAAGAGGCACGGTGGCAGACAACGTTGCGCTTCCTTGCCAAAATGGTGGTGATAAAAACACTTCATCCCGGTCCTGTGTCTCCTGGCGGCCGTCCCAACAACCAACATTGGCTCTGCAACCTCGCCAGGCTCCACCGGAGAGCCCGGTCTCACTGCCTGAATGCTGAGAGCCCTGTCTGCCAGTATGATGCGGTCTGCCTCCTCTGCCAGTGCGTAGTAGTCCCTGGCCAACAGCAGAGGTGAGTTAGCGAGGATCGCTTGCGTTGAAGCCGATAGTTTCTGAGGATGAAAAGGAAAGATCCATCGTCCGTGCCCATCAACGCAAGCATGCTCTCCACCAGGTCCACAGCCGATCTGTCTCCCAGCTGTGAGCGGGTGAGGAGCTTTTCCACCCTCTCTGTGTCTGAAAGGGTATAACAGTGCAGCAGCAGCCACTTGAGAGTGTCGTATTTTCCTTGGGCTGGCAGGGCTTAGAGTAGGCTTATGGCACGCTGTGTGGAGTGTGCATCCAGCGCAGTTACCACATGATGGTACTTTGTGTCATCTGTTGAAACTCCGCGGAGGGTGAACTGGGCTTCCACGTGTATAAACCAAGCGGCCGGGTCGTGAAGCCAAAAATCCGGGAGTCTGACTGCAACGACACATGCAGCGGGGGGAGACCCCAGTGAGAGTGTCTCCACGGAGGAGCTCGGCTCGTTCTCCATTTCACGTCTCAGGGTCACCACTGTGGAGGATGGAATCAGCCAAGACAGCGAGCTGACGACACAGAACTTTATTCTCCTCCAGCAATAGAACAGAATGCCCTGGGTACTGAAGCACCCGCTTTTATCCACTTTATTCCCGCCTTTGGGACCCAGGGTGAGAAACATTAACATACGAGACACACAGCATGTACACACATCAATATACACTACATAAAGCATGGCTTATTCCAATACTTTCGCGCCCCGGCATTCTCAGGTGTGAAACCTGTCACAGCAAGGGCGAAGGCACCTCTTTGCTTAGTTAAATACCCCCTAGCACTACGGCACCCTTCGCTGGTTCTGCTCACTCCTTCACCATTACCATCTCTCATCTCCTTCTCCCCCCCCCAACCTCAAGTCCTGGGTACAGTGCCATCTGTTATTGTGTCACCACAATAAAAATATCTTCTTTTCTATCAGACAGTAAAAAAGGTTGTTTTTACCTGAACATGTTTCGACCAGTTCTTTCAGCCTTCATCAGAAGGGTCATGTGATGTTGTTGTGACAATCATGTGTCTGGTAAACGTGGGTAAAACAACCAATGAAACAGCTGATTGTCACAACAACATCACATGACCCTTCTGACAAAGGGTCATGTGATGTTGTTGGTCACTTCTGCAAGAAGTGGCCAAAACATGTTAAAGCCGCTCTCCAGCAGCTCTAAAACCACCTCAAAAACCAATGTATTTTGCCCAGAATAGGATCCATCCATCCATCCATCTTCTACCGCTTAATCCTTTCGGGTCGCGGGGGGGCTGAAGCCTATCCCAGCATCTTTGGGCGAGAGGCAGGGTACACCCTGGACAGATCGCCAGTCCATCGCAGGGCCAACACAAAGAGACAGACAACCATTCACTCTCACATCCATACCTAAGGACAATTTAGAATCCCCAGTTTTGATGCCAATTAACCTAACTTGCATGTTTTTGGCATGTGGGAGGAAACCGGAGTGCCCGGAGTAAACCCACGCAGACACGGGGAGAACATGCAAACTCCACACAGAAGGGTCACCGATGGTCTGGGGGTGGGACCGAACCCACGATGGTCAAGGGTGGAATCGATCCCATGACCTTCTTGCTGTGCTGCCACTGTGCTAACCACTGCAACACCGTGCTGCCCCAGAATAGGATATTGTGGCTTTTTATACACAAAAAACTTTCATTGTCTTAGAATGGCTTGGAAAGAGCTTTTATGTCTTTGACCTACTTAAGTATGTGCAGATCTATGAATATTCTAATTAGCTCCACCCATACTCCGCCCACCAGTATCTGGAACAAGACAAATACATTGTACAAGGCTCCGAGAAGGCGATCTAACTTGAGGAAGTACTGTCGTAGGTGAACCCACGGAAGAGTCACTGCCTGGGCCGGCACAGAGGCTGGAAGGCTCCCCGCTGGTCTCTGGTTGCCCACTCACCACGGATCGCCTTGCTGAGGGCCGGTGAGCAGTTCACCTCGGTCCGGTGTGCCCGCCAGCCAACTCGCCTCCGAGGTGCTCCCCAGCCTCCTTCTTTCGGAGCTCACCTCACTTCGAGTTGCTCTGAGGCGAACTGCTTGTCAGCCCTCAGCAAAGCGATCCATGGTGAGTGGGTAACCAGAGACCACTTCTTCGGGGGAAGAGGGAGGAGCCGAGGAGCGCTCAGTTCCTACTGAGCGTTCTCCCCGGCTCGCTCCGGGAAGAGGCGAGGCAGCTGGCGGGGCACACCAGCAGATGCTCCCAGCAAGGCGAGGGGAGCCCTCCAGCTGGGCAACGACTGCCTCTCTGCTCCAACGAGAATGATCCTTCCACAGGTTCACATATGACGATACTTGCCTGACCATTGTGCCACGCACACCAGGGCTGTCTCCCCCGGCATGCAAGCTGCAAACCCGTGTCCTCTCCGGTATTTTAATGGGGACACTGAGGTTTTTCTAAATAACATTAATCATTGCTGTCGTATTTTCAAGTCTGTGGGTAAGACGTGTAATTTAAAAGAGGATTTCTTGTTCACACAGCCAAAAAATGAACACGTACACAGGGCTGAAAAGTTCATAGTGGTCAAATTTGATCAAGTTTATTTTTCAACATAGTCTCCCCTTCAGTCCACGCACTTCTTCCATCAGTGTTGCAGCGCTTGGATCCCTGCGGTTGAAAAATAAACCACATTTGGTCAAATTTGACCACTATGGACTTTTCAGCCCCCCCCCCCCCCATATAATCTACCATCTTTCCCATCTTGTAAAAAGCTGAGCTCCTGCTTGCTCCTCAGCTCCTCCCTCTTCCCCCGAGAGAGTCAAGTACGGTCTCAGTGCTTAGCCTGATTGGTTAATGTTATAACCAATCAGGCTAAGCAGGAATACTGACTAACTAGAAACACTCTGTCCAAATCTGTTTTTTTTTTTTTTTCTGGAAGAGGGGGAGCTTAAGCAGACATTCACACCAGAAAAACACATACCGTATTTTTTGGACTATAAGGCGCACTTAAAATCCTTTAATTTTCTCAAAAATCGACAGTGCGCTTTATAATCCGGTGTGCCTTATGTATTAATTCTGGTTGTGCTTACTGACCTCGAACCGATTTTATGTGGTACACGGCCCTCAAAAATCTGTCAAAAATGTTTTAGTACGACTTTGGTAAGCTACGAAGCCGAACCGCTTGATGGATTGTCGGAGCATTACGGTAGTCAGGAGCCTCGCAGAGTAATATGTGCTTCAACATAATGGCCGGATGGCTTTTTCCACAAATCTCCATCCCTATTGATCTGCCACTCCATGCATGCCCATCTCACCGATACTGTCAAAACCCAAGTGAAGCAAACTAATTCGGAGCTTGCCATCATTCCGGGTGGATTAACCAAAGAATTCCAACCGCTATACTGGTGTCAACAGGTCGTTCAAAGTTAAATTGCTAGCGAGTTACGCCACTATCGGCCAATGGATCGTGGATCGAAACTGCTCCTGTTTAGCTGTAATTAATATTCAAAAATGATATTTTCGGGACGAAAGAATTCAAGCATCCCGGCATTTGTTTGCATTGTTTACTTCTCGGGGCTGCCGCCGGAGAGCGAGCCGTATCGAGTACTGAGCGAGTATCCTGGCCACTATGGCGATGTAAACAGCCACGGACCAAAAAACGTACATTTGCTCGTGGAACAGGTCATTCACACTTGCAGACAATCGCGCTATATGTATCTACAGTGACTATAGATAGGATTTTCTTTCCATGCACGCAAAAAAAAAAAAAAAAATCTCCAGATCCGACTACCTCGCGAGGTAGTCGATACCCAAAGGCCGATGGTGTATAGAACACGTATATTAGGATTTGTATGTAAAATTTCGGCATCGAAACTGCTCCCGTTTAGCTGTAAACGGGAGCAGTAAATACGGCTGTAAATACGGCTCGCTCTGTATCAAGTACCAAGCGAGTACCGAGCGAGTATTCTGGCCAATATGGTGATGAACAGCCACGGACTAAAAACGTTCCGCCTGCTCGTGGAACAGGTCATTCACACTCGCAGACAATCGCGCTATATGTGTCTATAATGACTATAGATAGGATTTTCTTTCCATGCACGCAAAAAAAAAAAAAAAAATTCCCAGATCCGACTACCTCGCGAGGTAGTCGATACCCAAAAGCCGATGGTGTATAGAACACGTATATTAGGATTTGTATGTGAAATTTTGGCATCGAAACTGCTCCCGTTTAGCTGTAAACGGGAGCAGTAAATACGGCTGTAAATACGGCTCGCTCTCCGCCGGAGAGCGAGCTGTATCAAGTACCAAGCGAGTACCGAGCGAGTATTCTGGCCAATATGGTGATGAACAGCCACGGACTAAAAACGTTCCGCCTGCTCGTGGAACAGGTCATTCACACTCGCAGACAATCGCGCTATATGTGTCTATAATGACTATAGATAGGATTTTCTTTCCATGCAGGCAAACATTTTTTTTTTCCCGGCTCCGACTACCTCGCTTTAATGCGCCTTATAATCCGGTGCGCCTTATGTATGAAATTAGACCATCAAATAGACCGTTCATTGATATTGCGCCTTTTTTTTTTTTTTTTTTTTTTTTTTCTCCTCTCGGCGCCACACCAGTCGGCTGCCTTTTGCAACAGCGGCTCGATTCCGAGTTTTTTTTCCCTTCCTCTCTCTTTTGATCACTTTTTTTTTTCACCCCACTTATATCACGGACACACAGATCATCCCAAATGTCTCCTGAGCCGGTGGACGGAGCCACTGTTTATAGCAGGATACGATATAACAGGGAAGAGCTGCTAGCATTTAACCGCCACCCGGTCCCACTGGAAAAACTCGACATACCGAGAGAACTGAGGCGAAAACGCCGCGGCTGCCGGGCTGGAGTAAGGCGGAGGACAAAAAATATAAGGTACAGACCCTCCCTTCCATCTGTTGTCATGGGAAATGTACGGTCGATACTGGGAAAGTTAGATGAGCTAGCGGCTATCTCCCGTTATGATAGCACTTACCGGGAGTGCTCTCTCCTTTTGTTTACTGAGACGTGGCTAACTGAACTAGCAGCAGATGCTAACATTGAGCTGGAGGGTTTTCACACGATACGAGCTGACCGAACACCAGAGAGTGGCAAAACTAGGGGCGGTGGAGTGATCATGTATGTTAACAACAACTGGTGCAGACCGGGACATATCACTGTTAAACAACGACACTGCAGCAAAGACATTGAGTTGCTAGCTGTTAGCATGAGGCCTACATATCTCCCGAGAGAACACTCACACGTGATCTGCATTGTTGTTTATGCAAATCCGACGGCGAACGCTGGGACAGCGCGTGACGTCATCCATTCAGTAACCAGCAGGCTGCAGACAGAACACCCAGATGCTCTTCTCCTCATCTCAGGCGATTTCAACCACGTTTCACTGTCTCCCATTCTGCCCACTTTCACCCAGTATGTCACATGCCACACTAGAGACAATAAAACACTGGATTTGTTCTACGCAAACACTAAGGAGGCGTACAACTCATCACAACTCCCCCCACTTGGGAGATCGGATCACAACTTGGTTCATCTCCGACCGGTGTACAAACCCCTAGTGCACAGACAACCTCCAGCCATGCACACTGTGGAGTTATGGTCTGAGGAGACAATGGACACTCTAAAGGACTGTTTTGAAGCCACTGCCTGGAAGCAGCTCTGCGATCCACATGGTGAGGACATCGATGGCCTCATTCACACCTTCACGGGCTACCTCAGCTTCTGTGTGGACAAATCCGTTCCCACCAAGACCATACGGCGTCACTCAAACAACAAACCCTGGATCAACCCTGAGATAAAAACACTTCTGAGAGAGAAGAAGAGGATCTTCAGGTCGGGGAACAGGGAGATGCTGAAGTCCGTACAGAGGGAGCTGAGGAGAAAGATCAGAGAAGGCAAGGACAGCTTCAGGAAGAAGATGGAGGACAAGCTGCAACAGAGCGACATCAGCGGGGTCTGGAGAAACCTCAAAACCATCTCGGGGCTCCAGAATACCTCCCCCCAGGCCACGGGGGGCAGGGAGTGGGCGAACAACCTGAATCTGTTTTTCAATAGATTTGACCAACCGCCCTCCCCCCTGTCTGCACAACAACCACTGCTGCCTCTAAGAAATCAAGTCCTGCTACCCACTCCCCACTCCACCGACACCCCCCCCCACTCCCAACACACAGCCCCCCATCCTGACCCTGACCAAGACCCAGGTGAGGACGGAGCTGAGGAAGATCAAGGCGAGGAAGGCGTCGGGACCGGACGGCATCAGCGCAAAGCTCCTCAAGTCCTGTGCAGACCAGCTGTGTGGGATTGTGACGTATATCTTCAACATGAGCCTGAAACTGGGGAGGGTACCACAGCTGTGGAAAACATCTTGTGTGGTACCTGTACCAAAAACTTCCCAACCCAAAGACCTGAACAGCTTCAGACCGGTGGCCTTGACGTCCCACTTGATGAAGACCCTGGAGAGACTGCTCCTTGCTCATCTCCGCCCCCTGGTGGAACCAGCGATGGATCCACTCCAGTTCGCCTACCAGCATGGCATTGGGGTGGAGGATGCGGTGATCTTCCTCCTTCACCGTTCTCTGTCCCACCTGGAGAAGCCCGGGAATATGGTGAGGATCATGTTCTTTGACTTCTCCAGTGCTTTCAACACCATCCAACCGATGATCCTGAAGGACAAGCTGCTGCGCGCAGGGGTGGACCAGCACCTGTCATCATGGATCCTGGACTACCTCACGAACCGGCCTCAGTTTGTGAGAACCCGGGACTGTGTTTCCGACACGATCATCAGTAGCACGGGGGCCCCCCAGGGAACGGTGCTGGCTCCCTTCTTGTTCACTCTTTATACTGCGGACTTCTCACACAACACAACACATTGCCATCTACAGAAGTTCTCTGATGACTCTGCGATCGTTGGTCTCATCTCCAGCGGAGATGAAGCTGAGTACAGAGGGCTTATCCAGGACTTTGTGGACTGGTGCCATCGGAACTGCCTCCAGATCAACGCGAGGAAAACTAAGGAGCTGGTGGTGGACTGCCGCAGGCATGGGCAGCCCCTCACAGCACCAGTAAATATACAGGGAACAGACATCGAGATGGTGACATCCTACAAGTACCTGGGTATTCATCTGAACAATAAACTAGACTGGTCACACAATACTGACGCACTCTACAAGAAGGGACAGCGCAGGCTGTTCCTGCTGAGGAGACTCAGGTCTTTTGGTGTACAAGGGGCGCTGCTGAAGTCATTCTATGACACGGTGGTGGCATCAGCCATCACTTTTGGAGTGGTCTGCTGGGGCAGTGGCATTACTGCAGCCGATAGGAAGAGACTGAACAAACTGATTAAGAAAGCTAGCTCTGTCCTGGGGCAACGCCTTGATCCGATGGAGGAGATAGGAGAGAGAAGGACGGTGGCTAAACTGTCATCTCTGCTGGAGTCCGAGTTCCACCCTATGCAGGACATACTGGATGCACTGAGGAGCTCATTTAGCAGCAGACTACATCATCCCAGGTGCACAACCGAGAGGTTTCGTAGGTCCTTCCTACCAACGGCTGTCAGACTGTACAACCTAAGCAGGGCTGCTCGCAGAGATAGCAAAAAGACGTAACAAACTAATAGTTTTGTTTTTTGTTTTTTTGAATGCAAAAGATGCAATAGACTTACACAATGGTCCTCTCCGGCATACAACTAGGAACATACCGGTCGCTATGGAGGGTGAGAATATGTATGGGCACATAATCATACCATGTAGGATAACTAAATAGACGGTTATGCTGTTTCATCCCACCTAGCAACAATGCTCTGCACTGTGTGTGTTTATATATTTACATATTTATTCCATCTAGCTACAATGCTCTGCACTGGGTGTGTTTATATTTATATATCTATATATTTATTCCATCTAGCTACAATGCTCCGCACTGTGTTTTTATATATCTACATATTATTCCATCTAGCTACATTGCTCCGCACTGTGTGTGTTTATATACTTGCATATTTATTCCACCTAGCTGCAATGCTCCATACTGTGGGTGTTTATATATTTACATATTTATTCCATCTAGCTACAATGCTCTGCACTGTGTGTTCATATATTCATATATTTATTCCATCCAGCTACAATGCTCTGCACTGTGTGTCTGTGTGTGTGTGTATATATATATATTTTATAGTAATATGTACATATGTATATTAGCTGCTCTTGCTTGCTTGTTTTTTCTTGCCTTCTGATTGTTGCTCTGAGTGTTGCTATCCCTGTGCTGTTGCAATCCTGGAATTTCCCCGTTGTGGGACTAATAAAGGCTTATCTTATCTCTTATCTTATCTTATAATCCGGTGCGCCTTATAGTCCCAAAAATACGGTACTTGGGAGTTTGGAATGATTTTGTTCTTGATAAGTCTTGTAAATCACAAGAAACATATTACAGACATTTTAACAACAGAAAAAAACTTGATTTTTTGCCGGAGTATAACTTTAAGGTAAAAACAACGTTTTTAACTGTCTGATAGAAAAGAAAACATTTTTATAAATTTAAAACTTTATTTACTTGTATGTTTATTTTTTCATAAACTTACAAGTTTTTTTATGTAAATTTGTAAATTTATTCATGTAAGTTTATGACTTTATTCTCATAATTTTGAAGCCTTTTAATGTAATTATGCTTATTATACAGACCCTCCAGAATTTTTTTTTTTGTATACTTTATTAATCCCAGAGGGAAATTCAAGGCATCCACCTGGATGGATGAAGCAGTCACGGTACGGCACCAATCCCTTCACCATTCACACACACATTCACACCTAGGGCCACTTTAAAGTCTGCAGTAAACCTAACTTGCATGTTTTTGGCCTGTGGAAGGAAACCGAAGTACCCGCAATAAATCCACGCAGACACGGGAAGAACATGCAAACTCCACACAGAAGGGTCACTGATGGTCAGGGGTAGGGATTGAACCCATGACCTTCTTACTGTGCTGCCACAGTGCTAACCACTGCACCACCCCTTTTTTAATATGTTTTTGGTATTTATTGATTTTTATTTCACAGGATATTTTTATGATTGTTGTGGCCCAAAAAGCCTGAATTTGCGGGAGCTTTTTTAAAAAGTTGTGATTAAAGTTGCAATGTTTTGAGAGGTTTTTATGCACTAAAAGCTGTAGGAAGAATTACAAATTTTAAAGCAGATGGTTTTTTCCATAGTTTACTGCAGTGATATTCTATATAACAATGCAAGAAAAGCACAGGATTGTCAACAATTTCCTATTAAACTGATTTGTAAATTAAGCAGAAACTTCTGCTATACAGAAAAACTCTTTTGTGCAACAGCAAATACAGACATTAACACAATATCCATTATAACAGCTAAATTGCACTGAATGCATGTTAAAGAGTATAGTGTGGAGTGTGTGAAATCACAGGCAGATTCATTTCAAAATGATTTATTTCACACTCACATCTCACGAGCACAGAACAGATGAACTTTTTACCAGAGACTCTCCTCTTAAGTTTCACGGCTTACATCACACACAACAGGACATTTGCATCACACTGCATTCAACCCCCTACATCCTTGACTCCTTCCCGCTCTCTCACCAGGAGACTCCTGCTCTTTTGTCTCCCATGCTTATTCACTGTCTCTTGTCTGAGATGCTAGTAATCTGACTCTCCCAAAGTGCTACAAATACCCCCCACCCCACCCCAGCATCTTAGATAGGACAATAGAATAACAGTTTACATGCTGTGATAGAACAATAGAATATCAGTCCACATGCTGTTTGGGCTTCCGTCTCCTCCTGTATCTGCTGTAACTGGGTTTTACCGCCTCCACGGCGCCGTTGTGCCGATGGGAGGTTGCTGGGAGGGGGGGCACCTCGGTCTGTCCGTGTGGCTGCTCTGGCGAATCGTTTCCCTGGGGAGCTCTCCGTGGGGGTCTTCCACGCCGAGGGGCCCTAACCAACAGCACTTGCTCGTCCGCCACAACGAAAGCGGGTTTGAGTCTGTCTATGCCAATTTTTTCCCTCCTACCCCCCAAGTCTAGCAAAAAATGCTTATCCCCTGTTTCCAGCACTCTGAACAGTCCATCATAGGGTGGGCGCAATGGAGGGCGGTGGGCATTGTGTCTGACAAACACGAACTCCGCGCTCTGCAAAGTTTTAGGCACAAAAACACGTGGAAAACTGTGGTGGGCAGGGCCCGGCAGTGTGCCTGTGTTTGCGCTACGCTGCAAAAGCTGAGATGAGGAGCTGCCCGGAGCGGGAT
Organism: Pholidichthys leucotaenia; assembly: GCA_020510985.1. Lineage (NCBI taxonomy): Eukaryota > Metazoa > Chordata > Actinopteri > Cichliformes > Pholidichthyidae > Pholidichthys > Pholidichthys leucotaenia. The sequence continues at coordinate 257,960,429 of CM035843.1, forward strand.
TATCTGGTAGAAATTCCCCGGGCAGCCGTAGTGGTTGCGTAAAAACGAGCTCTGCCGGGGAAGCTTCTAGATGCTCTTTCGGTGCGGAGCGCAACCCCAATAAAACCCATGGCAGCCTGTCTACCCAATTTGCATCCGTCAATGAGGCCCTGAGTGCTGCTTTAAGTGATCTATGAAAACGCTCGCATAACCCATTGGCCTGTGGGTTATACGCAGTTGTGCGGTGAATTGTAACACCCAGGCTGCGGGCCATCGCAGACCAGAGTTCGGAAACAAATTGAGGGCCCCTGTTGGACGTAATGTCCGACGGGACTCCAAAACGCGCCACCCATGCTGTTAAAAAAGCGCGCGCTATGTCTGCAGACATGGTTGCCGCCAGCGGAACCGTTTCTGGCCAGCGCGTGGTGCGGTCCACCATTGTCAGGAGGTGCGTGCACCCCTGTGGTGGTGGAAGGGGGCCCACGAGGTCCACGTGAACATGGTCGAACCTCTTAGCCGGAATACGAAACAGCTCCAAGGGAGCCTTCGTGTGTCTGTGTACCTTGGCTCGTTGGCACGCCACGCAGGCTGCAGCCCACTCTTTCACTTGTTTGCGTAGACTCGGCCACACAAACTTCTCTCCCACCATTTTGACCGACGCGCGCACTCCTGGGTGCTCCAGAGTGTGAACCGACTCAAACACGCGGCGGCGCCACGCGGCCGGAGACCACGGGACACGGGCGACCCGTGGAGACATCGCAGATTAGGGGGGGCATGCCATCTTGCAGCACCCTGCTCTCCAGCCTTAACCCTGTTGGTCCAGACTGGAGTGCGCGCACGTCTGCATCGCTAACCTGCTCCGCAGCCATGGCTGCGTAATCTATCCCCACGCAGACCGGGGCCACCACGGCGCGCGAGAGGCAGTCCGCCACCACATTCAGTTTACCCGATACATGCTGAATATCGGTAGTAAATTCTGAGATCGCGGCCAGCTGTCTCTGCTGCCGGCCCGACCACGGTTCTGAAACCTTGGCCATCGAGCATGTTAGCGGCTTGTGGTCCACGAACGCAGTGAAACTGCGCCCTTCCAGCCAGAACTGGAAGTGGCGAATGGCCAGGTGGAGAGCCAGCAACTCTCTGTCGAACGCGCTGTATTTACGTTCACTGTCGCGCAAAGTTCTGCTGAAAAAGGCGAGCGACTGCCAAGTCCCGGCGACGCGCTGCTCCACGACAGCCCCTATGGCCATGTCTGAAGCGTCGGTGGTGAGCGCTACGCGGGCTGTCGGGTCTGGATGTGCCAGCAGTGCGGCGTTTGCCAGGGCTGCTTTAACTTCCGAGAACGCCCGCTCTCGCTCCGGGGTCCATTTGACCCTATCCGCGGGTTTCTGTTTTCTGAGCGCGGCGTACAATAGTTGCATTAGCTGTGCCGCGCGGGGAAGGAAACGGTTATAAAAGTTCACCATTCCCAAAAATTCTTGTAGCGCTCTGACTGTTTGAGGCCGGGGAAAATCCACTTCGGCGCGCACTTTGTCAGGCAGCGGGATCACTCCTTCTGGAGAGACGCGGTGCCCCAAAAAATCAATCTCTGTTACGCCGAACTGGCATTTCGCCAGGTTGATTATTAACCCGTGCTCCTCCAACCTCCGGAAAACCATCGTGAGGTGGGTTTTGTGTTCGTCTTCGGACGCGCTGGCTACCAGGATATCGTCCAGGTAGACGAACACGAACGGGAGATCGCGCAGCATTGCATCCATCATGTGCTGGAATGTCTGTGCCGCTCTTTTTAACCCGAATGGCATGCGCAGGAACTCGAATAGACCGAACGGAGTTATTACCGCTGTTTTGGGTACGTCCTCAGCGCGCACTGGGACTTGGTGGTAACCGTGGACCATGTCTATTTTGGAAAAAATGCGTGCCCCGGCGAGGTGAACGGAAAAATCCTGTATGTGGGGGATTGGGTAGCGGTCGTGCGCCGTGGGGTTGTTCAACCTGCAGAAATCACCGCACGGTGGCCACAATCCCTCAGCCTTAGGGACCATGTGTAGCAGGGAAGCCCATGGGCTGTTCGAGCGCCTGATGATGCCCAACCTTTCCAGGTTGGCAAACTCCTCGCGCGCTATGGCCAGCTTAGCTGCGTCCAAGCGCCGAGGTCTTGCAAAAATGGGCGGTCCGGTGGTGGTGATAAAGTGCTCCACCCCATGTTTAGCGATGGCCGCGGAAAACATCGGGACCGTGAGTGCTGGGAACTGAGTGAGCAGTGTGTGGAACTTACCGCCTGTAGCTGTGACGTTGGCTCGTGCTGTTGGCCGGGTCACTCGAGCTATACAGGGGAGAGAATCGAAGGACAGTGCATTAACCAGGCGCCTGTTAGCAACATCAACCAATAAACCATGTGCACACAGAAAATCAGCCCCCAGTATATGGTAATTCAGTGCTGCTATGACAAAAGTCCACTCATATGTACGGCCGTGTAGAGACAAGAGCAGAGTCCTCTCACCAAAGGTCTTAATATCCGAGCCGTTTGCTGCCACTATCTCGGGGCCGCTAGATCCTGCCAGTCGGTCAGCGTAGGTCAGCCGGATGAAGCTCCTCTGGGCTCCGGTGTCCACGAGGAAATGCCTCCCCGAACGTGCGTCCGTTAGGTAGAGCAGCTTGTTCACTTCACCGAGGGTCGCTGCTGCTACTGACCCTCGGCCTTGGCGTTTTTCCAAGTGCTGGAATTGGCATGGTGGCGTACATCTGCGTGCGTTCTCTCCGAAGCGGCGGTGGTAGGAACAGAGTGTCTCTCTCTGGCGCTCCCTGGTCCCCGCTGCTGCTACCGTCGGTGACTCCTCGCCTCCTCTGGTCGTCTCGCTGGGCTCCGCCGCTGCTGTGTTGACTGTGGTCGCCCTGGTGGTGATGATGATCCGGTCTGCCTCCTGGGCTAGCGCACGGTAGTCTCGCGCGGCCAGCCGCGGCGAATTGGCCAGAAGCGCTCTCGCTACTGTCGGAAGGTTCCGGAGGAAGAGGTGGGCAAACAGAAAGTGGTCGTCGTCCGTGCCCATTAACGCCAGCATCTTCTCCATCAGGTCTACGGCCGAACCCTCTCCTAGCTCGATCCGCGTCAGGAGCCTCTCCGCTCTCTCACAGTCCGAGAGCGTGTAGCGCTGGATGAGCGCAGCTTTGAGCGCCACGTATCTGTTGCTGGCTGGTGGCTGATCGAGCAGGCTCACTACCTGTTGAGCTGTGCGGGCGTCGAGCGCTGCGACCACATGGTAGAATCTGGTGTCATCTGCCGTTACCCCCCGGAGGGCGAACTGGGCCTCAGTGATGTGGAACCAAGAGCGCGGGTTGTGCTGCCAGAAATCCGGTAGCTTGACTGAAACCGCAAACGCGTGGCTGGAGGTTCCAGTCCGGGCTGTCTGTGGGATGGCTGCCACCTCGCTGTAGCTTCCTGACCGGGCCGGCTCCGGGGATCTTGCCTCGTGTTCCATAATACGTCTTGGGTCACCAGTGTGGAGTGTGTGAAATCACAGGCAGATTCATTTCAAAATGATTTATTTCACACTCACATCTCACGAGCACAGAACAGTCTGAACTTTTTACCAGAGACTCTCCTCTTAAGTTTCACGGCTTACATCACACACAACAGGACATTTGCATCACACTGCATTCAACCCCCTACATCCTTGACTCCTTCCCGCTCTCTCACCAGGAGACTCCTGCTCTTTTGTCTCCCATGCTTATTCACTGTCTCTTGTCTGAGATGCTAGTAATCTGACTCTCCCAAGGTGCTACAATACAGGTGTATCTCAATAAATTAGAATGTCAACAAAAAGTTGATTTATTTAGGTAATTCAATTTTTAAAAAATTAAACTTCTATATTATATAGAGTCATTACACAGAGCGTGATATATTTCAGGTGTTTATTTATTTTAATTTTGATGATTATGGCTTACAGCCCACGGGTAGTGCAGTGGCGGAGTGGTTAGCACTGCGGCAGCACAGCAACTCACCCTTAGCCAAGGGATCCTGGGTTCGATCCCAGCCCCCGACCAACAGTGATCTGTGTGGAGTTTGCATGTTCTCCCCGTGTCTGCGTGGGTTTACTCCGGGATTTCTCCGGTTTCTTCCCACATGCCAAAAATATGCAAGTTAGGTTAACTGGCATCAAAACTGGGGATTCTAAATTGTCCTTAGGTATGACTGTGAGAGTGAATGGTTGTCTGTCTCTCCATGTTGGCCCTGTGATGGACTGGCAATCTGTCCAGGGTGTACCCTGCCTCTCACCCAAAAGATGCTGGGATAGGTTCCAGCCCCCCTGCGACCAGAAAAGGATTAAGTGGAAGAAGATGGATGGATGGCTTACAGCCCATGAAAACCCCAAATTCAGTTTCTCAAAAAATTTGAATATTGCATTAAATTAATTTAAAAAAATAGTTTTTTAATACAAATGTTGGCCGACTGAAAAGTATGTCCATGTACACACTCAATACTTGATCGGGGCTCCTTTTGGATTAATTACTGTATCATTAGCCAAGGTTACATGTGCAAAATTTCTGCAATCTGATTACAATTCAGATCAGAACTTTACTGTGTACATGGATCCTGAAAAAGCTGATCCGATTAGGACGTGCGTTTCCATGTGTCACACGTTTGAACGGACTAAATCATTTTGACATGCGCAATTGACATGCGTATCCGACATTCTGGAAATAGTAGAAGAAGCAACTTCCGATGTAAACAAACCCCGCTTCGTGTCTTTCTCTTTTTGAAATGGACCTGTATTGTGTTATTCAGACTGTACTTTTGCTTCTGTTGGTCTCCATAATGAAGCTACAAGCCCAGCAGTACATACTTCTTCATATGACGAACAGAGGGCGACAGCAGGATGATACAGACCAGATTTGTTTTACGTCCGCCATGTCTTCTGCTAGCTGCTGTAAAGGCGACAATACGTCACGTCGACGTGTGGCTGACGTACAGACATGCGCAGTAAACATATTTTCTACCCAAACTTCAGAATAAGTGTTTATATGCACACCAATCGGATTAACAATTGGCATAACCCACCCGTCAAAATCAGAAGGAAATTTTGATCTGAATGAGTGTGATCGGGTCAGAATATTCAGATTGGCATGTTTACATGAAGCATTTTTATTCCGATCAGGCTTTTAATCCAGTTACTTGTGTCCATGTAAACATGGCTAATGTGGCGTGGCATGGAGGCGATCAGCCTGTGGCACTGCTGAGGTGTTATGAAGGTCCAGGTTGCTTTGATAGTGACCTTCAGCTCATTTGCATTGTTGGGTCTGGTGTCTCTCATCTTCCTCTTGACAATACTCCATAGATTCTCTGTGGGGTTTAGGTCAGGAGAGTTTGCTGGCCAGTCAAACACAGTGATGCCATGGTCACTAAACCAGGTTTTGATACTTTTGGCAGTGTGAGGGAGTGCCAAGTCCTGCTGGAAAATGAAATCAGCTTCTCCATAAAGCTTGTCAGCAGAGGGAAGCATGAAGTGCTCTAAAATTTCCTGGTAGACGACTGCACTGACTTTGGTCTTGATAAAACACAGTGGACCAACACCAGCAGATGACATGATTCCTAAAATCATCACTGACTGTGGAAACTTCACACTAAACCTCAAGCAACTTAGATTCTGTGCCTCTCCACTCTTTCTCCAGACTCTGGGAGTTTGATTTACAAATGAAATGCAAAATTTACTTTTATCTGAACAGAAGTCATCTGCTGGTGTTTGTCCACTGTGTTTTATTAAACACAGTGAAAGCAAACTAATTTGCTTCAATAATTAAAAAAAATTAAAGAGACTTCCGGGTTGATGGCGGAGAGACATAACGCTTAAACAGAGAGCTCTCCCTAGCCGGATTAAAAATCATCGGTAAATGGCCAACTCGACATAAACGGATCAATAAACCAAGGGATGAAAACACGAAGGAGCCGGGCACACGGACAAAAGCAGGGTAAAATTAAAGAATTCCTCTTCAACAACGCAGGAGAAACCGCTGAACACGAGGCCCAAAAAAACGAGGTGACTGCAGCAGAGAAAATGGAGGACGCCAAACTCGATACCATGAACACTGGCTTCGCCAATTTAGGTAAAGAGTTAAAAGACTTCAAGCGGCAACTACCACAGGATTTAGCAGCTCTTAAGGAGGAGCTGAAAAAAGAGATGAAGGAGGAAATTATGGGCCTCCGAAGAGAAATGGAGCGCAAGCTAGCAGAAAACATGGAGGAGCTGCGCTCTCAACGGGCGTGTATGACAGAAGCACAGGCCCGAATATCGGAGCTGGAAGACTGGAAGAGCGAGGCAAGCGAGCAGCTGCAGACCCTGACGGCACAAACGCAGAGGATGCAGGAAAAAATAACTGACCTGGAGAGCAGGTCCAGACGGAGCAATATACGCATCTTCGGGATCCCGGAGGGCATTGAAGGCAACTCGATGACGAAATTCATGGATCAATTCTTAAAAAAAGAGCTGGAGCTGCCCGGTGAAGCGGATCTGCAGATTCAACGAGCGCACAGAGCCTCGGCACAGAACCCGAAACCAAACTCTCCACCCAGGTCAGTTGTGGTAGACTTTCTGAAATATGATGTAAAGGAAAGAATCCTGACACAAGCGTGGAAAAAAAAGATAAGAATCGGCGACAAGCAGATATTCTTTGATCATGACTACCTGACAGAAATTGTGCAGCAGCGAAAGAAATATGCCAACATTAAAAAAACGCTGAAAGAGAAAAAAAATTAGATTCCAAACGCCGCTAACGAAGATGAGGATTCATTGGGAGGACAGCGTAAAAACCTACAACACGGCCAGAGAGGCAGCGCGGGACACGATGGAGCGGGGCTTTGTGGTGAGCGTGCCGGGGGAAGCGGCTGGAGCAGCGGCGGCACTGAACGCATCACGACAGCCGGAGTGGAGACGAGTGAGCGGCAGAAGAAGGGAGGAGACGTGGAGCAGCGGGCCCAGGAAAAACTGCAAGGCTTTCAACTGAAAGCCTAGATTATAACAAAGATTAAGAAAGGCACAGAAGAAATGAAGGCCAAGAAGACAAGGTAAAAGAGAAACAAACAGTTAGGAGAGGTTTACGTGATTTTTGTTGGACATTTCTAGACTAATGACTATTACTTGGATAGTAACTAGAGGTCTAGGGAGGGCCCCTCACTCGGTGAGGACAATCCCTCCACCCACCAACAGGGACCAGAGGGCAGAAGAAAGGCCCAAAGTACGGAGGTCGAGATTTTTTTATGTGTTTTTATATAAATATGTGTTATTTTTGTTGTTAAAGGGGCTAGGAGCACAAGTTAAAAAATGGAAAAACATGAATATGGGTAAAAATCTTAAGATAATGACACTAAACGTGAATGGTCTGAACTCACCTGTTAAAAGGGAAAGAATAATAAGAAAATTCAAGAAGGAAAAAGCCGAAATTATATTTATGCAAGAGACACATTTGAGCAAGACAGAACATGTGAAACTAAAGAGATTTGGCTATAAGAACTCCTACTACAGTTCATTTAAGGGAGGAACTAAAAGGGGGGTTATGATACTAATTTCAAATAAAATACAATTTGAATGTGAACAAGAAATCCAGGATAAAGAAGGCAGGTATGTAATAATAAAGGGAAGAATAGATGGTATGCAGATCACATTAGTGAACATCTATGCCCCACCAGAAAGTGACAAGGGTTTTTTTCAACATCTGTTTGATCTCATAGCAACACACAGTGAAGGAGTCCTAATTTGTGGAGGAGACTTAAATGCTGTCATGGATCATGAAGTTGATACAACAAGTATTAAGAAGACAAAAAAACATGTAACAAAGTTCATAAGAACCTCACTGGCAGAAATGGGTATGATAGACATATGGAGGGACCTGCACCCACTCGAAAAAGACTATACACATTATTCAGCAGTCCATAAAGTACACTCTAGAATAGATTACTTCCTTATGAATGAAGGTGACAGACACAGGGTGAGAAATTGTCGGATTGGAGGGGCAGAAATATCAGATCATAATCCTATATACATGGAAATATATTTAAACAATAGAAAACGACAAACAACATGGAAACTTAATGTAGGACTGTTAAATGATGAGAAAATGAAAGAAAGAATAAAAGTAAACATAAACGAGTATATCCAAGAGAATGACAATGAAGAAGTGGACCCAACAATACTATGGGACGCACTAAAAGCCGTGTTAAGGGGTAAATTAATTGTTGAAACAGGAAAAGCAAATAAGACTAAACTGGAAGCGTATGAACAAAGATGTGAGAGACTGAGGGAATTAGAACGTAAACATCAAAGCACAAATGATCCAAAAATATATCAAGAAATTAAAGAAGAAAAAATAAAGATAAAAGAAACACAAATAGATGAAACTGAAAGGAAAAATAGATATCTAAAGCAAAAATATTATGAAACGGGACCAAAAGCCACAAAACTGCTGGCAAAACGGTTAAGAAAACAACAAACAGTGAATAATGTATATAAGATTAAAGACCCCATCACAAATAAAACCACAGTTAACCCAGAAAACATCGAAGAAATATTCCATAATTTCTATCAAGAACTATACTCGCAACCTGAAGAAACAAATACTAAGGATATTAAAAAATTTCTATACACATTGGACTTGCCATCAATAGGAAATCAACAAAATGAAAAGCTAACAGCAGAAATAACAACACAAGAGATTAGAGATGTGATTAAGTCACTTAAAAACGATAAATCACCAGGTAGTGATGGGTACCCATCTGAGTTTTATAAACTGTTTATAGAAGAACTCATGCCACAGCTCCTAAAGTCATTTAATTGGACGTTGAACAACAACAAAATACCTCCATCATGGAACGAAGCCATTATTTCAGTTATTTTAAAGCCAGGGAAAGATAGAGAACAATGCGGAAACTGTAGACCAATCTCTTTATTAAATGTGGATTATAAAATATATACAACAATTATATGTAAACGAATAAAGACATTCTTGACGGAATTGATAGAAGATGATCAAACTGGTTTCATAGAGGGATGCCAAACACATGACAATATCAGGAGAACAATACATATAATTAATCAAATACATAAAGAAAAGAAAAGCGCAGTAATAATGAGTTTAAGCGCAGAAAAAGCATTTGACAGGGTTAACTGGAAATTCCTATATAGTGTGCTGGAACGCTTTGGATTTAACGAAAAATCAGTACAATGCATAAGGACGCTGTATCAAGAACCTGTGGCAAGAATCAAGATAAACGGTAGCTTAACAGACAAAGTAAATATACAAAGATCAACCAGGCAGGGATGCTGCTTATCGCCCACCTTGTTTGCTCTGTTCATAGAGCCACTGGCTCAAGCGATACGACAAAATAAGAAATTAAAAGGTGTAACAATAAAGGGAGCGGAACACAAGATTGGGCTATTTGCAGACGATATTATAGTTTACCTTGAACAACCAGATGAATCAATAATGGAAATGATGAACTTGATAGAAAATTTTGGAAAATTATCAGGATACAAGATAAACATAACAGAAACACAAATACTGACATTCCACTATAACCCTCTAAACCAGATAACTGATAAGATCAAACTAAACTGGAAACAAAAAGAAATAAAATACCTTGGAGTGAACATACCTAAAGATCTAAGCAAAATCTATAAAGCAAACTATGATAGGTTGGAACAAGAAATAAAAAAAGATATTGATAGATGGTCAATCTTAAATATGGATCTGAATTCAAAAATTGAGACAGTCAAAATCAGCATACAACCTAGATTACTTTACCTCTTCCAGGCTCTACCAACAGAGATTCCAGGTGCCCAGTTCTCACAGTGGGACAGGATGATATCGAGATTTGTTTGGGGAGGTAAAAAGCCAAGAGTGAAATATAAAACTCTCCAGTTACCAAAAGAGAAAGGAGGCATGGGCCTACTGAGCCTAAAGGAATATTACTACTCAGCACAAATAAGATATATCATATGTTGGTGCGACGAAGGACATGAGGCAAAAAGGAAAGAAATGGAAAAGGAAATTGAGGGACTCCCAGTAATTGAAAGAATAACCAAAGACGCTGGAAAAACCAGAAGAATTAAGAGATGGAAACTAAAAACTTGATGCTCCAACATTTGTCCCCCCCCCCTTTTTTTTCCTTTTTTTTCTTTCTTACTCTAGCCCCTTTGTTTTTAAATGTAGACTGTGATCTGAATGCAATATATATTGTAACGTCAGGGCCATGTTAAGGGGGGCAAGGGTTTCCCAGCATGCTTTGACAATTGAAACTTTACTGTGTGTGTAGTAAATGTTATTAAGATAAGATAAGATAAGATAAGATAAGATAAGATAAGCCTTTATTAGTCCCACAACGGGGAAATTCCAGGATTGCAACAGCACAGGGATAGCAACACTCAGAGCAACAATCAGAAGGCAAGAAAAAAAACAAGCAAGCAAGAGCGGCTAATATACATATGTACATATTACTATAAAATAAATATATACACACACACACACACACAGACACACAGTGCAGAGCATTGTAGCTGGATGGAATAAATATATGAGTATATGAACACACAGTGCAGGGAAAAGCCAGTGTGAACACACAGTGCAGAGCATTGTAGCTAGATGGAATAAATATGTAAATATATAAACACCCACAGTACGGAGCATTGCAGCTAGGTGGAATAAATATGCAAGTATATAAACACACACAGTGCGGAGCAATGTAGCTAGATGGAATAATATGTAGATATATAAAAACACAGTGCGGAGCATTGTAGCTAGATGGAATAAATATGTAAATATATAAACACACACAGTGCAGAGCATTGTTGCTAGATGGAATGAAACAGCATAACCGTCTACTTAGTTATCCTACATGGTATGATTATGTGCCCATACATATTCTCACCCTCCATAGCGACCGGTATGTTCCTAGTTGTATGCCGGAGGGGACCATTGTGTAAGTCTATTGCATCTTTTGCATTCAAAAAACTATTAGTTTGTTACGTCTTTTTGCTATCTCTGCGAGCAGCCCTGCTTAGGTTGTACAGTCTGACAGCCGTTGGTAGGAAGGACCTACGAAACCTCTTGGTTGTGCACCTGGGATGATGTAGTCTGCTGCTAAATGAGCTCCTCAGTGCATCCAGTATGTCCTGCATAGGGTGGAACTCGGACTCCAGCAGAGATGACAGTTTAGCCACCGTCCTTCTCTCTCCTATCTCCTCCATCGGATCAAGGCGCTGCCCCAGGACAGAGCTAGCTTTCTTAATCAGTTTGTTCAGTCTCTTCCTATCGGCTGCAGTAATGCCACTGCCCCAGCAGACCACTCCAAAAGTGATGGCTGATGCCACCACCGTGTCATAGAATGACTTCAGCAGCGCCCCTTGTACACCAAAAGACCTGAGTCTCCTCAGCAGGAACAGCCTGCGCTGTCCCTTCTTGTAGAGTGCGTCAGTATTGTGTGACCAGTCTAGTTTATTGTTCAGATGAACACCCAGGTACTTATAGGATGTCACCATCTCGATGTCTGTTCCCTGTATATTTACTGGTGCTGTGAGGGGCTGCCCATGCCTGCGGCAGTCCACCACCAGCTCCTTAGTTTTCCTCGCGTTGATCTGGAGGCAGTTCCGATGGCACCAGTCCACGAAGTCCTGGATAAGCCCTCTGTACTCAGCTTCATCTCCATTGGAGATGAGGCCAACGATCGCAGAGTCGTCAGAGAACTTCTGTAGATGGCAGTGTGTTGTGTTGTGTGAGAAGTCTGCAGTATAAAGAGTGAACAGGAAGGGAGCCAGCACCGTTCCCTGGGGGGCCCCCGTGCTACTGATGATCGTGTCGGACACACAGTCCCGGGTTCTTACAAACTGAGGCCGGTTCGTGAGGTAGTCCAGGATCCATGATGACAGGTGCTGGTCCACCCCTGCTCGCAGCAGCTTGTCCTTCAGGATCATCGGTTGGATGGTGTTGAAAGCACTGGAGAAGTCAAAGAACATGATCCTCACCATATTCCCGGGCTTCTCCAGGTGGGACAGAGAACGGTGAAGGAGGAAGATCACCGCATCCTCCACCCCAATGCCATGCTGGTAGGCGAACTGGAGTGGATCCATCGCTGGTTCCACCAGGGGGCGGAGGTGAGCAAGGAGCAGTCTCTCCAGGGTCTTCATCAAGTGGGACGTCAAGGCCACCGGTCTGTAGCTGTTCAGGTCTTTGGGGTGGGAAGTTTTTGGTACAGGTACCACACAAGATGTTTTCCACAGCTGTGGTACCCTCCCCAGTTTCAGGCTCATGTTGAAGATATACGTCACAATCCCACACAGCTGGTCTGCACAGGACTTGAGGAGCTTTGCGCTGATGCCGTCCGGTCCCGGCGCCTTCCTCGCTTTGATCTTCCTCAGCTCCGTCCTCACCTGGGTCTCGGTCAGGGTCAGGATGGGGGGCTGTGTGTTGGGAGTGGGGGGGTGTTGGTGGAGTGGGGAGTGGGCAGCAGGACTTGATTTCTTTAGAGGCAGCAGTGGTTGTTGTGCAGACAGGGGGGAGGGCGGTTGGTCAAATCTATTGAAAAACAGATTCAGGTTGTTCGCCCACTCCCTGCCCCCCGTGGCCTGGGGGGAGGTATTCTGGAGCCCCGAGATGGTTTTGAGGTTTCTCCAGACCCCGCTGATGTCGCTCTGTTGCAGCTTGTCCTCCATCTTCTTCCTGAAGCTGTCCTTGCCTTCTCTGATCTTTCTCCTCAGCTCCCTCTGTACGGACTTCAGCATCTCCCTGTTCCCTAACCTGAAGATCCTCTTCTTCTCTCTCAGAAGTGTTTTTATCTCAGGGTTGATCCAGGGTTTGTTGTTTGAGTGACGCCGTATGGTCTTGGTGGGAACGGATTTGTCCACACAGAAGCTGAGATAGCCCGTGAAGGTGTGAATGAGGCCATCGATGTCCTCACCATGTGGATCGCAGAGCTGCTTCCAGGCGGTGGCTTCAAAACAGTCCTTTAGAGTGTCCATTGTCTCCTCAGACCATAACTCCACAGTGTGCATGGCCGGAGGTTGTCTGTGCACTAGGGGTTTGTACACCGGCCGGAGATGAACCAAGTTGTGATCCGATCTCCCGAGTGGGGGGAGTTGTGATGAGGTGTACGCCTCCTTAGTGTTTGCGTAGAATAAATCCAGTGTTTTATTGTCTCTAGTGTGGCATGTGACATACTGGGTGAACGTGGGTAGAATGGGAGATAGTGAAACATGGTTGAAATCGCCTGAGATGAGGAGAAGAGCATCTGGGTGTTCTGTCTGCAGCCTGCTGGTTACTGAATGGATGACGTCACGCGCTGTCCCAGCGTTCGCCGTCGGATTTGCATAAACAACAATGCAGATCACGTGTGAGTGTTCTCTCGGGAGATATGTAGGCCTCATGCTAACAGCTAGCAACTCAATGTCTTTGCTGCAGTGTCGTTGTTTAACAGTGATATGTCCCGGTCTGCACCAGTTGTTGTTAACATACATTATCACTCCACCGCCCCTAGTTTTGCCACTGTCTGGTGTTCGGTCAGCTCGTATCATGTGAAAACCCTCCAGCTCAATGTTAGCATCTGCTGCTAGTTCAGTTAGCCACGTCTCAGTAAACAAAAGGAGAGAGCACTCCCGGTATGTGCTATCATAACGGGAGATAGCCGCTAGCTCATCTAACTTTCCCAGTATCGACCGTACATTTCCCATGACAACAGATGGAAGGGAGGGTCTGTACCTTATATTTTTTGTCCTCCGCCTTACTCCAGCCCGGCAGCCGCGGTGTTTTCGCCTCAGTTCTCTCGGTATGTCGAGTTTTTCCAATGGGACCGGGTGGCGGTTGAATGCTAGCAGCTCTTCCCTGCTGTATTGTATCCTGCTATAAACAGTGGCTCCGTCCACCGGCTCAGGAGACATTTGGGACGATCTGTGTGTCCGTGATATAAGTGGGGTGAAAAAAAAAGACGAATCAAAAGAGAGAGGAAGGGAAAAAGACTCGGAATCGAGCCGCTGTTGCAAAAGGCAGCCTACTCGTGTGGCGCCGAGAGAAAAAAAAAAAAAAAAAAAACTGAGCATACTACTATTACTGAGCTATTCTACTGCTGTGTAATTATAACTGCATTATAATTACCCAGCAGTATTTCATAGGCAAGATTTATTATGTGTGTGTAACCGTGATTTAAACGGAGGTCTGGCAGAATGACCTCCCCTCCTGTCTATGCTCAGAGAGTGGGTGTTGGGGTGGGTGTAAAATAAAGCCTGTTGATCACAACCATCTTGCTCCATTTTCTTTGTGTGAACCCTGCATACGTCACACTGGTGTCAGAAGTGGGCATGGAGCACATGGAAGCCAGGATCAGAATGGAGATCCAGCAGCTGGAGCAGTTCATTGCTCAGCTGATGACGGACGATGGGACCAAGACACCACCCCCGGGAGCCGGGAGCTGGGACGAACGAAGCGGCGGCGGACCTGACGGGGCCAGCGCACCCCGCCTTCTGTCTTTTTCAAGACAGAGCGGGCAGAGCGGAGCAAACCAGCCCCGCATTCCACCCTTTTCAGGACAGGACGGGCTGGCGATCCCACGGCGATCAAGAGTGACGATCGATCAGGAGGCGGCCATCTGCTCGGCAGCGGGCCAAGATTCCCCGCTTCAACGGCGAGGCCACGTTGGATGACTACCTGACCCAGGTCGAGCTGGCCGCTGCGCTGAACGGCTGGTCACCGGAGGAAACCGCTGTGCAGGTCGCGCTGGCCTTGGAAGGGAGAGCTCTCTGCACGCTCTCTGATCTCCTGCCTGAGGAGCGCTACAGCTGGCCAGCGCTACAAGGGGCGCTCCGGAGACGATTTGGAAGAACGGCGGACACTGAGCACGCCCAGGAACAGCTGACCCGCCGCTGTCGAAGCAACCAGGAAAGCCTAGGAGCCTATGCTGCAGACATACGGCTGCTAACCCGGCGCAGCTACCCAGATTTCGCACCGGAGGCGGTAGAGAAGCTCGCTCTCCGGAGCTTCATCCAAGGTCTCCGCCCGGCCCAGCTCCAGAGCCACATACGGATCCACGCCGCAAGCGATTGGGAGACTGCAGTGGCAGAAGCAGAGCGGGTGGAGCCGCTGATGAATCGCATGATTGAAGCACCAATGCACAGACAGAGAACCTTCCAGGCCACGATGGAGAGCGAGGAGGAAGAGGAGGAATTACGGCAGACCACGGCGGCGCGTCCCCGGAGGAGAACGCCCCTCGCCGGCGTTAAACTAGAGCGAGGTGCCGTGAACGGGGACAGGCCGCCTCCCGCAGATGTTTCCCCCGAGGAGCCGGCACCACGCGTGGGCCGAATTGGACACTCTCCAGGGATGTATCTACAGTGCAGCTTGGGGAAGACATCGATCCGGGCCCTGATTGACACCGGCTCTACAATCTCCCTGGTTCGACCCAGTGTGCTGCCGGGCACGAACAAGACGGCCCCACGGGGGTGGGAACCCACCAAGCGCTGCGTCACCACGGCTACCGGTGAGCGCGCCAGACTGAGGGGGCGGAGAGTGCTGGTGGTGGGGGTGGCCGGTCAGAACATAAGACACCCGTTCTGGCTGGCTGACATCCAAGACCCCTGTATTATTGGACTAGACCTGCTCACAGCCTGGAACGCCAAGATCGACACCGCGGGACCGTCCCTCCAGCTGGGAAACCGGACCATCACGCTCCACAGCAGAACCCAGGGAAGGAACACGGGGGCCCGCGCAATCGAGGGATCGCCAAGACAGACCGGACCAGGCGGGCTACCGCGAGGACCGGACACGATGACGTCACCAGCGCAGACAGAGGGAGCACGAACGCACACAGGGTCAGCAAGGGGAGGGGTCAGCGTGTCAGCAGAGACGCAGCAGGCGGTGGAGGAATTATTTCAACGGAGCTGCAGCGGGCTGGAACCAGAACAGAGACGCCAGCTGCGGGACCTATTGGACTGTTACATGGGTGTTTTCGCCGCGAAGGATGAGGAATGCGGCCGGAAAGGGTTGGTACAGCACGAGATCGACACCGGTGAGGCCAGGCCGATTCGACTCCGCCCATGTTGGCTGCCCTTTTCAAGGCGGGCAGCAGCGGAACAAAAAGTGCGAGAAATGCTGGAGGCAGATGTTATTGAGCCCTCCAGCAGCCCCTGGGCGACGCCTGTGGTGCTGGTCGAGAAGAAGGACGGGTCGTGGCGGTTCTGTGTGGATTACCGGTGCCTGAACGACGCCACCAGGAAAGATTCCTACCCCCTGCCCCGCATCGATGACGCACTGGACCACATCGCCGGCTCCAGCTGGTTCAGCTCGCTGGATCTACGCAGCAGCTATTGGCAGGTAGAGCTGTCACCCGAGGCCCGCCAAAAAACAGCCTTCTCAATCGGGCAGGGACTGTACCAGTTTAAAGTGATGCCGTTTGGACTCTGCAACGCTCCGGCCACCTTTGAGCGCTTGATGGAGCGAGTGCTGGCTCACGTGCCCCGGAGTCGCTGCGTTGTTTACCTGGACGACCTACTGGTGCATGCAGCTGATTTTGACAGCGCCCTGTCAAATCTCCGAGAGGTGCTGGGAGCCATCCAGCAGGCGGGGCTACGGTTACACCCTAAGAAATGCCACCTGTTCCGGCGGGAGACCACCTTTTTGGGCCACGTCGTCAGCGCAGCAGGGGTTGCCACCGACCCAGAAAAAGTGGCAACAGTGAGAGACTGGCCAGTGCCGCGGAACGTCAGAGAACTGAGAAGTTTTCTTGGATTGGCCTCCTATTATAGGAGGTTTGTGAAAGACTTCGCCACCATCGCCAGCCCGTTGCATCAGCTGACGCAGAAAGGACGCGCATTTCAGTGGAGCGACAGCTGTGCTGCTGCTTTCTTCCAGCTCCGCGCAGCGCTCATTGGAGCCCCCGTCCTGCAGTATCCTGACCCGAACCGCCCTTTCATCGTGGACACGGACGCCAGCAACCAGGGCATCGGGGCAGTGCTATCCCAGGAGGGAGAACATGGAGAGCAGGCAGTCGCTTTTTTCAGCCTCACTCTCAGCAGAGCCGAGAGGAATTACTGTGTGACTCGCAGAAAGCTGCTGGCTGTCATCCAAGGACTGCGTCATTTCCGCCCGTATGTGTACGGGGGCAGGTTCCAGCTCAGGACGGACCACGCTTCCCTGACCTGGTTGTTAAACTTCAAAGAACCGGATGGACAGTTGGCGAGATGGCTGGAGGCACTGCAGGATTATAATTTCCAGATTGTGCATCGGGCAGGCCGCCTCCATGCAAATGCTGACGCGCTATCCCGGCGCCCCTGTGCGACAGAGGAGTGTCGTCACTGCCAACGGGCTGAAGATCGAGACCAAACCGCCCCACAGGCTGCCGCTCTCCGAGCCGCTGCGAGCAGGAATAACGCAGCGACGCACAGCCCCTCAGATGATCAGGCAGCTCTCCCCGGCGATGATGTCACAGAGGTTCTTGGCACGCAGCAGCTGCAGAGCGAGCAGGACAGAGACCCGGTCATTTCGCGGGTTCGGCAGTGGCTGGACGCAGGACAGCGGCCCGCCTGGGAGGTTGTGTCACCGCTGGACCCAGAGACTAAGGCCCTGCACTCCCAGTGGGCCAACCTCCGCTGCCACGAGGGCGTGGTGTATCGACAGTGGCAGACTCCAGCTGGGCAGCGGCACGTCTGGCAGCTGCTGGTTCCTCATCGACTCCGGCCCAACGTACTCCAGCTGGTTCATGGGGCGGTAGGAGCGGGCCACTTCGGAGTGACAAAGACGCTGCAGCGCCTTCGGGCCCGGTTCTACTGGCCCGGTTGTCATCAGGACGTGGAGCTCCACGTTCACCGCTGCAACACGTGCACAGCTCAGAAAGGACCAACTCAGCGATCCCACGCTCCCCTGCAGCAGTACCGGGTGGGAGCGCCAATGGAGCGAGTGGGAGTGGACATCCTGGGCCCTTTTCCGACCACGGACCGGGGGAACCGCTACGTGCTGGTCGCGATGGATTATTTCACTAAGTGGCCAGAGGCGTACGCGGTCCCGGACCAAAGCGCCGCTACGACGGCATCAAAGCTGGTGGACCTGGTGGTCGGTTCGGTGCACCGGAGGAGCTGCACAGCGATCAGGGTCGGAACTTCGAGGCGGAGGTCTTCGGGGAGGTCTGCAAGAGGCTGGGCATCCGGAAGACCCGGACCACCCCGCTGCATCCACAGAGCGACGGCCTGGTCGAACGATTCAACCGGACCCTCACCACCCAGCTCGCTATCCTAGTGGACCAGCAACAGCGAGACTGGGACCTGCATCTGCCTTTTGTTTTGTGGGCGTACCGGACGGCGGCTCAGGAATCTACCCGGTGCACCCCTGCAGCGCTCATGTTTGGACGCGAGCTGCGCACACTGGTGGATTTGGTGTTCGGTTCCCCCCCTGAGCCGGAGGTGGAGGGAAAATCTGGATTGGATTATTTTTTTTGTTTGAAAGAACGTCTCCACACGGTGCACGAGCTGGCTCGAGAGGCCCTGGCAGCGGCAGGGGGTTGGCAGAAGCGAGCGTATGACTCCCGCTGCCAGGGGAGGGACTTTGCACAGGGAGATCGAGTCTGGGTTTTCTGCCCTGAGAGGAAGAGAGGACGATCACCGAAGCTGGCGAGCCATTGGTCGGGGCCATGCGTGGTCCTGGAGAGACTGTCAGATGTGGTGTACAGGGTGAGGCTTAGGAAAAGGGACCGGGTTGTAGTCCTTCATCGTGACCGTCTCGCCCCGTATCGGCCATCTGCACCGCTGGTGGATGAACCGGAGCCTTCATCCCGGCCCGATACCCCGACCGAGACCCAGATGGACACTAGGGGCCTGTACGTGTTGGCCGCCGGCGCCGAAGACCGCCCCGACACCTGGATGAGTTTGTATTGGACTTTTAAATTGGACTTTAATTTTTCTGGGGACAGAAACCAGTCCGGGGGGGGGGGCGGGGGCAGTGTAACGTCGGGGCCATGTTAAGGGGGGCAAGGGTTTCCCAGCATGCTTTGACAATTGAAACGTTACTCTGTGTGTGTAGTAAATGTTATTACTGAGCTATTCTACTGCTGTGTAATTATAACTGCGTTATAATTACCCAGCAGTATTTCATAGGCAAGATTTATTATGTGTGTGTAACCGTGATTTAAACGGAGGTCTGGCAGAATGACCTCCCCCCCGTCTATGCTCAGAGAGTGGGTGTTGGGGTGTGTGTAAAATAAAGCCTGTTGATCACAACCATCTTGCTCCATTTTCTTTGTGTGAACCTTGCAAACGTCACAATATGATGAAAAATGAATAAAAATCCAAGTTACAAAAAAAAATTAAAGAAAATGTGAACAAAATATCTCACAAGCACATTATTAAGGCATGAGTGAGCTGTTAAAATGTGTAAAAAGGGCAGTCAATGACCCCTTTAAAGCATGCAGGCACACACACACACACACACACACACACACACACCTGTGGTACAATTACAGTATTGATTAGTGGTGCTTTCTCAAAAGTATGAAAAGAGAGATAGTTTCTGTCAGAATGAGTGGAGGAAAACACACACTCCAATATAAAGTGAATAAAAGCCCCTAACTCATCATTGAGGTCAGTGGTTAGCACTCTTGCTGACAGGATTATCAGACCCAGTAGACAGACTCAGACTCGGGAATAGATACAATTGCCTTTTATAATGTAAATGTGTGTGGGTGTGTATGTTTCCCTGACCTGAGGATGTTCCCTGACCTGAGGATCTTCAGGTCAGGGAACAGGGAGATGCTGAAGTCCGTACAGAGGGAGCTGAGGAGAAAGATCAGAGAAGGCAAGGACAGCTTCAGGAAGAAGATGGAGGACAAGCTGCAACAGAGCGACATCAGCGGGGTCTGGAGAAACCTCAAAACCATCTCGGGGCTCCAGAATACCTCCCCCCAGGCCACAGGGGGCAGGGAGTGGGCGAACAACCTGAATCTGTTTTTCAATAGATTTGACCAACCGCCCTCCCCCCTGACTGCACAACAACCACTGCTGCCTCTAAAGAAATCAAGTCCTGCTGCCCACTCCCCACTCCACCAACACCCCCCCACTCCCAACACACAGCCCCCCATCCTGACCCTGACCAGGACCCAGGTGAGGACGGAGCTGAGGAAGATCAAGGCGAGGAAGGCGCCGGGACCGGACGGCATCAGCGCAAAGCTCCTCAAGTCCTGTGCAGACCAGCTGTGTGGGATTGTGACGTATATCTTCAACATGAGCCTGAAACTGGGGAGGGTACCACAGCTGTGGAAAACATCTTGTGTGGTACCTGTACCAAAAACTTCCCACCCCAAAGACCTGAACAGCTACAGACCGGTGGCCTTGACGTCCCACTTGATGAAGACCCTGGAGAGACTGCTCCTTGCTCACCTGCGCCCCCTGGTGGAACCAGCGATGGATCCACTCCAGTTCGCCTACCAGCATGGCATTGGGGTGGAGGATGCGGTGATCTTCCTCCTTCACCGTTCTCTGTCCCACCTGGAGAAGCCCGGGAATGTGGTGAGGATCATGTTCTTTGACTTCTCCAGTGCTTTCAACACCATCCAACCGATGATCCTGAAGGACAAGCTGCTGCGCGCAGGGGTGGACCAGCACCTGTCATCATGGATCCTGGACTACCTCACGAACCGGCCTCAGTTTGTGAGAACCCGGGACTGTGTGTCCGACACGATCATCAGTAGCACGGGGGCCCCCCAGGGAACGGTGCTGGCTCCCTTCCTGTTCACCCTTTATACTGCGGACTTCTCACACAACACAACACACTGCCATCTACAGAAGTTCTCTGATGACTCTGCGATCGTTGGCCTCATCTCCAATGGAGATGAAGCTGAGTACAGAGGGCTTATCCAGGACTTCGTGGACTGGTGCCATCGGAACTGCCTCCAGATCAACGCGAGGAAAACTAAGGAGCTGGTGGTGGACTGCCGCAGGCATGGGCAGCCCCTCACAGTACCAGTAAATATACAGGGAACAGACATCGAGATGGTGACATCCTATAAGTACCTGGGTATTCATCTGAACAATAAACTAGACTGGTCACACAATACTGATGCACTCTACAAGAAGGGACAGCGCAGGCTGTTCCTGCTGAGGAGACTCAGGTCTTTTGGTGTACAAGGGGCGCTGCTGAAGTCATTCTATGACACGGTGGTGGCATCAGCCATCACTTTTGGAGTGGTCTGCTGGGGCAGTGGCATTACTGCAGCCGATAGGAAGAGACTGAACAAACTGATTAAGAAAGCTAGCTCTGTCCTGGGGCAGCGCCTTGATCCGATGGAGGAGATAGGAGAGAGAAGGACGGTGGCTAAACTGTCATCTCTGCTGGAGTCCGAGTTCCACCCTATGCAGGACATACTGAATGCACTGAGGAGCTCATTTAGCAGCAGACTACATCATCCCAGGTGCACAACCGAGAGGTTTCGTAGGTCCTTCCTACCAACGGCTGTCAGACTGTACAACCTAAGCAGGGCTGCTCGCAGAGATAGCAAAAAGACGTAACAAACTAATAGTTTTTTGAATGCAAAAGATGCAATAGACTTACACAATGGTCCCCTCCGGCATACAACTAGGAACATACCGGTCGCTATGGAGGGTGAGAATATGTATGGGCACATAATCATACCATGTAGGATAACTAAGTAGACGGTTATGCTGTTTCATTCCATCTAGCAACAATGCTCTGCACTGTGTGTGTTTATATATTTATATATCTACATATTATTCCATCTAGCTACATTGCTCCGCACTGTGTGTGTTTATATACTTGCATATTTATTCCATCTAGCTACAATGCTCTGCACTGTGTGTTCATATATTCATATATTTATTCCATCCAGCTACAATGCTCTGCACTGTGTGTCTGTGTGTGTGTGTATATATATATATTTTATAGTAATACGTACATATGTATATTAGCTGCTCTTGCTTGCTTGTTTTTTTCTTGCCTTCTGATTGTTGCTCTGAGTGTTGCTATCCCTGTGCTGTTGCAATCCTGGAATTTCCCCGTTGTGGGACTAATAAAGGCTTATCTTATCTTATCTTATCTTATGTTTGTGCGTGTGTCAGCGGTGACGTAGCAGCTGGGGGTGAGCAGAGCGCCGTGCAACCTGGCAAACCTATGGATAGAGCAGAGACAGCTGATGTTAGTGAAGCCCCAGAGGGAATGTACGAGAATGTCAAAGACTTACTGTTTGCTGAGATGGTGACGTGCTCAGGTTGGCCCGTAGGCTCCAGCCAGGAGGACAGCGCCTGTTGTCGCAGCACAGCTGAGGAAGGAGGTGTTGCTCGGTCCGCCGCCAGGGGAGAGAGGATTCCGCCGCCATGGAACTCCGCCTGTGCACAGGGGATGAGCGTAGAGAAGGTGAGTAGAAGTAGGCTTACTTGGATAGGGAGTGATGCTCCTTCCAGAAGGTTTAGGCAGGAAATGAAGGGTGGCTCTGGTTTGCCGGCTAAGGCTGGGAATTCTCTGAAGAATGGCGAGGACGAGAAAAGGTCTCATTCGAGCCCAGGAGATCAGACGGCTCCGCGCAGATCTGAAGGCTGAGCGGACTAAATAGTCTGAGAGTGATGGAGAGCAGGTGTGCGCGCAGCTGCAGATAATAATCAGCCAGAGCGAGCCATCACACTTGCCTCACAACTTGAAGGTCCCACGTTCAAATCCCCAGGCTGGTAGGGGTGTGGGCTTTTCTGTGTGCAGTTTGCACGTTTTCCCTGTGCTCTGTGGGTTTACTCTGGGGGGGCTCTGGTTTCCTCCCATAATCCAAAGGCATGAATGTTAGCTTAATTGGTGAGTCTAAATTGTCCCTATGTATCTGTCTCTGATGGACCCTTGAATGGAGGGTTAGTGTACCTTCTAGTTCAGTGCTTTGAGTGGGCTTTGTGACTAGAAAAGGGCTATATAAGTACAGGACCTCTTCCCTTATCCCACAGCAGGGAGGTTGTGAGTTCAAGCCCCATCTGGGTCATACCAAAAGATGATGAAAACGGTACTTTCCACCTTCTAGCTTGGTGCTCAACATAATAGAATGGAGAAAGGAAAAAGCTGGTTACCCAGCCACGGGCGGGCTTGTGTATTCCTAGTGTTGTTCCCAAACCTACATACTGTAGGTAAATGGGCAGCTCGGTGGAGCAGTGGTTAGCACTGTGGCAGCACAGGAAGAAGGTCACAGAATCGATTCCACCCCTGACCATTGTGAGTTCGATCCCACTCCCTGACCATCAGTAACCCTTCTGTGTGGAGTTTGTATGTTCTCGTCATTTTAGTAGTAGATTAGTTTATTTGACAGGGACAGTGCAATAAACATAGACAATTAATCAAAGACAATCAATCTGATGTGTTGCACATAGAGTGTATAGCTATTAGCTAATTTGCAACTCTTGTCCCTGGATGGGCTTTAGAAAAAAGAATCAAGATAAAAATATACACAATAACCACATACATCAATGCAGAAAAATTATAAATACACAATTATAAATATTATAAATATTTTAAATACACAAATATAACAGCCTGACTCACCTTTAACATAAATATTATAAATACACAAATATAACAGCCTGACTCACATTTAACACATATAACATAACTCACATTTGCCTATTTCAGGCCTTCCTCCCTCCGTCACTCACTATAAACAAACACATTTATTCCTTCCCTTCATTCACTCTCACTTTGCAGACAAATAATTCATACATGAGTACATTCTTGTTTATTTTTCAGCCAGTTTTTAACATTTTTAGTGAATGTTTTAAAGTCCGTTATTATTTTAATTTCATTTGGCATTGTGTTCCAGATGTGACTGCCCTTTATAGAGAAAGCTGTTTGTCCAAATGTGGTTCTGCGGTGGAATATTTTACAGTTATTGTTAACAGAACTCCTGGTGGCTCTGCTGCTGTCCTGTCTTTGGACGAAACCAGCAAGTGGCTCGGGTGCTGATTTGTGGAAACATTTGAACATTAATTTCAGAAGACAGAGGTCAATGAAGCTCTCAAAACTCAATAGGTTGTATTTTTTTAAAACATTACAGTGATGCCACCTAATGGGCTTTTTGTCCAAGATTTTTAGGGTTTGATTATATAATGAACCTATATGTCTTATTGTGGAAGGGGCTGCTTGAGCCCAGACTGTCAAACAGTATGATATATGAGAAAAAACCATAGAATGCATATACAGTGCAGCTGCTTCGTAAGGTATGTAATATCTAATTAATTTAAAGCAGTTCAGATTTTTTTTTACTGTTTTTGAAATTTTCTTTATATGAAGATTAAATTTGAGTTGAGGATCTAGTACAATGCCAAGGTATTTGAATTCTGTAGCTAAACTGATGTCATGATCATGTATATTAACTTTAAAATGTTGCAGGTTACATTTTTTGATTGAAAAGCACATTGAGACTGTTTTCTGAAGGTTCAGCAATAGATGGTTCTTGAGGAGCCACTCTTGGACATCAACCATACTTGTAGACAGTACATCTGCAGCCTGTGCTGGAGTCTTGGCAGCTGTGTAAATAACTGCATCATCTGCATAAAGTTGGCATGTTGCAGCTGAGCAGTGTAACGGCAAGTCATTAATAAAAATGCTGAAAAGTAAAGGACCAAGAATGGACCCTTGTGGGATACCCATGCGGTTGTTTAAAAATGAGGATTTATCCTGGTGAACTTTTACACACTGTTCTCTATTCTGGAGATAAGATGCAAACCATTCTAATGTATTTGGGGAGAAGTTAAAAGATACCATTTTGGATAAAAGCAAACTGTGGTTTACAGTATCGAAAGCCTTTTTGAGATCTAGAAAAACAGCTCCTACCACATTACCCCTGTCCAAGGACTGTTTGACGTTTTCAATAAGGCAACAATTTGCTGTTTCTGTTGAGTATCCTGGTCTAAAGCCAAATTGATGTGGATGAAGAAGTTGACTGTCTTGTAAGTAGTCTATCAGCTGTGTAGCTACAACTTTTTCAAGAACCTTAGATAGGACTGGTAAGATAGAGATTGGGCGGTAATTGCATATATCGTCTTTACTGCCTGATTTATGAACTGGTATGACGACAGCTTTTTTCCAGCCAGATGGAAATGTACTAGACCTAATGGAGAGATTAATGAGATGAGTCAGTGGTTTGATTAATATTTTGCTGTGCATTTTGAGAAAGGAGGTGCTCATATTGTAGATATCACTAGTTTTTGAGTTTGACAGTGTTTTAACAATACCAGCAATTAACTTCTCATTTACCTCATCGATGTGAAAAGTATCTGTTGGGAGTATGGAATTTGTGTTGTTGAGCACATTTGGCAGCACAAAAATTTTTGTTAAGTCTTCCACAGAGCCCACAAAGTGTGAATTAAATTCATTTGCCAAAGTAGCCTTGTCACTGACGGTCTTGCCATTGATTCTAAGTTCCTTTACCCCCTTCTGATCGTTTTTTTTATTAGTTAAGTTATTTAAATGCCTCCATAGGGAACTGTTGTTACCCTTTGCATGATCTATCAGTTTATTGTAATAAGATATTTTTGATTTTCGCAGCTCATGTACCACTTTATTTCTTAAACTTTTGTACACAAGGTGATCATTTTGTAGTTTGGAGGTTAGTGATGTTTTCAGTGCATAGTCTCGCCTCTTCATAAGTTTTCTTATTTCATTATTTAACCATGGTAGGCTAATCTTCTGTTGTCTACTTTTAATTTGCTTTGAAAATTTTTCTATAGACTTTGTGATTGTTGCAGTTATAAAATTACAACAATCATCTACTTCACATGTTGCCATGAGCTGCTCCCAATTTTGATTCTCTAAGTAATGTTCAAACTCCTCATTTTTTGATTTGGGGATAATAAAATTTGATTTGTCAATATCGACTCCCCCAAAATACTGTAGTCGCTTTTTAGTAAGTTTCCTGACAGCAAGAACCATGTTATGATCTGAGAGACCAGTTACAAGATTATAGGTTCTGGTTATTCGTTCTGGTTTATTAGTAAATACCATGTCAATAAGTGTTCTGGATTGTTTGGTTATCCTGGTGGGTCCTTTGATGATTTGCTGGTAATTAAATTTAGTCATGAGGCTTTTCAGTTTTTGTTTGTCTTTTTTATCAGACCAGTTGATATTAAAGTCACCATGAATTATTGTTTCTCTGTTCTTCTCAAGTTGTTTAACCAGATCACTTAATTCATTATAAAAGGAAGAGTTGTGTGACGGTGGGTTGTACACTACTGCAATGTTGAAATTCATTACCGGAGAGAGACATACATTAACAGCTAAACATTCAAGTGAAGTATTCAAATCAACCAGTTGACATTTATATTTCTCTTTGATGTAAATTAAAACACCTCCTCCCCTCCCTACCTGCCTGTCTTTTCTAAAACACTGGTAGCCCACAATATCGATCATATTAGTGTCTATGTTACTGTGTAGCCAGCTTTCTGAGAGACAAAGGTAGTCCAGATTTGAGTCCAACAGCAACACCGAAATCTCATCTCTTTTGGGGATTATGCTCCGTATGTTTAAATGACCGCCGAGGATCCCCTTTGGTTTAGCCTTGGTGTCCCAAAGAACTCGTGCATGATTAACAGTTTGGAAAAATAAATGTTGTTTTTGCTTTTGTACAGCTCGGTTTTGTGCTAACCCAGTGGTCTGCTGTTTAATAGTGGCAGGTCCAGGGTTAAGGTGAATATCTCCTGCCAGAAGTAACAGAACTAACAGAACTTTAACTGTATATCCTCTGCCATATTGTGATTTTTGCTTAACAGCCATGTTTGCCTTAATTTGGAAGTTTTTGCTCAGGGCTTTTAAAGACCACATAGAGTGTAGGGTGAGATGTCCAAGCCCAAATCCATACAGATAAAACTTTTTAACTTCACCTTTGGTTGAGTTTGTCGGAAAATCCTTCTTGTTGCAGGTCCAGACACACAAAGACAAAACGAAGAGGAAGTAGAGAAGTAGAGAAGGCTTATTAGTGGTGCCCATCAGCCCACTTTTTAATCCGGTGGCAGCCATCTTCAGTCCTTCTTGGAAAGAAGGAAAAGGAAAATCTGTGGATAGTAAAATAAATTCTGCTTATATCGCCAGAATCTGATCCGATCGTCCTCGAATCCAGCTGGGCCTCAGCTAGCCAACTAGCCCCTTCCGTTGCTGGTCTCGTTGCTCATAGTCGCCGTAACTGGTCTCCCGTCCCGCTCCTCCAACCGAGTCTCGTCACACACCGCCGCTGCCACCGAGCTCCGCTGAGGTCACGGTAAATCCTCCGCTAGGCACCGCCACCTACCGTCGTCTGCCTGGGTGAAATCTCTGCTGAGCCCCGTCAACAAATAGCCGCTTGCCTGGTAGTATCTCCGCTGGGCCTCGCAGCTGGGCTTCGATTCAGGCTGGTGTAAGGTGGAATGACTGGCGCCAGCATTAAGCTAACTAGCGTTAGCTTAGCAATCGCTTCGGGTAGTCTCGTCGCACACCGCCGCTGCAGTCACGGTAAGTCCTCCGCTGGGCACCGCCGCCTACTGCCGTCTGCCTGGGTGAAATCTCTGCTGAGCCCCGTCAAACAAATAGCCGCCTGCCTGGTAGTATCCCCGCTGGGCCTCGCAGCTGGGCTTTGATTCAGGCTGGTGTTAGGTGGAATGGCTGGCGCCAGCATTAAGCTAACTAGCGTTAGCTTAGCAATCGCTTCAGGTAGGGCACATCAGTGAATCACAAGGAAGCGCTGGAATCGCTGGTCAGTTTACTCACAGTGGCCGGATAAAAGCGATCAAAGGGGTAATCCACCGGAGGTATATCCGATCGCTGTAGGTAGTTATTTAGAGACTGGCGCCAGCATAAAGCTAACTAGTGTTAGCTTAGCAATCGCTTCAGGTAGCATTAAGCTAACTAGTGTTAGCTGAGCAATCACTTCAGGAAGGCGCAGGAAGTCGCTGGAGAAAGGCGATTAAAGGGCAATCCAACGGAGGTGGCAATTCAGCCCGTGCGTGTTCGCCACGAGCGCCGATCGCTGCAGGCCAGCCACTTTTAATGGCAAAATCAGTGACTTTGTCTCAGCACTGAAAAAGTGTGACCATCCTGGTCGCCATCTTGAAGAAGATGGCGACCGGGATGTCACCGGGATGTCACCGGGATGTTTTGTATACTTTCATAAAGTATACAAAAAATAGGATTCAAGATTCAAAGGCTTTATTATCATGTGCCCAGTAAAGAAATGCTACATTTCCTGAGCAATGAAATTCTTACTTTGCTCTCTGAACGAATGCCAAGTTAAAGGTACAGAAACAACAATTATAATAGGTTATGACACACTAACACAGTAACTCAATCCTAGTACTGATGGATGCTAAGACACATACACCAAATCACAGTTAGGCAGTAGAGGAATGAAAATGAAGTCACCGGATGACTAAAGTGATAGTGGTATATTGATATCAGAGATGATGTGACCCTGAGATGGCATGAACCTATGCACAGTGTGCAAATGAGCATTGTGCAACCTAATGTGAACCTGAGATGGCATAGACCTATGTACAGTGTGCAAATGAGCATTGTGCAACAAGCAGTGTATAACTACAAATTATTGATAAGTTGCAGCAGAGATGATATGGACATCAGACAGGTGATACTATATCTACTGTACAGGTGAGCAGTGTACAACTTTAGCAGCTGGTGTGTGAGTTCCTATATGCAAAGCTGTGTTACAGAGTTTTGGGAGTTATTGTCTGTTCATGAGTCTGATAGCAGTGGGAAAGAAATTTTTCAGTCTGGTTGTCCGGCATTTCACATTTCTGTACCTTTGACCTGAGGGTAGAATTGTGAACAGTCTGTGTTGGGGGTGGGTGGGGTCCCGGAGGATGACGTCAGCTCTCTTTTGGACTCTGAGGTGGTAGGTGCTCTGCAGAGAGGGGAGTGGAGTCCTGATGATCTTCTCTGCTGTCTTCACCACTCTCTGCAGGCGTTTGCGCACCAGGGCAGTGGTGTTTCCGTACCACACAGTGATGCCGTTGGTCAGGATGTTCTTGATGATGCAGCTGTAGAAATTGTTGAGGATCCTGGAAGACATGCCGAACTTCTTCAGCCTCCTCAGAAAGTACAGTTGCTGTTGAGCTCTCTTGACCAGCTCTGTGGTGTTGTGTGTCCACTTAAGGTCCTCGCTGATGTGGATGCCCAGGTATTTAAAGCTGCTTACTCTCTCCACCTCAAGCTTCTGGATGAACAGTGGCCGATGGGGTCTCCTCCTCCCTTTCCTCATGTCCACTATTATTTCCTTTGTCTTGTCCGAGTTGAGGGTGAGATTGTTGTCCTTACACCATGACACCAGGTTGGCCACCTCCCTCCTGTAGGATGCTTCATCATCACCAGTGATGTGTCCTATCACTGCTGTGTCATCCGCAAACTTTAGGATGATGTTGTCTTTGTGGGAGGCAACACAGTCATGGGTGAAGAGGCTGTAGAGGATGGGGCTGAGAACACAACCCTGGGAGACACCTGTGTTTGTGATGATGCTGGCTGAGGTCCTGTTACCCATCCTGACAGACTGGGGTCTGCCAGTTAGAAAGTCCAGTAGCCAGTCACAGAGGGTGGGGTGCAAGCCAAGTGAAAACAGTTTGTCGGTGAGTTTGTGGGGGATGACCGTGTTGAAGGCAGAGCTGTAGTTGACAAAGATCATCCTAATGTAGGAGTCTTTATCTTCCAGGTGGGAAAGAGAATAATGGAGTGCTACGGCAATGGCATCTGAGGTGGATCTGTTGGGCTGGTAGGCGTACTGCAGGGGGTCCAGGGTGCCCGGTATGCTGTCCTGAATGAGGGGCAGCACCACTCTCTCAAAGCACTTCATGATGATTGAGTGCTACTGGTCTGTAATCATTCAGACAGGTTGGCGGGCTCTTTTTGGGGACGGGGATGATAGTTGTTGTTTTGAAGCAAGAGGGGACTATGTTCTGGTTGAGGGAGAGGTTGAAGATTGCTGTAAGAACATCAGTCAGCTCTGCAGCGCATGCTCTGAGGGCCCGCTCAGGGATGTTGTCTGGTCCTGCTGCCTTGCTGGGGTTGATATTTCTCAGTGCTTTGTTTACTTGGTCTAGTGAGACTCTTAGTGGGTGGGGGGTGTGCGTGAGTGTGTGTCTCTTTTCTGTGCTGTGGCTGATGGTCTTGAAGTGGGTGTAAAAGATGTTGAGATCGTCCAGCAGGCTGTCTGTAGGGCTAGCGGTGTTGCTGTTGGTCTTCTTGTAGTCTGTGATGTATTGCAGGCTTTGCCACATGCGCTCCGGGTCAGAAGTGGAGTAGAGGCTGTCCAGCCTTTCTCTGTACTGCCTCTTGGCTGTTGTTATAGCCTTCCTCAGTCCATACTTTGCAGATTTGTACTCGACCTCACAGCCTAATTTAAATGCATGAGAGTGAGCACACAGCATCTGACGTACCTGACTGTTGATCCAGGGCTTCTGGTTGGGGAACTTCCTGACCTGTATGGTGGGTACAATGGTATCAACACACGTGCTGATGTACACAGTCACGTATTCAGCATAGTCCTGTATGTTAACAGGATGTTCTGTTAAATAAATGGGGAGGGTTGTGTTAGGAAAGGCATCTGGTGTAAAATTCTTGCCAAATCAAATATGCAGGCCCATGATCCACTGTGGTGACCCGATAGGGAGCAGCTGAAAGAAGACAGGGCAGCGCGGTGGTGGAGTGGTTAGCACTGCGGCAGCACAGCAACTCACCCTTGGCCGGGGGGTCCTAGGTTCGATCCCAGCCCCCGACCAACAGTGATCTGTGTGGAGTTTGCATATTCTCCCCGTGTCTGCATGGGTTTACTCCGGGATTTCTCCGGTTTCCTCCCACATACCAAAAAACATGCAAGTTAGGTTAATTGGCATCAAAACTGGGGATTCTAAATTGTTCTTAGGTATGACTGTGAGAGTGAATGGTTGTCTGTCTCTCTGTGTTGGCCCTGTGATGGACTGGCGATCTGTTCAGGGTGTACCCTGCCTCTCACCCAAAGATGCTGGGATAGGCTCCAGCCCCCCCGCGACCCGAAAAGGATTAAGTGGAAGAAGATGGATGGATGGATGGATGAAAGAAGACAATAAATAGACGCACTGATTCCTCTTTGACCATTTCAAAATAAAACAGGAACATAGTTTTGCAGAGAAACCGACTTCCTCTTATAATGAAATGAAAAAAATTACAAACTCCTATCATGATTTTTTTTAAAGTTTAATATAAGATAAGATAAGATAAGCCTTTATTAGTCCCACAATGGGGAAATTCCAGGATTGCAACAGCACAGGGACAGCAACACTCAGAGCAACAATCAGAAGGCAAGAGAAAAACAAGAGCAGCGAGTATGCATATGTACATATAAATATATATATATATATAGACACACAGTGCGGAGCATTGTAGCTAGATGGAATAGATATATAAATATATAAACAGTGCGGAGCATTGTAGCTGGATGGAATAAATATATGAGTATATAAACACAGTGCGGAGTATTGTAGCTAGATGGAATAAATATGTAGATATATAAACACACACAGTGTGGAGCATTGCTGCTAGATGGAATAAATATGTAGATATATAAACACACAGTGCGGAGCATTGTAGCTAGATGGAATAAATATGTAAATATATAAACACACAAAGTGTGGAGCATTGTTGCTAGATGGAATAAATATATAAATATATAAACACACACAGGGTGTGTGTTTATATATTTATAAACACACACCCTTATATTTATGCATTCATGATTGTCAAGTGTTTTATGTTGCTCTAGCATTATTTCTGTTGACTATGAGGGTCACAGGTATATTTTATGAAAAAAAAATACAATTAAAAGTTGCTTAAAAATACTTCTTTTTCATTGTTTCTGTGCAAAATGTGCAGTTAATTGGTTAACATTTTTAATCAATTCCCAGCCCCAGTTTATAAACTTGTAAAATGTGACCATGAGGGGAAAACGCAGCAGCTGTCTTCAGATATCTGGGACTCCCTCTCCTGGTGACAGAAAGCCAAACATCCAGCCTCCTCATTCCTGTTCTGTGTAGTTCACACCTCATCAGAAACCAAAGAAGAACCTCGAATAGTCAGGACTGCTTCTGCACACAGACTGAGGGGGTTTGGTTTGAGTCCAACCTCCATTTACAGGGAATACCCTGAGGGAATTAAACTTGTTACTTTTTCATTCATGAAAATACATGTTTTCCTTTGGCTATCATTACTTCAGCATGTCTGTGACCACAGTTAATTTAGAACAATAAGTTCCTCTTATTTCTTTATTTTTCCGTATGCTGTGGCCTTGTTCAGTTTTTCATATAGAAACTCAACACAGCCGTTTATAACTGCTTCATTTTATGAAATCTTTTATTCCCCCAAAAGGTCTACAAGCATATACTGTTTTACACAAACTATTGCTCAAAAGTTTAGAATCAAGAAAAGCTTATTTGTTTTCATGTGGCTAAGATTGATCAGAAATGCTGTGAAAATTAATAAATTACTATTTTGTTTCAGGTCACCCCACACATTTCCAATTGAATTAATATCTGGGCTGTGGCTGGGCCACTCCAAAACTGGCAAAGTCATTCTTTTTTTGATTTGGATGTAAACATGGGGTCATTGTTGTGCTGAAAAACGAAATTCCCCTCCATCTTCAGCTTTCTAACCATGAACCTTTGGGCTAAAACTGACTGGTATTTTGAACTGTTCATAATTCCCTTCACCTTGACTAAAGCCTCAGTTCCAGCTGAAGAAAAGCAACCTAATAACATGATGCTGTCACCACCAAGCTTTTCTGTACCCTTCTTCTGGCTGATCCCTTTCAACAATGAGATTCCTTTCACACTCTGTAAGGTCTCTGCAAACCATGGTCTTTTCTATAGGATGCAACTAAACTTCACGAAAATCCTACAAGAACAGCTGAACTTCATTTTGGGTTATTAAGAGTCATTTTAATTGCTGGATGGTAAGTATGTATTTAAAAAGACTGAATGCTGTAATTAAGTCAAAAGCTGCTTCAAGTATAATGTGTAAACTTGTGCAACTATCTTATTGTCCATTTATTTTTTAAATATATTTCTAACGAACAAATTTGTTTTTCAGTTTAATTGTACAGGTTACTGTTATGTCTGATATTACCCCTGGTTCACAGAAGAGGCGAGGTGACTTGGAGCACAGTTTTATTGAACTCACTGATGACAGCCACAGACTCAGCACCGGCAAAGGTACAGGCAAGACAAGAGGAAGTAAGATGGCCGACCCCAGCCTTATCTAGGGTGGAGCAGTGATGTCACCATCTCACACTTCACAGTAAAATATATATCAAACCTCCCCCCTTTAAAAAAGTCCAAAACCACTCAATTAAGACCCTCCCCAATTTGGGACCCAAATCACACACTAACAAACGAAAACTAATGTCTCTAAGTGGCCTAACAGATTCACACAACAGAACCTAAAATAGGTAGGACGGGTGGACTTGTCACGACTCGCCGTTCATCAGCTGCCTCAGCTGTGCGCACACCTGCGCCTCGTCAGCCGCGGGCTATTTAGCCCACTCAGCCCAGTGCAGCGATCTGGAGCCATCTGTTCGCATCGGCACTTCTTCGCTTGTGTATCAACCCCTGATTACCAGCGAGACTTCAATCCTACGTAAGCATACCTTACCTTTCTCCAAGTCTTCCCCCCTGTGCACAGGTGGATTCCCTGGCGGCGGATTCCCCCGTCATCGCCACCCAATCCTCACCATCGTCACAAGCTCTGCAGGACGCTGTCTTCCGGGCTTCTCCCTTGGCCAACGCCAGCCACCTGCACCTACAAGTAAGCAACACACTACTCATTATTCCTGTCCAGGTGTGGTGCCCGTTACCCTTGTCCTTTGCTCTCTCCATAGGGCTGTACGGCTGTACGGCGCACTGCTCTGCTTCCTGTGCATCGGCGTTCACCCCCATCACATACACATATCTCACACATCCATTCAGACACACCTGCTTGTTGAATAAAGCTGTTAAATCTATCCTGAGCCTGCGTGCGTGTTTCCTGGGCCAGACATTATGTCAGTACGGCTCCAGCAGAGCGGCTCAGCAGACAGCGGGCTCGCACGCCATCTTTCCACCCTCGAGGCTCGGGTGGATTTAATAGCCCATCAACAGCAGGTGATTTTGAACCAGTTGGTCAACATCACTCACCAGTTAGACCGCTTGGACCCCCAGCAGGCGTTCCCCTCGGCTCGTCAGGGGAGGGTAGCTCCTGCCGCTCCGGTGCCTGGTCAGTCTGCCACGGGGATGCCCACTCGACTCACACCGATTCCAACCCCCGCCCGCTTCAGCGGGAAGCTCGGCGGAGCGCGGGTGTTCATTATGCAGTGTGAGTCGGTGTTTCTGCGCGTTCCCGGGGATTTTCCCTCGGACCACAGCCAAATTGGCTACATTGGAAACCTTCTTGAGGGGCGAGCGCTAACTTGGGCTTACGCCGTTATGGCGAAGCCCAGTTACGCAAACCTCTCCTACAGCCAGTTCGTGCAGAGCTTTCTCGAGGTGTTTGATCATTCCCGGCGTGATAGCGTCCTCACTGACCGGCTCCTTGGCCTCCAACAGGGAAGCCGGTCAGCGGCGGATTACGCTATCGACTTCCGGGTCGCAGCTGAGGAGGTAGGCTGGGACGAGGCGTCACTGTGTGGCATCTTCCTCCGCAGCCTCAGCTCTGGTCTGAGGGATGAGCTGGCCGGTCGAGATCTTCCGGAGACGCTTGCGGAGCTGATCTCCACAACCATCAATTTAGATAACAGGCTGCGTGAACGGTCCACCGAGCGGAAGTCTATCAGCCGCTCGCGTGGAGGCCCCCTCCGCACGCCTCAAGGCCGCCCCCTGGCGTTACCTCCACCAGAGTCTTCCGAGGAATCGGAGGTGATGGTGGTCGGTCAAAGCTCCCCCTAGCGGAGAAACAGCGCCGCCGGGAGTTGGGCCTCTGCATGTATTGCGGAGGAAATCAACACACCGTGGAGCATTGCCCAGAGAAGCCAAACGGGGGGGTCCGCGAGTCACTGTAGGGGGCCTCGCGGACTCTAACCGGTCAAATCCCCTCACAAGTCTATCCTTGCCCATCCGATTTTGTCACAATGCCACGGGGCATCTTACACACGCACTGGTGGACTCAGGAGCAGAGCAGAGCTTCATTTCAAAGAGCCTGGCAACCCAATTGGGCATCCCCTGCCACCCTCTGGCCGCTCCTCTCAGCCTGATCACCCTTTCCCGTGCGCCCCTCGGACAAGTGACTCATCGCACGCAACCAGTCCCTGTCATAATCTCTGGTAACCACCGAGAGGACCTCACCCTGTACGTCCTGTCCTCCTCTGTGTCGCCTGTCATCCTTGGGTACCCCTGGTTGCGTCTGCACAACCCCATGCTGGATTAGCAGACAGGAAGAGTCGCCGCCTGGAGTTCCTTCTGCATGGGTACCTGTTTACAATCATTATCAATTTCAAAATATTCAGTTAAAGAAGCAATACTGTATTTACCAGCTGAGTGTCTGCAGCCTAAGCCTCTGTGGGTTTAAGAACAATAGTGTTGCACATACAGTAGTATTGTATGAAAGCTCCCCCCAACCTATTTGGCACTTTCCCACAGGATTTAGGGGGATTTTGAGAATATAACCAAAACCACAGGCTGTTGTGTCCAACACAGGACTGACTAAATTTATTTCTTCTGAAATCAGCAAAAAAGCAGCACTGCAACACAATAAACTTGAATAAGGTGACACTACTGCACCCTATTACATGGTCACAATAATTTATTAACTGGGAATAATAATTGATTTGAAGTGTTTATATAAACTTCTGAAATTACCAGAAAAAATATGATTCAGTCAATTGCTTTTGCTGATTCAGTCAATATTGGATTTCTTGCAAGTACATAAAAGTACAAGTAAAACTCCAACGTCCTCTTTTCTCCCAACACTTCCTGTCTAGTTTTCAACATAGCTTCTGTCCAGAAGGTAAAGAATATTCATATTCTTAATTTTGTTAAGTGTTATGTAAGCTTCCTCTTTGCTGCAAAAATGTTTGTCCACACTTCTTCTTTTGCATCTGTTTGCGGTTTATAGTAACTACATCCATTATACACAAGGGTGGATGTAAAAAAAGAAAAAAAAAACTTAGATTAAATGAATGTAGGCTATTATTGGGTAATGATCTAGGTATGGCGCATATTTAAGGCGCATATATTGTATTCATATCCCCCGCATTCACCTAGTAGGAATGACGGTGCATATTCCAGAAGCTTCACGTCTTAAGGACCAAAGAGGACCTGACCCTGTGAGGACCTACAGGAGATGTGAAGCTGGAGAGAATGCCCCAGCAGGAGCCTCAGACGCTAGAGGGTCAGAGGACAATGGAGACGCCAAGGAGCCTCGGGCGCTGGATGTTTACCTAAGACTGTGGGTTGGGGGTGTGTGATTTGATGTGGGGGGATTTGTGTCTGGTGAGACTATAAGAGGTGTGTTGGATGATTGCGCTGCCTCTTTCCTGAGATCCTGTCCTTGTTAGAGGATGTGACCTTGCAATAAACCAACTCTGAGAAATAAACTCAGTCTCGTTTGTGAAAGTCATCCTCTACATAGGAGTGTTTATCCAGTTTCTCATAATTTAATAATGGTCTTTATCCAATAAAGTATATAGGATTATGCTGTTTGCTTACATAACTACTTGAAT
Organism: Pholidichthys leucotaenia; assembly: GCA_020510985.1. Taxonomy (NCBI): domain Eukaryota; kingdom Metazoa; phylum Chordata; class Actinopteri; order Cichliformes; family Pholidichthyidae; genus Pholidichthys; species Pholidichthys leucotaenia. The sequence goes on from CM035843.1 coordinate 257,997,087, forward strand.
AATCATGTAATTCCAAATACATTGTCTTTGGCGTACAGGAGTCATAGTTGCTAAATTTGGGCCTCTACAGTTATTCAATTAATCTAGTTTGATATTCACAGCTTTTCTAAATATCAAGCTAAAACCAATAGAATTTCATTTTAAAGAATGTTTTTGTAAGATAACACAACCATTTTAGGCCTAGCATATTGTAACCAGATGGTCGGTGACGGAATTCACAGTTTTAAGATGATGTCACACGGCTGCCAGTCGCTATATGGGCGACCATGTTGGGAGGGAAGCTGCAGGGGGTCATTCTATTTAATTAAAGCCAAAAAATTATGTAAATATAGTGCACTACTCTGGAATAATTGGTTGTACAAACACTGGTGGGAAGGAGAAAGTGTTTTTTGTTGATTACCTGCAATTACTTTGAACCAAGGTAAGTCAACTCGGGAACCATCAGAGAAACGGAGGAGAAATTGGCTTTCTCCTATTACTATTAGTAGAGCTGATGTGGCGCCTTCGTTGTATTCCAACTTGCGGGTGTTCTGAACTCAGAACTCAGAAAAGATTTATTCTTTTCTTTCAAAGGTCTTTTTATTATTATTAATTGAAGTATCAATACAATACAAAGTATTAGAAATTTTCATTTTTGTTTCAACCAAACAGTGAAAAACTAGAACTTAAAGCCAACAAATGTAAATGCTTCAAAGCACAAAAACCTTTAAATAAACAGTAATTAAAAAAAAAAATACAAAGAAAAATTGTGTGTGTGAAGTGGGGGTGGGGTAAAGGGGATATGAGCTACTCAGAAACTATAATCGTGGGTCTTTCAAAGAAATCAAGAAACGGGCGCCATAATTTATAGAATTTGTTTTCAGAGCCACAGACTGTATATCTGATTTTTTCTAAATCCAAACAGGACATTATATCTTTTATCCACTGTAAATGTGAAGGGGGCGAAGAGTCTTTCCACTTCAGTAATACAGCACGTCTGGCCAATAATAATGAAAATTTAAATACTTTTAATTTGGAACTTGGCAAGACAAGTTCTGGAGCCACACCAAAAATGGCACATAATGGATCAGGTTTAATTTGATATTGCAGGACTTCAGACATAGTGATAAAAACAGAATGCCAAAAATTCATCAATGCAGGGCAGGACCAATACATGTGAAGCAAAGTGCCAGGAGCGCTACCACACTTTTCACAAGTTGGGTCTATATCCGAGTAAATACGTGCTAACTTAACCTTGGACAGGTGCATCCGGTGTACAATCTTAAATTGAATAAGAGCGTGACGAGCACACATTGATACAGTGTGAACCTGGCCAAGAATAGAGTCCCACAGTTCATCAGTAAAAGTAAAATTAAGATCTTGTTCCCAGTTCAATTTGATAGCGGCCAGAGAAGAAGATTGTAAATTTGAAATTAAATTATATAAAACTGACATTACCCCCTTAGAAGTTGGTTTAACTAATAAAAAATCATCTAGAGGATTATCAGAAGGTTTTTGAGGGAATTGTTTTGTCATGGTTTGCACATAATGTCTGACCTGGAGGAAGCGGAAAAAATGTGTAGAAGTGATGTCGAATTTGGTGGAAAGTTGAGAAAAACTTGCAAATTGACCATCAAAATATAAATCCGCAAAAGATTTTAAACCTTTTCTGTGCCATATATGAAATGCACTATCAATAGTTGATGGGGTAAATAAATGATTTGCGGCAATTGGACTTCTAATGGAAAAAAACTGAAGACCGAAATTTTTCCTGAATTGAGACCAAATTCTAAGAGACTGACGAACTACTTTATTATTACCCAGTGTAGACAAAGCAAGGGGAAGTGGTGAACCTAAAATTGCCGGTAGGGAGGTTTGATTGTCCACATGTGACTCCATAAGGATCCAAATAGGTGATTTGGGTTCCAGATAAAAATGTTTCCAATATAACATGCACCTGATATTTGCTGCCCAGTAGTAATATTGAAAGTTAGGCAGAGCCATGCCACCTACTGATTTGGGTCTTTGAAGAAAAACTTTCCTCAATCTCGGATGTTTACCATTCCAAATAAATGAGGTAATCAGAGAGTCCAAAGACTTAAAAAAGGATTTAGGAATAAAAATGGGGAGACATTGAAACAAATATAAAAACTTTGGAAGTAACATCATTTTTACAGAATTGATTCTGCCAATTAAAGACAAGGATAATGGGGACCATTTGGAAAGTATTAGCTTGCACTGGTCAAGTAAGGGGAGAAAATTATTTTTAAACAAGTAATTAAATTGTTTAGTGACACATATCCCAAGATAATTAAAATGATCAATAACAACCTTGAAAGGAAAATTTTCAAAATCCTGAACTTGAATCTTTTCATTAATCAGAAACAGTTCACTCTTATTAAGATTAATTTTATAACCAGAAAACCTACTAAAACTATCCAAAATGTTGAGTATAGCGGGTAATGAAATAAGTGGGTTGGAGAGAAATAATAAAAGATCGTCAGCATAGAGTGAAACCCTATGCTCAATGCCACCCCTACGAATGCCTAGAAAGTCCCGGCTCCCACGGATTGCAATAGCTAACGGCTCAACTGCCAAGGCAAAGAGCAACGGGCTCAAAGGACAGCCTTGCCTCGTACCACGGTAAAGTCTAAAATAGTCAGAATAGCGACAATTAGTTAACACTGAAGCTAAAGGACTAGCATAGAGAAGTTTAATCCAGGAACAAAAGGAAGGACCAAAACCGAACCTCTCCAAAGTAAAAAACAAATACTCCCACTCAACCCTATCGAATGCCTTTTCAGCGTCCAAACTAATAAGACATTCAGGTATGTTGTGGTGAGGAGTATAAATAATATTAAACAACCGCCGCAAGTTAAAAAAAGAATGGCGATTTTTAATGAAACCGGTTTGGTCCAGTGAAATTATAAAAGGAAGAATCTTTTCCAACCTTGAAGCTAACAACTTTGACAAAATTTTAACATCGGTATTTAACAAGGAAATAGGCCTGTAAGAAGCACAATCAACAGGATCCTTATCCTTTTTAAGCAACACAGTGATACAGGCCTGATAGCATGAAGGAGGAAGTGTACCAGAGTCAAGCGACTCTGTAAAAACTTGACAAAGGAAAGGGGCGAGGTCGTCAGAGAATTTTTTGAAAAAATCAGCGGAAAACCCATCAGGTCCTGGAGATTTTCCTGATTGCATGGATGATATTGCCAGCTGAATTTCTTCTTTTGTGATGGGAGCTTCTAAAATTTGCCGAGATTCTGAAGAAATCGAAGGAATATCAATAGAATCAAAAAAAATTTCCAAATCCTTTAAGTTTGTTGTATATTCTGAGGTATATAATTTGGAATAAAATGACCTGAAAATATCATTAATCACTTGTTGGTCAGATGTCACCTCTCCTTTATCTGTCCTAACTCCAGTAATAATTTGCTTAGCTCTAATACCACGTAGTTGATTAGCTAGAAGTTTACTGGTTTTTTCGCCATGTTCATAAAATTCACTCTTGTTCCTTATTAAACAACCTTCAATTTGTCGAGTAGAAAGTAAATTAAGTTTAGTTTGTAATGTCATACGTTCCTTGTACAGAGCGGGTGATGGAGATTGAGCATATTGTCTGTCAATGTCCAGGATTTGATCTAAAATAGCCTTCTGTTCCTGTTTTAAGGATTGTCTTTTAAATGCTGCCAATGAAATAAATTCCCCCCTAAGAAATGCCTTCATGGCCTCCCATATCGTTTTATTTGGCATACCAGGAGTTTTATTTTCTTTCAAAAAAAAATTAATTTTAGAAGAAATATTCGCAACCAATTTTTCATCTGTAAGTAATAATGGATCCAATCTCCAATGCTTTCTCATGGAGTCACATCCATGGAGGATCATTTTAAGTACAAGAGGGGCATGATCAGAAACCGAGATGCTATCATAACTGCAAGAGCAAAGGTTATTAATTAATAAATTGTCAACAAAAAAATAATCTATTCTGGTATAAGTATGGTGTACGTGAGAGAAAAAAGAATAGTCCCTGCCGTTAGGATGTAAAAAACGCCAAGGATCTGTAAGGCTATATTCCTCAAGAAAAGACTTAACATAAGTTGCAGATTTATTAAGACTAGCAGGTTTTGAAGATGAGCGATCTAAGATCGGATCCATATACAAATTAAAGTCACCCCCAAGAATTAGAGAATGAGTATTTAAATCTAGAAGTTGCGAAAAAAGGTTGCGAAAAAAGTGCACATCATCAAAATTCGGTGCATACAGATTAGCCAAGGTGACATGTTTATCGCCAAGTTTACCTGATACTATTACAAATCGTCCATTTTTATCTAATACAACATTAGAGGGAATAAATGGGATATTTCGATCAATAAGAATAGCAGCGCCCCTGGCCTTAGCTTTAAAATTTGAATGAAAAAATTGTCCTGACCAACATTTTGACAAACGCAAGTGGTCGGAATCCTGCAAATGGGTTTCCTGCAAAAACAATACCCCAGGCTTAAACTGCTTTAGACGTGACATGACTCTCTTTCGTTTAATTGGATGGTTCAACCCCTTCACATTCCAGCTTACCAAAGTAAGATTACTATTCATTCAAAGAGTAAAATTTATATATTATGTTGTGTAGCCCAAAGAAGAGTAAAGTGAGGTACGGGTAAAAAAAAAAAAAAAAGGAGGGGGTAAGGAGGGTGTAAATAAAACCATAACAAAAAACAAAACAAAACAAACAAAAAAATTTAAAAAAAAATAAAAAAATCCAACAACCAAACCTATAACAACACTCCAGCCGGTTGCAAAAAAACAGCAACCGCTCCATCTCCTGCTCTATTTTCATCCTAACAGAATGCTCCCATACAACTGGCTTCAATCCTGCATAATATGAACGTTTTACCCTAAAAAAAAAAAAAAATAAATAAGATAAAATTAAAAAAAGAATTAAGTAAACAACAACGTATAGGGAGCCAATTTTACCTTGTTTTTAAACATCTAAAAATGCATCAATGTCCAGTCAGTGCAGCTTCAATGAAGTAACAAGCAGTCCAGCGCGGCAGCTGGTCAACCCAGAAATGTCCAGTTCAAGGCGAAAATTGCTGGTTTCTCTCCATGGTTTGCATGAAGCAGGTGGCCTCCGAGACGGACGCCAGCCACTGGTTTTTGCCGTCTGGAAGAGTTATCCGGAGCCTGGCGGGGAAAAGAAGAGAAGGACAAAAACCTCTCTTGTACAACTCGGACATAACCTCCTTATATTCGGCTCGTTGCTTCTGAACGTCGGCGTTATAATCCTCGTAGAACTGAAGTTTATGCCCACGATATTCCAAAGTCCCACGGCGTCTCCGCGCTTCTCTCATCACCAAGTCTTTGGTCCGAAACCGGTGGAAACAAATAATGACAGCGCGCGGCTTCCCATTCGGACTCGGCTTGGGCATGAGGCTGCGGTGGGCTCTATCCAGCTCTGGGGGAGATGGCAAAGTTTGTGCGCCAAAGACGTCCACCAACAGCTGAGAAAAAAATTCAGATGGCCGTGGACCCACATCAAAGGACTCCGGCAGACCCACCAGACGAATATTCAGCCTCCTGCTTCTTCCCTCCAGGTCAAAAAGTTTGTTTTTCAAAAGTTTGTTCTCCTCCTGCATTGACTCACATGTAACTTCAAGCGCCGCTAGGCGCTGGCTGACATCCTCCGCGTTGTTTTCAAGGTCGCCAATGCGTTGCTCCTGGTTCGCCACATCTGCTTGAATTTTGTCCAGCTTACCATTAATAAGTTCAAATGAAGCTTTGAAGTCAGCAGCTATGGACATTCTGTGTTGCTCAAGCAAGGCAACAAGTGCAGGGTTAAGGCTAATATTAGCATCCTCAGCTAAGCTGGTGTTAGTATTGTTCCCTGCTGCCTCCTTTTCAGTCTGCTTTCTTGTTTTGGACATATTTCACAACTCAAAACAGATTCTGCACGTATTAAATGTCCAAAACATTAACAGCTTACAGCAAAATAGGGTTTAAAAAGTAAAGAAAAAAATATAGCAGGAGCCAGCAACGCACACACCTACTCCATTGCCAGCACACCTGAAGCCCGATTGTCAGAGAAAAGATTTATTGCCAAGTACATTAACAGATAACTGATAACATACGAGGGATTTGACTTGACACAGAAAACGACCTGCATTTCCGGTGACACGGCAGCATCTGTGAACGCGCCTGTCATCAGATGGGTACAGGATGCATAGGGAAGAAAGGATAATACAATAGGAAGGAGCAAAAAAACCATTGATTGTCAGAATACTGGTCATATATGATCAATATTATGATTACAAGAAAAAAAAGCCCTCAATGCACAGTTAGCAGACAAAAAAGTTCACAAGGACACAGAGAGAGCAGTGAGTGAGTAATCTTTTTCATCAGTTTTTTGAGTCAGTGTGGATGTAGTGTTGAATGTAGGTGTTTGTATCAGTTAAGAACAACAAGGTCTCTTTGGCAGGAGATGTTTTGTCTAGCTGCTGGCATTGTCCTTGGGCCGTGCAGCTGGCTGTCCGAAGGCCGTGAGCTCAATGTTTTGAAGACAAAAAACTGCAGATAATCTGGAGGATTTGTGTGAGGGGAGTCAGATTCGTCGAATAGTACTGATCCCAGAGAGAAAAAACTTTATATTCTCTTACAGATTCAGTACTTAATCCTTCATTGCTGGACGTTGAATCCTTCATGGACGGCTCTCAGCGTAATCATGATGTAATCCACCTTCCTAGACAGTTCTACATTTGCCGCTGTCAGAGTCCTCTCCATTTTTTCAATTTGATGGTTGAACCTCGCTTGGCCAGCATTTTGATAGGTTGTGTCCATCTTCATCAATTTACGGTACACCAGGACAATCCCAGATCCAATCAGAACGATCCCAATCACCATTACTACGAAGACGTACAAATCTTCTACATCTTCGATGGAAAGATCAGACAGGCACAAGAGTTTCCAATTACTTGTGTCCCTCAAATAGCCCGCAGCAGCCGTTCCTGCGGGGCAAACAACCTCCCCCGGGGCACTTTTCCTCGTTGAAAAAATAGTGTCAATTGCGTTCAAAGCCCAGCTTATTAATTCCATAATTTCTTTCGATAATCAGCAGTAAGACACGCAGACAGACGATAGCAAGCTGGGATCCAGTTAGTTAGGGGAGGAAGGAGATAAGTCAGAGCAGGAGAGAAGAAAAAGGCGTCTGCTCTCTTTGGAGGGCGGAAGTGAAGGAGGATTTGACCAAGTGAAGGAGGATCTGACCATTTTGTAATAGGTTTGTAGTGTGGTGATACAAAGGAGATGACACTCCACCCAGTACTTCGGGGGGTTGGGAGTGCCAGCCAAGGGCGCCAGAGCACTGGGGAGTATGAAGTAAATAAAGATGTGCCTTTCGCCCCCGCCGTGCCAGGTTCATACCTGAGGACGCAGGGGCACGGATGTATTGTACTAAGCATTGCTCTGTGACGTGTATGTTAATGTGTATGTTGATGTGTGTTCACGCTTCGTAACTGGTATGTTAATCTGTTTACCCTGAGTGCCAGAGGCGGGAAGAAAATGTATAAAGCAGTTCGTTTTGTTACTCAGACTTAGTCTGTTCTGTGTTGGAGGAGAAATAAAGTTCTGTGTCATCAGCTCGTGTCTCGTCTGCTTTCATCCTCCACAGTAGAAATAATTGACTAATATTGTTGAAGGGTCTGATGCTCTGTGGACATTATTTTCACAGCTTCATAAGCTCTCTGTTCTGATCAGCTCAGCTGCTGCCAGCAGCGTGCACAGAGAGAGAGAGAGAGAGCTAAACAAACATACCTGTTTGTCTAACGGGACCTATCGGGGATCCGAGCCAACTTAAGTGTCACACCTTCAAGCTACAGGATATTATGAAAATTCAAATCACTATTTAGCCCCCCTTGCCAATTTCTTACCTTTGACTGCAGTCTGTAAAATCAGCTGTGTCCACACAGGCGAGACAGAACATGTCTCCTTCCACTCAGCTACAGTACACATATGCTTCTAATCATTCTGGTTGATTAGACCTCCGTACGGACCACACCTGGATCCTGCTCACCTCCTGTTTCCTTTGTGATGAAAGAAGGATCCAAAGAGGAGAAAAACACAACACAACTTTATTCTTGAGGCTGCTGGCAGGAAACCAGCAAAGCAGGGACATTCTGTGCTGGAACAAGCTAGCTGCTAAAGCTAACCTTAGCTGGAGTTAAGGCTTTTCAAGAACGACGCTGAGATCCAGACTTCACCTGCGTTCAAGACTGTCTCTCGCTTGGGAAGTCTTATCCTTCTGAATAACAACTGAAGAAAATGACGGAGTAGTAACCCAAGGTTTGCTGTTCTGATGGCAAAATGTCAGAACACTGGCTAATTAGCCTGTGGCTTTGAGGATTACAAGTAGCTGGGAGTCTACAAATCAACTAATTATTGTTAACAATGAGGGATAACGATTAGACACCAAGACAAAGATGTCTAACTTCATCTGAAAACACCTGGACAGGTGAGTGTGCTGAATGAAGCCAGCCTTTAGCTAATGTTAAATCAAATTAGATCACAGATCAAAAAACAAAACAAAACAAAACTGAGAGTAAAAACAGAGAAAAACAAACGGGAGAAATTAAATTGAGGGCTCTGTGAATAATGTGAATAATTTATGGGCTGATGTGGATAAACATACATGATAAGTGTTATGAAGATAAATATATTTAGCTTTGTACATGTCTGGATAGGTGATGCTAGCCCACTTCTCCTTGTCTTTTGGCCAGTTTTGCTTTGGAATGAGATGGGGGCCTGCTACTCAATTAAAACTAATTTGTCGTCATACTGCTCTCTGTCTGTCATTATCAAGAGTTTCTTAACAAATTTCAGATGTTTTCACTTTTTTTTGTTCCAATTTACTACGTGATTATCCCCCCTTAATGGCCAGTGATCCCGCCAGACGTCACATGATCAAAAACTATTGTGACGTATGCAGGGTTCACACAAAGAAAATGGAGCAAGATGGTTGTGATCAACGGGCTTTATTCACACACCATCGACCCCCAACCTACTTCTGAGCACAGAGAGGAGGGGAGGTCATTCTCCCAGACCTCCGTTTCAGTCATGGTTACACACACATGATACATCTTGCCCTAATCCTGCTAAACACTGCTGTGTCATTATAACGCAGTTATAATGACACAGCAGTATAACTCAGTAATAACACATTTAATACACACACAGTAACGTTTTCAACTGGCAAAGCATGCTGGGAAATCCCTGCCCCCCTTAAAATGGCTCCGACGTTACACTGCCCCCCGCTGGACTGATTTCTGTCCCCAGAAAAGTCAAAGTCCAACCCAGAAGTCCAACGCGAATCAATCCAGGTGTTGGGAGCAGCTTCGATGCCGGCGACCAGCACAACCAACAGCTTCAGCAGGATTACGCACAGCCCCTCCCCTGGCAGCGGGAGTCACGACTCCCACCGCTGCCAGGACCTCCCAGGCAGCCGCTGGCCCGCGTCCAGGCGTCCAGCCCCTGCCGGGCCCGGGAAAAGACCGGATCTGTCCTGCTCGCTCCGCTGCTGCTGCGCGCCGAAGGCCTCTGTGACGTCACCGCCGGGGAAGCATCTGCAGGAGGCGGCTTTTCCCCGTCCATGCCACCTCGCTTTAATTTAATGTTGGCGAGGGGCCAGTTTCCCGCGGGGTGGGCGCGGGGCAGTACCGTGCGATGTGCCCCGGCTCTCCGTAGCGGAAGCACCCTTCCTCGCGCCGCGGCCGTCTCCTCTGTGGACGCGCCGCCGTGGTCTGTCGTAACTCCTCCTCCTCCTCCCCCTCGCTGTCAGCCGTGGCCTGGAAAGTTCTTGGTCTCGGCGTTGACGCTTCAATGGTGCGATTCACCAGCGGCTCCACCCGCTCTGCTTCTGCCACTGTAGTCTCCCTCGTGCACGCGCTGCCGTAGCTCCTCCTCCCGCTCGCTCTCAGCACGGCGGTTTCCTCAGATGACCAGCCGTTCAGCGCGGCGGCCAGCTCGACCTGGGACAGGTGGTCATCAAACAGGTTCTCGCCGTTGTAGCGGGGAATCTTGGCCCGCTGCCGGATGAATGGGACGGTCACGTCCCGGTTGATCACTGCTCCTGAGCGCCCTGGAATCGCCAGCCCCTCCTGCCCTAAAAAGGGCGGGAAACGGGGCTGGTTTGCTCTCCTCGGCCCGTCGGGTCCGCTGCTCCGTCCATCGCGGCGAACCTCTCCGGGGGCCGGCGTCTCAGCTCTACACTCCGTCCCCAGCCGAGCGATGAACCGCCCCGGCTGCTGGACCTCCGCCCGGGTCCTGGCTACCATCTTGCTCCATTATCCCACTTCTGACACCAGTGTGACGTATGCAGGGTTCACACAAAGAAAATGGAGCAAGATGGTTGTGATCAAAGGGCTTTATTCACACACCACCGACCCCCAACCTACTTCTGAGCACAGAGAGGAGGGGAGGTCATTCTCCCAGACCTCCGTTTCAATCATGGTTACACACACATGATACATCTTGCCCTAATCCTGCTAAACACTGCTGTGTCATTATCAGTTATAATGACACAGCAGTATAACTCAGTAATAACACATTTAATACACACACACAGTAACGTTTTCAACTGGCAAAGCATGCTGGGAAATCCCTGCCCCCCTTAAAATGGCTCCGACGTTACACTATGATTAGCCCATGTTAGCCATGTTGTAGCCTTTCCTGAATTTGAACACAGCATCTGTGGACAAATTTGCAGTATTGGAGATAAATTAATATTTGCTGCAGATCAAGACCCTAATGGAGTTGCCAACATTAGCCACTAGCTTAGTGTGTCAGTCCCTGGAGAAACCTCCAAGCTGTGTAAATTAGCTAAGCTAACATGGGAATAGTGGCTAACAGGGGACATGAGGATGTTATTGTTAGCAGCTAGTGTGGCTACAAAAGTTTTATACAGTCTGTGTGTGTGACCTTTGAGTTTGAGCAAAAGCTGGATGCACATCGACGGGAGGATCACTGTGAGTTTGGTGAGCAGTAGGGCTTAGGAACTGATGTCACACCGCGTTGGACTGTGGGATGCTTTGCCATGTTGGGTGGTACCCTCTAGTACTATTCGTTACCTGTGTTACTTCATCTAGTTTTTCTGTATCTTTGTACATCATTTTTACCTGTTAGCCATGGGAAAACGTTGTGTTGTAAGGTGCAGCAACACATCACATGACCACCAAGCCAAGAAACTTAAAACCAATCCTGCCTGGTGTCAGCGTGAGGGGAGCAAAGTGTCAGAGCTAGCAAAGAGAAGTAGAGTGGCCTGGGTGTCAGCTGTACACCAAAACATGTTAGGGGAATGGAAACAATGCCATGGCGAAAGCTAATTTCTCTTTTGCCGGCTTTAGCTAAAAAATTATAGTATGTTATGCCTTTAACACCCACCATGTCTGCATTTGTCTGCAGAAATTATTTATTCAAATTAAAGTGTGTAGCAGGAATGTCAAATTCAATCTTGCTGAGGGCCAACAACAGGATAATGAATAAAGCCACAGGCTGGGCATTCATTTTTATAATTTTTTTCTAATTGAAAAAATTTTGTAACTTAAATATTCAATTCAATTCATTTTATTTTGAACTTGTAACCATACAGTGAATTTATACCAAAATTATAATTTTACATACCTTATACTGAAATGTCAACAATAATAGTAAATAAGCAAACAGAACAAGACTAAACAAACAAAGCAAAATAAACAAATATCAACAAAAAAATGATGAGTACAACCAAAATCACACATTCAAAAAGGAGTGGGAAGAAGAACAAATTTGTCAAGTCCCAGCCCTTCTCCCCAGCTTACACACCAATATATTAGATGAGCTCCATTCTTCATATACTTATATTTTCTTAAAGTCTTATTTTTTTTGTTTCCTTATACTCTTATTTTTCTTATATATTTTTAAGTTTGAATCTATTGTGACATATTCCATTATAGTATTCTATACTATATTGCATTTCCTTATGTTCTTATACGTTATATTTTCTTCTATTATTGTATAATGTACTCTATTATTAATATATGTTCTCCTTAGTCAATTATTTATATGAAGTATAATATGAGGACGTTGTAGCGGACTCTAAGGACATAATTAGGGCTGTCGCGATAACTATAATTTTGTAATACCGTGCAATGGACATGCCTACTTCGGAGGAAAATGAGCAACCTGTCATGAACGCCCCTCCGGAGCAAGAACAAACTCAAGCGCTATGACTGCAGTGGGGACATTTATTAACAGAAAAAACTTAACTGTTCAAAAATAACTGTGTAGACAATACAAAAAGCAAACAAGAATAACTGACACAAAGAGGAGTCTCCAGAGTTGCGAAAAACTCTGGAGAAGAGGAGGGGGAGACTGGCTGAGAGAAAAGTCCAGTCCAAACACGACTGTGGCTGCCGCACTGATAGAAGGAGCAGCAGTCTAATACACAGTGGGGGAAACTAACCAGCAACAGGCGCAAGTGGCCGGTGATCTAATTACCAACTGATTGCAGTTGAGAGGACCTGAGGCACAGCAGTCAGCTGGAGGGTGTGTCTGGGAAATGAGAGAAGAGCTCTGCTATGAAACAGAAAAGTAAACCAATGACCATGTACACAAAAATAACCAAAAACAGACTTACAGATAAATAATACTGAAAATAAAGTGAAGATCTGAGCTCAGAAACATGACAGAGCTCCCCCCCCCCCCCAAGGACCTGGGTGTTGCTCAGACACCCCAAGGTAACACCCAGGAGAACACCCCCCCACCCCCCGAAAGGGAATACAGCCAAAAAACTACCCCAGGTGGGAGGTAGGGGGACAGGCTAAGGAGGGAACAAACAACTCAGTATAACACCCGCACCTGCGCCCAGACATACCCCAAGGCCCCCCACAGTCCCAGGGCACCAGGGTTCGGGTGGCCGGCCGAAGTCCCAGACCAGCCAGACGGCCCAATGAGAAGAGTCAGACGGTCTGCCAGTAAACATGGGCCACCTGACCCAGAGGCCCAGTCCTTCAGGTGGCCGGCCTGAGTCTTCAGGGCTGCAGGGATGATCCAGGAGGCAGTTGCCCAACAGGAAGGCCCAAGGATGGGAAGCAAGGCCGAAGGGGGGGAACCACGACGGTGTCTGGCCAAGGAGGAAGGGGAATTGTAACCCAGTGTTAAAAACGTGGATGGAATTATGAATGTCGATACCGCTTTAAGAAGAAGGGGGGACACTCATTTCACAATGGGAATAGATATTTTGAAGATGAGTATATAAATACAATATAAGTTCATAAAATATGTTCATAAATAGTTAGGAACATTTTCTGGAAAGTTTTGATAACGTTCCCGATATTTTGTTTGGTATTTTGAGTGACTAATGGCTGCGTCGTTTGTTTGGCAGCAACAGCCAATGGGATCACACGTTCCCTCGCTTGGTCTGTGTGTAATATGCAGAACGCTGTCAGACACTACCAAGACACGACCGAGAGAATGCGATTCCTCACGGAGACGATGAGCTAACGTGCTAATAGCAGCCTTTGCTTGGACAAAACTTGAGATTGGTAAGCCTGAATAAACACCTGCAATGAGACATTGCTGTATTAGCAAATTCTAATGTAGGCCATGGGCCAAAATCTGTTGCATGGCTAGAAATTGAGGTTCGTCTTAACTTTCTAGTGGCAACTTGAAATAAAGTGAATTTTACTAATTTGATAGTGCTGAATCTGAATACAGTTGTCCACAACAGCCAAACTTGCACATTAAGCAAATATGACCCGTTTTTTCTAGTTTTTTGTCCATTTTTGGTAAAAAACAAGATTTTGGCCATAGTTTTCATTTAACTTTCAATAAGTACAAATTTAATACAGAATTGTTTTTTGTAGTCATACTGCACAACCTATATTTTGATTTATCAGCCAAAGTCACCAACAGAGGGCGCTATATCTGCTGTTTTGGGGGAAAAACCTTTGTTTTTGGTGATTTTTGTCACAAAAGTCAATTATTTTTTTAGCCGCACAGGACCAACATCTATTTTTTAGCATTTTAGAGTTCAGTGGATATTTTGAAATCATGCCAACCAAGAGATCAGGAAGGGATAATTTGATTTTCACCCAAAAATAATGTAAAAAGAAAAATTGTTTCAATAATAAAACATTAAAATGGACATCGCATGCATGTTTCACAGTTGTTTTAGTAGTGCAATCCACATTGTTTATAGTATTTTTTTTCTGATGTTTCTTGTTTTTGTGCCAGAAAATGTAGTGAGCTTTGAAAGGGCATTTTTCTTCCTTGAAATCTCCAACCCTTAACCCCTTCACATTTTTTCCAGGTACCCCTTTATGAAACCAAATCAAATGACAGAAAGAAAATTTTGTTCCAAGGCGACATCAGCAAAATCCAAGAAGGCCTACAAATCGATATCTTTAGATTTTGCAAGGTTAGAGTTAAAGAGTTATGTCTCTCATTCATACGCATAAGTGACACAAGACTGGAAGCATGTCTTTTGGAATCACATACTTCAATTAGTTCGATTAGTAGGTCTCCAGATCTGAATCCCCATCATCACTGTATCCGTCATCACTGTACTCATCATCGTCATCATCGGGGGCTGCAAGCACATTTTGGCAATCACTGCATTTGCAGAGTTCGGTGCAAGGAAGATTCGCTTTGTGACAAGAGCAGGTCATTGTGTTGCAGTGAGTTTTCTTGCACCCACAGTGCACGTGTTGGAGTATCTCTGGAGGAGCTGCAGGGATTGACATCCATTTGAATGTCAAATGTTCATTTGTGAGGTCCCAACCATGGCCAACGGGGTTTGGTGCAAGGATGTACTGATTCAAACAACGTCTGTAAATGGCGGTTTGATAGGATGCCCTCATCGTGTGCAGCTTAAGGGAGTCCTTATTTGGTGGCAAAACATCATCCACTCTGCATCTCAAGGTGAATAAGTTATGCCGAGCTTCATTCACATCAGAAGTTTTTTCATCGTAGAGGGTACATACAAATGCCTCAAGTCCTCTTAGCAGCTCTTCATCTGGCATCCACTCGCAGCCAAGTTGCCTGAAGACATTCACTGTCTCAGCTGACTCCAACATAAGACGTAGAGGCCGCACTTTCCCTTTTCCCTTGAAGGCACTAACTGTATCACATCCTGTGAAAACATGCATGCCTATGATGGCTTGGCAAACTTCAGACCCATAGTGTGATGACAGCTGATTGATGTCAAGAACAGTTGTGTCCTGGCCACTTCCAGTTCTGGCATATACACGACATGGTAAATCATGCACCACTGCTGCACTCAACAGAAAGACATCGGTGTCGCGGCTGTTGATGACAACACCAGGGTGTGTGTTACCGGCATGTGCAGCATGTAAGAGAAGCCTCGTGTCTGCCTCCTGGTGATCACATTTTAACTCCTGAACATCTTGCACCATCATAACTCCTTCACTGCAGTTTAATCGAGTGCACAACTCTCCATGACACAGATAAAGTTCAATTCCGGCAGGAATGGATGTACTTTCACGACTCCACATGGCAAGCAGGAACTTAACCAGCTTTTCCTTGTTTGCTCCATTCGAAAGGAATTTAGCAAACTGTCGAGGTAGTTTCTGATGAGGTCTTGTGATATCAATCTGCTGAACACCTGAAGCCTCTCGACGAGAATGTTCACAGTCCTTTATTGATATGTCTGGGTAGCGATCAGTCACAAAATCTAAACGCGTACATCTCATTTGTGTGCATAAGTGGAGAGCCTTGGCTAGTAGTACATCTGCAAATTCTGCAAACGTTTCACACTTTACGTTGCAGGACTGAATGAGGGCCATTCCATCAACCAATAAGGCTGAATTAGCAGGAATTGTCGAGGCCTGAATTCGACATGATGGCACATCACTCTCCATAGCATGCATGAGTGCAGCCTTCGTTGTTTTGTTGCAGAGACCATCATAGGTGGCAATGGACGCGGGCACTGGAGTCAAAGTGTACGTGAGAACTTTCTTCAGATCCACTGAACGATTCTTCGACACAATGAGCAGTCTCGTGAATAAATCACTACTCGTTCGGAGCAACTTTGCGTCTTGTGTTTTCGAAGATTCCTTTCTTTTATTGACTGCAGCAAAGGTCTTCAACTTGAGCATTTTGATGGGCTTATGGAATGGAACATTTCCACGTGCAAGAATTCTGCCTGCACAGAAAGCTTGATATGCAGAGTTACCTTTGGAGTACGCCTGCTTGATGTCATTAGCCACGTGCTCGCTGACAACAAGTCCAGAAGACACATTGATCAACTTCTCTCCACTGTATGCGAAGGGGTCAACCATTGCTTCAAAAGTTCTGATAAGCTCAGATACTGGACTACTACTGGACTACCTCACGAACCGGCCTCAGTTTGTGAGAACTCGGGACTGTGTGTCCGACACGATCATCAGTAGCACGGGGGCCCCCCAGGGAACGGTGCTGGCTCCCTTCCTGTTCACTCTTTATACTGCGGACTTCTCACACAACACAACACACTGCCATCTACAGAAGTTCTCTGATGACTCTGCGATCGTTGGCCTCATCTCCAATGGAGATGAAGCTGAGTACAGAGGGCTTATCCAGGACTTCGTGGACTGGTGCCATCGGAACTGCCTCCAGATCAACGCGAGGAAAACTAAGGAGCTGGTGGTGGACTGCCGCAGGCATGGGCAGCCCCTCACAGTACCAGTAAATATACAGGGAACAGACATCGAGATGGTGACATCCTATAAGTACCTGGGTATTCATCTGAACAATAAACTAGACTGGTCACACAATACCGATGCACTCTACAAGAAGGGACAGCGCAGGCTGTTCCTGCTGAGGAGACTCAGGTCTTTTGGTGTACAAGGGGCGCTGCTGAAGTCATTCTATGACACGGTGGTGGCATCAGCCATCACTTTTGGAGTGGTCTGCTGGGGCAGTGGCATTACTGCAGCCGATAGGAAGAGACTGAACAAACTGATTAAGAAAGCTAGCTCTGTCCTGGGGCAGCGCCTTGATCCGATGGAGGAGATAGGAGAGAGAAGGACGGTGGCTAAACTGTCATCTCTGCTGGAGTCCGAGTTCCACCCTATGCAGGACATACTGAATGCACTGAGGAGCTCATTTAGCAGCAGACTACATCATCCCAGGTGCACAACCGAGAGGTTTCGTAGGTCCTTCCTACCAACGGCTGTCAGACTGTACAACCTAAGCAGGGCTGCTCGCAGAGATAGCAAAAAGACGTAACAAACTAATAGTTTTTTGAATGCAAAAGATGCAATAGACTTACACAATGGTCCCCTCCGGCATACAACTAGGAACTTACCGGTCGCTATGGAGGGTGAGAATATGTATGGGCACATAATCATACCATGTAGGATAACTAAGTAGACGGTTATGCTGTTTCATTCCATCTAGCAACAATGCTCTGCACTGTGTGTGTTTATATATTTACATATTTATTCCATCTAGCTACAATGCTCAGCACTGGGTGTGTTTATATATTTATATATCTACATATTATTCCATCTAGCTACATTGCTCCGCACTGTGTGTGTTTATATACTTGCATATTTATTCCACCTAGCTGCAATGCTCCGTACTGTGGGTGTTTATATATTTACATATTTATTCCATCTAGCTACAATGCTCTGCACTGTGTGTTCATATATTCATATATTTATTCCATCCAGCTACAATGCTCTGCACTGTGTGTCTGTGTGTGTGTGTATATATATATATTTTATAGTAATACGTACATATGTATATTAGCTGCTCTTGCTTGCTTGTTTTTTGTTTTTTTTTGTTTTTTTCTTGCCTTCTGATTGTTGCTCTGAGTGTTGCTATCCCTGTGCTGTTGCAATCCTGGAATTTCCCCGTTGTGGGACTAATAAAGGCTTATCTTATCTTATCTTACTGTAGCATTGTCTCGTTTGATTCTTGCAGCATCTAAATCTTTCCTCGATCTTATGCTGTCATCTTTTCCTGCCATCACTTGACATGCCCGTGTGATAGCTGCTCTCTCTGGATGGGAAAGCAGCCATCTGTTCACACCTCCTTTACTAAGTGTGATCCCACTCATACCGCCCTTTGTTTTTGAGTCTCTGTTGATAGTCTGTTCTATGACCATATCACAAGCTATTTGGCTGAATCCATGATCTGACTGCCGCTGAGCTACAAATTCACCTCTCGAAAATGACTCATGGATGGTTGGATGAGTCGCCGGCAGGTTGCTCATCTCTGCAATGTATGCTGGAAGATATCTCGCATAGTTTATACGGTCATAGGCATGAAACCAAGGTACCATCTTTTTGCACGACTCAAGGTGAAGTGACCAATTCCCTTCTCTCGTTGCTCTTATTGAGAGTAGAAGTATTTGTACCATGTCTAGGTATGATGACCAGAAGTCATACAATGCACTTCGCGTATGCTCCTGCCTGACAAAGCCTTCATATCTCTGAAGAACTTCCTGAACCTGATTTGTCTGAAGGACATTCATCCAGCCATCTTCAAGATCACTCTGACCTAGTTCAGAGAGGGTGGAAGTTACCATCTGACATTCACTTTCAGGTAAAGTCTTCAGGAAACTCTGCCAGCGCAAACGATGAAGTGCTTCATAGAGCAGTTTGTGACAATGCATAGCACGATTGTAGTGATGCCCTGTTTGTACCCCCTTGATGGATCCTGCAGCAATAGCACCAGATTCAATTAGGACATCTTCAAAACCACTGTCCTGGAAGCGCTTTCCCATGCAACCTAGGAATGCCATGACAAGGTGAAAATCTCCAAGGTGCAACACCAATCTTTCCTGGAATATCTTATGCTGCCACCTGATTTCTTGCGCCTTGGAATAGATGGCCTGGGCAAAAACGACAGTGATAGCATCTAAGTCCAAGTTATTGGCAATATCCACACTCTGTAACAGTACAGTATGTACCGTTGCCATCTCGGTGGGACTGGCGTCTATTATTGGCAGATATCCAATCTTGGACTTGCGTGGTATGGAAGAAGACTGCAGTGTGGTATTGAAGCCTGTCCATCCTGGTAGTGTAGAAGCAACAGTCTTGGAGAGACAGTATGCAACATCAATTTGCACCTCCAGCTTCTCGACACTTATAATTCCCCCATCCATCTCAGCATCGACGCACACTGGACCTTGTCTGGTCCCACCTCGGTAGGGCACAACATCTGATGGTGGAGGCTTCAAGGAACGTTGCTTGGTCTTTGAAAGTCGTATGCTTTCGGGCTGGCTGCAGTGAATTTCACTTTCACGTTGTATGATAACACCATTGGTGTTATGAGTTGTGTTGTGGCCAGTTGGTGTATCTTCTGCAAAATTGTTGTTATCCCAGACGAGTATTGTATGGCTGGATTTCACAAAGCCACTAGGTATGATTTCCTGTCTCTTGAGCTGAACAGTGGCCAATGCCACATCATGCTCAAGGACTTTGGAATGGGATGTACAATGTCCAAGTCCATTCAATACATCGATCAAGTTTGAAGAGCCAGTGGAGTGCCTCACAGTCATGGCCAAAGCAGAGTGTTTGGGTGTAGTAACCCTTCCTCTTGAATGGATGTAGATTATGTCTTGTGCAACTGATAGCAGTTTGCGTCGCAGCTCATCAGAGGTGGAGACATACTTGTCATGTTCGCCCACTTCATCAGAAATTTCCGTTACCAATGCCAAATAGTTGAATAGGTCAACTGGAACTATTTGTGACACTGCATTCATCTCCATGTCACTAGCCAATGGTGGCCACTTGTCCTTTAGTCCCTTCACCTGCCTGAGTACTTGACGAAGCATTTGAGCACTGTGGTAGTGAACCCGGTGGGTGCCCATCTCTGTTGACTCAGAGAGTTCTTGTTGATTCAGAGCCTCAGGAGCCCCTGTGCTGTCGGATTCAGAGTCGGAACTGGATGGATGAGATTCCCAATGATCAACAATAGTAGACTCGTAGCCTTCGCAGTACATAATACCACTCACATTCATTTTTGATGGCCGATGAAATTGTAGCTGAGGATACTTACGGCACAATTTCTGACTTAAGTATGTGGTGTTGGCAAATGCAGGTGGTGCTCCACCTTCTTCAAACATGCCTTGCAACAATGACTGCAACTTAGTCATACGCATGACCTGTCCTTTCCCAATGATTTCATCCTCCACATACTTCTTGCAGAAAGCACTGAATGTATGCTGGATGGCACTTTAACTGTCAGGGTCAATCCTCGTATTCAGGTCAAATCGTCGACACTGTACATTGCAATGGCAGCGACGGTTCGAGGTTGAAAAATAGCGCCCGCACGCGGCAAGTCACGGAAGGGGAATTACGTGATTAAAGCGTCGATTTTCTTTAATTAATTTCTTATTAACATGCAAACAGTGCAAATGTGGACAGGTAAAATATCATTTAATATAGTCTAAACTACTTAAAACCGAGAGATAAAGTTGCCACTGCAAAGTTAAGACAAAACTGCACGCCAGAGGTTTTGGCCCATGGCCTAATGCCCCGTTTATTAAATTTTAAGATTGGGATCCAAAGGCTGTTAATGCCGTTGAGCGCGGGAACCTCATGACGCACATGTCACTTAGCATGGTGAGTGCCATTCATTGTGTATGGGAATGCTAACCTCTAGCTTGAAATGCTAATTGCCAATGGTAATTTCGGCTAGTTTTTTCATCAGAAAAAGTCAGTTTTCAAAGCTGTAACGGTTAGCAAAGGACCCAGTTCCCTGGCCATTGATTGCTGCTTGGTGATGAATGTTGAACCTGTGATTGATATGTGTTTTAAAGTGCAAAATTAGTGATAAATTGTTGCGCCAGCTTGAAATGCTAAACCTCCGATGCTAAATCTGGAACAGTTTCATTTCACTTGCCATTGATTGTTGTTTAAGGGTAAATATTACATCTATGGTTTAAAGATGTTTAAAAATATAGTTTGTTTTATAACCTGGAATTGTTTTGTAATAAGCTTAGAGCAATAGCTTATTTGTTGTGTTCTGACCTATTTTATAGGTCAGGTTTTTTTTCTTTGGACTGGTTTGACCAGAACATGGATTCCTCAGATCTGGATGGCGAGCCGAAGCCCGAACCCTATTAACGGCTAGAGGTGATTCAACAGGTCACCTGGAACGGACACTAGAGAACTGTGAATCTTGTAAATATATTTTGGGGTATGATTGTGACAAGTGTGTGTTTTTTTTAATTAAATGTACATATTTGTAAATAATACACATTTGTAAAAAGAAATATATATAGTTGCAAGTTCTATATATCGGTGTATTGTCATCTGTTGTTACGCCCTCCAGGCTCCTACGAACCTGTAATCTGTCTGATCTGGCCCAATTATCCCTTTTGCTCAGGTAGAACCAAAAAGGGTACTACACCTAAAAGTGAGTAGGTGTTAGTGGGTGTTACAGAATCATGACGCGTTTGGTGGTCTGGGGAAAGGTTGCACCCACGGGGGTCCCAGACTGGAACAAGGCAGCACCCGCGGCGGCTTCGGGTTGGAGCACTGCAGCACCCTCGGTGACTCTGGGCTGGAGCACTGCAGTACCCTCAGTGGACCCTGACTAGGCCAACTTTGCACCCTCAGTGGACCCTGGCTGGGCCAACGCTGCACCCTCGGTGGACCCTGGGCTGGAGTGTACCCCCCATGACGGGCCCATGCAGGAGCGCAACACCCACGTCTGGCTAATACTGGGGCACAGCATCCCCGAGGGCCCCCGACCTGGATGCAGCACCCACGGAGACTCAACCCGTGGAGGGACCCACACGACGGCCTCGGGCATGGGGGAAGCTGCGCCCTGGATGGCCTCCACAGGTGAACTTGGACCTTTGGAGACAGCAGGTGGTGCTGGATCATCTCTGGTGACCCTGGGAGAAGGGTCAGAGACAACAGAGAGAGAAGGGGGGTCAGAGTCATCAGCAGGGGCAGCGGTGGAGCCCGGCGAGGCAAGCTCGGATGCAGCGGGCAGCTGCACCTGTCTCTCCTCACCAAGAGTCAGGCAAGATTGCTCTAAGACAGAAAATAGAAAGACAAAAGAGAGCACTTGCCTGATCTCGAGCTCCACTGCTGTCCAGGACTCCGACGATCCAGGTGGTGATGGCGATTCGGGCTCGGTCCTCGGGAGGTCCATCTCAGGTTCCCACTCGGCTGCAGTGGTCTCCATAGCCGGCATGATGGTCATAGCAGTTCTCGTTGCCCCAGCTGCCGTGACCCATGGTGGAGGCTCCCCCGACGTGGGAGCTGGGGGTTGACTCTGTGCTGGCTCTGGCATAGGATCCTCCAGAGCCACCGGCTCCTCCTTCGTCCAATGGCTCAGTTCTGGAACCGACGGACACTCAGGGGTTGATGGAGAGAACACGGAGAGGACAGAAGAAAGATTAATAATTGCAGTAGGAGGAGAGAACTGAGGTGACTGCTTTGCCTGAGCCTCTCTCCCGGGAGACAGACAAGGCCTATCATTACAAGATGGAATAGAATGAAAAAGCACTTGCCTGACATCCTGGATCTTGGTATTCACTGCTGCAGGAGACAGGCAGTCATCCCTCTCTGTGTCAACGGTGATCCTGACTCTCTCAGTGGATTGTGGAGGAGCCGGTTCTGCCAACGCGGAAGTGGGCATCATCGGGGAACAAACGGGAGACCTCTTAGCAGTGGGAAAGCGCACCGAAGGGAAGTGAGGATAGGCCAGTACAGGGCGGAGAGAAGCTGACGAAACAGACGGAGAAAAAAGGACCGAAGGCTGTACTGGTGTGGGAGGCTTTTTCTTCAGTGCCAGGAGAAGGGCTGCTGAGGAGGTAGGAGTAGTCCTCCGATGATGTGAAGTGGGATGACCCTGTCTGCATGGAGCTGGAGCAGGCGGCAAGCGTGCAGGAGTTGACGCAGGTATCGGAATCACCTCCCTCAGCCCCTCATCTGTGCACGGGAAGGAAAAAATGGAAGAGATGGTATCCATCACCTTCAAGTGATTCCATAAGTTGGGAAACACCTGCATGACTCGTGCTACGTCTTCTCGGTTCTCATAGACCGTCCTGGAAGAACGGGAGGTTCGGGTCCATGACCAAATGCGCTCCAGGAGGCAAACCGCCCGCCGCTCCACTTCGTCCATGATGAGCTCCAGAAAACAGGTGGGTGGAAAAACACACAAAAGGTGAAAAAATGGCTCACTGCAGAAGCTGAGTTTTGACTGGCAGCAGCCAACTGTCATGAACGCCCCTCTGGGGCAAGAACAAACTCAAGCGCTATGACTGCAGTGAGGACATTTATTAACAGAAAAAACATAACTGTTCAAAAATAACTGTGTAGACAATACAAAAAGCAAACAAAAATAACTTACACAGAGAGGAGTCTCCAGAGTTGCAAAAAACTCTGGAGAAGAGGAGGGGGAGACTGGCAGAGAGAAAAGTCCAGTCCAAACACGATTGTGGCTGCCGCATTGATAGAGAGAGCAGCAGTCTAATATATAGTGGGGGAAACTAACGAGCAACAGGTGCAAATGGCCAGTGACCTAATTACCAACTGATTGCAGCTGAGAGGATCTGAGGTACAGCAATCAGCTGAAGGTGTGTCTGGGAAATGAGAGAAGAGCTCTGCCATGAAACAGAAAAGTAAACCAATGACCATGTACAGAAAATAACCAAACAGACTTACAGATAAATAATACTGAAAATAAAGTGAAGATCTGGGCTCAGAGAAAACCTGAGCTCAGAAACATGACACAACCGCGACAACCGCAGTGTTAATTTTTTTTGTGTGTGTGTGTGGCTATATCTCATTGTTCACTTATGTGCCCCTATTGATTATTAAATAAATTGTTAAATGAAATGCATTTTTATTGCCAACAGCATGTTTGCACCCGGTACTCTGGAAGCTTCCACAGCACCCAGTGCTGCCGCCGCTGGGTGCTGACAGCGGCAGCACCATTTGGGGCACTCTCTCTCCAGAGGGACTCCAGCAGGCAGTTAATGGTGAAAGCATTTGGACTTCTTACTAAATACAGCCATGACAGTGAGCACTGAAAGGGCACAAAGAGTGTTTTTTCCTTCTGAGTAGAGTGTGTGTAATCCTGACTGTGCATGCTCCTGTGTATGAGCATTGCTTGTTTGAACCTGATTTTTCGGACAGTGGTAAAAATCACAGCGGCAAAAATTACGGAGACAAGAGCCATGTAGGGTCCTGTATGGAGGCTGTCCTGCTTAAATAAGATGAATGTCGCTGCAGTCTCCAGTCCACACACCCTGTAGTTACCACCACTGCTTTATGAAAATGATCAGGGTTTTTTGATCAGGAAAAATGATCAAATGATCAGGGAATCAGCAGTTCATGCCTGTAGATAGAGCGGAGCTCCACACAATTGTCACACACGCACATAAAGTTGAGAGCGGAGCTGCAGCGAGTCTCTCACAGCTTCCATCATTTGCCACATAAGTTATAAACCCTGTTTAAAGTACAAGACCACAGGGTCCTTAAAAACATTTGCAATAATACCGCATACCACAGTGTTGAGCTGTCCACCTTCACTGCAGGGGAAATTCCTGTACCGCGACAGCCCTAGACATAATTCACCACAATATGTGTTTTCATGTATGATCTGTTTCATGTATGATCTGTTTAGGAAGGTATGGTTGTGCTCTCAGGCTTTCTTATCAGGCACCTATCTAGGCATCTGAGAGGGGACCTAATTTAGAGAGAAAGGAGAGCTAGTTGTTGTAGCTATTGCTTTTTGTCACTGCCAATTTTGAGGATTAAACGGCACGCCTGCTCGTCCAGTGAAAAGGGAGAAATTGCCAGCATCTTTATTCCTGCAATTCCTACATTGGTGACCCCAACATCAGTCTGTTGGACATATTCACAGACAGCTCCGAATGAACATGGCAGCTAATGCAGTTTCTCTCAAGCTACCAGAATTCTGGGAGTCATCGGCTTCAGCTTGGTTCACCCAGTCGGAGGCTCAGTTTGCCCTATGACAGATCACGGCAGACGACACAAAATATTATGTGGTTTCGGCCCTTGGGAGTTCTACAGCAGCCAGAGTGGTGAGCCTGATCAAACAACCCCCACAGCAGTATAAATCTGTGACACTCAAAGTGTAATGATGGGTTTCATTACAGTCTGCTGCATGATGACGCAGCCAGCTGGTGACGTCATCATGCCACCATATATAGGGGAGAGTCAGCCATCTCAGGGCTCTCTTGGCTATGGCTCATCCTCAGGGATATATCAGAGTACTGAGTGTTCATATGTGCAGTATATTCCATTAACGTTGTGTAATAAAGTTCGAGTTTGAGCACAGCATCCTCGTCTATCTTCATTCCAGATTTGTGGACATAACATTTGGCGATGAGAATTTCGAACCATGGAAGCGTGCCTGAGACAGCTAAGGCCTTTTCTCGAGTCCCCAGGCAAACCGGACGTCCTGTGGCCACATTGGCTGGACGCATTCGAGACCTACGTTGCAGCATTGGACATGAGAAAGCAGGATAAAGTAAGGAAGCGGGCACTACTTGTCCACAACCTAGACAAAGAAGGTCAGAGGATTTTTCAAACGCTTGGTCAGTCGGACAAGTATGTGGATGCTGTTGAGCTACTAGTTAGATATTTTGCTACATCAGACAACGTGATAGCATGATGAATTTGATTACGCCAGAGGCGACAGGGAATTGGTGAGTCCACCCAACAATTCGTCGGCGATTTAAGACATCTGGCTAGCATGTGCTGCTTAGGACTGTTAGAGGACGAGATGGTGCGGAACCAGTTGGCTGAACACATGAGTAACCCAAGGCTAAGGGCTAAGATGCTAATGGTGGCAAACGACATGATGCTAGCTAGCATGATAGAGCTAGCGTTCCAGCTTGAGTCAGCAGAGAAGTTGGCATCAGAACTAGGTGTGCACCAACAACAGAAACTACCAGGACAGACAAAGTTTGCCAACATGGTGGGCACAGAGGACTATGAGGACACGGTAGACGAGTACGAAGCGAACGCCGTTAACCGAAGGACCACTCAGAGGGGCCCTGTGTGTGGTAACTATGGTTCCCTGACGCACCATGAGAGAGCATGTTTTTGCCCGGCAAGAGGACAACTTTGTAACAAGTGTGGACGTTATAACCATTTCACCAAAGTATGCC
Organism: Pholidichthys leucotaenia; assembly: GCA_020510985.1. Classification (NCBI taxonomy): domain Eukaryota; kingdom Metazoa; phylum Chordata; class Actinopteri; order Cichliformes; family Pholidichthyidae; genus Pholidichthys; species Pholidichthys leucotaenia. The sequence continues at coordinate 258,023,206 of CM035843.1, forward strand.
TGTCGCCGGTGCCGTGGAGCCCACCAAGCAAGCCAAGCCGCCCACCAGTGACCACCATTCACGCGGTAAGCCCTGAAATCAATGCTTATGCATACAGCATGGTTGAATTAGATGGAGTGTCTGTACTGCTACTTCTCAACACGGCAGTGTTTGGGTCGATGTTAAACTGGGCCACGGTGAAGAAATTTTTCCCCAACCACAAAATAAGAAAGAACCCACCGGCGCTGTACAGATACGGCGGTCACAGACTCAGTAATGTAGTCAAGCTAATGGCCTACTACAAGTTGAAGATTGTGTATGACTTTGAGTTCCAAGTGTCTAAGCACTGTAACAACATCATAGGATGTGACCTCTTCTACAGACTGGGCTTCACTATCCGCGACAGCACCAGTTTCACATGGTCCAGTTATGGAAACTGGGACACAACGGACATCTACGACCACGACGTGGTGTGGGACGAGAGTAAAAAGGGTGACACCGACGCCAAACCAACCACCCCATGCACACAAGAGGAGAGCTGCCGAGGAGGAGGGGGGCGGCAGCAGGACTCGCCTCAGAGCCTCGTCCAGCCAGAGGCTGCTGTGCAGGAGAGGGAGCCCGTGCATGCAGAGAATGTCAGGGCACAACAACTGGGCACAGACACTGTTACAACACGGCACAACAAAGCACATCAGACGGGAGAGAGGAGGAACTGGACTCCTTCAGTACCCATGCTCAGTGTCAGTCTACAAGGGTGACGACCGAGCTGATGGGTGAAGAGTCCGTGGCAGCGAACGACACAGGAGACATGCCGGACACCTTCCGTACCCACGACCTGCTTCAGACCATGGAAATGGCGACGGTGAAGTTGAGTGAAGGGTCTGCGACGAACATGGTAACCGCAGAACTGTTACGGCACAACAGAGGTCTCAGAACGGATGAGCATGCAGCACCACAGTGATCACAGTGGCATATGAGACTGAGCAAGGCACCACTCAGAGTCATGGACTGGGTTCGAGTCCACACCGACGAGAGACTGGGACAGCGGCTGACCAAGTCACAACCGATGGGACAGCGGACGCCGCTGAAGATCGTGGCAAAACTGGGATTGGCGTGCTTTTGACTGACAGATGGTTCGGTTCAGCATGCAAACCAAGTACGGTGTGTCCGGGTGGCTGCTCCAGATGGTGAGGCTTCGCAGGGGTCAGCTGATGCAGTGTGGGACCCGCTTCCCAACATTATGAAGATTAGTCCTGGCCCCGGCATCTCCAGGGGAGCATCTACTGCGGGCCCGCTACAAGGCCCCTTCGGCAGAACCGCCTTCCCCATGGAAGACTGTCAAGAAGAAACAATGACTGTTTAAGTAGGAACACGGCTAAAAGAAGGTGGCAGAATAATCCACCCAGCCATGTCGGGACCAGCAGTGGTCCACCCTACGCTGTCCCTAGTTCATAGTTTTGAATGTTTAATTGCCTAAGCGTACCAAATTGGGCAGGGTCATTTTGAATGTGTTCTGTGTTTTGCAAAGGGGGGGGATGTAATGATGGGATTCATTACAATGTGCGGCGTGACGATGCAGCCAGCTGGTGATGTCATCACGCTACCATATATAGGGGAGAGTCGGCCATCTCAGGGCTCTCTTGGCTATGGCTTGTCCTCAGGGATATATCAGAGTACTGAGTGTTCATATGTGCTGTGTATTCCATTAACACTGTGTAATAAAGTTCGAGTTTGAGCACAGCATCCTTGTCTATCTTCATTCCAGGTTTGTGGACATAACACAAAGCGAACCTGCTTAAAACTTTTGAACTCTCCGATGTGGAGCGAGCCAGCCAGCTTTTCTCGCTACAAGGCCTCTGTGACAGTAAACCATCTGAACTGATGGATAGGATGCTGCATCTCTTGGGTGAGCATGAGCCAGGTTTTCTCTTCATTCAGCTTTTTCTGCAACAGCTACCCTCACAAGTACGATCTGCTTTAGCTAATACCACCATCACTGACTGTCCTCCTCTGGCTGAAGAAACTGACAAATTTTTCCTGGCCGGGCAGCAACATTGTGCAGCCGCTTTATTACCCGCCACACACCCTCTGCTGCTGCCCATGGACATGACGGCTGCTGCAATCACTGCGCCCCCCCCCCCCCAAGTGACGACTTGAATGTGGCTCGAGTAGGTTCATTTTGTCTTCTTTTAATTATTGCTTTTTGTTCTTATTAAAGACAAAGATAGAAAGGAGATGTCTTTTACCTTCTTTTCTTTACATGTTTCGACTGTTCACGACAGTCTTCATCAGAGCTTCACTTCACAGTCGAAACATGTAAAGAAAAGAAGGTTAAAAAAAACATCTCCTTTCTATCTTTGTCTTTAATAAGAACAAAAAGCAATGACTTGAATGTGGTCGGTGTTTTTACCATGCAAGATTTGGAGTTAAAGCCAGGCGCTGCCGCCCTCTGTGCGATTTCAATGCGGCGGGAAACACCGGGGCTGGCAGTCAGTGGTGGCCATGACTGTCAACCGAAATGGAAAGCTGCTTTTTATTCATGATACCAACTCCGGCCGCCATCTCCTGTGCAGCACAGGTGCACAGAAGAGTGTCCTGCCCGCATCGAAGCTGGACATCCTGGCTGGGGGTTATGCCCCCTCTATGAAAGCAGCAAACAAAAGCCCCAAATGCACTTATGGCACCAGGTATGTCCAGCTGTGTTTTGGTGGACAGCAGTTTGGCTGGGACTTCATCATGGGTAATGTAGCTGTACCCCTCCTTGGGGCAGATTTTTTGTGTGCCTATGGATTGTTGGTTGATGTCAGAAACCACCGTTTGATCGACGCCACCACATTCTGCTCATATGCATGAACATCTGGTAGCCCAAGTTCCAGTGCATTGTCTAGTTCTGTCTCTGCACCTGACGATTTTCTCCAGCTGCTTGCTACTTTCCCTACACTCACGCAGCCTAGCTTCTCATCTACAGCTGCCAAGCATGGGGTGGAGTACCACATCGCCACCACGGGCCCACCAGTTTATGCACGCTGTCGGCACCTAGATGCTGCCAAATTTGCAGTAGCCAAGGTAGTGTTTGAAAATATGGAGCGCCTTGGCGTCATCCATCGCTCCAACAGTCCCTGGGCGTCACCGCTCCACCTCGTCCCAAAGCCAGGGGGTGGATGGCCATGTGGTGATTATTGCTGACTCAATGACACAGCAACCCCTGACCGCTACCCGGTCCCACATGTTCAGGATTTTTCTGCCCACCTAGCAGGAGAGGTGATCTTTTCCAAGGTAGATCTGGTCCGGGGGATACTATCAGGTACCTGTCCATCCACAAGACATCCCAAAGACAGCGGCGATCACCCCATTTGGACTCTTTGAGTTTTTACGTATGCCCTTTGACCTCAAAAATGCTGCATAGACATTCCAGCATCTGATGGATTCAGTGCTACGTGACCTCCCTTTTATTTTTGTCTATTTAGATGATATACTAGTTGCCAGCACTCCCAAGGCAGAACACCTGTCCCACTTACAGACCTTGTTTGAGTGTCTCAGTCAGCATGGGTTGATTATCAACGTGACCAAGTGCCAGTTTTGGCTGTCAACCATCGATTTTCTAGGACACAGAGTCACTAAAGATGGCGCAGTCCCCCTCCCATCAAAGGCGGTTGTGGTTGCAAATTTCCCATGCCCACTCACAGTCATGTCCCTGCAGAAATTCCTCGGCATGATTAATTTTTACCATCGTTTCATTCCCCATGCTGCACAACTCATGTGTCCCTTGTATGAGGCCCTCAAAAGCAGGAACTCCCGCCACACAGTGGAGTGGTCCGCCAAGAGAGAAAAAGCATTTGAAGATACCAAGTTGGCCGTGGTAAGTGCAACAATGCTGGCCCACCATCACCCAATGCCCCTATAGCCATTACCACAGATGCTTCTGATTATGCCAATATGAACAGTGGGTCAACAGAATGTGGCAGCCCCTTGCATTTTTCAGCCGACAGTTATGCTTCAGTGAGTGGAAGTATTCCACCTTTGATCGCAAACTGCTTTGACTCTACCTGGCCATCTGTCACTTCTGCACCCTGCTGGAAGGCCACAAATTCATGGCGTTCATGGACCACAAACCACTGACATTTGCCATGGCTAAAGTGGCCGAGCCATGGTCAGGCCGCCAGCAGAGATAGCTCTCCTACATCTCAGAGTTCACCACAGACATACAGCACGTTGCTGGCAAGACCAGCCTTGTAGCTGATCGTCTTTCCTGGGCCGACATGGCAGCGATTCACTTAGGACTGGACTACGCCTGCAGGGTGGAGGACCAAGCAGCTGACCCAGAGTTGCAAGCATTCAGAACAGTCACGGGGCTCCATTTAAAAGATGTACATTTTGATGATACAGGAACAACCCTCCTCTGTGATATTTCCACTGGCAAGCCCTGGCCCATTGTTCCCACCAGTTGGAAATAAGTTTTTGATGCGATCCATGGCCTCTCCCACCCTGGACAGAAGCCATCCCAGAGACTGGTGGCTCCAAACTTTGTCTGGCATGGGTTCAAGAAGGATGTGAGAGATTGGGCTAAAACTTGTATCGAGTGCCAGCGCTCCAAGGTGCAATGCCATGTCAAGGCTCCACTGATAAGAGTTTCAAGTGCCAGAGAGATGTTTTGACCATATTAATGTGGACCTTGTTGGCCCCATGCCCCCCTCTCACGGCTTCACGTACTTGCTCACCATGGTGGATAGGACGATCCCGTTGGTGTCAGCTACATCTGACAAAGTGACTCAGGCTTTTATCAGGACATGGGTTGCCTGATTTGGCACTCCATCTGACCTCTCTTCCAACTGTAGTTCTCAGTTCACTTCAGAGCTAGGAAACACTGTAGCAGAGAGCCTGGGGGTAAAGCTGCACCGCACCGCAGCGTACCAGCCACAGGCTAAAGGACTATGCGAACACTTTAACCATTCTATGAAGGCCGCTCTTCAGGCCAGCCTCACAGACAGCAGTTGGACAGATAGGCTACCGTGGGTCGTGGTGGGACTCAGAACTGCTCCTAAGGGAGATCTCCAAGCTTCATCTGCTGAGTTGGTTTGTGGTCAGCCGCTACGTGTCTCAGGAGATTTTGTCCCCAACATGACAACCCCTTGGACCACGGCTGCTCAACGCCAAATGCTCCTGGATAATGCCAAAGCTTTTGTGCCAGTCCCCACTTCCCAACACGGGCTCCCTGAGTCTCACTTTCCTATGAGTCTGCAGTTGGCGGATTTTGTTTTTGTCCACCATGACGATCACTATGGCCCTTTGAAACCTTCTTATGACGGTCAGTTCTGTGTATTGGCACCTGAAGAGAAACACTTCGTTGTGGATGTTGGAGGCAAGCCAGAGAAAATTTCAGTAGACCGCCTAAAGCCACCCCACCTGGATGTGGACAGGCCTGTCACTCTTGCACAACCCCCTCATCAGGGTCGTCTCCCTCTCCCAACTAAACCAGTTTTGGTGACCCTGCTCTCCCTCTTGTTCGGTGGAGCTGTTACGGCCAGGCAGTTTGCCCTCCACCCCACATTGACTTTTCTTTTTTTTTTCATTGTGGTAAATTCTGGGGGGACGTGTGTAGCAGACTCTAGGGACATAATTCACCACGTGTTTTCATGTATGATCTGTTTAGACAGTTATGGTTGTGCTCTCAGGCTTTCTTATCAGGGACCTATCTAGGGAGCTGAGAGGGGATCTAATTTAGAGGGGAAGGAGAGCTAGTTGTAGCTGTTGCTTTTTGTCACTGACGATTTTGAGGATTAAAACGGCACGCCTGCTCGTGCAGTAAAAAGGGAGAAATTGCCAACGTCTTTATTGCTGCAATTCCTACAATGTCATTTATACCAGTTATATCTGACCATAAAACAAGCAAAAAAGGAGGAAAAATAAACAAACAAAACAAGACAAAAAAACCCAAAAAACAAAACCAATGTGCTTACCAGGTGTCAATCAAACCCCTTTTCCTTATTCTTAGTGAATATCATCCCTCTGTACATATTTTTGAACTGTGATGTTTGTGCATTTCTTTAATTCCTTTCAAAATTAATTCCTTTAATTCCAAAAACCTTTCCTTTTCGTTCTCACCCGGGCCAATTTAAATAATCCCCTTAAGTTATATTCACCCTCTCTTTCTGTGAATATGTTTTGAATATTGCCTGGCAGGTGATTTTATTTTGCTTCAAACATGATTTGTACTATTTGATAATCTACTAAATCTGATAGTTTGAGTATTTTTGATTGTAAAATTAACTTATTTGTATGATCCCGATACCCTGAGTTGTAAATGATTTTTATTGCTCTTTTCTGGAGAGCAAGGTAGGTCGTCCAATAACTGGAGGGATGGCGGTTTGAATCCCACTCTCCCCAGCCATCCTGCTGTTGTGTCCCTGGGCAAGGCACTTAACCCACCTTGCCCCCAGTGTCCATGACACTGGGTATAAATGTGTATAAATGTTTGATAGTGGTCGGAGAGGCTGTTGGCACAGAGTGGCAGCCATGTTTGTCAGTCTGCCTCAGGGCAGCTGTGGCTACAGCAATAGCTTACCACTACATTATCTGTCTGTGGAGGGAATGAATAATGGACTCATTGTGAAGTGCTTTGGGTGTCATGAAAGGCGCTATATAAATGCAATCCATTATTATTATTCAGTTCAGTGAACATACTGATGAGCACCAAACAAGCTCCGCCCACCCGGCAGGCAGATGGAAAACAAGCACTTCAAACAAATCTTATTAGTGTACCAACGGGACTGAATCTGTACATTTTAGAGAACTGTGCATCCCATCACTGATGAGGGGAAAAAATAGAACAAATTACAAGGGCATGGAGGGTGGGGTTGCAAATTTACAAAAGGGGAAGTTGGAAATTTAAGAAACTGGGGGAAGTGACAAATTTCTTGGGGGGGGGGGGTCTGAAACTGAGTGAAGAAGTCATAACTACATTATGGGGAAAAGTTGCAAATTTACAGGGAGAAAGTTGTAAATTTGCAAGATGAACAAAAATCACGAGGGCGAAGTGGCAAATTTACAAAACTTGGGGGAAAAGTTGCATTTTTAAAGGCGGAAGTCACAAATGTACGAAAAGTGAAGAAAAGTCACAAATTTACCAAATTGGGATGAGGTCACAAATTTACAAAATGGGAAAAAAAAAAAAAAAAAAACCACAAATTTACTTGGGGTGGGGGTGGAGGGGTCCAACAGCACATCACAGTGAAGGATAGCAGCACAGAGATGGATTTCTGTTGCACAGGCTGCCAAATTAGAAGAGTGGGGTGTGTACTTTCCAATAATACTAATAATCTTTAGCTGAAAATTGTAAAAAACAAAATACATAATCAGTGGTGTTTAAAAAAAAAAATCAAGCACTATAACAAGCAGAAAAAGGAGACATGTAAGCAAAACATATTTATTAATCATCCTCATCACAACACTGACATCAGCACAATTCTCCCTTTTTGTTCATGTGGGTGCATTCAACATTAAATAAAACATGTTAATAAATAAAAAAAAATGTTATTTACAAGCAAGCAAATTATTTTAGTATAATTAATGCACATTTTTCTTTATAACCAAAAACACATACAATAATAAACAGTTGTACAAAACAAAATTCTGTGCAAACAGACTGCAGAGTCACTGATTAAAATTTTAGATTAGCATACAAAATGGTGTTATGGCACCCCAGATATTTAGAATTTAGAAATGAGTGTCACTGTAGTCATATTATTGTGTTAGCTGCTCAGTATTTACACCCTATCATCATACCAACTAATGAAATATAAGGAGTGGGTTATTGTCCGTTTTATTTTCCCAGTGTGTAGCATTATTACATACAGTACAGACAATATTCACATGGCATCAGTTTGCGTAGCTGTGATTTGAACCCTTCTTTATTTCATGGCCCAAACATGGAGGTTAGCAGCAGTGAGAAGTGAGGGGGCAGCGGGGTGACTGGCGTATTTTCAGTTATGGCTTTAGGTCACTGTTACAGTGAGTCATCATGCAATACTGAAGCGTGGCCGCTGCTGGCCTGCCGGAGAGGCCACATGAGAGACGGCACATTCACCCCCCCATCAGTGCACGCACGCACGCACACACACACACACACACACACACACACAGCCTGTCCTGCCTGGCGGAGGATTCAGCTGCGAATAACCAACAGTCCTTTGTGGCTGTTTTGACCGCCGCTCCACAAACACCAACAACTCCGGGTCCAAACAAAAAAAGACAAGGACAGATTTAACATCAGACTCTACAGGTCAGGCTAAAATAAACTACCACGCCACCTCCGCCGTGTCGGGCTGCAGCTTCGGGGTGACGCATAAACAAAAGCACAAACTTGCAGATGAGTGTTTTGTGCGTCTAGTCAGTAAACTTTTTCTTTTAACCATACAATTCCCAAACTCTTTTTTTTAGAAATGACTGTCTAAGGACAGCATGAGTCAGGTCCTGAGTGAAAATGCTACGTTAATTTCATTTTCTCACTTTTTTAAGATGGAATGGGGAAGCTGAGCTACTTAAATTTTAGCCATGTATAATTACACACCTTCCTGTGGTCTTTGACATTCTTAAATTAACTAGAACCTTAGCTGATTTTGCACCTTTTTTCATTAATGGTCCCATATTGTGCAGTATTTTTATGGGTTTTAAATGTATAAAATGCCAACATGGGTCATATGTAGTATACAGTTAAAAATTAGAAAGAAATATGCGCTGCCTTTATGTAGTCAAACTCTTAAACAACTAGATTGCACTTCTTGGGTTTGAAGACATCATTAATATGGTAAATTCAATTTGATGTAATATATATTTAATATAAAATACATGAAGGCATTCCCTTTTTAACTACAGTAAATCAGTTTTACTGTTTCACCATAATGACATAAACGACACTGAGAAAATAAGCCGGTAGAGTCTGAAAGCTCACATTTTCATTGTTCTATTGAAGTCACTATATAGAAGAGAATGAGTGGACATTTTAAACACAGAAAAACACAACCTGACTGCCTCATTACTTGTGACTCAGAAAAACTGTTACCCAGTCAGACTAGAGGCTCCTACCACTGCAGACTGAACTTTAAGGACAGTAAGAAGCTGTAAAAACACAAATCGTTTTTGTTCATCTATATGTCCTTGAGGAATCCAAAACCTAAAATCAATCCCTGGAAAATGCACAATATGGGACCTTCACAATGTCTTCTAAACAGCTGCAGGTTGCTTAGGATGCAAGTCCAGTTTTATATTTTTAATGCTGCAAATTATACCAAGCAGTCTCCACACAGAGAAACCATTATTAGTCCTTGCATCAAGCAAACATGGCAAATAACACATCTTTAACTGACAAAATCTCTCCTTCACATTTGCATGGAGCACATTTTAGAAAAAGATTAAAGGAGACGAGTCCACATTTGATTCCCAGGTTTAAGTGCAGGCTCTGCAGGATGAAGTAAACGGGGGGGGGGCGTCCTCCTGTTTTCCCGCAGTGAAACAAAGCAGGAGACGCCTCTAAAGTTTAGGAGGTCAGCTTGGAGTAACTGGGTGGAGAGAAGCGTCTGCGCAGGTACTTGAGGATGTAGAGGGGGAGACAGCTCACCAGGGTGATGACGGTCACCTTCCACAGGAACGATACGGTGGTGATGAAGTACACATCTACAACAAATGAAGAGTTAAAAGTCAGACTGATGATGTATCGATACAAACATTTAAAAGCATTTTAATTAAGTAATTCTCAGTGGACCTTTTTGACCGGCAGTTCTATACGTAATTAAGGTTTGGCAAATTTTAAGTATATATGAGCTTAGTTGTTGCCTTTTTATTTTACTGTAATATTCAGCAAGGTTAGGGGTCTCAACATGTGGCGCAGGAGCCACTTGGATAACTTGCACAAAACCAATGACTTCCTGTGGGTCTGACCAAGTCTCGCCTGGGATTATAATTATAAAAACTGAGAATGCCAACAGCTACAACTATGACAGCAAAGAAACCTCACCTATCAAAAACATTGACAGGCCTGTTTATACTTAAAACTTCAGCTGTTTTACCTCAACTTTAAGGCTCAAATATGTTTTGTGGCTCCATAAATTTTCTTATGGACAAGATATAGTAGAGGTTTCTGACCCCCTATGTACTCAAAAACAGCAACTGTCACTGAATCACTTAATGCTTCATTATAGACTGTGAAATAAAGATGGACAGCTTATGAGCTCTTCAATAGTGAAGCCAGCCCATCTCAGATGCCCTCTGGTGGTTGACTGCTTAAGGCACTAAGCCACCCCACCCCCCTAATTATTGTGTGCAGCACTTTGCCAGACGGAAAACTGGGGATTTCTCGATCCGATTGGGGGCCGAATCGAGGCTTTTGTGATTGGATCGCAATCACTGGGTTCACCTCCGTTCAGATCATTGTTGTTTTCCATCAGCTGCAGTTGTTTTACGTCAGCCTTGCAACAGTTCGGCAGCTGTACATAGCTGTAGAAAGGAGGGTGGTGCCAACATGTCTACTGTGTAGAATACTCAGAATACATGATATTGATTTTATTATTAACTTTAATGTACTTCATGGTGTGTAGTTCGCAAGAATGTGTCACAAATGTTAAGTATCGGACTGTGACTCAGTATCAGCTGATCCCCATGCTTAAATGATTCGGAATGGTATGGGGGATTTATAAAAAATCTTGATTGGGACATCCCTACTGAAAACTAAAAATGCTCCTCGAATAAATATTTCTAAAGGTGCTTTCTGACCTGAGAAGTCACCTTTACAATGCCTTTTTTTTTAATGTTCAGACCAGTTTGGTTTAAATAAGTTAAGCTATGTGACTGACAGTTATGGTGGAGGCTCATTCTGGCCTGATGAAATCACCCTGGAACCTGAATGCAGACCCACCTGAGGACCATTGTGAGTGAGCTGGGTGACCATCGGGGAAATTGTCATAGAGGGGTAGCAATTCCTGGGAAATGTGCACGGATGACACCATGCCATCACATTAGTGCCTTTTGGCTTTGCTGGAATGAGTTAAAAATTAAGTGTCACTTTTGTATGATGAAGGTAATACAATGCAATGGATGTACTATGTCCTCCAGCTTTATTTTACAGTCTATGGGCTTCCCCGAGAAGTTAGTTTAAAAACTGTGTTTTAAGAAAATACAGTCAATACTGTCACTATATTTTTCAAAATAAATTATTTACTGTATGCGCTAAAAAAAAAAAAGGTGATCATCACATGGGCACATCACAGCAGATGGATATGACTTCAAGCTCCAGAAATTTTTATAACTAAATACGTTTTGACACAAATTGCTGCAACAGAGTTTAACGGTGCTCAATGACACTCATGTGTGGCACTTAAGCCCTATTCATGCTGCATTTCTCCTCTGGTCTGCATGCGCTTTGGACGAGCCCGGCGCACACACGGCGTTATACATGCTCACTTTTTTCATCTACCGGGCCAAGCAGTTGACGCATGTGCACAACTGTTATTTGTAGTTTCGCCCCAGCCCTGTGGGTAGTGCAAATGCGTTAACACGCCAGTTTGTTCACTGGCTATAAACAAGAGAGTGACGCACATTTTTTTAAAGCAACAACAATGGCATCATTTCAAGGAAAAGGAGGAATTACCATTTTCCAGTGCTCTTCTCCGCTCAAGTTGCTGCTGCTGCAAAAGGGTTCATTTATGTTTACTCTCGTCTTCCGAGTCCTCGCTGTCTTCCTCGTCTACTTTGTCTTTGTATGCTGTGTTGGTAGCACCACCTTGTGAATGGGACCTTCAGCCTTGCACATGCTCTGTCAACGCATTCAGGTCGTGGATAGGCCACGCAGTCATAAAATTTGGGCTGCACGCGGCCGTCCGCAGTAGAGCCCTGCACACACTAGCGGAGTGGAGACAACGTAAATTTTGTCACACGAGCATTCCGGTTGCATGTATGCGGACAGTGGAGGTGCAGCATGAATCCAGCTTTACTGTGTGTACTTCTGAGTACTAGACTGTACTCAGAAGTACTAGCTTTGTAATTACCTCCACCACGAAGGTAATGTAATTGGGGTGGCCTGTCTGTCTGTTAGTAAGATTACACAAAAACTACTGGACGGATTTGGATGAAATTTTCACAACAGGTGGTCCTTGGCCTAGAGAGGAACCCATTACATATTTGTGATGATCCGAGAACACATACAGTATCTCACAAAAGTGAGTACACCCCTCACATTTTTGTAAATATTTTATTATATCTTTTCATGGGACAACACTGAAGATATCACACTTTGATACAATGTAAAGTAGTCAGTGTGCAGCTTGTATAACAGTGTAAATTTGCTGTCTCCTCAAAATAACTCAACCTAAACCGCTGGCAACAAAAGTGAGTACACCCCTAGTGAAAATGTCCAAATTGTGCCCAAAGTGTCAATATTTTGTATGGCCACCATTATTTTCCAGCACTGCCTTAACTATCTTGGGCATGGAGTTCACTAGAGCTTCACAGGTTGCCACTGGAATCCTCTTCCACTCCTCCATGATGACATCATGGTGTTAAGAGACCTTGCGCTCCTCCACCTTCCATTTGAGGATGCCCCACAGATGCTCAACAGGGTTTAGGTCTGGAGACATGCTTTGCCAGTCCATTACTTTTACCCTCAATTTCTTTAGCAAGGCAGTGATCGTCTTGGAGGTGTGTTTGGGGTTGTTATCATGTTGGAATACTGCCCTGCGGCCCAGTTTCCGAAGGGAGGGGATCATGCTCTGCTTCAGTATGTCACAGTACATGTTGGCATTCATGGTTCCCTCAAAGAACTGTAGCTCCCTAGTGCCAGCAGCACTCATGCAGTCCCTAACCATGACACTCCTTCCACCATGCTTGACTGTAGGCAAGACACACTTGTCTTTATTATACTCCTCACCTGGTTGCCACCACACACGCTTGACACTATCTGAATCAAATAAGTTTATCTTGGTCTCATCAGACCACAGGACATGATTTCAGTAATCCATGTTCTTAGTCTGCTTGTCTTCAGCAAACTGTTTCTTGTGCATTATCTTTAAAAGGGGGTTCCTTCTGGGATGACAGCCATGCAGACCAATTTGATGCAGTGTGCAGCGTATGGTCTGGGCACTGTCAGGCTGACCCCCCCACCCCCACCCCTTCAACCTCTGCAGCAATGCTGGCAGCACTCTTATCTCTATTTTCAAAAGACAACCTCTGGATATGACGCTGAGCATGTGCACTCAGCTTCTTTGATCGACCATTGCGAGGCCTGTTCTGAGTGGAACCTGTCCTGTTAAACCACTGTATTGTCTTGGCCGCCGTGCTGCAGCTCAGTTTCAGGGTGTTGGCAATCTTCTTATAGCCTAGGCCATCTTTATGTAGAGCAGCAATTCTTTTTTTTCAGATCCTCAGAGAGTTCTTTGTCTTGAGGTGCCATGTTGAACTTCCAGTGACCAGTATGAGAGAGTGTGAGAGTGATGACACCAAATTTAACACACTTGCTCCCCATTCACACCTGAGACCTTGTAACACTAACGAGTCACATGACACCGCGGAGGGAAAATGGTTAATTGGGCACAATTTGGATGTTTTCACTAGGGGTGTACTCACTTTTGTTGCCAGTGGTTTAGACATTTATGGTTGTGTGTTGAGTTATTTTGAGGGGACAGCAAATTTACACTGTCATACAAGCTGTACACTGACTACTTTACATTGTATCAATGTGTCATATCTTCAGTGTTGTCCCATGAAAAGATATAATAAAATATTTACAAAAATGTGAGGGGTGTACTCACTTTTGTGAGATACTGTACCTCTGCCAAGGCTCTTATGGTCTCACAGTGTGTTAGCAAGAATCCTCCAAAACCACTGGATAGACTTCGATGCCATTTTCACCAGAACTGGCTCGTGGCCTATACAGGAACCCATTACATTTTGGAGGTGATCCATGAGGGATGGAAGGAGCCTTGGTGGAGGTATGTGCTCTCTGAGTGCTTTTCTAGTTGATTTATAACACTGGTATGCACCTATCTGTTACTTCTCAGTAGGAATACCTGTGGTACAGAGTTTCCATGCTATAAAAATATTTCATGACAAAGTCTTTCTAAAGGTGGAACAATACTATTTCAGAATGCTTTAAATGTAGGAGGCAAAAAAAATATAAACTTTGGAAAATGTCCAGTGAAGTGTGTCAAGTGGGCATGGGGCAAAAGAATAGCCCTTAAAATCTATTCTAGTCTGACTTCAAGAGGGAGAAAATGCGTCCCAAAAAGGTTACTCTTGACCACATGCCAGTCACGGTCCTCAGTGGTCGAGACTGCGAGCTGAAAATGGAGGTCCACGCCTCACATAAAGCTGAAAATAAGGACTTGTAGAGTTCTTGGTCAGATTGTTGTATATGTCACGAGTCTGTACATGGCACAGCTAAAAATTACTCACTTTTGTTGTGAGCTGAAGCAAATACATGTCCAACAGCCTGGCAACACAGGGTGTAACAGAGTAATAAGTTCTTCTTCTGTGATAAAAGCTGTTTTTCTTGCTGACTTTTAACGGGTCTCTTCCTATCCAACACCGTAACAGTGCGTTGTGTTTCTACCAAACACACAAAGCTTTGGTGCTTCACAGGAAACTACTCGGGACTGTCAGCATTTCCTCTCTTGATACCATATGTCAGAGCCCCGTACACACCACAACAGCTCGTCAATACGCTCATCTTCAGACTTCCTAATACCCAACATACCACAGCTTATTGCCCACTAGGGACGACATGAATGAGAAGGTCGCCCTCGCTGCTGAATGCTGACGTATCATTTCAAGGTCCACTGAAGCAAAATAACATTACTCTGCAGTGAAATCAATCCAAACACACATTTGTTTTCTTGGATGAAATGGCGAGTTTACGTGCGTCTTACCAATGAACTCGTGCAGGAAGACGAGTGAGGCCACGTAACACGCCAGGCTCAGGAGCTCGCCAACGATCATGAGCCAGTGCCACGTCTGAATGGTCAGAGCCACCATGAGCAGCTCAGTCAGGATCAGAGAGGTGAAGGAAATGGCAACGATGTGGACGAACTCGGACTCGAAGAGCAGCAGGGCCCCGTACATGATGATGCTCCCTGTGGAGGAGAAGAAGAGATCAAAGTCTAAGAATGATGGCTAAGTTTGAGTTACAGTACATCATTACATTTAAACTTTACTGTGAAAAGGAGACAAATAACCTACACAGAGTTACATTTTTTTTCTTGGATGTCTTCTGGTCCAAAAAAAAAAAAAAAAAAAAAAGCAATAATCATCTAAATTAAAACAAAAAAAAAAAAGGTTTGAAATTTTTCAAGTAACCTGCAATAAACTTCGAATAAATGAAAGTTTACTTTTTGAATTAAATTAAAAAAACAATTTTTTTTTTTTTTAGGAGTGGCTGTACAACGCATGGTTTTATGTCACATTAAAAGCGGAAAAAGTTCTGAAAGTGGTTATCTTGTTCTCATATTTTTACGTCAGAAAAATCTGGCAATTCAACAGTGATGGGTAGACCGATTATATCTGCTGGAGCTTTCTGAGTTTTATAGTAGAGATAAGCATTTAGTTGTTAAACATTACACTGGCTGTTTGGACATTAGCAGCAAAAGGGTGACGGTTCACTGGTCTTTGTTGTTGGATATTCTTTTTGGGGGGATGGGCAGTGTGTGCTACATTTCGACCATCTTGTTCAGAAATATTTATGGAAAGAGCCAATTCATCCAGCTCGGACTAATAAAATGACTTCTTTAAAAACCTGGACTGGTTTTAGTGTTGCTGCCAAAAGTTCTTAAGTTGGGACTCATATTCCCTTATAAAAACAACAAAAATCTTCAGCCAGTACAATGTTATGACAAGAGTTTAGTCTCCTTTAAGTCAAAGACAATGAGTAGAATTACACCAAAACACAACACTGGTTTGCAAACCAGATCTTCCTGCTTAAAATTACACAATAGCAGAAGATCAGCAACAACATAGACAGCTCATGTTTTGACAGAAATAGAAAAATGGTTTTGGGGTGTAGTTCAGTGTGGCCGTTTTCAATGCAACAGTCCATGTTGAAAAGATACCCTTTTTTTTTTGAGAAAGTCCTTAAAGAAAGGAAGAAAGTGTGTGGGCTAGTAGGTCATAACTTATGCAGAAGGAGCTTATTCATTAGTCAGAGAGTGATTCAAGTGTCTGCTATGATTAAATATCTAGTGACTGGATGACTTGAATAAACACAAATTAACTAGACATATATGGTATGAAATTTTGGAAATTTATGGTGTGATTCAGTATCTAAACTTACTGACTCATTATTCACAGTTTGTAACTTACCTTGATATATACTTATTAGGACCCATATTAGAAATGTCTTAAAGGACAGTGGTCGACCCTGTGAACAGACCAAACTACAAATCAACATCCAATTCACCATTGCCTGCTTGACTCTGTAACACACAATATGTGTAACAGTAACAAACTGTTAAATACCTTCAAGAGATCTTTGTATAACTCTGGGTATAACATAGCAACCTCCGACTTAACATCTTTGTCCAAAACCAGAGAGAACACTGGGAACATGGTGTAGATGGTGGAATAGCTGAAAAGGACAAAAATATCAAGTGTGATGAAAATGTTCAGTACAGAATGTCACAAAATGCCTCATGTGCTCGATAGGAAGATTCAGCATCTTTTCAGATTTCCCCCCTTCTGTCTTTTTAGCAGTGCTTTAACATGGACGAAATGCCAGGGACACGAGGCAGCCAAATGCCCGGTCAATAAGACATTGCTATCCGGAACGCGTCTCTCACCCGATTATCAGGAATCCTTGGTAGAGCGGGACTGAAGCAAAGTAGAAAACGGAAGAGAAAACAGCCTAGGAAAGGAGAAAAAGAAGATTAGGATAAGACAGTGATCCAATATTTATTATTATTTTTATTTATATATATTTATTTATTAGTCAGATGGCAGTAAAAATAATAGTAGAAGTAATCTGCGTACACCGGAGTTCATGTTTTAATTCAATTTGGAAAGCACATGCCACCACCTTGTATAAAAATCTAAAGGAAACCACTGACAAATCAGCCAGCCACACATTCCTCGATTCTACCACCACGCAGCCGCTGTTGTAGAGAATAGACTACATTGACTAATTCTGGCCTGCGTCTTCACATCATGGACGAACACAATATTGAGCCGTCAACTGTTCGGCCAACCAATCAGGCAGCCCCCAAACCAGACGGGTCACGGCCGCAGCTGCGGTTGGTCTTAATGTGAGACATGCGGAGGAGGGCCTCCCTGAAACCCCAAAGAGTCCACGGTGCAGTGAGTCATGGGTCGTCCCTCTGCTGCGGGGGCTGAGGTTGGACAGGGACATGGGAATGCTGTGTGTGTGTGGGGTGGGGGGGGGGGGGGTGTGCCTTATCTGAGTCATCATGCGCCCCACCCTTTCACAACCACCCCTGAAACTACACCCTGCCTTGCCCCAACCTTTTCCTCATCACACAACTCAACAAAATTCTATTTAACGATTTTATGTGTTTATTCATAATAACACCAAATTCATGTGGAGGCATTCTAGAGCTCATTTTGATCATCTCATTTTGTTTTAAACATTTACTGCATGTTGATCCTTTTGGTTTTATGGCCTTGTTTGGGTCTTAAAGGCTGAGCTTGTAACTTTTAAGTTATAATTTGTCAAAGCAAGCCATAATAACCTCCGCCTCACTCACTCACTCTTAAATCATTTAGTTTTTCACTTTTATTTGTGCTGGAAATCTTAGAAAGCCGTTTGCTGTGTAAGGGTATATGCAGGTTTCAAGAAGTCCAATTTAAGGCTTTTTAAGACCTTTTTAAAGACACAATCACATTTCAAACCTTACATTTCTAAAGAGGTACAAAGTATGTGATCAAATTACAAATTGTTTTGTAATATGCCTGCTGCCAGCTGTGATACACATATCTGATTTTCAGTGTTTCATAATAAAAGCATGTAAAGAAAAAGTAACGGCACTCCGTTCATTAAAGCACTGTGGAGGGCTTTTATTTTGAATCATTTCTCAAAATGTTGAATTTGCAATGAGTTGTGTGGGTGAGAAAATGTACACCAACCCACAGGATTCTGTCCAGTCACTTCTGGCTAATCCACTGTTTATTACCTCCGCCAGGCCGAAGGCCAGGAGGAGGTTATGTTTTTGCCGGGGTCTGTCTGTCTGTCTGTCTGTCTGTTTTTTTGTCTGTCTGTTGGTTAGCAAGATAACTCAAAAAGTTTTGGATGGATTTCGATGAAACTTTCAGCCGTTGTTGGAAATGGTACAAGGAAGAACTGATTAAATTTTGGGGATGATCCGGATCACCGTCTTGATACAGGAATTTTTAAAAGGATTCTTTAACATTGTGAGATACGGCCATTTTCAACATGTGTGCAGGGGCAATAGAGGGCGCTGGTCGTCGTGTCTGACGAACACAAACTCCGCCTTCTTCAAAGTTTTAGGCACAAAAGCACGCGGAAAACTGTGGCGGGCAGGGCCCGCCAGCGTGCCTGTGTTTGCGCCACGCTGCAAAAGCTGACACGGGCAGCTGTCCGCCGCCGGATTATTTGGCACAAATTCCCCGGCCAGCCATAGGGGCTGCGCAAAAACCAGCTCTCTGCCGGGGAAGCTTCAAATCCTCTTTTTTTTCCCGCGGAGCACAAACCCAATAAAACCCATGCCAACCTGTCTACCCAATTTGCATCCGTCAAAACAGTGGTGGCCCGGGCCCGCCAACGTGCCTGTGTTTGCGCTACGCTGCAAAAACTGAGACGGGCAGCTGTCCGCCGCCGGATTATTTGGCAGAAATTCCCCGGCCAGCCATAGGGGCTGTGCAAAAACCAGCTCTCTGCCGGGGAAGATTCAAAATCCTCTTTTTTTCCGCGGAGCGCAAACCCAATAAAACCCACGGCAACCTGTCTACGCAATTTGCATCCGTCACTGAAGCCCTGAGTGCTGCTTTCAGTGATCTATGAAAACGCTCGCAGCCTGGGACTTTGCACATGAAGGAGATGGACACAACACCAACACTTCAGTTTATTACCTCCGCCAAGGAGGTAATGCTTTTACTACTGAACCACTAATCCTATCATTGTGAATCCAATCGCTAGTCATATGTTTTCATGGTCAAGGAATCTGAAAACATACACACAAACACTGTACGGGGGGGAACTGTGGCGCTTGGCGGAGGTCTGCACTCTCCGAGTGCTTTTCTAGTTCTGTTCTGTTTTTATGGTCATGTCATGATCTGGATATGGTCAGTGACCATGTCCATGCTTTTTATTATGTTTTTGGACTCACTGCACCATTATTACCTCTGCTAAGAGGAGGAGGTAATGGTTTTGGCAACGCTGGTTTGTTTGTTGGTTTGTCTGTTAGCAAGATTACTCCAAAAGTTATCAACAGATTTTGATGAAATTTTCAGGAAGGGTGTGTAATGGCACGGGGAACAGATAATTAGATTTTGGTGGTGATCTGGATCACGATCTGGATCCAGGAACTTTTTGAAAATTACTTTATATATTAATATTGAGCTTTTCATGTACTTCCCCTTTAAGACATGTCCGCTTACGTGCATGGTCGCCAGTGTTGGGAGTAATGCGTTACTGTAACGCCACTACTTCTGCAGTAATGTGCTGTGTAACGAAATTACTGTTTAAAAAATCAGTAATGTTTTACAGTTACTGAAATTTGATCAGATGTGTTACTCGTTACTCACTTTATTAAGTGCAATTTTTATTATTATTATTATTATTATTTTATTAGTGCAAATAAATGAATATACAAACTGACCCTACCGTAGCTGAGATGAGCTGTCAATGTTGCAGACAGCCGAGTCTTCACTACTGAGCGGAGGAAAAGATGAAGCTACTTTTGTTTTTGTGGAAGGAGAGATTATTTTTCCTTCGTCGCAGTTTAAGGACAAAAGCATATTGGTGGGTTGCAAGTTAAAGTGCCGGTTGAGACCTACTGCAGCCTTCAGAAGTGCTTGAAAACAGCAACAAGCTAGTGCCAAGTAGGGTTGCAACTATAGATTATTTTGGTTGTCAACTAATCTAACAACTATTTTTTTCCAACTAGTCGACTAGTCGCATTTATTTTTCTCATGTCCACCATCTCTGCTTCTTGTTAGGGCTGCACATTTTAGCTCAGCTGCTGTTTAATACCTCTTAACGTTCCATCTCCTGTGGGCAGGAGGCATTTAAATGCCATTTTGTCTCAGCTGGACACAATGTAACACAGTGTAACTAATATTCAGAATGAGGGCTAATATTAAAGATGAAAAAGCAATAGCGACTCCTGCAATTCAGTCACTGCATTCAACACGTTAGCCATGATAGCTAAACCCTCAGCAACCAGACAGCTTATTGTCAAACAGGTAAAAACATTAACAGCACATACTAACAGTATTGTCATTTTTGTAAAGCTTGAAACAGTTGGCCATTGAAAATAAGTGGCGCTAACTTTCTTTACTTCCTAAAACTTACCTTGCAGATGGTAATGTGGCTCCCAGGACTCCCTGTGAATTAAAGCTAAAATGTCTGTATTTTAGCCTGGCTCGTTAGCTGGTAACGGGCTTTGCTCTAGGTAGGTTCTGCAGCCAGTTAGACAAGGAGCACATGTTAATACCTTCACAACAGTGGGTTTTTATTGTCCTTTCTTTGCATTGGAGAGACACATACAGCCGCTTCGCGCTTAAACTCTTTAACAACCGCGAAAACAAAACACAACACACCCTTCGCCATGCTGTGCTCCTCTTCTTCTTCGCTGGAAATTGTTCACGCATGCCAGACAACAGAGACGCAGACAACAGAGACTGCCCTCAGCAGTTCCAGTTGTGCATTGCAGTTCCGGTTAAATGGAGCTTGCTTCTGCTGGTTACAGCTGAACCGCGGCATGCATATAAACTTTATAATTAAATGATTCGTTGACAATAAAAATATTTGTCAACAAATTTTTATTGTCGACATTATCGATAACGTCAACTAATCGTTTCAGCCCTAGTGCCAAGTAACGGCTAGCTATGCTAGCAACACCATGTTAGTGGATCTATGCTATCTGAACAGCCACGGCTGGATGTAAAGAGGAAATACTCTCATCTCAACAGCCATGGCTGAATTTCAAGCACAGGTATGCATCTGGACAGTTTGTGGCCCAGCTAGAATTAAACCAACTGATTGCCAGATACGTCATTACAGACTGAAGATGTGATGTAAACAGTGACTTTCCATCAAACAGCTGAGACTGTGATCCACTTAAGTTAAAACACATTTACTTGCTACCTGGATAAAGATTATTCAAAAATGGATTTTGATCTCCAAAAGGAACCTGAGGGACTGGATCATGTGTTTGTCACAGCAGATGTTTGGACAGTGGATAATGGACATTTTCTTTGGATCACTGCACATTGGATTAAATCCATATCATAAAGGTAAGATGAACATGGACAGCTTTATGCAGTGTTGCCAACTCTCACTCCAAAATGAAGAAATTACTGGCAATATTGTGTTGATTTTCTTCAGATTTTTCCCACAATAAGAGCTCTCAAGGCAGGATAAAGCAGACTGAACATGCTCTAAAAGCTTTGTCTGAAACAGTCTGTTTTCAGCTTGACATTCATAAGCCTGTAATGTAATCCATTAATTAAATTATCCTGCTGTGTGCAAGATGATTTAAGTATGCATTTACAAGTAACATGACAGTTACTTTTCCAAGTAACTAATTACTTTAATCATGCAGTAATTAGTAAAGTAACTCAATTACTTTTGAAAAGAAGTAACTAGTAACTGTAATTAGTTACTATTTTTTAGTAACTTGCCCAACACTGGTGGTCACACACCAAAACGGCTTGGAATGAAAAGAAATGTGGTCTCCATCCACATAGTATGTGATGAGTAACATTATTTCATCAGAAGACACCAAGAAAAAGCAAGCAAAGTGTGCAGTTTAAGACGGGGTTCAGAGTGTGTGCAGACGTAACTCCAGCGGCCTGTACCGGCGGGATAAGGATGCTGTTGCGAGCCTCGTGCCTCATGACCCACACGGTATGTAAACACTAACTTCAGCACTGGACAATGTTTAATTTTTATTACCTCCGCCAAGAGGAGGAGGTAATGTTTTTGCCAGCATTGGTCTGTCTGTTTGCAACATTATGCCAAAAGTTATGAACAGCTTTTGATGAAATTTTCAGGAAAGGTGTGTAATGGCACGAGGAACAGATGTTTAGATTTTGGTGATGATCTGAGAGTCCATACCTCCACCAAGGGCTTTGTTTGTATTTGTGCAGCAGGATTACACAAAAACTACTGGATGGATTTGGATGAAATTTTCACCAGAGGTGCTTCTTGGGCTAGAGAGGAACTCATTACATTTTGGCGATGATTTGAGAATGCATATCTCTGCCAAGGCTCTTATCTTGTCACAGTGTGTTAGCAACAATACTCCAAAACTAATGGACAGACTTTGATGCAATTTTTACCAGAAGTGGCTCTTGGCACAAACCCATTACATTTTGGAGGTGATCCATGAGGGGCGGAAGGAGCCTTCGCGGAGGTCTGTGCTCTCTGAGTGCTTTTCTAGTTGTTCTGTTATCGGTAGTATTTTGTGTTTATTCTTAGTTTCTAGTTTGTTCCTGTGTTTTCCCTACCCATAGCCTCTGTCATGTTTTCATTTAGCCCTTGATTTGTTCCCAGCTGTTCCTTGTTTCATTTAACACCTGGTTTCCTATTTATGTCAGCGCTACCCTCTCATCTGTACGTCGACATCTCTCACCACAACCCTCTGGCACCCGCATGTACGCTTTCTGGTGTACCTTGTATAGCTTAACGCATGTGCGTTGTTTAGACATCTCTCAACCCTACCCTCTGGCACCCGTGTCGTACACTTTCTTGTTTAGCCTCTGTGCTTAGTGTACGGACATCGTTCAGCCCCGTGCTACCTTTTGTGTTGATGCCACATACACTATCTTGTTTAGCTTCCTAGCTTAGCGTACAAGGAAGGGGATGAAAAGTTCATAGTGGTCAAATTTGACCAAATGTGGTTTATTTTTTTAACATAGCCTCCCCTTCGGTCCACATTCTTCCATCAGTGTTGCAGCGCGCGGATCCCTGCGGTTGAAAAATAAACCACATTTGGTCAAATTTGACCACTATGAACTTTTCAGCCAGTGAACTTTTCAGTTCGCCCTCGTATGTGTGCTGCTTAGGTCAGTACTGCCTGGTTGCTGTTTATGATTCATTAAATCCTTGTTTGCACCCAAGTCTGGCCGCCTTAAGGAGTTGTCCTTCCCTGTCTGCCGGAGGTGGCCCTGACAGGCCATTGAGCAAGAATTTATGATTTCTCATTTTTGGAGGGATAACTAAGGTCTCGATTTTGGATGAACTTGGAGTACTGACTGGAAGAATGAGATCAAAGATACAAGTGGTTGAAAAGTCTGGGCTTCTCTGCTCAGACTGCTGCATTTGTCACCCAGATCCCCAGATAAGAAGTAGAAGATGGATGGATGGATGGATGGATGAAATTCAAGACTTTTAAGGCTTTAAGGACCCACGTACACCCTGTTTTCTACTAAGTAAAACTCAAAACAGAGGAGGTGCAATCTTATAATTCAAATTCAGTCAACTTAGCATATCCTGAAAGATTATTATGGCTTTTTTGTCAAATTAGAACCCTTTAAAAGCCTATAACAGTAGTAGCTCAGCTCATTTCCAACAATGCATTCAGTTTACTGTATTTTAGAAAATTTAAATTGCACATGATTATTAATACAGTTAAGGATTAGGGTTTGAGTTTATGGTAAAAAAAAAAAAGAGTAGGAAAAGTTCAAGTGTAACACTGTACCTTATTGATAATAAATAAATACTTTCTTGCTACAACCTTAAGGCCAAAATAAGGAGTACAACATTAAGTTTTGCAAACTGAGACAGGAAAGTGAACCAGAGCAATTAGAAAAATACCTGCAATTTTAAGTTGGTCAACATGATTTCAGCATGACTCATGAGCACAAACATAAACAGCACAGTGTCCAAATTTGTGTCTACCTGCATGGTGCTAATGCACAGGCTCCTGTGGATGACAAACTGGCTGAGGGCTGCAGACCTTTTGTAGCTGTTCCGACCGTGAACCATCAGGAGACGGCCTAAATGTTTGAACTGAGTCACGGAGAAGTCGGCAGCCAAGGAAGCTTGTTTTCCTTCCTGTC
The DNA here is from genome assembly GCA_020510985.1 of Pholidichthys leucotaenia. Classification (NCBI taxonomy): domain Eukaryota; kingdom Metazoa; phylum Chordata; class Actinopteri; order Cichliformes; family Pholidichthyidae; genus Pholidichthys; species Pholidichthys leucotaenia. The sequence goes on from CM035843.1 coordinate 258,047,416, forward strand.
AAACATGGAGCACAGAGGACAGTGAGGACACACGAAAACTTTGCTGACCTGCAGAGCACGCTTTGACTATTCATTTGGAGCCTGATGGATGTACACCTCAGCTATTTGGAAATTTAAAAAAGAAAATCGTACTGAAGGAAAATTATATTGGGAAAAACATGTAATGAGTCATATTAACCCACAACAGAATTTATTGCAATCAGTCTCCACTGGAAATTATTATTCTGATGAAGACTAGCTTGATTAATTCATTTATTATTAAAAGTTGAAAAAAAACAAAAAACAGTTACCATCATATTTTCTCAAAGTCCACAATGTCCCATTGAATATTACATATATGGGCTGCACGGTGGCGCAGTGGTTTAGCACTGTGGCAGCACAGTTTTACCCTCGGCCGGGGGATCGCGGGGATCATGAGATCGTGGGTTCGATCCCAGCCCCGACCAACAGTGAGCTGTGTGGAGTTTGCATGTTCTCCCCGTGTTGCGTGGGTTTACTCCAGGATTTCTCCGGTTTCCTCCCGCATACCAAAAACATGTAGGTTTAGGGCGCTCGCGCACGCAGCGACCGGCAGCCGGTGGCTTGTCACCATACTGCAAACCAAATCTACCTACGGGTACAAATAAGTAACAAAAAAAAAAAAAAAAATATTGGCCCTGATCAGCACTTCAAACTATATTTAATGTAAAATCAGAGAAGACCAAAACTAGCCATAGCAGAGGCTGGGGCCAATATGATTTCAGTGAAAGTTGTGATGAAAGTCTGTCAGTATAGAATGAGTCACCACATGCACATGTCCTGTGTGCAACTTGCTTATATTTCAAGACTACAACTCTGCATTCAACCAAATACTGTCAGTTTTTGGTGAAATCAGAAAATATAAAATCAAAATTTGTTAGTATAAATGTAAAATAGCTTGCTTATGGCAGGACCTACTATAAGCTGAAAAGCACAGCAGGATATACAGTGATGTGAAAAAGTATTTGCCCCCTTCCTAATTTCTTGTGTTCCATCCATCCATCCATCCATCTTCTTCCACTTAATCCTTTTCGGGTTGTGAGGGGGCTGGAGCCTATCCCAGCATCTTTTGGGCGAGAGTCAGGGTACACCCTGGACAGATCGCCAGTCCATCGCAGGGCCAACACAGAGAGACACACAACCATTCACTCTCACAGTCATACCTAAGGACAATTTAGAATCCCCAGTTTGATGCCAATTAACCTAACTTGCATGCTTTTGGCATGTGGGAGGAAACCGGAGAAATCCCGGAGTAAACCTACGCAGACACGGGGAGAACATGCAAACTCCACACAGATCACTGTTGGTCGGGGGCTGGGATCGAACCCAGGATCCCCCGGCCAAGGATGAGTTGCTGTGCTGCCGCAGTGCTAACCACTCCGCCACCGCGCTGCCCAATTTTTTTGCATATTTGTCAGATTTAAATGTTTCAGATCAAACATATTTTAATATTAGACAAAGATAGCCTGAAGAAATACAAAATGTAGTTTTTAAATGATGATTTCATTTATTAAGTGAAAAAAGCTATCCAAACCTACCTGGCCCTATGTGAATAAGTAATTGCCCCCCTTGTTACGTCATAAATTAAATGTGATTACCCACATTTTGTAGAAGGCTGAATTCAATTTCACTAGCCGAACCCAGGCCTGATTAATAATAATAATAATAATGGATTATATTTATATGGTGCTTTGCATTTCAAGTGACATCTCAAAGCGCTTACAGTGAGTCCATTATTCATTCACTCCAGACAGACATTGATAGTGGTAAGCTACTACCGTAGCCACAGCTGCCCTGGAGCAGACTGATGGAAACATGGCTGCCAATCCACACCAATTGCCTCTCCGATCACTACCGAACATTTATACACATTCATACTCCGTGTCATGGACACTGGAGGCATGGTAGGTAAAGTGCCTTGCCCAGGGACACAACGGCAGGATGGCTGGGGAGAGCGGCATTCGAACCACCAACCCTCCGGTTATCAGATGACCTGCTCTACCTCCTGAGCCACTGCCACCCACATTTCCCTCCTCCGTTCCATTTTTGCTGAGCACCAAGCTGGATGGCAGGAAGTTCCACTTTTGTATGGTCTTTGGCATGACCCAGCCGGAACTTGAACCCTGACCTCCTGGTTGTGGTGTGGATGCTCTACCTCTAGGCCACCACTCCGGTTATTGTCAGACCCGTTGAATTTAAAAATCACTTTAATAGAACCTGTCTAATGAAGCAGGCCAAAACATCTCAAAAAGCAACACATCATGCCACAATCTAAAGCAGGGGCTTCCAATCATGTGCCATGGAGGGCCAAGACCCTGCAGATTTTCTCTTCTAACCAGTCTCTTCAGCAGGTGTTTTCACTTATCAACAATCAGTGGGAAGAAGTTCAGTGGAATCCGCTGCTGAAAACACTGGTTGGAGGTAAAGCTTGCAGGGTCTTGGCCCTCCATGGAACATGATTGGACACCCCTGATCTAAAGAAATTCAAGAACAGATAAAAAACAGAAACCTACAACAACATTAAAAGAACTGCAGGCTACGGTGCAGTGGGCTGCACGGTGGCGCAGTGGTTAGCACTGCGGCAGCACAGTTTACCCTCGGCCGGGGGATCGCGGGGATCATGAGATCGTGGGTTCAATCCCTGCCCCCGGCCAACAGTGATCTGTGTGGAGTTTGCATGTTCTCCCCGTGTTTGCGTGGGTTTACTCCGGGATTTCTCCGGTTTCCTCCCACATGCTAAAAACATGCAGGTTAGGGAGTTAAGGGGCGCTTGCGCACGCAGCGACCGGCAGCTGGTGGCTTGTCACTGGACTGCAGAACAAATCTACCTACAGGTACAAAATAAGTAAAAAAAAAAAAAAAAAAAAAAAAAAGCCTCACATGCCTCAGTTTGAACACTGTGCTGCCAAGATGGCATAACCAGTTATTAGGGGGCAATTACTTTTTCACATAGGGCCAGATAAGTCTGGATAGCTTTTTTTTTCCCTTAATAAATGAAATCCTCATTTAACTACATTTTGCATTTACCCAGATTATCTTTGTCAAATATTAAAATTTGTTTGATGATCTGAAACATTTACAGTAAGTGCAAAGATGCAAAAATATAAGAAAACAGGAAGGGGGCAAACACTTTTTTACAGCACTGTATGATGCAGTTGGCTGATGGACATTTGGAATATAGCCACCACATCATTTCAAACTGAAGAGCATTACTTAATAAAGCAATAATCTTATTATATTGACTCAAAGAAGCCCACCAACTTAAAGGCATCCCAGTCAACTTTTCCTGGTTCAGCGCCCCTAGATTTTTTTTGTAGTAGTACCAAAGTACAGCGTTTATTTTTTCTGTCGCCTAGAAATGATGACCAAACTACAGGCAATGTGCCTCTGAGACCAGGTTTGCAGCAGCATGAATACAAAGTTTTCTTTCCTTCTTTTCACTGATATGACTACTGTAGTAGCTCCCGTTTCCTCCATTTCAGCACATACAGTTCTGCTAAATGGGTATCTTGCCTCTACTTTGTCTCCATAAGTGCTGACACAGAAGAAAATTAAAAGGTGAAAGCAAAATTTAAAGATATTTAGTTTGAATGCTTTCATAATGTCCTTGTAAAATCTCCAAGAAAAAGGTTGCAGTTTTAGTCAAATGTTTTTTGTTCTTGCTATTTATCATTTACTATAATCTAAGGTAAATTTTGAAGTTTATCATAGCAAGAAGACAGAAAAAAAATCCCAAAGAGTCTAGCTCTTAATCCTTAAAACCAGACTATGAATGATGGCCTGATAAACACACCCCAAGGTCACCAAAGGCCTTTGTTTCTCTCATTCTATACACATATTTACAGTATACACATGCACTTAGCCGAGGTGAAACACACTCGTACATTGTGACCTTTGACTTTGACCACCAGTAAGAAAGCTCACCTGAGGATCACTGTTTGGTGAGCATCTGGAGAGTAGTGATCCTGAAGTTTAACACTGACCAGTTCCTCTGTGCCATAACGTGCTAAAACATCTACTAACTCCTGTCAGCAGCATCGTCCCTAACCAGAACAGAAGGTCTGGGTCTGACCAAACTACCATCTTGAGAGAGAATTTGCTGATAGAACCAAGAAAAGCACAAGTGGACGCTTTATGAGAGACCCCTACTTTTACTCAGGCACAAAAGCATCCTGTCATTTCTGTTTCCTCTACTCAAACAATAGATCCCCATAAAGAGGAATCATCTGTTTGCTCATCCCTCTACAACTCTCTGCCTGTGTGAGAGATCTTGACAGGAAACACAAAGAAAAAAAAATCTGTGAGTGCAGCATGTCAAAGTGAGGCGATGAGATGGACAGAGTCTTACTTTTCCCTCCACTCCCACGCCACAGTCGGCTTCCTGGATCATGCTGACATCGTTTCCTCCGTCCCCTAAGAGAAAACAAATGCCACCGAGGTGTCAGAATTCACATCAGTGACTCACCAACGCACTGTTAAGAGTACTGTGTGTATTTCATCAGAGGCTCCTTCATTAAACAATGAGACCAGCAACAACAGAAACAGGGTACACCATAATAACTGTTTTAAAATTTATTAAAAAAAAAGGCTTTTCAATTACACAGTAAGGTTAAATATAATTTTGGGTTGTTTGGCAGCTAGCAGAATTACACAAAAACTACTAATCTATTTTCTATGAAATTTAGTGGAAAAGAGGAGCATTGACCAAAGAAAAACTTACTGAATTTAGGAGAGGGTTAAAAATCAAGGCATGGATCCAGAATAATGTTTTTCAGCACGTTTAACACTGTGAGAGTGGGCATATGTAAGAGGTAGGATCTATGAGTGGAGAGAGACCACATGCGGGTCCAGATAGTCATGTGGATCCAAACATGGTGGAAGGGTTATAAATTGGTGAACTTAAAAGTGTTGGTAGAGGTATGTGTTCTCTGAGGAGTTTCTTCTTGTCACCGCCCCGCCTCTCCTCTGCAGTGCACTAGGTGTGTGGGTTCTGGTGGTTAGCACAGCAGCTAACTGCAAGCTAATGTTTTGGCCATATAGCCGCTACTTCCTTTTGCCAGGGATGTGGGGCTTTTTCCCACCATGCTGCATCAGAGAGGATAGTCCTCTAACCTCGTTTTAGGCTGCATTCAGACCAGGATAGTCTGGGGATCTTGGTTCGACTGGGCGGGGAATGCCGACAATTTTCACACCTATCTTTGGTTTGGTTTGCATTCACACTGCAGCAGACCAAACTGCTTGGACAACGTCATGCAGTTACAACAACTGCTCGTTTGGGGTGCTGTAGCCAGAACCACCACTGACCAGGAAGAAAAAATTTCAGCGAAGAAGAAAAATGCAGCTCATCGATTGGCCAGGACCGAAAACAGAAATCCGTTCCCTTCAGCCGGGTTGTTTGTCTGCCACAAACAAGACATTTTTTAACTTTTCTCCTCTGCTTTCTCCGATAAAAGGATTTATTGGTTTCACGTGGCTGTCTTTATTATTTTGTCTTTATTATTTTCTACCCAAAATGTATTGCAGTAAATGCCACTTTCTCTTCTCAGACTACATGTTGCTATGGTTGCACAAACACAGAGGGGCACTTCCGCCCTTTGGTCCACTGGATACTCCATTTGGATTCACACTGCAAGCGAAGTGCACCAGACTTCGTTTGCAAGTGAACCGAGACCCCTGTTTTCAGGTGGACCAGAGTTCACTTGTTTGGTGCGCACCAGAGTTCAAACGCATGTTCAGATGGCACCAAATGAACCGAACTATCCGCAGACAGTCCACTGGTCCGGACCAAACAGTGGCCGTGTGAATGTGCCCTTAAGTGGAGGTAAATAACGTTAACACCATCTCTCTCTAATTATAAAACATCATCATCATAGCAGTCTGCCGTGGGCGACAATGACTATTTCATTTAGGTCTGATCAGATTCCTCCACACAGCTCTGTCCTTAGCCTTCCGCTGCCAGGAAGTCCTGTCTATGTCCAACTTCTTCAAGTTTCTTTTTACAGTGTCTTTAAATCTGAGCCTTGGTCTACCCTGATTGCGTTTGCCCTCGCATAACTGTGAGAAGAGTAACTGCCGAGGAAGACGCTGGTGGTCCATCCTCTCAACATGTCCAAGCCATCTCAGGTTCATCTGTATTAGCATGTCCTCCGTTGATGGTAGACCAGCTCGTTTCAACACTTCTATGTTGGTTATCTTGTCTTTCCATGAGATGTTCATTATGGTTCGAAGGTGTCTCATCACGTACGCGTGGAGTTTCTTCACCTGCACTCTGTAGACAGTCCAAGTTTCAGCACCATACAATAGAGTAGCCAGTACTGTCGCTCTGTACACTTTGTATTTCACACGGATAGACACATGTCGATTGTTCCACAGTCTCTCCCTCAAGTTTCCAAACACAGCGCTCGCTCTTCCCATTCTGAGAGATAGTTCATCCTCCAGCCTAGCATTCTCTGAAACAGTACTCCCTAGGTACTTGAAAGTCTGGCACTTGACTAGTGGTTCTGTACCAATGCTGATCTCTTCTGGTAGTGATGTTGATAATTGGAACTTTGGTGGTTGATAAAGGTATTCTGTCTTCTTGATGTTGATTTGGAGGCTGAATTGGCTAGCTGCTCTTGCAAATTTCTCCACTAAAGATTGCATGTCTTCCACGCTGTGTGCAACTAGAGCACTGTCGTCGGCAAAGAGCATTTCTCTTACTACCTTTATCGATGTCTTACTTTTGGCTTTAAACTGTGCCACATTGAACAAGTCTGCTTCTTTCCTTGTTTGAATGTATACTCCTTCTGAAGTGTCTTTGAAGGCCACCTCAAGCATGGCTGCCAGATATAGCGAGAAGAGTGTAGGTGCCAGCACACACCCTTGTTTCACCCCGTTGCTTACCGAATAGTCTTTAAATACTGAACCACTCATTGCCACTGAAAGGGTTAATGTATAGTTAGTGCCAGAATAATAATTCTGTAGGTGATCTCCCATTATGCTCTACACATATTCCATACAAATTCTGTTTGCATGCTTATGAACAAGTACGTTATGGTATATTGATAACAGGAATGAGACAAAGGTATAGAGCCCTCTCTGTCTTTTCTCTCTCTCTTTTAAGTCAGGTCTTTAACATTAGATACACACCCAAACCCAACACCCACGCACACTGTTGATAGCACATTCTAGAATGAAGAGGCGTGTTCAGTGGATGGCCTGTTCCCGCCATAGGTAGATTAGCCAATCAGATAGTCGCGTACAAGCCCATCCCATTGTACTGGCTCGCCCAACCCGAGGGGATAATTGTAACCTGCACCCGGAAGTCGGGGTTCAGTCTGACCACGCTCCAGAGGGAGCTGCGTCACGCTGCACCCAGCGCTGCTTGCTTTACATGTGACTTCTAAATAAATGTACCATCCTTTAAATTGAAGAAATCTCCGGTTTGTTCTTGGACCTTTCAATCAAAGAATCGGGTATTTTTCTAACAATTGTTAGAAAAATACCCGATTCTTTGATTGAAAGGTCCAAGAACAAACCGGAGATTTCTTCAATTTAAAGGATGGTACATTTATTTAGAAGTCACATGTAAAGCAAGCAGCGCTGGGTGCAGCGTGACGCAGCTCCCTCTGGAGCGTGGTCAGACTGAACCCCGACTTCCGGGTGCAGGTTACAATTATCCCCTCGGGTTGGGCGAGCCAGTACAATGGGATGGGCTTGTACGCGACTATCTGATTGGCTAATCTACCTATGGCGGGAACAGGCCATCCACTGAACACGCCTCTTCATTCTAGAATGTGCTATCAACAGTGTGCGTGGGTGTTGGGTTTGGGTGTGTATCTAATGTTAAAGACCTGACTTAAAAGAGAGAGAGAAAAGACAGAGAGGGCTCTATACCTTTGTCTCATTCCTGTTATCAATATACCATAACGTACTTGTTCATAAGCATGCAAACAGAATTTGTATGGAATATGTGTAGAGCATAATGGGAGATCACCTACAGAATTATTATTCTGGCACTAACTATACATTAACCCTTTCAATCCCCCCTTTGACATGATTTTATCATGTCAACCATGTATGGTGTGAGAGACTCTAGCAATTAACAGATGGTGAATAAGGCAGGTCCCTGCATTGTGTGTCAACCCAAGAGGCTTGCACCATTGGTTCTGCTACCCGTGCCTCCCCCCTTGTGGACACCTTAGCACGGTGCAGCGATGTCTAAGAGATGAACTGTAGTAGTAGTAGTAGATTAGTTTATTTGACAGGGACAGTGCAATCACCAGGTCCTGTACCCTCCTCGAGGTCTCCTCATGATCATTGTTCTTTGTCCAGTGGAGTGGACCATGTAGGGGTCATAGGGTCGAATAGAATCGGTCCACAAAACCTTTGTCCACCGGTTAACCCTTGCCAGGGCTCACATCATTCAGCTGCACTCATCACACGGTTGCGACAGAGGTTCGACCTTCCTCTGTGTCTGCTTCCCGTATCTGCAGCTGTGGAGCACAGTTCCATCTTGGTGACACAGGAACGAAACAACTGTGTCCCCGCTCTCAGAGGCACACCTCATCCCATGAGGTCTACAGGACAGTCTGGTGGGTGCAGCAGAGGGTATGTAACATCCAGTCCAGCCAGTGAACAGCTCAGTGATGCTGTCCCAGGGATGCCACCCCCCTGTCGCTGGAAAGAGGTGAACATGCTGGTGTTGGTAAGTCTCGAGCTCCTGGCTCCACCCTGGATGCTGGAGGTGCGGTGGACACGTTCGGGTACCAGTCCATTCTTCTGCTGGGGACTGAAGTCATACAGTCACTCGCCCTACGACCTTTTCTATGTCGCAGGCACACGTCATGATGGTCTGGTGCTCTCCAGCATGCATCTTCCCTGTACCCTACACCTGTGGTCAAGTGCCGACACAAAGGGCTCAGCTGGGGCAGGGCCAATAATGGTCTGAGGGGTTGCCATCACAATGCATGGAGCTTGTAAAGTTTTATCCTTATTCACTACAACTGTAGTTATCTATGTGTTGTTGTAAGTTATCTCCCAGTAGCCTTGAGTGTGTGATTGTTGGCTATGTGAAATCTGCATGTGGTGTTTGTGTTGTGGTGTGTGTGTTGGGTGATGGGACCTATATGTTCAGTGGGTAGGTAGTAAACAATATTATTCAACGTTAGGAGACATCCTTATTCATGCATTGCTGTATTCAGGCATTCAGAGCTTCTAACCTTCTCCCTTATTCAGATTACCTTACCGTAATTAGCATGATGGAGATAAATAACGCAAGAACCCTATAAGTCTCACACCCCTACATCCGTGTGGTGAGCTATGTATGATTTATGTATTATCATTAGCACACTGTGTTTACAAATAATCTGTGATGGCAGAATGGTCTTCCTCGTCATCATCTTTCGTCTTGGGGTCCTCAGCTCTTCCTCTCGACCCAGCAGTTGGTCTAAGACTTGCTGACGACTCCCACTGTGGAAAATTGCATTTGTTAACGCCCTTCTGGGCTTCTGAATATATGGCCTATAGTGTCGTACTCTGCTCTTTTTATTAGATCTGCATTTGGTTATCCCTTTACCATAACCAATTTGGAATTTGATTCAAATTTTCCTCATCCCCTCATTTGTTAATGTTAAGATTGGTCATATAGGAGATTTCTGGGCATCTTTGTGCCGCCTTTTGTGCTGATGCTTATGGTTTTATTTTGGGAGAATATTCTATGTTAAGGTCAGGTATTGGTTTTCCATGGATGGCTCTATTCTGCACTAGAGATGACAATATGTCCAACATTTTCCAATCCATGTGTTTGGGTCTAACCAGCGGGATGTGTGGAACCCCCCATTGGTTGAAATGTCTCTTATCCTCTTCAGTTAGGACAATGGATGCTTCCACACATTTCCTTGTTTATCAGTCTAATTTTATGACCAATCTAGAGGATGGATTTACAAATGATGGTAGTTCACAATTTGGATCAGATCCATTCAATTGCCTATAGTACATTGGGTACAATGCTAATTTTACAGATGTTGATAGGTGTTCTACTGGTAGCTTGTCATTTGCAGAATTTGATCGTTATTTTTCTGACTCAGAGTCCTGTACGTCATTACCCAGAATTCTTACTTTACATGCAATAATTTAATTTTGGCTAATTTTCTGCATACGTGTAGAAGTGAGTCCACTTATCTGTTCTAGTCTTTAAGTATGCAGTCCAGTTTTCAGTGGTGGAGGTGGACCCCTCTCCTGCCAGCAGCGGCCATTGTGGGGCGTGCTCTCTCCTCCTCCTCCTCCCCGCTGTCCTCCCCTCGTCCTCTTGGCTTCCTTTTATAAGAGAAACAGATTCACGGGGAGCCTCAGGCTCCCTTTGTGTCAGCCATTCCATAAATAAGTTCAGTTTTTCTCCAAATTTTCTTTTCCCTTCTTATCTAGATTTCCAACATTGAGTCAAGAAAGGAACTGCTTCAAAGTCTACATTTAATTTTCCTAATTAATACAAGATGGGATAAGATTAACTCTCCACCATGCCAACAGATATTGTCTGCACTACTGTAATTGAACCTTGTGGACCTTTGTCTTCCAAGAGTTCTGTTCAATAAGGTTTCAATAGTCACAGCTTAACTAGTTTACCAATTTCATTTAAGAAAAACAAAATAACCACCTGTGCATTTTGATATGCTTCAGCATTGATAAATAAGATCAGTTTGTCCAGTTGAATTTAAATAAATGATTAAAAGTTGTGTCACACTTTCAGTCAAGCGAAAGGTGGACGTTTTGCCTAATTAGAATTTGATTTAAATTTTCTTGAATGCCTCATTTTATATATTCCTTGGTAAAGTGTGGAGTGAATGTAGTTTACCCTGACCCAGCTTGGCCACCGCCGAATCAGGAAAAATCACATTCCTCATTACTGTCATATTCCTGAAATATGATGTATCATATATCACACCATTATGTGGTGAGTAACATCAAATGCATACCCTCTGTTGGGGAGGAACATAACTAATGTTAATATTCACAATTAAGGAAATGCACTGAAAGAATGGACACCTAATGTCTCATTGCTGCTTTAAGTACTTGGAAACATCTAAGATGGTTGCCTGCATTTGTGCCTTCTTCCTGACACTCTTAGCCAAAAATTTAATTTATTTATTGTTGGTTTTCTGTTTGGTTGGTTTTTAAAGCTACAGCTGCAAATCTTACGTGGATCTTTATTTTCTTTGGTTAGACATGCTCTGCTTTAATTTCTTTTTCCATTTCCATCTCAACATCAGAAATATTTTCTACACTTGCTAAATCCACCGTTCTTCTTCTCTTCCCCCAAGTACTTTTTCCCATCAGAAACACTCACTCAATTCTTTTCCAACCACTATTCATCTGTGTACAAGACTTCACCTTTCCCTGGACTAGCTGATGAAACATCTCACATCTATAATCTCTTTCAGTATTGGAACTTCCTTCTGTTCACTGTCCCGTCGTTCATACTCCTGACTACTGTCCACAGCTAATGCTCCATGCAAGATCCTGCACATAAAAGTGATCGGTTTCATTCTGAAAAGTCAGCTTTATAAATAAACCAACATGGCTCAATTCAAAATTCTGTTTTGTGACAACACTCATCTCTTGATTTATACCCTGGCCTTGGATGCCTTTTAATTACTGACCTTTTGAATTTGTTTTGGAATTAAATAATGCCGCTGGGTCTGAACATCTGCCTTTCAAGGAATGTATTACACTAAGACGTCTGCTTATTATTATGAAAACTTAAGTTTAACAGAGTCATCTGTATCTTGGTGTGGTGGAGTCTTCTGTCTTTTTCTTCTGAACAGATAACCTCCAGATGAACTAACACTATGCCTACAAAACTATAACAATTTTAGATACAAAAATATAGAGCTTTCATTAGCCTCCAAAAACAATTCTAAATAACATTTAAATCAGGACTTAACCATGTGACACACAGACCATGCGGGTGTGAACCGCTGGTTTGTTTGTCAAGCTACACTGGTTGTCTTGTGTGTGTCAGAGCTGCAGATCTATGTGCACAGGACATTAAAGCCTTGTTCATGCTCCACCTCCGCTCTGTGCGTGCTCTATGATGATCCCTTGGATAGGGCTGGTGTGCACACAGCTATATGTATGTATATGCTTCATTCTTGAGTCTATTCGGCCGAGTGTTTGCTGTTTTTACCCCAAATTATCTTGTTTCTCTAGTCTACTCTGGTTGTGTTTGTTTTAATTCATCGTCTTCTATAGTGCTTTTTACTCATCTCTGGATGATCCCAAACCATAACCCTTGTTACGCTGCCATCCCCCATCTCCATACAAAGTGTAAGGAAATCTGTAATGCTCCGCACCGTGTATTTATATTTATGTGTACATATGTATATTCACTGCTCTTATTTTCTTATCTTTTAAATTATTGCTCTAAGTGTTGTTATCCCTGTGCCATTGCAATCCTAGAATCTCCCCCACTGTGGGACCAATAAAGGCTCATCTTATTTTAATGTGGCTTTCATGTAAGCTTACAGCTTTTCTCAAATTTAAACACTTCCCTTCTAACTTTGCAACCTTTTCTCTTAATAGTTATTTTCTCCTAACAAATTTTAGATCTTTTCCTTGTAAATTTGCAAGTTCCTTTTCAGGAATTTGTGACATTTTGTAATATTTGGCAAACTTCCTCAATTGTGCAATTTCCCCCAAACCTTGCAGCTTTACCCTTATACCTTTTTGCATAAATTTTCAACCCTTGTCTTAACTTGTGATTGCAAATCAGCATTTTTTATCATATTTTGCACCTCCATGCTCATACCTTATGTTGAGTTAAAATGTCTACTGCAAATCTTTTACAATGTTATTAGTTTTCACCAGATTTGTAGAGATGTGCAAAAATACAGATAGGAGGGTCTGGGAACCTCCAAATATGTATTGGCCCTTAAATATTAAGGAGCCCTAAACCTGCCTCATTTCTCTTGGTCACTAGGTGGCTAGTTTTCTTGTAGCAAAAGTTCCCACTGCCTAATATTCTGTGGAATAATGACCTTTCAAGCGTCAAGAAATTTTCAGATTTTGGTCTTAGTTGCTAGCCTTTGTTTTATTAGATGTTTCTTAGATGGAGCATGGGTGAGCAATATAAGCTGCAGCTTCAGCCATCACGCTTTTTGGATAACTTATGTTGAATTGTGCAATCAGAGGAGCCATTGTTTAATTTGACCCCGTTGGATTCCTCTTCCTTGATACATTGTTCTATTCCTTTAATGGAGCCTTCAAAGCTTAGTGGACTAGTAACTTTTCTATCTGTTCCTGTCTTGACCTCTCATCTTGACCTCTCCCCCCTTGAAACAGAACGGCTTAATATCAAAGCCGGTTCTTTTTCAACATCCTGTAGGGAAGGATACCTGTTGTGTTGCTAATTTTGGGGGACCCCTTGGGGGCCCTTGTGGGTGTTTGAGCTCAGTGGCCAAATTGCTTAACATAGGAAGTATTAGTCCCACGGGGGCCTCTGACTATTCTGACCTCCTGTGGTCATGCAGCCGATACTGACAGGTCAACTTAGATGGGGCATGGGTATGGCTTTTTTGAAGATTGGTCATGTATTGTGTCTGCTCAGTATGTGGTCTTGGCACATCTCTGATATGGAAGGCAACAATACTGTATAGCTAGGTCTCCCTGGTGGGGGGGCTGTTTTCACATCCTGCGAACATTCCTCTGTCCTGCATTTGTTTGACCCATCTGGCAAATTTCTCCCTTCCTTTCTTTTGATCTGTGATTGGGACCTTTGTCAACCATCTAGCCCTTGTCTAGGATAGTGCCGAACCCAGGGAGCCGGGCTTACAGGCTAGAGACATTTCATATAGGTGTTAATCAGTGTCAACTGGTTACACAGGAATACTATACAATATCAGATGTGTGAGGACTCACTCTGCTGGTGTGCTCAATTGTTCCTCTTTTGATCCATTGTGTTGCTTTCTTGACTGCTGGAGTGGGACAGCGAAGTGGAAGGAAGAGGGGGGTCACTGATGGCGTGAAGGAGGAGGCAGCTGCTGGGGGAGGGGTCGTCCACAGCCAACACTGTCTCAAATTTAATGGAGAGAAACAAGCTATTAAACAGCGTGTTTTTGTCCTTCTCTGTTATATCGTGTTTATTGATTATTTTGCATTTGTTCTCACCGTTGCAGCATAAGTCTCTCATTCTTACATTTTTTCTTCCTCCAATCGTTTCTCCATAATTTTTTGTCTTGCGTCCTGCACAAAACTTTAACATTTCATCAGTTTTCAATTTTCTTCAAAAACAAATTTCCTTTTCCATATTCTGCCCACTCTCATCTCCACAACAATAACTCCTATTTACTTCATTCATTCATTTTAGTTTATTGTATTTAATTATTTTTGTATTTATAATTTAATTCATTTATATATTTACTTATCTATACCAACCTGCAATTTTTCATTTAAATTCTCTCACCTTTATATAGTGTCCACCTAGGATTTCCTAGTTTTGTTGAGGAATAAATCTCCTTATTCTCCAGTTTTATTGTAAACCTCCTTCTGCCCAATTAAAATTGAACCTTTCATCTCTCCAAGCCGAACGGGTACGCTTTGCCTCATTTTGGGCAAACCTGCATTCTAGCAGGTCCCTGAGGTCTTTTGTTTTTTCACCATGCATGGAATTTTTAAAGCCTTCCTTTCAACCAGAGAGATAAAGTTCCAGATTTATTCTTAAGATTTTAAGTTTTTGTTGGCAGTAATTTTGTGAAATAGTGCACTTCCTATATTTGGCCACATGATGGAGGCACTGTGCCCCAGCTTGAAGGTGATTCAAAATGGCGCCCTCGCATGCGCAGTAAATGGGACACGTGCAAAATGGCCCCTGAGCCTATTGTTCACAAACCATGTGCTTTTTTTTTTTTTTTTTTTTTTTTTAAGTTTAAGAAAAATGGAGCACTGCCTCCTTAATCCCAGCTTTAATTTCGCGCTTCATTTTAATGCTGTTACCTCAAACAATTCTCCTCTCAGTAACCTGTTTTACCAATTTCACCTCCACTCAGTGGTGGGTCCAGTCCTTTGTTCTGACCATGCGGTCTGGAGACCGCCATTAGTTAAATCATTGTGGGGAAAAAATTTTACTAAATATTCTCAGCTCCCAGTATTTCCCAACCCACACTTTTATCCCCTAAGGACACAAAATCAGTTCTGTACTTATGAATGCATTCACTATTGTTGGTATAAAAGAATCTTATGCAATTCTGTAAGCTATTATTTTATACTTATGAGCAGACCCTCACTTAAAGGTGGAACAAAGATTCTTGCGGCTGCTTGTTACGTTACTCACTCATGATGTAGTCTGAGGTTCTTATAACGTATTAAGAGTATCTTTATATAAACTCACTGCTGCAACCGAAATCAGGCTAACCCTGGATTTCAATTTGGAAGACAGGCACGGCCGTTGCCTCCTATTGTCTTATCAATTCTGGGTACAGACTGCAACCCACAATCTCGCCGATCCATTTAATCTTTTGTCAAACAGAGGGTACTTTCGCTGAGGTCTCGGCAGATCCCCCGATGCACAAGCGGTACCGTGATTAACTCTAATCACAGCGGACACTTTCTCTCGTGGCCTCTTTTCGGCCACGAGAACAAGCGGTGTCTTGTGTTTAGCAAATTAAATGACCGCGGCCTCACTCCCAGAGTGGCATCGGGTCGAACACTTCCATGGCTCCCCCCGGCATCAGGTTGCTAAAACCTGGCTCTTTTCATTTGGGAGACGAACCTGGGTGATTATTAGTCACCCTGGCATCCTAAGTCTCGTCATTTTGGCTCAGACTGAATCCAAAACGTTTCAAAATTTGGCGGACCATGCACCCGTCATACATGTCCATTGACCGCGGCCGTTCTATCTCAGACTGAAAATAGAACACGTGCACTCCCTTTAACTTTTCAAACTATTATTTAAACTTTTCAAACTATTATTTAAACTTTACATGTGACTCCCAACCAAATGATAAATTTCGAGATCGGATATACCCCTTAATCAGACGACTGTAAATTTAGAATGGCCAAACTGCAGAAATTTGCGTAAAAAGGCTTTCTGCTTACCTTTTTGTTTCATTCAGGCGTCGCCACAGTCGACTAAAAAGGGTCCTTCCGATGTAGTTTTTTCAGGCTCGTCTCGGAATACGTGATTCAATCCGGGTCACCGGCACCAATTGTTAGAAAAATACCCGATTCTTTGATTGAAAGGTCCAAGAACAAACCGGAGATTTCTTCAATTTAAAGGATGGTACATTTATTTAGAAGTCACATGTAAAGCAAGCAGCGCTGGGTGCAGCGTGACGCAGCTCCCTCTGGAGCGTGGTCAGACTGAACCCCGACTTCCGGGTGCAGGTTACAATTATCCCCTCGGGTTGGGCGAGCCAGTACAATGGGATGGGCTTGTACGCGACTATCTGATTGGCTAATCTACCTATGGCGGGAACAGGCCATCCACTGAACACGCCTCTTCATTCTAGAATGTGCTATCAACAGTGTGCGTGGGTGTTGGGTTTGGGTGTGTATCTAATGTTAAAGACCTGACTTAAAAGAGAGAGAGAAAAGACAGAGAGGGCTCTATACCTTTGTCTCATTCCTGTTATCAATATACCATAACGTACTTGTTCATAAGCATGCAAACAGAATTTGTATGGAATATGTGTAGAGCATAATGGGAGATCACCTACAGAATTATTATTCTGGCACTAACTATACATTAACCCTTTCACCACGTTTGCTTGCATACCTGTATGGAGTGCCTCAATCAGGCTGACAAACTTCTCTATACAACCATATTTCTTGAGTACCTGCCAAAGTCCTTGTCGCGAAACAGTATCGAAGGCTTTACTGAAGTCTATGAAGACTACATAAAGCAGCATGTTCTGTTCAATACACTTTTCTTGAACCTGTTTCAAGCAGAAAATCATGTCCATTGTGCTTCTTCCACTTCTAAAGCCGCACTGGGTTTCCGGTAGTACATTCTGCGAGATGTGTTCACTGAGTCTATTAAGTAGTACATGTGAGAGAATCTTACCAACAGTGGCTAACAGTGATATACCTCGGTAATTTCCACAATCCTTCCTGTCACCTTTCTTGAACAAAGGCACAATACTTGCATCCTTCCAGTCTTGAGGCACTTTCTGGGCATCCCATATCTCTTGGATGAACTTGTGCAGGCAGTTGGTCAGCTGAACACCACCAAATTTCCACACTTCTGCTGGAATTCCATCCCTTCCTGGAGCTTTACCATCCTGTGTTGTCCTGATAGCTGCCATTAGTTCATCAAAATTTGGTGGTTCATCCAGACTTGATAAAGCTGGTCGCTGCACTAGAGCTTCTTTAGCCTCTTCAGTGAGATCTCCAGGGTTGTTTAGTAGTTGGTCAAAGTGGTCTGCAAATCTGTCCAGGATCTTGTCTTTCTCCTGCGAAACCGTTTCACCATCCATAGCCTTTAGTTGGATCAATCCTCTTGGTTTAGGGCCGTAGACTTCTCTCAAATCTGTGAAGAATGTTTTCATGTCCTTCCTGTCTACTGCAGTTTGAAGTTTCTCTGCTTTTTCACCCCACCAGTTGGACTTCATCTCTCTGGTGTACTTCTGTAGCTCACTCTGAGCCTTTGAGTATTTCTTCTTCTTCAACCATGTGTTACACTGTAGGTTTTCCTGCCTAGCTGTATTATTCGCTTCTAGTAGTTTCTTCAGGTGTTCATCATGCTCATCAAACCAATCTTGATGTTTCCTCTCAGGGTAGCCTAATATATCACTCGCAGTCTGATACACCATATCCTTCAGTGTTGCCCATTTCTCTTCTATGCCATTCTCCGAGTTGTTGCTGTCCCAGTCTTTCAAGTTTTCATCTATTTCCTGTACAAGTTCTTCCTGCCTCTTTTGGCCCTTCAGTGCATTAGTGTTTAGCTTCCATGGTGGCTTCGCACCCGTCCTGCAGTGCTGTTTTCGTCTCCAAATCCTTCATCTTGAGCTCAGCAAAACATGATCAGTGCCACAGTCTGTGCCTCTCATTGCTCTGGTGTCCCAATACAACCCATCCATCCATCCATCCATCCATCTTCTACCGCTTTTCCGGAGGTCCGGGTCGCGGAGGCAGCAGTTCAAGCAGAGAAGCCCAGACTTCCCTCTCCCCAGCCACCTGCTCCAGCTCTTCAGAGGGGATACCAAGGCGTTCCCAGACTAGCTGGGAGACATAGTCTCTCCACCGAGTCCTGGGTCTGCCCCGGGGTCTCCTCCCAGTGGGACGTGCCTGAAACACCTCAAGTGGGAGGCGTCCAGGAGGCATCCTAATCAGATGCCCATACCACCTCAACTGACTCCTTTCAATGTGGAGGAGCAGCGGTTCTACTCTGAGCCTCTCCCGGATGACTGAGCTCCTCACCCTATCTCTGAGGGTGAGTCCAGCAATCCTACGGAGAAAGCTCATTTCAGCCGCTTGTATCCGCGATCTCGTTCTTTCGGTCATTACCCAAAGCTCGTGACCATAGGTGAGAGTAGGAACGTAGATTGACTGGTAAATCGACAGCTTTGCCTTAGAACTAAGCTCCCTCTTCACCACAACAGACCGGTACAACGTCCGCATCACTGCAGATGCTGCTCCAATCCGTCTGTCGATCTCTCGCTCCATTTTCCCCTCACTCGTGAACAAGACCCCAAGATACTTAAACTCCTCCACTTGGGGCAGGAGCCTGTCCCCAACCCGGAGAGGACAATCCACCTTTTTCCGGCTGAGGACCATGGACTCGGACTTGGAGGTGCTGATTCTCATCCCAGCCGCTTCACACTCAGCGGCAAACCGTCCCAGCAAGAGCTGTAGGTCATTGCTGGATGAAGCCAACAGGACAACATCATCTGCAAACAACAGAGATGAGATCCTGTGGTCACCAAGCATGACACCCTCCATTCCCTGGCTGCGCCTAGAAATCCTGTCCATAAAAATTATGAACAGGACCGGTGACAAAGGGCAGCCCTGGCGGAGTCCAACTCTCACTGGGAATGACTCCGACCGAGTGTTGGCAATGCGAACTAAACTCTCACAACGGTCGTACAGAGACCGAATAGCTCGTAACAACAAGCCCGATACCCCATACTCCCGAAGCACCCCCCACAAAAATCCACGAGGGACGCGGTCAAATGCCTTCTCCAAGTCCACAAAACACATGTAAACTGGTTGGGCAAACTCCCACGAACCCTCAAGAATTCTCGAGAGGGTAAAGAGCTGGTCCGATGTGCCACGGCCAGGACGAAAACCACATTGCTCCTCCTGAATCCGAGGTTCGACCAACGGCCGGACTCTCCTCTCCAGTACCTTGGCATAGACCTTCCCAGGGAGGCTGAGGAGTGTGATCCCTCTAAAGTTGGAGCACACCCTCCGGTCCCCTTTTTTGAAGAGAGGAACCACCACCCCGGTTTGCCATGCCAAAGGCACTGCCCCCGACCTCCACGCAATGTTGCAGAGGCGTGTCAACCATGACAACCCAACAACATTCAGGGCCTTGAGGTACTCGGGGCGAATCTCGTCCACCCCCGGGGCCCGGCCACCAAGGAGATTTTTAACCACCTTGGCGACCTCAGCCCCTGTGATAGGCGAGTCATCCCCCTCGTCCCCAAACCCTGCTTCCTCTGTGGAAGGCGTATCAGTGGGATTGAGGAGATCCTCGAAGTATTCCTTCCACCGCCCGACGATATCCCCAGTTGAAGTCAACAGTGTCCCATCCGCACCATACACAGTGTGGACGGGGAGCTGCTTTCCCCTCCTGAGCCGCCGAACAGTTTGCCAGAATCTCTTTGAAGCCGACCGAAAGTCTTGTTCCATGGCCTCACCGAACTCCTCCCATACCCGGGTTTTTGCTTCAGCAACCACCCGAGCTGCACTCCGCTTGGCCTGCCGGTACACCTCAGCTGCTTCGGGAGTCCCACAAGCCAACCAAGCTTGATAGGACTCCTTCTTCAGCTTAATGGCCCCCCTCACCACTGGTGTCCACCACTTGGTTCGGGGGTTGCCACCACGAGATGCACCGACCACCTTGCGGCAGCAGCTCTGGGCTGCCGCTTCAACAACAGAGGTGGAGAACATGGCCCATTCAGACTCCATGTCTCCAGACTCCCTCGGAATGTGGTTGAAGTTCTTCCGGAGGTGGGAGTTGAAGACCTCCCGGACAGGGGCCTCAGCCAGACGCTCCCAGCACACCCTCACTATACGTTTGGGTCTACCAGGTCTGAATGGCTTCCTCCCCTGCCATCGGATCCAACTCACCACCAGGTGGTGATCAGTTGACAGCTCTGCACCTCTCTTTACTCGGGTGTCCAAGACATACGGTCGCAGGTCTGATGATACGATAACAAAATCGATCATCGACCTGCGGCCTAGGGTGTCCTGGTGCCAGGTGCACATATGGACACCCTTATGCTTGAACATGGTGTTCGTTATAGACAGACTGTGGTTAGCACAGAAGTCCAATAACTGAACACCACTCGGGTTCAGATCGGGCAGGCCGTTCCTCCCAATCACCCCCCTCCAGGTTTCACTGTCGTTGCCCACGTGCGCATTGAAGTCCCCCAGTAGGACAATGGAGTCTCCAGGAGGAGCACCCTCCAGCACCCCAGTCACAGACTCCAAAAAGGGTGGGTACTCTGAAACATCATTTGGTGCATAGGCACAAATGATGGTCAGGACCCGTTTCCCAACCCGAAGGCGCAGGGAAGCAACCCTTTCGTCCACCGGGGAAAACTCCAATATAGAGGCAGCAAGGTGGGGCGATACAAGAATACCTACCCCTGCTCGTCGCCTCTCGCCCGGGGCAACTCCAGAAAAGGCCAAGCTCCAGCCCCTCTCCAGGAGACTGGTTCCGGAACCGGAGCTGTGTGTTGAGGTGAGGCCGACTATGTCTAGCCGGTATCGCTCAATCTCGTACACCAGCTCAGGCTCCTTCCCCACCAGAGAGGTGATATTCCACGTACCAAAAGCCAGTTTAGAAAGCTTGGGATCAGTCCGCCAAGGTCTCCGCTTTTGACTGCCACCTAATCCACATAGCACCGGACTTCCATGATCCCTCCTGCAGGTGGTGAACCTACTGGAGGGCGGACCCATGTAACTCCTTCGGGCTGAGCCCGGCCGGGTCCCATGGGTGGAAACCCGGCCACCAGACGCTAGCCTTCGAGCCCCTCCCCCAGGCCTGGCTCCAGGGTGGGGCCCCGGTAACCCCATACCGGGCGGGGTACACTGAATCCTTGATATACAATTTATCATGAGAGTCTGTTGGATCGTTCTTCGTCTGGCCCTTCACCCAGGACCAGTTTGTCTTGGGAGACCCTATCAGAGGCAAATTGCCCCGGACAACATAGCTCCTGGGATCACTGGGGCACGCAAACCCCCCCACCACGATAAGGTGACGATCCATGAGGGGGCCAATACAACCCTTATTAATTAATTAATTAATTAATTAATTCACCCTTATTGTCATTCAACCGTACAACCAATCATGTACAGCAGAACAAGATTGTGCTTTATCTATCTACAGTGTAAATCACACACACCCCAAGTGCAGAATCAGAGGGCCGCTGCCATGCAAGGCGCCGCCACAGAGTTCCCTCCTCCATTCCATTTATTGCTGAGCACCAAGCTGGATGGCAGGAAGTTCCACTTTTATATGGTCTTCGGCATGACCCGGCCGGGATTTGAACCCCTGCCTCCTGGGTATGGGGCGGATGCTCTACCAACTGAGCCACCACTCCGGTATGTCTCTCTGCCTGACTATGATGTAGTCTAATAAGTGCCAGTGCTTGGATCTTGGGTGCATCCATGTCTTCTTGTGTGTGTCCTTGTGCTTAAATAGAGTGTTGGTTATCACAAGGTTGTACTCTGAACATAGTGCAAGTAGAAGTTCTCCATTAGCATTGCACTTGCCTACTCCATAACTGCCTAGCACTCCTTTCCATTTCTCGGTGTCCGAACCAACTCTGGCATTAAAGTCTCCAATGAGTATCAGCCTGTCATCAGTCGGTACATGCCTGATAGTCTCACGTAAATCACTGTAGAACTCTTCCTTCACCTCCTCTGTGTTGGTTATTGTTGGGGCATATACACTGATGAGTGTGGCATACATCTTCTGCTGTAGTGGGAGTCTCATAATCATTATCCTGCCGCTGATTGGCACTGGTTCCTCATCAAGCATTGCTGCTATCTCCTTACTGCAAAGCTCACTCCTGCTTCTTTCCTTTCTTGAGTTGATCTCCCACTCCAAAGGAAGATGGTCTTCCAAGCTGTCATATCCAGGCAATCTTGTTTCACTAAGTGCAGCTATGTCTACATTGTACCTGTTCATTTCCAGGGCCACAAGCGCGGTCTGTCTTTCTGGGCGCTGTGATGTTGTTCTGTCCAACAGAGTGCGTACATTCCATTCTGCTACACACAAGGTTGCTGTTTTCCTTTTCTTTTGTCTTCCTGCTCCTAGCTTACTTTTCGCTGCCTGTCGGAGTGTGAACAGATCAGCACGGACCTTATAAGCCAGCAAATGCTAAAAAGAGATGCTAACTTGTCGCTAATAGGAAATATTATAGTGTATCAGACCATTGTTTAAATTACTGCAGAGTTTCTTAATTTTCTCTGAAAAAATATTACTACAGCTGCAAAAGTGTGTGACAGCAGCCGCATACATACTAAATGAATACGAAATTAAAACATGTCCGAGGAACAAATTGGCTCTTAATGTAACTTGATTTAATTAGTCAAGTAGTGATAATGAATAAAGCTGAAGTCATCTCGAATGCACAATAAAAAACAATTTCATAACATTGCATGAAATTAATGACAGATGAATTTGTACAATTGATTTTTTTTCACCGTTAGTTAAAATGTAGAAAAAGAGATGGTCCTTTTTATTGGTTATTATATATAAACTATAGAATTTACAGAAAATGTATATTGTGATGTATATCGTTATCAGCTATAGCTAGTTGCAGCACCTAGCACCGACACGGAGAAGCGACTCTGTCCCTGGTGATTGGGGCTCGCTGGAGGAACAAGCCGAGGCAGCAGTTGGACGGGAGCCAGATCGGAGTTCAAGTGCAGCGGTGGTGGGAGACGGGGACCAGTGGAGGACCACCGGGGCCCCAGCCGGAGTCGGAGCCCAGTTGCAGCAGCGGAGCTCGGCGGAGGAACTCCTGAGGCAGATGGCAGTAGGTGGCGGGGCTCAGCGGAGGATCTACCGGGACCCCAGCTGGACAGAAGCAGGATCGGAGCTCGGCTACAGCGGCGGTGGGACCCCGGCTGGACAGGAGCTCGGTTAAGGCGGCGGTAAGCAGCGGGACTAGCAGCGGAGGGGGCTAGCTGAGGCCCAGCTGGATTCGAGGTTGGTCGGATCGGATACCGGCGACACCAGCAGAGACTGTTTTACTATCCACAGGTCAGTAAAAATGCCACCAAAGGAGGAGGAAATGGAAGAGATCAAAAAATCTCTGAACTTCTTGTCAGAAGAACTGACCAAAGTGGTTAGTCAGCAGGCTAAAATAATAGGGCTAATGGAAGAAGTCCGAGAATTAAAATTAACAATTACGGATAAAGACAAAAATTGCAGATTTGGAGCGACGCGTCGAGGATCTTGAACAATATTCTCGTATGGATGATCTAATTATAAGTGGACTAGACATTAAATATCAATCATATGCTCATGCTACAGCAGGATTGAGAGGTGAGGAGGCTCCCACAAGTGAATCAGTCTCCCTGGAAAACCAGGTGCTTCAGTTCCTTGATAGTAGAAATATAAAGGTCGAAGCAAATGCAATTTCAGCCTGTCATGCTTTACCCAGAAAGGATAATAAAACAAAGAAATCAATTGTGATGCGCTTTGTGAACAGAAGGGTAAAGAATGACATACTGAGGCAGGCCAGAAAGCTACGGGGAACAGAAGTTTACCTAAATGAACATCTAACAAAAACTAATGCTGAAATAGCACGGCAAGCACGGATGCTGAAAAAACAAAATAAGATACAGGCAACATGGACAAGAAACTGTAGAGTTTGGATCAAACTAAATGGAACACCTGAGGGAGCAAAGAGTATAATAATCAGAGTTGCTACTGACTTAAATAAATACAGATGAACACTGATTAAGAAAATTAAGAGACTATAAAAATCCATATCCACACACACGGCAAGAATAGTTCTTTTGACATACCATGTCAATGTACTTTAAAAAAAAAAAAAAAAAAAAACTAAACAGAACAAAAAAACTTATGACTGACTTGAGTAGACATCAATTATTCCCAGTTGGAGGAAGTCATTTGACACAGAGTGAGGAAATTCAAACTCTGAAAATATGCCATTATGCTGAACATAAACTACAAGAGATGGAAAATGATATTGATCCTGATAACCACTTTTTCAACTACAAAAGCACTCGGAGAGCGCAGACCTCCACCAAGCGCCACAGTTCCCCCCATACAGTGTTTGTGTATACGTTTTCAGATTCCTTGACCATGAAAACATATGACTAGCAATTGGATTGACAATGATAGGATTAGTGGTTCAGTAGTAAAAACCTTGCCTCCTTGGCGGAGGTAATAAACTGAAGCGTTGGTGTTGTGTCCATCTCCTCCACTGAAAGTAGCACTCAGGGCTTCACTGACAGATGCAAATTGGGTAGACAGGTTGCCGTGGGCTTTATTGGGGTTGCGCTCCGCGGCAAAAGAGGATTTGGAATCTTCCCCGGCAGAGAGCTCGTTTTTTGCGCAGCCCCTATGGCTGCCCGGGGAATTTCTGCCAAATAATCCGGCGTCGGACAGCTGCCCGTCTCAGCTTTTGCAGCGTAGCGCAAACTCAGGCATGCTGCCGGGCCCTGAAACACGGTGAAACACGTGAAACACCGTGTCCGCGTATTTTTGTGCCTAAAACTTTGAAGAACGCGGAGTTTGAGTTCGTCAGACACGACGACCAGCACCCTCCATTGCGCCTGCGCACATGTTGGAAATGGCCGTATCTCCCAATGTTAAGGAATCCTTTAAAAAATTCCTGTATCCAGATGGTGATCCGGATCATCCCCAAAATTTAATCAGTTCTTCCTTGTACCACTTCCAACAAGGCCTGAAAGTTTCATCTAAATCCGTCCAAAACTTTTTGAGTTATCTTGCTAACCAACAGACAAACAAACAAACAGACAGACAGACGCTGGCAAAAACATAACTTCCTCCTGGCCTTCGGCCTGGCGGAGGTAATAATATTCATAATCATTGTGAATATTACACTGAAAAGCAATTCAAAAGTCAAGTGCCACTAGATGGTAAACTATCAATAATACACTTCAACAGCAGAAGTCTTAACAAAAACTTTCCACAGATTCAGGACTATTTAAAACGGCTAGACAGAAAATTTACAGCTATCACAGTCTCTGAAACTTGGCTTAATGAAGACCAGGCTCCCCTGATGGCAATAGAGGGATATTAGATGTTTCATATTAACAGATCTCAAAAAAAGGGTGGTGGTGTTGCACTGTATATTGATGACCTGTATAGGTGTAAGCTTGTAAATGGAATGTCCTTTGCACTACCAGGGATTTTGGAATGTGTTACTGTTGAGATTGACCAAGATAAAACAAAAAATCTAATTATAAGTTGTATATATAGAACTCCGGGAACTTGCATTAGACATTCAGAGATAAATTAGTCGAGCTGTACAATAATATTACTAGTAAGAAAATGGTAGTAATTTGTGGAGATTTCAATATTGATTTACTAAATCCATATCAACAAAATGTAATTACAGAGTTCATGAATTCTATGTACAGCATGAGTCTATATCCCACAATAACACATCCCAGTAGAATCACAGTTCACACTGCTACACTTATTGACAACCTGTTTGTTAATATTATTGATAAGAAAATAGAAAGTGGATTATTGATAAATGATATAAGTGACCATTTGCCAACCTTTGCACTTATCCATGGCCACACGGGGGCCAATACAGAAAAATTTTTAAAATCGTTCAGATACAAATCACAAAATGCAATCAGTTCTTTATTAACCCTCAAGCGACCGAGTGGGGTCATTTACGACCCCAGCCATATAATTTAATGTAGTAGTAGTAGATTAGTTTATTTGACAGGGACAGTGTGTGCTGTCTCTTTATTTTTTATCCGAATTTTTTTTCCTAGCATGAGTTTGTCAGTCTACTAATCCTACACACTTTCAGTTTTTTTTGCAGGGATCAACCAATTGGTGTGGCGTAGACACTGCAAACTCTTGTGGGGTCATTTATGACCCCGAAGAGAAGCACTGGTTTTTAAACATTGGTTTTATAAATTTTATTCAAATGTTCCACTTCTAATCAGTACTTTATATTGTATTGCAGTGAACCATGGCTAACAGACCTAGGATAGCAAGATTTACAGCTGCTGAAGCATTGAGACTAATACTTCAAGCCTTCGGGCATAAGTAATGCGGCGCAATGTGATAATATACCGTCAGTTTTCATTCTTCGTTACACCTGAGATGGTAGATCTTATTGCTCTGGAAACTAACAGAGAGGCTAGACAAAAGATAAGAGACTGGAAACATTTCAGTCCGTAAAATAGCTTGGTCGCTTGAGGGTTAAAGAAGACTTGCTGAAGCAAGACTGGACAAAAGTCTATGTATCAGATGTAAATGAAGCCTATGACACATTCATGAACATTGTAACCACTCTTTATGAAAAAAATTGTCCATTAGTAAAGAAAAAGCTTAAACATAAATTTGCCGATAAGCCATGGTTAACCAAAGGATTACAAAAGGCGTGTAAAAAGAAAAAATTATTATATAAAGCTTTCCTAAAGAAAAGGACAAAAGAAGCAGCGCAGCGGTATAAAACATACAAAAATAAGTTAACATATTTAATGAGATGTAGTAAAAGAGATTATTACAGTAAAGAACTGGAGAAAAACAGAGACAATATTAAAAATACATGGACAATACTTAACAATATTCTTGGAAATAAAAACAGAAATACAAGCTACCCAACCAATTTTTCAAAAAATAATAAAATGACTCAGAGTATGAATGCAGCTTCACCTGCAGATGAATTTAATAACTTTTTTGTTAACATTGGTCCTAATTTGGCTCGAGAAATACCCATTACGGCACCCACAGGTGATACAATAAGCAAAAACACTGCTATAAAAGACTCCATTTTCATAAAGAACACAGACGAGAGAGGTCATTGAAATTGTTAAATCGTTTAAAAGTAAAACATCTACGGACTGTGATGGTATTGACATGCTCTTAGTCAAAACTATTATTGAATGCTTAGTGAAACCACTGACGTATATCTGTAACCTGTCTCTCCAAACAGGTATATTTCCCAATGCAATGAAAATAGCTAAAGTAATTCCGATATACAAGACGGGTGACAGAGGGGAACTTTCAAACTATAGACCAATTTCACTATTGCCGCAATTTTCCAAGATACTTGAAAAAATATTCTATGAGAGAACTGACAACTTCATACTGAAGAATAATTTATTGTGTGAGCAGCAATGTGGGTTCAGACACAAGAGGACAACTGCATTTGCTCTAATGGAATTTATAGAAAAAATATCAAGTGCCGTTGAAAATAAAGAGTATTCAGTTGGGGTATTCCTGGATCTCAAAAAAGCATTTGATACAGTGGGTCCATCCATCCATCCATCTTCTACCGCTTAATCCTTGATACAGTGGGTCATAATTTATTATTAAAGAAACTACAAAATTGTGGTATTAGGGGGGGTAGCATTGTCCTGGTTATGTAGTTACTTAAAGAATAGATGTCAGCATGTATGTGTTGGTAACAAAAACTCACAGTTACTGAAGGTTACTTGTGGAGTCCCACAGGGTTCAGTTTTGGGGCCATTGTTATTCAATATGTATATAAATGATATAGGTAAAGTTTCAGAAAAAATGGATTTAATATTGTTTGCCGATGACACTAATTTATTATGCAGTGGAAGCAATTTGGAACAACTTTTGGATACACTCAGAAAGGAATCAGGAAAGCTTAAACTGTGGTTTGATTCAAACAAATTAACGCTCAATTTAAGCAAGACAAAATTTATAGTTTTTAACAACCATCACAACAACTTAGTATCTAAACTCAGTGTAAATGGTGTAGAGATTGAAAGGGTATCCAAAACTAAATTTCTTGGTGTAATAATTGATAATAAACTGTGTTGGAAGCCACATATTAATTATATTAAAGGTAAAATATCCAAGTCAATTGCAATACTACACAGAGTGAAATATTTGCTGAATCAACCCACACTATATACCTTGTATCATTCATTAATACTCCCATACATGACATATTGTACTGAAGTATGGGGAAATACATATAAAGCAAACATATATCCAGTCTTTATGCTTCAGAAGAGAGCTATTAGAATAATAAACAAAGCTGCTTACACGGAACCAACAAACCCACTTTTTCTTAAATTAAAAGCTCTCAAGTTGAAAGATCTGGTTGACTTTAAAACTGCAGTAATAATGTTTAAAGTGAAGAATCTATCACTGCCCGCAAATATCCAAAAGCTGTTCCAAATAAGGGAGAAACAATATCATTTCAGAGGAACATGTATATTTCAAAAACCTTCAGTGAGAACTACCACCAAGCAACACTGTGTTTCAGTGCAAGGAGTCAGATTATGGAACGATTTTGGACCTGAATTAAAATCATGTACAACGCTTGGACAATTTAAACAAAAACTAAAGGAAGAAATACTCCAAACATATATACAAGATGACATATAAAATCATATAAGGATTGTCATATCCAGTCTGCGTTGTGTTGTTGCTTAGTTTTTTTTAAAATCACATTTTGTCTCAGCTTTGTTCTGAATTGTAATCGCTTGTTTTGTTTTTCTTTTGAATTCTTGGATGGAATATGGGTGGGCAATATAAGCTGCGGCTTCAGCCATCACCCATTTCGGATAACTTATATTGAACTGTATAATCAGAGGAGTTATTGTCTAATATGACCTTATTGGATTTTCTTTCCCCCTTTGTTATATTATTCTGTTTCCTTTAATCTGTACTATTAATCTATCCGAAATAAAGATTGATTGATTGATTGATTGATTGATTGATTGATCATCAAATAAGATTACTTATATCGTGATATGAAATTCTGGTCATATCGCACAGCCCTAACAGGTTCCTTTGTAGAAAGCCTGCAAAGGTCTCCCTGTTAGACGAGCGACGCTGGTGTAAAACCTGGGTCACCACAAGCTAGCCCTGTGCCGGGCCTACAATCAAGCCTGCAGGGCACCTGAGAGCTGAAGCTCTGTGGAGGCCCTCCTCTAGCAGGCCACGGTTGCCCATTGATCAATGTGGAGGAGGAAAAAACAGTGAGGAGCTCCGGGCAGTGGGAGGTTGATGTGATCTGAAGGCTTCACTCACTTGCAAAACCACTCTGCCAACATTTTTTATTTATAATTTAATTAATATTCAATACTGGCACATACTGTAGGTAGAAAGTGAAAAAGGGAAACACTGCAGTTATTGCAGTTGCTCGGCATTCAATAGAACAGTATTACAAGGTTATGGTTATTGCTACAGTTTTAGTTGTGAATATTAGTGACTGCAGAATAATAATAATCTGTGGTTGCTAAATCTTGTCAATTGACTCTTTTTTGTGTACGCATGGTCCACGATCAAATCGAAACACAAGACAGTTCAGCATAACAAAAACTGCAAACAAAAGAATGAGGAACAGCCTTTCCAGCCAGAGGTGTGATCTCAATCACTCAACTTTACAATAAACACACTTAAGGAGCTGCGATTCGACAAGCTGTCATATGCTGCAGTACTGCCTTTATTTTTGTCCCTTACAGTGCATCCGGAAAGTATTCACAGCACATCACTTTTTCCACATTTTGTTATGTTACAGCCTTATTCCAAAATGGATTAAATTCATTTTTGTCCTCAAAATTCTCCACAAAATACCCCATAATGACATGTGAAAAGTTTTTTTGAGATTTTTGCAAATTTATTAAAAATAAAAAACTAAGAAATCACATGTACTATGTACATAAGTATTCACAGCCTTTGCTTAATACTTTGTTGATGCACCTTTGGCAGCAATTACAGCACCAAGTCTTTTTGAATGTGATGCCACAAGCTTGGCACACCTATCTTTGGGCAGTTTGGCCCATTCCTCTTTGCAGCACCTCTCAAGCTCCAGCAGGTTGGATGGGAAGCGTCGGTATTTTCAGATCTCTCCAGAGATGTTCAACTGGATTCAAGTCTGGGCTCTTGCTCTTGCTGGGCCACTCAAGGACATTCACAGAGTTGTCCTGAAGCCACTCCTTTGATATCTTGGCTGTGTGCTTAGGGTTGTTGTCCTGCTGAAAGATGAACCATCGCCCCAGTCTGAGGTCAAGAGCGCTCTGGAGCAGGTTTTCATTCAGGATGTCTCTGTACATCGCTGCATTCATCTTTCCCTCTATCCTGACTAATCTCCCAGTTCCTGCCACTGAAAAACAACCCAACAGCGTGATGCTGCCACCACCACTGGTGTGGTTATGAGTGGTGCCTGGTTTCCTCCAAACATGACGCCTGGCATTCAAGTCAGCGAGTTCAATCTTTGTCTCATCAGACCAGAGAATTTTGTTTCTCATGGTCTGAGAGTCCTTCAGGTGCCTTTTAGCAAACTCCAGGCAGGCTGCCATGTGCCTTTTACTAAGGAGTGGCTTCCATCTAGCCACTCTACCATACAGGTCTGATTGGTGGATTGCTGCAGAGATGATTGTCCTTCTGGAAGGTTCTCCTCTCTCCACAGAGGAACACTGGAGCTTTGACAGAGTGACCATCAGGTTCTTGGTCACCTCCCTGACTAAGGCCCTTCTCTCCCGATCGCTCAGTTTAGACGGCCGGCCAGCTCTAGGAAGAGTCCTGGTGGTTCTGAACTTCTTCCATTTATGGATGATGGATGCCACTGTGCTCCTTTGGACCTTCAAAGAAGCAGAAATTTTTCTGTACCCTTCTCCAGATTTGTGCCAAGACAACCCTGTCTCGGAGGTCTACAGACAATTCCTTTAACTTCATGCTTGGTTTGTGCTCTGACATGCACTGTCAACTGTGGGGCCTTATATAGACAGGTGTGTGCCTTTCCAAATCATGTCCAATCAACTGTTAACCACAGGTGGACTCCATTTAAGCTGTAGAAACATCTCAAGGATGATCGGTGGAAACAGGATGCATCTGAGCTCAATTCTGAGCTTCATGGCAAAGACTGTGAATACTTACACTACCGTTCAAAAGTTTGGGGTCACCCAGACAATTATTTTGTGTTTTCCATGAAAAGTCACACTTATTTACCACCATGAGTTGTAAAATGAATAGAAAATATAGTCAAGACATTGACAAGGTTAGAAATAAGTTTGGGCTGCACGGTGGCACAGTGGTTTAGCACTGTGGCAGCACAGTTTACCCTCGGCCGGGGGATCGCGGGGATCATGAGACCGTGGGCTCGATCCCAGCCCCCGACCAACAGTGAGCTGTGTGGAGTTTGCATGTTCTCCCCGTGTTGCGTGGGTTTACTCCGGGATTTCTCCGGTTTCCTCCCGCATACCAAAAACATGTAGGTTTAGGGCGCTCACGCACGCAGCGACCGGCAGCCGGTGGCTTGTCACCAGACTGCAAACCAAATCTACCTACGGGTACTATAAGTTAAAAAAAAAAAAAAAAAAAGATTTGTATTTGAAATAATAATTTTTTCCTTCAAACTTTGCTTTCATCAAAGAATCTTCCATTTGCAGCAATTACAGCATTGCAGACCTAACATGATTGCACAAGGGTTTTCTAATCATCCATTAGCCTTCTGATGCAATGAGCAAACACATTGTACCATTAGAACACTGGAGTGATAGTTGCTGGAAATGGGCCTCTATACACCTATCTAGATATTGCACCAAAAACCAGACATTTGCAGCTAGAATAGTCATTTACCACATTAGCAATGTATAGAGTGTATTTCTGATTAGTTTAAAGTTATCTTCATTGAAAAAAAGTGCTTTTCTTTCAAAAATAAGGAAATTTCTAAGTGACCCCAAACTTTTGAACGGTAGTGTATGTACATGTGACTCCTTAGTTTTTTATTTTTAATACATTTTCAAACATCTCAAAAAACTTTTTTCACATTGTCATTATGGGGTATTGTGTGTAGAATTTTGAGGAAAAAATGAATTTAATCCCTTTTGGAATAAGGCTGTAACAATAAGGCTTTTTTAAAGGCTTTTTTTTATTAAAAAAAAAAGGCTGTAACATAACAAAATGTGGAAAAAGTGAAGCGCTGTGAATATTTTTTGGATGCACTGTAGTTTAACTCATTTTTGAAAGAAATGCCATGCAAGAAAATTCACTGTGCCATGTCTACTGGGAATAAAGATCTTTCTGATTTTCTCTAACGTGTGTAAACCAAATGTTTCTTGAACCAACTGATAATGCCACTTGATGCAGCTGAGATGTTCAAAGTGGAGGGATAGACATCTGTTGGTGTGGACAATGAGGAAGGAAAAAAAGGTGCTCAATGATAAGAATCGATCTTTTAATGAAAGATTAAAAAAATCTGACAGCAGTACAGACATACTGTCTCTATAAAAAGCTGATGGACAGTTTTCCTTCTACTCACCTACAGCACATGTGAGTTTGCCCGTGCGCTCTTGCAACAGTCGGACTATCTGAGCCTTCTGTGTGGGGGTACACCGGCAGCAGACCACAGCGGGGCACTGACACGCGAGCTCCATGAACTCATATTCATAATATTTCAGGCAGACCTGTAAGGGAGACAGCAGGCCGGACAAGATGAGAAACATCAGCCACCAAAAATAACTGATTCTGGCTGTGGACTGGAAGTGCTTCACCTTAACTTACAGTTTAACTGCCATGGTTTAGAAAGTGACTGTAACCACAGATGCCACTTTCACATATGCTTCAGTGGAAGAGATATTGTCTTATCAGGCTTTCATAAGGACATGTAAGTGAGTGGGATGTGGGCTAGACACACACACAGGCGTGTTTACCTCAAGCGAGTCCCCCGATATCACCAGAGCACAGTCGTGTTTTCTCCTGAAAGCGTTGAGCTCCAGGTGGGCTTCCCCTCGCGTTGTCACCTGTGGTAATGCAAACCACATTTTTATAGGTGCCCATATGTATACACAGACAAATGCTCGCAAGGAAAAATTTATCAGGGATGAAAATCTGTCACCCTCTGCATGTTTGCTGCATGGATTATTATCATTTCTTTTTCCCTAGTTGCAGTGAGAGACGTTTGACCAAACGAAAACCTGACAAACGTTCAACTACATGCATTTACTACAAGCACTGCCTTCAAGTTGTATTGCTCTGCCACAGAAGCTGCAGTTTACTTGTTTGTCTGTTAAGAGTCAAACAAAACTTAACTGTAGTGAGGATGGCAGTCACAGTGTCCCAACCCGTTCCTCAATCATGGTCATAAAACCGTTTCTGCTGAACAAAGGTCACAATAAAGCCAGGCTTTTGGAAAAATACCATCACCTCCACCATTTGGTGGAGGTGATGGTATTTTTCCAAAATTCCAAAATTCCATTTCCAAAATTCCATAATTCCAAAATTATAGCCAATGTATGTTTTCCTAATCACACAAGCAGTCATTCACTAAATAAAATGGCATTAATTATAATGACAATAAATAATATAATGACAATAAAGTTGAATCTCATCTCATCATTTTATTATGTTTGACATTTGTCTGAATTTCATATAAACTCTTAATTTATGGCTGAATTCGCATTTTGTGAGAACATAGTAACCAAAATCAAATTACTGATTACAATGTGAAACAATAACATAGTGAGCATGAGTGTCCAAACTTCTTTTTTTTTTTTTGCTGGGGGCCACATACAGAAAAAGACAAAACACTTATGGGCCACAAACAGAATTACAAGCAGCAATTTTTAGCTGCTTAACAGTGGTCAACTACGCCCCCTCCCCCCCAAAAAATAACAGCTGTGTGGTGTCTGTGGCATCTGTACTGTTGTTACATACAAGCTAATAAAAATCAAATGCACAAGCTTTGTCGAACACTTCCTATTTTAAGTTAATGGACACACTGGAGTTGTGTGGTACTGATGTTTCGTGGTATACCAGTGTTGATATAGTTTATGATTATTTTAACTGGACGCATTAATGAAGTGCTCTTTCTTCAAGTCAACCTCAGAGACAGTTGTTTTGTGTTTAGCCAGTATACTGTATGTCCCAACTTGTACCTGATCACTGTGGATGTTTCATGTTCTTTTAAACACAAAAAACAATTAAATTAAAACAAACCAGGCCATCAGTGATGGAGTAGTTCATTCCGGCCTGATGAAATCACCCCAAAGTTCTCAGATCTCCTGACCTTTGACCCTTGACCTCAACCTGGATGCAGACCCCACCTGAGGATCATTACCTCCACCAAGGAGGTAATGTAATCGGGGTGGGTTGTCTGTTTGTTAGCAGGATTACGCAAAAACTACTGCATGCATTTGGATTAAATTTTCACCAGAGGTAGCCCTTGGGCCAAGGATGAACCCATTACATTTTGGTGCTGATCTAAGAATGCATACCTCTACCAAGGACCTTGTTTGTAATTGCGCAGCAGGATTACACAAAAACTACAGGATGGATTTGGCTGAAACTTTCACCAGAGGTGGTCCTTGGGCTAGAGAGGAACCCATAACATTTTGGTGATGATCTTAGAATGCATATCTCTGCCAAGGCTCTCATCTTCTCACAGTGTGTTAGCAAGAATCCTCCAAAACTACTGGATAGACTTTGATGCAATTTTCACCAGAACTGGCTTGTGGTCTACACACAAACCCATTACATTTTGGAGGTGATCCATGGGGGATGGAAGGAGCCTTGGTGGAAGTATGTGCTCTCTGAGGGCTTTTCTAGTTGTGAGTGAGTTTGACGAGCATCGGGGAAAATGCAAGGAGTAGTGATTCCCTTGAAATATGGACAGAAGGCCGGACAGTGTGTCATCGCATTACCTCCTTTCAGCTTTGCTGGAATGAGTGAAAAATGCTGTTGTTGAGCCAAGATGCTGGCAGCCATCTGCTTGAGTTTTGCTGTCATTTTGCACCAGTAGATAAAGTGTAAGACTCTCGTATAATTTCACAATGCTCATCCCGGTAACAGATTTTTGAAAAGTCAAGCACACTGACGTTGAAACCAGCAAGCACATTGTACCTTAAAGTCTAATCTACTGCAGTAGGCCACATTCCACTTTATTTTTGTTGATAATTTGCTGTGGGCCACTTAAAAACAACCAGAGGGTCACAGTTGGCCCCAAGGCTATAGGTTGGACACCCGATATAGAGTCTATATATCAAAAGGGATTCCAACTAATACTTTCATGTCACTAAATCATGAGCCAAATTATCATTAAACTGAAAGAATCTCACTGAAGTGCTGTTAGCTAGCAAATTCTACTTAATCAATATTTAATTTATCCTAATTGTATTTTTTAAATCATCAAATGAAGTTAAAATCATGGAAAATGGCTGAATAACGATTAAAAACTGCCCTTACGACGGACTTCCGGGAAGATGGCGGAGAGACATAACGCTTAAACAGAGAGCTCTCCCTAGCCGGATTAAAAATCATCGGTAAATGGCCAACTCGACATAAGCGGATCAATAAACTAAGGGATGAAAACATGAAGGAGCCGGGCACAAGAACAAAAGCAGAGTAAAATTAAAGAATTCCTCTTCAACAACGCAGGAGAAACCGCTGAACACGGGGCCCAAAAAAACGAGGTGACCGCAGCAGAGAAAATGGAGGACACACTCGATACCATGAACACTGGCATCGCCAGTTTGGGTAAAGAGTTGAGAGACTTCAAACGGCAGCTACAACAGGATTTAGCGGCTCTTAAGGAGGAGCTGAAAAAAGAGATTAAGGAAGAAATTATGGGCCTCCGAAGAGAAATGGAGCGCAAGCTAGCAGAAAACATGGAGGAGCTGCGCTCCCAGCGGGCGTGTATGACAGAAGCGCAGGCCCGAATATCAGAGTTGGAAGATTGGAATAGCGAGGCAAGCGAACAGCTGCAGACCCTGACGGCACAAATGCAGAGGATGCAGGAGAAAGTAACCGACTTGGAGAGCAGGTCCAGACGGGGCAATATACGCATCTTCGGGATCCCGGAGGGCATTGAAGGCAACTCGATGACGAAATTCATGGATCAGTTCTTAAAAAAAGAGCTGGAACTGCCCAGCGAAGCAGATCTGCAGATTCAACGAGCGCACAGAGCCTCGGCACAGAACCCGAACCCACGCTCTACACCCAGGTCAGTTGTGGTAAACTTTCTGAAATATGATGTAAAGGAAAGAATCCTGACACGAGCGTGGAAAAAAAAGATACGAATCGGCGACAAGCAGATATTCTTTGATCATGACTACCCGGCGGAAATTGTGCAGCAGCGGAAGAAATATGCCAACATTAAAAAAACGCTGAAAGAAAAAAAAATTAGATTCCAAACGCCGCTAACGAAGATGAGGATTCATTGGGAGAACGGCGTAAGAACCTACAACACAGCCAGAGAGGCAGCGCAGGACATGATGGAGCGGGGCCT
Source organism: Pholidichthys leucotaenia (assembly GCA_020510985.1). NCBI lineage: Eukaryota > Metazoa > Chordata > Actinopteri > Cichliformes > Pholidichthyidae > Pholidichthys > Pholidichthys leucotaenia. The sequence continues at coordinate 258,084,036 of CM035843.1, forward strand.
TGAGGTGTACGTGCCGGAGGAAACGGTAGGAGCAGCGGAGGCCCTGAACGCATCACGACAGACGGAGTGGAGGCGAGTGAACGGCAAAAGACGGGGGGAGACGTGGCGCAGCGGGCCCAGGAAAGACTACAAGGCTTTCAACTGAAAGCCTAGATTATAACAAAGATTAAGAAAGACACAGAAGAAATGAAGGCCAAGAAGACAAGGTAAAAGAGAAACAGACGGCTAGGAGAGGTTTAAGTGATATTTGTTGGACATTTCTAGACTAATGACTATTACTTGGATAGTAATTAGAGGTCTAGGGAGGGCCCTACACTCTGTGAGGACAATCCCTCCACCCACCAACAGGGACCAGTGGGCAGAAGAAAGGCCCAAAGTACGGAGGTCGAGATTTTTTAATGTGTTTTTATATAAATATGTGTTATTTTTGTTGTTAAAGGGGCTAGGAGCACAAGTTAAAAAAATGGAAAAACATGATTATGGGTAAAAATCTTAAGATAATAACACTAAACGTGAATGGTCTGAACTCACCTGTTAAAAGGGAAAGAATAATAAGAAAATTCAAGAAAGAAAAAGCCGAAATTATATTTATGCAAGAGACACATTTGAGCAAGACAGAACATGTGAAACTAAAGAGATTTGGCTATAAGAACTCCTACTACAGTTCATTTAAGGGAGGAACTAAAAGGGGGGTTATGATACTAATCTCAAATAAAATACAATTTGAATGTGAACAGGAAATCCAGGATAAAGAAGGCAGGTATGTAATAATAAAGGGTAGCATAGATGGAATGCAGATCACATTAGTGAGCATCTATGCCCCACCAGAAAGTGACAAGGGTTTTTTTCAACATCTGTTTGATCTCATAGCAACACACAGTGAAGGAGTCCTAATTTGTGGAGGAGACTTAAATGCTGTCATGGATCATGAAATTGATACAACAAGTGTTAAGAAGACAAAAAAACATGTAACAAAATTCATAAGAACCTCACTGGCAGAAATGGGTATGGTAGACATTTGGAGGGACCTGCACCCACTCGAAAAAGACTATACACATTATTCAGCAGTCCATAAAGTACACTCTAGAATAGATTACTTCCTTATGAATGAAGATGACAGACACAGGGTGAGAAATTGTTGGATTGGAGGGGCAGAAATATCAGATCATAATCCTATATACATGGAAATAAATTTAAACAATAGAAAACGACAAACAACATGGAAACTTAATGTAGGACTGTTAAATGATGAGAAAATGAAAGAAAGAATAAAAATAAACATAAATGAATATATCCAAGAGAATGACAATGAAGAAGTGGACCCAACAATACTATGGGACGCACTAAAAGCCGTGTTAAGAGGTAAATTAATTGTTGAAACAGGAAAAGCAAATAAGACTAAACTGGAAGCGTATGAACAAAGATGTGAGAGACTGAGGGAATTAGAACATAAACATCAAACCACAAATGACCCAAAAATATATCAAGAAATTAAAGAAGAAAAAATAAAGTTAAAAGAAACACAAATAGATGAAATTGAAAGGAAAAATAGATATCTAAAGCAAAAATATTATGAAACGGGACCAAAAGCCACAAAACTGCTGGCAAAACGGTTAAGAAAACAACAAACAATGAATAATGTATATAAGATTAAAGACCCCACCACAAATAAAACCACAGTTAACCCAGAAAACATCGAAGAAATATTCCATAATTTCTACCAAGAACTATACTCGCAACCTGAAGAAACAAATACTAAAGATATTAAAAAATTTCTATGCACATTGGACTTGCCATCAATAGGAAATCAACAAAATGAAAAGCTAACAGCAGAAATAACAACACAAGAGATTAGAGATGTGATTAAGTCACTTAAAAACGGTAAATCACCAGGTAGTGATGGATACCCTTCTGAGTTTTATAAACTGTTTATAGAAGAACTCAAGCCACAGCTTCTAAAGTCATTTAATTGGACGTTGAACAACAACAAAATACCTCCATCATGGAACGAAGCCATTATTTCAGTCATTTTAAAGCCAGGGAAAGATAGAGAACAATGCGGAAACTATAGGCCAATCTCTTTATTAAATGTGGATTATAAAATATATACAACAATTATATGTAAACGAATAAAGACATTCTTGACGGAATTGATAGAAGATGATCAAACTGGTTTCATAGAGGGACGCCAAACACATGACAATATCAGGAGAACAATACATATAATTAATCAAATACATAAAGAAAAGAAAAGCGCAGTAATAATGAGTTTAGACGCAGAAAAAGCATTTGACAGGGTTAACTGGAAATTCCTATATAGTGTGCTGGAACGCTTTGGATTTAACGAAAAATCAGTACAATGCATAAGGACACTGTATCAAGAACCTGTGGCAAGAATCAAGATAAACGGTAGCTTAACAGACAAAGTAAATATACAAAGATCAACTAGGCAGGGATGCTGCTTATCGCCCACCTTGTTTGCTCTGTTCATAGAGCCACTGGCTCAAGCAATATGACAAAATAAGAAATTAAAAGGTGTAACAATAAAGGGGGCGGAACACAAGATTGGGCTATTTGCAGACGATATTATAGTTTACCTTGAACAACCAGATGAATCAATAATGGAAATGATGAACTTGATAGAAAATTTTGGAAAATTATCAGGATACAAGATAAACATAACAAAAACACAAATACTGACATTCCACTATAACCCTCTAAACCAGATAACTGATAAGATCAAACTAAACTGGAAACAAAAAGAAATAAAATACCTTGGAGTGAACATACCTAAAGATCTAAGCAAAATCTATAAAGCAAACTATGATAGGTTGGAACAAGAAATAAAAAAAGATAATGATAGATGGTCAATCTTAAATATGGATCTGAATTCAAAAATTGAGACAGTCAAAATCAGCATACAACCTAGATTACTTTACCTCTTCCAGGCTATACCAACAGAGATTCCAGATGCCCAATTCTCAAAGTGGGACAGGATGATATCGAGATTTGTTTGGGGAGGTAAAAAACCAAGAGTGAAATATAAAACTCTCCAGTTACCAAAAGAGAAAGGAGGCATGGGCCTACCGAGTCTAAAGGAATATTACTACTCAGCACAAATAAGATATATCATATGTTGGTGCGACGAGGGATATGAGGCAAAATGGAAAGAAATGGAAAAGGAAATTGAGGGACTCCCAGTACAAAGCATAATAGGAGATAAAGATGCATATAAGCAAATCAAACAAATAGACCCAATCACTAAATTTACTTTAGAACTGTGGTATAAAATAGTACAAAAGTATAATATAAAGGAAGACATAAAACTATTGAAATGGGTAGCATTTGACAGTCAGTTTGAACCGGCAAAACAAGATAGGGGATACAAAAATCTGGTGAACAAGGGAATCACAGCATGGGGCAATATCGGAAAAAAAGATCTCGGGAGCTTTGTAAACATCAGGAGAAAATTTAAACTAGAAAGATCGGAATTCTTCAGATATCTGCAGATGAGAGACTATTATATGAAGAAGATTAGGCATAACCTCCAAACAGATGTGAGCGAGATTATACAATTCATTTTAAGCTCATATACAGGAAATAAAACAAGAATTATTTCAAAGCTATATCAGAAACTTATGGCAAACAATCATTCAAGTAACTATATAAAGGAGAAATGGGAGAAAGAGCTCAATTTAAACATAACAGAAGAAAGCTGGCAGGAAATATGGAAAACACAACACACGTCAACAAATTCAAGAACATGGAGGGAATTTGGATGGAAAAACCTGATTCGCTTTTTCATTACACCACAGATTCAAGGAAAATATACAAATACCCAATCTCTATGCTGGAGGGGATGTGGGGCTCAAAATGCAGACCACTCACATATGTTTTGGAAATGCTACAAAATATCATCATTTTGGAAATCTATGCATGTGACAATACAGAGGATATTAGGATATAATATACCAATGAACTGTAACCTGATGTACTTATGTGATCTTAAAAAAGACAGTGTTATACAGGCTGAGGACAGATATCTAGTTAAAATCTTGTTGATTGCATGTAAAAAAACTATCACAAAAAAATGGCGATCAGAAGTTCTTCCTGACCAAGAACAATGGACTGACATTGTTGAGGACATACGTATGATGGAAAAACTAACATATCGACGAAGAATGCAAGAAGGAATATGGGAGAAAAAATGGCGGAAATGGACACACTACAAAGTGCAACAACGAGGCAGAAATTGAAAGAATAACCAAAGACACTGAAAAAACCAGAAGAATTAAGAGATGGAAACTAAAAACTTGATGCTCCAACATTTGTCCCCCCCCCCTTTTATTTTTTTTTTTTTTTTTTTTTTTTTTTTATTTTGTTTATTTTTTTTTATTTTTCCCTACCCTAACCCCTTTGTTTTTTAAATGTAGAATGTGATCTGAATGCATTATATATGATGAAAAATGAATAAAAATCTAAGTTACAAAAAAATCTTGTTGATTGCATGTAAAAAAACAATCACAAAAAAATGGCGATCAGAAGTTCTTCCTGACCAAGAGCAATGGACTGACATTATTGAGGACATACGTATGATGGAAAAACTAACATATCGACAAAGAATGCAAGAAGGACTATGGGGAAAAAAATGGCGGAAATGGACACACTACAAAGTGCAACAACGAGACAGATATTGAAAGAATAACCAAAGATGCTGGAAAAACCAGAAGAATTAAGAGATGGAAACTAAAAACTTGATGCTCCAACATTTGTCCCCCCCCCCCCTTTTTTTTTTATTTTTTTTTTTTTTTTCTCCTTTTTCTTTTTTACTCTAGCCCCTTTGTTTTTTTTAAATGTAGACTGTGATCTGAATGCAATATATATAATGAAAAATGAATAAAAATCTTAAGTTACAAAAAAAAAACTGCCCTTACATCTGTATGGGATGAGATTATGAAATACTAATCTTGTGCTTCACAGAGGCTAAGTGGTGCCAAAGTGAGGCACGGGACATAAAGTCAAACGACAACCCAAGTTTCATCACAATTGTGTCAACTTCAAATATAGACCAAAAAAATATCCCAAAAATGCAGCACTGACAAGGCACAGCATTAATCTGTCAACAAAAACGATGCTCTGGTATGAATATCCTTCAACCGCTGACTATTCATACGTCAATCCAGTTCGGGCCATCGGTGGCCACCAGGAAACTAATCCAGATGCGTGTGCTGCAGGCCCAGTCAGCACTACCCCGTCTACTGGGACCGAGGTTTTCAAGCCGTGCCAACCATTGTTATTCTCTTCCAGTAACCACAGTTGTGCGCAAGTTGTAACCTTCCTATGTGGCAGGCACTCCTTCTGCTCTGGCACAGCTCCAGATGGGAAGACCGGAGGGGGGGGGCTATCAAAGAAGTTAAGAGGGCCTGAAACCTGCAAAACAAATCAGGAAGCAAGCCCTCTGCATGATCCCTCTGGGAGTGGTTCAGCTGGTTTCTCCTCCATGTTTGAGCGAAGGGCTGTTTGTTCTCTCTGACAGAGGCTTGGATGCGTTCGCTGGTGGGAGTTGATTTATTCAGCCCTAGATGCTTGCCTGGGCTGCACGCGTGGTTGTGCGAGGCAGCGCGACCGCCAGCTAACGGGCCTTGGTCACCAAGTGTGGACGCCCATAGGTTTGTGGGAGTCGAGAAATAGCTGAAATAAAACCTAGAATAAATGTAACTTTTAATATGGATGCTTTGGTCCTGCACTTACTGGTCTGAAGATATGGATGTCATGGTTGCGGGTGATCAGATGGGCGTTCTTGGCTGTGCAGGTGGCAGTTTCGAGCTTGTCTCCCGTTAGCATCCAAACCTTCACAGAATTGAGATTCAGTTAGATTTTAACCAAAAAATGTCAAGTTCAAAAGAAATACTAGATTTCATGAAGTAGTCAAAGGCTGTGGTCAAAAGTGATCAAATGATTTGTTGTATTTTCATTCTTCCTGGGTCACACAGACAAATATGAGTCATTACACCAATGACTATTACAGTATCAGATTTTTCTCTCCCACTGATCTTATTCTTTTGCACGTTTCACACAGCAGTTCATTAGATGATTTACTCAAGCTGTAAAAAAAATACTTAAACCTTTAATGGTTTGAGGTTTCTTTGCTCTGATTCCAAGATATTGTTATTTTCTTACATCAAAATCAATCCCAAAACTCAGTGATGATGATTGGAATGTAACTTCTTTTGAAAGTTGAGTAGAAACATAACTTTTGAGAAATTCCCTGCTGCTGTGGATAATACCTAAAACATCAGCTAAACATCTTTATATGAACAAACTGGCAGCAATTTCTGTGGTTTATCAGTACTGTCGACACAAGATTTTAAATGTTACAAGCAGACAAATCCAGAGCACATGAAACAAATTATGTATGGTCATTAATATAGATATGAAAATGCTGCATGCTTTGTTTCAGTTTTACTTTATTTTGCACAATTTTAAAATGAGAAAAATGATTAATACAACATAAAGTGCAGGGAGTAAGGGAAAAAAATCCCTTGTGGGCTTATATGAAGCCTCTACCTGAAAAAAAAAGAAGTTAAAATTGGGCAATGAGGGGGAAAAGGCATAAAATCATACCTATAACAGGAATTCTATAGCTATAAGGAAGTTAAATTTAAGACTTTTTAAGACCTTTATGAAGTCACTTAATCAAACTTAAGACCTCGCGTTTGCAAAAAGGTAAAAGATATGTGACCACATTGCAATCAGCCTGGTCTGAAATTACTGCAAATTTTGGGCCATCAAACCATTAAATTTGTACTTCGCCTGGTCTGATGTTACCTCTAAATAATTAAACGACTGAAGTAAAACACGTAAAACTAGCTCCTACCACCACAAAGCAAAACTTGCAACTTAACAGGGAAAAAAATTACAAACTGACAAGGAAAAGAAGCTAATTTATTGGTTAAAAAAAAATAAATTCAAGTTTACGAGGAAAACAGCAAATTTACAAAATAGTTGCAAATTTCCAAGAAAAAAAGATTATTTATGAGGAAAAATGTTGCAAATTTAAGAGAAAAATGTCACAAATTTACACTTAAAAAATAAATATATTTTTTCTTTATGTTAAATGCAAAATCAGAAACTAGAAATACAGCGGGGAAAATAAGTATTGAACACGTCAACACTTTTCATCATTAAGCATATTTCTCATGGAGCCATTGACCTGAGATTTTCACCAGATATCAGTAACAACCCAAGTGATCCATACATGTAAAGAAATCAAGGCAACTGTGTTCACAAACCAAATTGTATTTAATAAAGTTTAATGGCACAGGGAATAAATATTGAACATGCTAGGTGAAATTCATTTAATATTTAGTAGAAAAGCTTTTGTTGGTAATAACAGCTTCCAGATGCCTCCTGTATGGAGAAACTAGGCGCAGGCATTGATTAGGAGTGATTTTAGCCCATTCTTCCACACAAACTGTCTTCAGATCTTGAAGGTTCCATGGGTGTCTTCTATGAACTCTGATCTTCAGTTCGTTCCATAGATTTTTAATTGATTCAGGTCAGGTGACTGATTGGGCCATTCTAGCAGCTTTAATTTCCTTCTCTGGAGCCAGTTGAGAGTTTCCTTGGCTGTGTGTTTGTGATCATTGTCTTGATGAAATGTCCACCCTCGTTTCATCTTCATCATCTTGGCAGATGATAACAGGTTCTTATCAAGGATGTCTCTGTACATTTATCCATTCATCTTTCCTTCATTTATATGAAGTCTGCCTGTACCGGGTGCTGACAAACATCCCCACACCATGATGCTCCCACCTCCAAACTTCACTGCTGGTATGATGTTTTTGGGCTGAAAACTCCTCCAAACATGCTGTGTGTTGTGGCATCCAAAAAGTTCAATTTTGGTCTCATCTGACCAGACTATACTCTCCCAGCATTTAACAGGCTTGCCCAAATGTTGTGCAGCAAACTTTAAATGAGCTTCAACATGCTTTTTCTTCAGCAATGGAGTCTTATGAGGAGTTCCTGGTCGTGGTCAGTTTATGATAAAATGATGTTCTTTGCAGTGCTCACTTTAACATTCAGTAGTTTAGAATTGCGCCTGTAACCAGTGCTATCATTATGTTTTGCAACAATAAGGTTGCAAGATCGAGAGAGAGCTCTTTGCTTCTACCCATCATGAGTTCTTTGTGGTGTGACAATCTGATATTCACAGACCTTTTTAAAGGCCATCAGTCAGGACTTAACCAGCTGAAATTAATTTGCACTGATGGGGGATGGGATGGCTTCCTAAATTCTGATGGATTTCAGCTGGTTTCTTGGCTTTCTATGCTTTTTTGTACCTTTTTTCTTTATGTGTTCAATGCTTATTCCCTGTATCACTCCACTTTATTAAATATATTCCCTGTGTCATTACGGTTTATTAAATATAACTTGTTTTGTGAACACAGTTGCCTTGATTTCTTTGTATGTATGGATTACTTGGGTTGCTATTGATATCTAGTGAAAATCTCAGGTCAGTGGCTCCATCAGAAATATGTTTAATGAGAGAAATGTTGATGTGTTCAATACTTATATTCCCAGCTGTACATTAAATTTAAGGGGATTTCACTCCATAAATGCAAGAAAATGTAGCAATCATGTTGGTCATGTTTATAAGACCTTTGAATGCAGATTTAGGAATTAATTATTTTTAAGGATAATTAAGGCCTTAATGATGAATAAACAAATTTGAAGTTTTTTAAAGACTTCTATGGACCTTCAGACAGCCTGTATATAATAAAGTAATTAACAAAAACTCAACAAAATAATTTATATCTACAGATAATAAAAAACATAAGATAACTGTTGTGTTAAACATGTATGTTTGAACAAATGAAAGTGAGCAGAGTTTTTGTTTTCACAACTGCTGAGACTGCAAACTACAAAGTAAATAACTTCCCGACCTTAATGCCTGCATTGCGGAGGATCTCCAGGGTGGGCCTGACATCGGTCTGGAGCTGGTCCTCCACCCCGGTCAGACACAACAACTCCATCTCCATTTCAAGGCTCTCAATCACAGTGGCCACCTTCAATGAGCGGTCATGAACGCTGAGCTTGGCCTGTACGTACCGTGCCTATTGTGAGAGACAGGGCATGAGAAGTTCATCATTGCAGGAGCAAATGAGTTCAGCCTCTACAGAGTGCATAGCTTAGTAAAACTGTGCAACCAACTTAGTGATTTCATAATGTGCGTTACGTCTAAAATTCAACAGCAAATGTCAGAGATTCAGTATCATTATAAATTTCAGCCTTAAAGCAACCCTGAGACCCATTATACTGTATTTTAAAAGCCCATATGCACAAAACACATAATCAATTGGTTGCCACCCATCTTTAGCACTCCAGTTCCAGGGTAATTTGGAAGTGAGATAAAGCAAAAACAATCTGCCTGTGACTCATGCAGGAACATAAACTATGTGTGTGACTCAGTTGGTGACTCACTGCTGCCCACCAGATCTGCTTACTCAATTATACACTTCAGTAATGGGCCTGGGGCTAACAACTGCAGGGGACACAGCCCTGCCCTGCTCCAACAATGACTGGGGCCTGGTGTGTGCATGTGGGAGGGAAGGACACACTTCGGCATTTAGAACATGTCTGCCCAAAATACCAGTCTTCCATTTTATAACAATCGTCACTTTGCATGTCTTTGTCGTGATTTGAAGATAAACGCGTGAAACAAACATAAGGGTGTCATCAAGGTGATTCTTCTCAGACTTAGCAGTGTTAGCTGGCTGCATTGTCTGTCCAAAGACGCCACTCCCATCAGGACGGAAATGTTTCATCATGACAACTGTGTAGCCGCTTGTTAAAATACGACACATGAACTCCATTTCTAGGTCCAAGCCTCTGCTCTATCACATAAGGCTCTTATCGTTTTAACATGAATGATGCTGTGTCCCTTTTTTACATTTTTTTATTGACTGGCTGGAAGGTGGGGGGGGACACAAGTTCTGTAAAACTATTGAGTAATCACTCTATTACTCTATAATATTTCATAGCTCTATCCTGACAGTATACTGTTTTACAGTGTACCCATCAGGCTTAATGTGAAAATATTAAATGTCAGGCTAAGATTTTAAGGTGGAGGTTAAAGTCAGGATAGACTGTTTTTAGTAAAACAATTAAAAAAAAAAAAAGATAATACAAACTGTCATTCTTTGAGTTGTAGATGTTTCATGTCACCTTCTTGAGGTCTTCTTTATGCTATTTGGACATAAGTTCCTGTTCCTCACCGACTACCCTTCAATATATTCTTTTATCGTCCAATTAAACTCTTATTATAAATCTTCTCTCTGCTGGTTGCTATACTGGTGTAACTCTGTAGTAAGCTACACAATCAAAGACCACCATATATCAACTAGTCCAAGTTTTCTAACTCTCCATTACTTTTATTTACATTCAAAGTACTATAGGTAATTTTACAGGATATAGAATCAGAATCAGAATCAGATTTATTGCCATTGTTCATGTAGTACACAAACTAGGAATTTGTCTCGAATATGAATTTGTCTCGAATATTTAACCACAGCAGTCTGTTACTTGAAACATTCACACAATAATCCTAATTCTCAATTTATGGGTACCTCTATGCTGTGCTACACTGTAACACCTTGGCAAACAACATCATTATTTCTTTGGAACTAAAAAACTTAGAACCAGTTTTAGCTGCCAGTAAGGCCTCATTCACAGAGTACCAATGGGTGAACACCACTAGGGAGAGTGAGCTTTTCATATATCTGTTCTGCTGCTGTATCTATTGTTTTTTTTTTTTTAAAGTTGTATTCCCAACCATGCTAGACCCTCATTATGATTCTTTTGCCCTCCCCAGATTGTGGGATTTGAAACACCAACAATTGCTACAGTAGGCAGAAGCCATAAACTGTAAATTAAAGATGGCCGACATGATGGGCCAGTGGTGGCCTAATGGGTAGGGATGTGGACTGGTGAGCGGAGGGTCGCTGGTTCAATCCCAGGACTGGCAGGATCAGATCTGGGTGGGACAGATGACAAAGCAGTGTTTGCCCCACCCTCCTTCACCCCACTGTGGTGCCCTTGAGCAAGGCCCTTAACCCCAACTGCTCCAGTAGAGCTGCTCAGTGGCCACAGGTCAGTCTGTGGTTGGACTGGCAGCTTCAAGGTGTGAATGTGTAAATGTGTGAGTGTGAACAGGGTGTCCTTGAAATAGAGAGGTTGCCTCTTAATGGAATTAATCTGTATAAATAAAGGTTAAATTTAAAAAAAAGATGGTTCTCCAAAAGAGGAGCCTGCACATCCGGCTCACCCTCTGGTGGCTGGTTGCAGTAAGATGGTACACCTCGCCTCCCCTCACTACTGTTTTGCAAAAATACTTCTCAAATGATTATTTTGTCCTCATCAGCAGTTATCATGCTGATTTAGGGCCCAGACACACTGGGGCCAGTTGGCTCATGCAAAGCTGGAGACGATTCCCCCTCCGCCCCAATGTCCACAACCTTCCTACACTCACACTGTTAAGTGTAGCTGGGCGACTGCTAGTGCATATGGCATCATAATATAAAAAAGCCGACATGCCTGGCTTTACATCATCAAAAGTGCCATTTATTTATGAGAAGCATGGTCTTGAAGACAGCACAATAGGTAAAACACTCCAAAACAAAACAAAAACCTGAGCATTTCGAACTGACTTTTTTTTTTTTTGCTTGTTTTGAGTCTTTTTTCGGTAATGCTCACTCACACAGCTGCTATGTGGTAAAATTATGGTTGAGAGGAATTTTATGTCATTATATGTACAGTATGTCTTATGCACATACAGTAGCATATGCATGCATCTGCTCTTACATGAGAAACGGAGAAAATCACAATTCCAGGCCCTTAAGCATAGCATGCAGCCATCACACTATTGAAGAGAAGCAGACTTTGGCCAAATTTTATAGTGTGAGCAGGCATTATAGTCAAGTGCTGTTTTTTTTTCAGATCAGTTTGGCGGGGGGGGGGGGGGTAAGCATCTCATGTGAGGTATGCTGGGCACGTCCCACTGGGAAGAGACCCTGGGGCATTGCCAGGACACACTGGAGGGACTATGTCTCCCAGCTGGCATGGGAGCGCCTTGGTCTCCCCTCTGGAGAGCTGGAGGAGGTGGCTGGGCAGAGGGAAGTCTGGACTTCTCTACTTGGACTGCTGCCTCTGCGACCCAGACCCCAAGACAAGTGGATGGATGGATGGATGGATGGATGGATCAGTTATTTGATGTTCTAAAAATGGGGGGGTGTTTGCATTACATTACCATGCAGCAGCAGCCTCTGTAAGGGCTAGCCAAATGGGTGGGAACTTGACACCATGGCTCTGCTTCTTGATTGCTACTGTGCAGATGCCGGCTGCAAAAGTGCTCAAAATCCAGGAAGCGGAGCTTCATTTTTTACAAAGGAAGTAAGCGGTCTTGTATCATCTATCTCCTCTCTTCTAACTCCTCCCCCAGACAAGCAGGCTATAAGTCTGCATCCAGCTAGCATGAAAAGGACCCTCTCCAGGATCAACCCACGCAAGGCAGCTGAACCAGACAACACAGCAGGTTGCGCTCTGAAGAACTGTGCAGAGGAGCTTAAGAATGTTCTGGCTGACATTTTCAACATTTCCCTGAGTCAAGCTGTTGTCCCCACGTGTTTCAAAACTGCTACCATAATACCAGTCCCAAAGAAGTTCGTCTCGTCCAGCTACAATGATTACAGGCCTGTAGCACTGACCTCCATCAAAATGAAGTACTTCGAGCGACTAGTCATGGAGAACAATAAGTCCACCCTCTCTCCCTCCATCCCATGACCCATCTCAGTTCACATACAGGTCAAACAGATCCACAGAAGATGCCATCGCTGCTGCTCTCCCTCCAGCCCTCACCCACCTGGACTCAAAGAACTCCTACGTGCGAATGCTGTTCGTGGACTTTAGTTCAGCATTCAACACAATCATCTCCCAGCACCTAATACAAAAACTCAAGACACTTGGAACTCAAAACCTCTCTCTGTAACTAACTGGGTGCTGGATTTTCTCACAGGGAGGCCACAGAATGTGCGGGTTGGCAGCAACACCTCCAAGACCATCACACTGAGCACCGGAGCCCCACAAGGGTGTGTGCTCAGCCCGCTGTTCTTCACCCTGCTGACCCATGACTATGTACCAGCCTACAGCACCAACCACATCAAATTTGCGTACGTCACGACGGTGGTGGGCCTCATCACCAACAATGAAGAGGCCAACTACAGAAATAAGGTGAGCCAACTGGTCCAGTTGTGTGAAGACAATAATCTCTTCCTGAACATGGGAAAAACCAAGGAAATTGTGGTCGACTTCAGGAGAGGACACACACAGCATCCCCCTTTGATCATCGATGGAGCAGCTGTGGAGAGGGTGAGCAGCACCAAGTTCCTGGGGATGCATATCTCTGAGGACTTCTCCAGGTCCAACACCACATCATTGGCCAAGAAGGCTCAAAGTCGCCTCTGTTTCCTTCACAAACTGAAAAGAGTATGAGTCCCCCCCCCCGCCCCCCATCATATGCTTATTGTACTGGGGCACCACTGACAGCATCCTCACTAGCTGCATCACGGTGTGGTACGAAGCTGCACTGCCTCCTGCTGGAAGCCACTATAGCGCACAGTGAAAGCAGCCAGCAAGATCATTGGTGCCTCTCTGCACCCCCTCTCGCATACCTACCACACCAGCCTACCCGCAGAAGCGTCAACATTGCAAGTGACACCTCCTACCCCTCACACTCTCTCTTCAGCCTTCTGCCCTTGGGGAAAAGGTACCGGAGCCTCTGGGCCTGCTCCACAAGACTGCTAAACAGCTTTGTTCACCAGGCCATCAGGTCCCTGAACTCCACCCATAACCCCCCCCTTCCCCGGACCGTAACGCACTCGCCCACAGAATAACTACCTCAGCTGTTTGCACAGAAAGACTTGGCACACCAACAGTAATACATCTGCTGCTGTATGTCTCTGCACCTTACTGCAACAATTTGCACAAATGCCGTATCTGCTGTTGTCTGTCTTGTAATGTTGATCATGTGCAGTCCAGTCTGTCACTGTCTGCACCTACACTACCGCATTTAACTTTCAGTTACGGGTATTACGGCTCTACTTTTTCTGTATATAGGATTGCTGAGTTTTATCATTTTTTATTTGCACTATGAATATGTTGTGCACACCACTAAGAGAGTGAGAAACAGCATTTCAATTCTCCTGTATGTCCTGTATGTATAGAAGTATTGACAAATACAAATCTTTGAATCTATCTTTATGAGACAGTCTATGATGGAAATACAAACACACATTGTGGCCACCCTCTTGGGAGAACGTAATATATGTAATTAATTAGTTTGGTTAATTGTGATTATATAATAAAATGCAGTGAAATTTAGTTTGGTTAAATCCAACTCACTGTCAAGGATCATTTTGAGCTCCAACCTTGGACTAAGCTACAGATTCCAGTGGGTCACTCTCATGAATTGGTGCTTTACCTCAAAATCTTGATACTGCTCCTCTGTCAGCGACTTTTTGGAAACCACAAGGACTCTCAGACCTTCTCTTGCCATGTTTCCACACTTTAAAAAAAGAGAAAACAACATTGGGGATCAACATTCATTTAGTCTGAGATTTATATACAGCAGCAATTAGAATTAAAAAAAAACTGGTGTCTTAAGTAAACAAGAGAAAAATGCACCTCCTCTTCCAGCCAATCATTATACTGAACAATGCCTGCCATGACCACATCAGCTCCTTTCATGTAGAACGTTATCTCTCCTGTTGATTCATCCTGAAAAACAGCATATACTATTTACTGTTGCCTAGTAATGCATAACCTATTTAGGTATACACGAGAAATTTGAAAAAAGCAAAAATATTATGAGGAAGTCAGATTTTAAAGTCTCATGCTTCCTGAGATAAATCACTGCCAATGAAAATGAAGTTAGTCATCAGAGTTAGTCAGAGGTCAGAAGAGGATATGTTTCTCAGCTAATGCGCTTTAATATGAATCTCGTCTTTTGTTTTCCAGTTGAAACCAGAGCCAGGTAAGAGCGGACCTCCTACCAACAAGCACTGGCCTACATTAGATGCAATTCAAAGGCAATGAGGAAATCAGGGAATCAGTACAACCCCCCCCCCCCACACACACACACACACACTTCCCAAACACACAATAAAGCAAAATGGAGCCAAAACACTGCTGACAGAAGAGAGCACTAGAAATAATCTTGGCACTTACTCGCACTATAATGCCCATCCTCTTGCTCTCGTAGGTGAAGGGAAATATCTGAAGGATGGTGAAGTTCAGTATTTGGCCAGTAGGGGTCCGCAGCTGCATGGATGACTGGTCTCTCCCAACCAGAGTCAGACCCACACTCTCAGTCCACTGCACCAGCGACACCTACCAAAAAAAACCCACAGGGCTAAGGTTTCACTGGGTGGCCTTTTGAACACAGAAAATACAAAAAAAAAGAGCTGATGGGTTACAATATTTTCTAAATGCTAAAAAATTACATTTAATAAAACTGTACCATCATTTAGGAACAACTAGGAGAAAAATGCAGCAATAAATTGCTCTTTAAATATTATTTTCTGCTTCCATGGTTATGTCGATATGATGTTCCATTACTTGAATTACACAGAAAACAGTCAAGGCCACTTTGGACAGAGCCGATTGTCCGAAAGCACAGACAATCCGGCTTAATCAATATCTCAAGCATTTCAGCACTTAAGGATATTGATTGCTAAACTGGGAAGATGTCCTTTTCTGAAAATACAGAAAGTATGTCGCTCCGCTCTCAGGGACACGACAGACAAACATCCATTAATATAATACAAAGAAGAACATGAGTGGAAAGAAAACAACAGGGGGTATGCTTTTGCCTGATAACTTTCAGACAGGAACTTCCCACGACTGATCAAATTGTGGCAGGACAAATAGAGACAAATGAAGGAAAGCAATGAATCCAACACTAACTTTGAAAGCTTTTTTTAAAAAAAAAAAAAAGAAAAAATACGTAGTTCCAAAATGACTTATTTTGGAAATATGTGGTTCGCAGACCAAAAATGCCCAACCGGGAGCAGTTTAACGTCAGAAAAGCCCTGACTACCATTGTGGTTGTTCTCCAGGTTGGGAAATATGAAGTTTGTGCTTAGTCACGGTCTAGAAATACTCACCGTTGAGGCATTCTTGGATCTAGTTTCTGCCACAACGACAGTGACTTATAATAGCAGCGTTATGGGCTGCCTGTGCGTTTCTAACTGGGCTCAGTGGAGTTTGTATGCAGCGGGCTCGACTCTGATCTTCATCAAAGCACAAGTGAATCAGGGATCAAGTGGCCTTACTGCACTGAATCACAGAAATGAAGATGCTCAATCCAGAGGTGGGTGGAGTGACAAGAAGCAATACTCAAGTAAAAGTAGTGTTACATGATGACATTAATTAAGTAGAAATAAGAGTAGTCAACAACAACAAAAAAATGACTTAAGAAAGAATTTACAAAAAAATGTTACTTGAGTGAGTAATGCCCTCACTCCTGCCAATTTGTGATTTTTTTTCTATGAAATTTGTGGCTATTTTCTCTTTTAAAAAGTATTACTAGTTCCTTGAATATTTTAAACTCTTTTCTTATAATTTTATTTATTTATTTGTTTAATTGTACACTTGGGAAACTTTTTCTTGTTAATTTGCAACTTTTTTCCCACAAATTTAGTTTTTTCTATGTAATGTGTTCTTTTTTTGTACATGTGAGACATTTTTTCTCTATTTTATGACTCTATACTGTCACCAGTTTGAGTTTTCTTTAAATCTTCAATGTATTAAAGGTGCTATATCAATGCAATCCATTATTATTATTTAGTCGGAGGGGGACAAAAAAACCTTTCCAAATGCACCCTCTAATATAATCCAACCCAGACAATCAATGACAGAGGAGCTTATTCCGACCTGACAAAATCACCCCGGGAGCACTCAGATCCCCTGACCACTGACGTTGACCTTAAGCACATGCCTAGATACAGACCCATCTAGGATGTGCTTAAAGACAAGGTCAATGGCCTAGGAGGAGTAATGGTTTTTGTAAAATCATAAATGCCCAGATCTCCTAACCTTTGACCTTGAGCAGAACTTGGATGCAGACTCACCTGAGGATCACTGTGAGTGAGTTTGGTAAGCATCGGGGCAAATGCCTAGGAAGAGTAGCGATTCCCATGAAATGTGGACGGATGGACAGACAGACGGACGGATGAGTGACGGCACATCATTGCATTAGTTCCTTTTGGATTCACCAAAATGAACTAAAAATTATATTAAACAACTGAAAGTACAGGGATTTGGGGTTATTATACTAAAGACAAGGATATTTCTGCCAACTTTTTAAATCGGTGAAATCCAAAGTGACTCAGTATGACCAATGTACTTGATCCTAAAATTAAATTACTCAGTAAAATACAGTATGAAAGCTCAGTCAAGTCAACTGGATTCAAGTATTTTTTCAAAAAACTTGAATCCAATTGACTTTCATTCACTATACTTCCCCACCAGGGTGACTGAGAAGCTTCATCTCAGTAAAATACAATTTTGTGAAAAAGCTACATGAGTCAATGGAACTGGTTACATTTATATTTACACCTCTGGTTTGTTCCAACAAATACAGCAAATAACCCCACTTTAATTTGAATGTAAGTAAAATGTTAAAGTTCAAAATACCGCTCACTTAACAGTCAGTTATTGTCCCATTGTGCTCTCAGTCAAAACCAGATCTATACTGAGACTTCCTGAACGTTCCTGCACAGCAAACCAGATCTACTAGATTGCACCAAACTGACAAACTCCTCCTGTCAGCAGCTGAAAATCAACTATTTTTAACCCACTGAGATGTAAAACAATACATTTCCAACCTGCAGCATAAACAACTCAATAATACCAGGGTAGTTCAGTGACATACTAATGCACTGAGCTGTACTATCAAAGAGCTAATTCAAAAGGGCATAACTGCAACGGCTGGGGGAGAACATTAAGGAAATCCGTATTTACGCCACAGGAAATGGATTGAGCTGAATTCTGCAGCTCTCTTCCTCATCTTCAAAGAAATCACACTGATGAAAGACATAAATTTGGAAGGCAATTTTGTCCAACTGTCCACTTTCAAGAAGTAAAGACTCGAGATAAAGCTTCTGCACCAAAAACAAATATATTTCAGTCTTGTGGGCAGAACTCTACTCTAGAAGTCTCTTATGGTTCAGTAGATTGTGATAAACATTTCCTGGCTGTGTAAAATTATTAATCTCATAACTTAATGTAAATATTGGTAAAATTTGAAACTGCACTAATCTACCATACAAAGATGATTAAAATGTGTTTGATTTGATTTTCTGAATCTTAATTATATTGAGATCCTTTACATGTAGATTAAAAGCAAATGAAAGACACATTTCTCCTTCTTGGATAAGACTTTGAAAATCATTCATGATCAAGTTTGCATTTTCAAACACGTTCAGATGCCACAAAATCACATCTTTGTAAACACATGTTAAAGTGCCATTCAAGCTAAATACAAGTCAACATGTCCATTATTTCTCATCCTTTCTGTACAATCTAGATACACATAAAAAGTTAAGGTGAGTAAACAAAGCTGGTTTCTTGTATCACATCATGGAATTAAACTTTATTCATGCTTTCACTGTATTTTTATTTCAAGACTGGATTTTTGTGCATTTTATATCATACTTGGCGTGTTTTTAAAGCAGGATTTTACCAGTCAAAGAGCGATCCGTTCCCTTCACTAAAAATAACTATAAACCACATAACCCATGATGCTGTGTGGCGTTATACCTCATCTGGACTGGATGCCTGGTAGACTCGGCATGTGTCTTCATAATGCTGCTCAGCCTCCGCCTGGTCGGTCACGCCGTTGGACTCGTAGACGGGGGTCACGTTGTGGACCAGGGCGATGGCCTTCACAGCCTCGTGAACCCTGCTGCTGATGGTTTTTCGGACCTTAGTGGCAGCTGGAGCCCTGGAAGCCGGAAGGTCGTGCGTGGGCTGAAGACAAATGCAGAAGAGACTATGACTGAAGCAAATGTAAAAAGAAGAATTTGAGTAAAAAAAAGGCTACTTTTATTACACACATTGCAAAGAGAAAAAGGAGGCATTGTAGCAGGCAGAACTCAAAGTCTGCGTGGTTAAAGCCTGTAATGTCAAACATGTACACTTAAAAATTCTTAGTTGAAAACAGGGAACACCAAGCAAAGCTCTCCATTTTTCACTTTTTTTCCCTAACGGCTTCACTTCCCCAGTTTCAATCATGAATGTGTCAGTGGCCTGTAAGCATAACCAGATGTGTTGAATGAATATGAACAATTTACTTATGCATTGTGGCTGTGCTATTTTTAGAAGTGGGTTAATGACGAAGTCATTAAAGGAGTCCGGCCAGTGGCTCGCTTGTGAGCTAATCCTGTTTCCTGCTTTACTAACCTCTGGTGTCAAGGGGGACAAAGAGTGTCACCTGAGGTCAGGAAGCATTTCGCCAAACAATAATCACAAACTGAAATGTTTTTAAAACAATGCACTTTCTACTCTTTTGGAATTTCAATCCCTTAAAAAACTCAGTTAATCTTTCTCCTGCAAACACAGAAGATTTTTACCTGTGTGTACGCACTGAACACATGGCTCTGCACTTCATCCATAGAGTCCATCCCATATGCCACTGTTCCCAGATGAAGGCGTCTGAACACCATTTCATTCTGAGTAAGAGTTCCTAGTACAGATAACAAATGTCAGCTTTATTTCACAGGATTAGTGCCAACACCACCATATGTCACATGTGACAGTTCCACTAACTTGAGGCTGTTTCACACCAAGCTCTGATTTTAATTTAAAAATTGCCACAGAAGTTCATTTCAAGTGAAAAAGAAAAATATCCACATGAACCTTGATCTCAGCAGACTTTAGACTATGAAAACATACTGAACGCTGGACCAGTGAGATTCTCCGCTTCAGGCAATGTCTCCTCCAAGTCAAAACAGTATGATATGCACGGCAGATATTTGAATAATCAAATCAAGGACAACATATGGCTTGATATCACCAAGAAGCTGGACTACGACGGTGGTACATAGCTCATGGTTCACAACAGCTGGAGTAGCCACGCTGCCTCTTTGTACCACATCAGTGTGAAAGTCTTTAATTTTTAAAGTGACACTCTGTCAAAAATCAAGTTGTTTTTTTTTTTATCTTGTTAACATGTCTGGAACATGTTTTTTTTTTTATAACTTACAAGACATATCAAGAGCAAAATCACTCAAATGTCTCGTATATTTGTTTTTTTTTTTTTTGCTGTGAAGTTTCACTTAAGCCCTGCCCCCATCAAAAAGGCGAGTTGAGACGGAGTGTTTTTGGTGACGTAACTATTCATGGTGCTGGCACATGGCTAGTGTTGAGCCAATCAGGACTCTCTGGCCTAACTGACGTTATCCTCCAGGCTAGTTAGCATTTTTTAACAAACTGCTTTGAAAACTGGACCCAAATTAAGATGGGTTTTACCATTAAACTGCTTTAAAAGCCCAATGCAGCTTCAGTCATTATCCTGGGCCACCGTGCATACAACTGGACATGTCCTTCAACCGGTCTTTTTATCACAGGATTTATTCTGATAATGTAGTGCTAGCTACTATTAAGCTGCATTCACACCAGGATAGTCTGGGGGTCTTGGTTCCACTCGGAGGGGGAGAGCAAGAATTTTCACACCTTCGTTTGGTTCGGTTTGCATTCACACAGCACTTCACTCAAGCGGACCAAACTGCTTGGACAACGTCATGCAGTTACAACAGCTGCTTGTTTGTGGCGCTGTAGCCGAAGCCACCACTGACCAGGAAAAAAAAATCTCAGCAAAGAAGAGAAATCCGGCTCATCGATTGGCCAGGACTGAAAAGGGAAATCCGGTGTTATGCCAAGAATTGCTTGCTTGCCAAGAATTGCATCCCATCCACCAAAACTATAAAATATAACACTACAGCCAGGCTTGTAACCATTATACATTTTTAGAAGTAAAAATTGTTATTACCTCTTGTAAATTATCTTTAAATTATGTTTATTCGACAATGAGATGCAATTCTCGGCAAGCGAGCAATTCTCAGCATAACACCATTCCCTTCAGCTGAGTTGTTTTTCTGCCACAAACTAATAAGAATAAAAAGCTCCACTGTCTGTATAACCCCCCGTGCCGCCATCATGTCACTAAATGTTTTAAAAACATTGGTATTCTTGTGTGTAGCCACAAGCAGCTGAGAAATCTGGTTCTCAGACCAAATATCTATAAGAGCCTGCATCTCACTTCTCACTCTTCCAAGTCCAAGAGACATTTTTTTTAACTTTTCTCCTCGGCTTTCTCCAGTAAAAGTATTTCTTGGATCCGTGCAGTTGTTTTTATTGTTATTTTCTACCCAAAATGGGGCAGAAGGACCGAGAGCTCTTCAGCTGAATCGGGATGTTGGATTTATTTACCCACGGATTCCTACCACAGACAGGGCAGGGACAACTTTTTCAGGTGAGTGGGAACTTAGTCTGTCTGCATCTCACCCAGACGGTGAATTAATGTCTTTTCATGTATTTACATTAAGTTATAATGTAATCGTGCTGCCCAAAAAATTTGCCCGTTCGTGTTTGATGTGAAGGCACCTTTACAGTTAACGCCACTTTCTCTTCTCACTGTGTGTTGTTGTGGTTACACAAACGCAAGGGGCACGTCCGCCCTTTGGTCCACTGGTATGGATACTCCGTTTGCATTCACACGGCAAGCAAAGCGCACCAGACTTCGTTTGCAAGCAAACAGAGACACCCCCCCACCCCCGTTTTCAGGGGGGCCAGACTTTGCTTGTTTGGTGCTGCACCAGAGTTCCAGGCATGTTCAGACGGCGCCAAACGAACCGAAGTATCCACAGAATACACTCTTTGGTCCTTTAGTCTGGTCCAGTGGCCGTGTGAATGCGCCCTTAGCCTTGTGGCCTGTGATTGGGTCTAGTAATCACAATTGTGGTATTCGAAGTGGGGGGGTGAAAAGATTTTGAAATGAAACTACGTATATGACAATGAAAGGTTTTCTGTAGAAATAAGGGCATAAAATACGATTTTAGACAATGTAGAGTTGTTTTTATAGGGGATTTATATCCATTGGAGTGCATCTTTAAGTATTTTTTCCCCTTTATGAATTACCTCCAAGAGAAACTGCATGTCACATATGGTGGCTGTGGGGAAAAAAGATATGAAGAAAACCAGAAGCTGTTGACACCATACACAGCCTTTGTATCCCCACACTTCCTTTAAAAGCCTTCTCTGCTAGTGTATCAAAAAGACTTGAGGGGCCTGCACATACATTAGTCTGACCTGCGGAGCTTACCGGCCTTACACTGGCTGTGCAAACGACTGATCATTTTACTGGCCATGGGGGCTGTAAATCTGACATGCAACACCTTGCGCCTGAGGAAATGCACTGGAGGAGGGGTTATGCTCTGAAGGTGTGTATGGATGGCAGACTTTGATTTTTTTTTTTTTTTTTATGATTGAGGGGTTTCAGTAAGTAGAAGGTCTCAGGGAGTAGAAAACCCACCACGGAGAAAAGTCCCCTGGGGGAGGAAACAACTGGACTCAGTCTTATGGTAAATCCAGAGCACTGTAACAGCTCATTTTAGTGGTCAGCCTGCTGTGTCAGTAGCTCCTTCAGTCAATAACAAAGCATTTGCAGAGTAACCTGTTTTGTCAGTCAGCAGGTAGGAGATGCGTCCGAGCTGCTCGGGTATGGTGCTGGCCCTCACCACCGTCCCAGGGATCTTGGAGTCTTTCTTAATCATCCAGCTGAAAACCATCTTCCCCATGTCCAGATTGACGCGCAAACTGTGGTCAGTTCAATAACACAAACGGGCGGATTTTAACTCCTCAAATGTAAATTGAGAACAAAACAGCTTGAGAACAAAACAGCTGCTTAAGATGTTAAGTCGCACCTGATGGGCACGATGTGGGAGAAGAGAAGCAAGAAGCGAAAGATTTGGAGGTACCAACGTCCGGCAAAGTGCTGAAGGGCAACCATGACCAACGACACCACCACCAGGGCTCCAAACAGGATCTTAGTCAAACAGTTCACCTCAAGGTCAAAGAGCCCCACCTATAAATAGGCAAAAATGAATGTCAACATCAAAATTTAGTGTAATCTAAGTGTTATAAATTGATCTAACAGAATGGTACTCAGGGTGGTTATATATATATATATATACACTCAACGGCCACTTTATTAGGTACACCATGCTAGTAACGGGTTGGACCCCCTTTTGCCTTCAGAACTGCCTCAATTCTTCGTGGCATAGATTCAACAAGGTGCTGGAAGCATTCCTCAGAGAGTTTGGTCCATATTGACATGATGGCATCACACAGTTGGCGCAGATTTGTCGGCTGCACATCCATGATGCGAATCTCCCGTTCCACCACATCCCAAAGATGCTCTATTGGATTGAGATCTGGTGACTGTGGAGGCCATTTGAGTACAGTGAACTCATTGTCATGTTCAAGAAACCAGTCTGAGATGATTCCAGCTTTATGACATGGCGCATTATCCTGCTGAAAGTAGCCATCAGAAGTTGGGTACATTGTGGTCATAAAGGGATGGACATGGTCAGCAACAATACTCAGGTAGGCTGTAGCGTTGCAACGATGCTCAATTGGTACCAAGGGGCCCAAAGAGTGCCAAGAAAATATTCCCCACACCATTACACCACCACCACCAGCCTGAACCATTGATACAAGGCAGGATGGATCCATGCTTTCATGTTGTTGACGCCAAATTCTGACCCTACCATCCGAATGTCGCAGCAGAAATCGAGACTCATCAGACCAGGCAACGTTTTTCCAATCTTCTATTGTCCAATTTCGATGAGCTTGTGCAAATTGTAGCCTCAGTTTCCTGTTCTTAGCTGAAAGGAGTGGCACCCGGCGTGGTCTTCTGCTGCTGTAGCCCATCTGCCTCAAAGTTCGACGTACTGTGCATTCAGAGATGCTCTTCTGCCTACCTTGGTTGTAACGGGTGGTTATTTGAGTCACTGTTGCCTTTCTATCAGCTCGAACCAGTCTGGCCATTCTCCTCTGACCTCTGGCATCAACAAGGCATTTCCGCCCACAGAACTGCCGCTCACTGGATATTTTTTCTTTTTCGGACCATTCTCTGTAAACCCTAGAGATGGTTGTGCGTGAAAATCCCAGTAGATCAGCAGTTTCTGAAATACTCAGACCAGCCCTTCTGGCACCAACAACCATGCCACGTTCAAAGTCACTCAAATCACCTTTCTTCCCCATACTGATGCTCGGTTTGAACTGCAGGAGATTGTCTTGACCATGTCTACATGCCTAAATGCACTGAGTTGCCGCCATGTGATTGGCTGATTAGAAATTAAGTGTTAACGAGCAGTTGGACAGGTGTACCTAATAAAGTGGCCGGTGAGTGTATATATATATATATATATACAGTATATATATATATATTAAAAAAAACTCCTGACAGTATAATTACATTGTCAAATCAAGATCTGTCCCTCACTACTGTACCTTGTGCCTCGGGTTGGAGGTGTTCATGACGCTGCGCAGCTCCTTGCCTGTGTAAATCACAACCCCCACCACTGTGCCTGGGGTGAGGGAAAGAAAAGGCCAAAAAGAAGGTGGGGGGGAATCACTTCAGGCCATAATAATAAAGGCAGACCATAAAACAGCATGTCAAGGAGATGTTTTCCAGACTTATGATCTTGACACAAATAGACGTTTTCAAGTGAACAATGTCATTTTGAATGTACAATTACTTAATGAATGGCACATGTTGGTGTGGGTTAAAGCGGACTCAGGCGCCCACAGGGGAAGAAAACTCTCCTTAGAATGGTGGATGGTAGCCCAGAAGCTATTCATAAGAGAGTGAAATATTTGGTTTCGTCTTTCTTTTTCACTGTGCATGTTTGTTAGGACCTCAGATCAGGCACTGGTCATCTCCTGAAAATTGGCAGATATTTACCAGAAGCCACAACAGTGCTGGCCCACAGGGCATTCTCAATGCTGAGGCTTTCGTTAACTGGCGGGTCTCCATCCTCCTGTTAGAATACAAATATGTAAAGCAGTGACACCAGTGAAATAAATCAAATCAATAATAAAATAAAAATGCATCTGTAAACATTTGCAACAATGCCGTTTTCAGTTATGTACACATTATGAGGTCTCCTCATTAAAGTTTTCCCTTGACCCACTTCTGGTTATTGTAGGGGGCTGAAATTGAAAACGTATAAGAATACATATCTCTATAGGTCACATGGTAATTTGCAGCTCTGAGCTCCTAAGAGTTTCTCTTTTACAGGTGCTAAGGTGGAGTAAGGGGGAGCCAGTTGAATGCAGACTGGTCATCAGGATCCTGTAGTGCGAGGCTGCACACCACTGGAGACATTTGATGAGACGAAAGAGACTTATTGGGAGTATGCCCCATTGTATGACAATAGTCAAACACTGGCATCGACACTTCAAATATGGTCAGACATTGGTGGAAAAGGCACCCATTCCCAGGCAACCACAGTACGTCATTGATGAAGACACCATCCGGCAAGTGGAGGCCACTATTTTGGAGGATTCACTGCATAACCATTTGCCAACTAGTCCAAGATATCGGATCACCTTTCCAGGAATAAGTCACATGCTCACAGGCTCTTTTGACCATGTGCCAAGAGAACCAGAAGAACTTCTTCAGTAGACCAATGATGCAGGATACAACATGGGTCCATCACTATGATCCAGAGACACCCAGTCAGAGCAGTGGAAGCATTATGACTCACCACCTCTGAAGAAGGCATGTGTCCAACCCTCAGGAAACAAGGTCATGCTCACAGTCTTTTGGGACCAGCATGGAGTACTGATGATGGATTTCTTGGCAAAGGGTACCACAATTGCCAGGACTTACTACGCTTCACTACTGCAGAAACTGTGGAACTTCCATCTCTTTCAAACCGTGAAGCCATTTTTGAAGGGCAACACTTCCAAGACGATGAAATGCTGATTTCCGAGTTCAAGTCGTGGCTTCTGATGCAATCTGCAGGCTTCCACAGGTGGGGAATTCATAGCTGCATAAACCCATGGGAGAGGTGTGTGAGCATAGAGAAAGACTAATAACTGTGCCAAGCTTGGTTCCTCTTAGTCCATGGGAAATATTTAATGAACAGCTCTTATAAAACACATAAGAGCCCTTTACAATAATGCTCTTGTACAATATCTGACAAGAGAAAACAGCAGTGACTTAAAATTCAATAAAATACAATTAAAGAAATACAAGTGATTTTTTTGAAATGTAGGGCAAAGATCCACCTCTCTATATTTATTTCATGCTGGAGTGGAGTTTGACATTTATTAGATTAACCTCATTTTACAAAGATATAATTAATGGTTCCATCATGCAGTTTAATGGTAAAAGTTTAACCAAAATAGTAAATCTGTTCCACATCAGCTGTAACCCACATGTAGGCACTTACCCTGGTGAAAGTTCCAATAAAGTTATGGATATCAATGTTTGGTTCTTCTGCATAAACATAAGACCTGATCTGGAGAAGGTCCTGCAAAACATTTACAGCATGACTTCCGATCAGTGACAGATGAGAAAAGAAAAAAAATCTCAAGCAAACCTACAAGCATAATGCCACAACTATGGTTTACGTATCTTTTTTAAATATATAAT
This sequence comes from Pholidichthys leucotaenia, assembly GCA_020510985.1. Taxonomy (NCBI): domain Eukaryota; kingdom Metazoa; phylum Chordata; class Actinopteri; order Cichliformes; family Pholidichthyidae; genus Pholidichthys; species Pholidichthys leucotaenia. The sequence continues at coordinate 258,110,818 of CM035843.1, forward strand.
CAATAAAACAGAGGTAAAAATCAGAAAGATGTTCTTTTTCATGGAATTCACAAATTATTATTTACAGTCAATGTTAGTGTTTGCTCTGCAATTCTTTGTTTTCCACTCTACTTAAGGCTTTGACTGCTACACAGTCTTTATGATCCATTTAAAAACAAACATTCCCATAATTGTCATTAGCATCACTGTGCCACCATTTATATTGCAGGACTTACAGCTGCAGTAGGCAGTCTCTGCGTGCAGGCCACAGGGAGGCGTAGCTTCCAGTCTGTCTCTCCGTCCAGCTGGTCAGTCCTAAGGAAACAGGAGCCTGGGAGGGACAAGGACAAAGAACTGCTAGTGGTGGCGGCAGAAAACACACTTAACTTACCCCTAGAGGGCAACAACACATAATGGATTTATTCCATGAAAAGCTCCAGTTTCTTCTTTTATGGTGATGATGGCACTGACTAAACCGCTCCTTTCTCCCCTTATAAACCTTTTTTTATTAAACATCAATTTCCAAATTACCAATGTGAAGCTATTTTTTTTTAAAGCAGCAACATAATTAGCAGTTTATTGTGGACCCCACCAAGACCCATCCCCCTACATGCATCATCCTACAAAAAACTCCCAATCCTGGCCTCGGTCCTTCATAATTGACCTAATAGCCTCCACATGGAAGAAGAGATAACCAAGCTCTATTTCTAGTAAAAAGTGATTGTTGCCCCCCCCCCCCCCCAAGCAGGAAAACACAACAACAAAAGCAAGCAGCATTTTTTTTTTTAAGCAGAGACACATCTGGGTTTCTAAAGGCTGAACATAAAACAGCAGCTGTGATTCGGTTTTTCAGTGCTACTCAATTCAACAAGTCTGTTCCATCACTAACCAAAGTTTTCCTAATCCATTATTTAATTATTCAGATGAGGCATCCTCCTCACATGTCTTACCCATCCTCTTCACATCTGATTTATGTATGTGACTTGATTTACCTTTTCATTATCGTCTCATTTGAAAGACAAAATTATTCATCAATGAAGATGAAGGGGAGATCGCTGTTTTGTTTTTCTCTGCGGAGAAGAAACTTATCGTCACACGGCACGCTACAGTGGACACAATTACAATTTATCGTTTGTTGGACTTCCTGTCCCGGCTCAGGGCTAATCCCTGCACCTCGGCGCCTTTTTTTTTTTTTTTTTTAAACAAGCCATTTCCCCCAGAAGGCCAGCCTGCTGTGGATACATGGATGAATGAGCGGCAGATGTTTACCATTTCTTTCAGAGGTCCTTAGAAAGATCATGTCAGCAGGAACACGTTGATTCTACAAAGAAACGCAGAAAAAAAATTAGCTCAACATTACTTCCTAATCACCAGCTTTTCTCCTTCCTTCCTGTGCTCTTTAATGTTCGAAATGCAAGACTTAAAATACTGTTTTAAACCAGTCTGGGAAGCTCTATAAATACTGAGTTGACATGAGATAAATGAGAATAAGTTGTGAGTTTAATAAAGATGCTCTACACAATTTTAGGAGCACTTTTCCCCCAAAGAATTTGTTCACTTAAAAAAAAGTAACAGCAGAATGAGCAGTAAAGTTAATACAAGCCCACCACAAAGTAATCCAGAGCATTCAAAAGAAATTACTACATCAATTCTCATATGAGGGGATATGTATAAAACAAAGAATTGAAAAACAAACCGTACAGTTCACTACAAACATTTGTTTCTATTGACTTTCTATTAAGTCCACAAATGCAAAATGTATGAAAGGATCCTCAGATTTGGTCTTATTTTGAGTGTGTTTTATGCATGTTATTCTTTTGAGTGGTGGGTTTGTCAGCATTAGTCAGGTCTGCCCCAGTTCTCCCAGAAAAGTGTTTTACTTTTTATGGCAGCTGATGAGTTTCTGAGCTGTAACCCACATAACTCTGAATCAGTCAGTCAGACTGACAAAATGTCTAGGACAACATGTGGGACCTTTCCTTCAACTGCACTTAAATGGTTGATTCAGAAGGAAAGCCCTCAGTTGGAAACTGAAGACAGACTTCACTTCTCATATTTCATGTACATGACCTCAGAAGAGACCTCTGAAAATCCAGTCAGTCCACGAGGGGAGCAACACAGCATATCCCTCCCAATAACACACATATTCAACTACAAATGAAAAAGATGCCTAAAAACTAGTACCTAATTCAGTTTGTGTTTAGGATCTAATTAAAAGGCAACTCATGCTCACATCTGTTGGATATGCATTGAGTTTGACAAGCTGGAGCTCGGCATTGATCACAAGATTACAAAATCTTTACTAACTCTTTTCACCTCAGTCACCAGAGCAGTGTGGAAGATTAACAACCCCCTCATTATGAGCCATCATATAAATGTGAAGTTGACAGGTTTAAAAAAAAAAGAAGCAAAACCATTCACAGCTGTGTTTGAAACAATCATCAACAAACCTTTTCCACAATTATAAGATCGCCAACTTGAATTCCACTGCTTTTAACCTTCACAGTGCCTGAAACAGAAAAAAATGTTCACATTTTTTTAAAGTCATGCAAATTAACTCCAGATTACTTAAACATCTATTTAAACAACGAATACAGACTTGAGTTTTGATGTTTTATTTCCTAAATCAAACACTAATGTATTCTCTGTGGGAAGTCCATGCCTCAGCAGCCACCTGAGTGAATTTGTGGAAGTCATTCCCCATGAAGCTTTGAAAGAATGCTGGGGGAGTTGAGCCTTTTCTCTCATTCCATTTGGAACGAACAGGCAAAATTGTTTGGAGGAGATCACTGACCCCTGAACTTTTCCATGACCTCTGGGCTTTGCATATGTAAGACATTAAACCACATTAATATTGCTATGCATGGCGTTCATGGGCCTTCGCAATAGTGCTCAGACAATACTTTGCAAAAGATAACACGTAACAGGATCCAGCTTCTTGTGAAGCTAAGAAAATGCACTGTAAATATCTTTATTGTAAAAGTTGCACAAGATTAGGAGAGGCTTTTGATCTCATGTGGAGGAGCTCCTCTACCTATGATTTACAAGAACTTGAAATCATGCTTCTTTCTTTGTTAGACAGCATCAGACTGAGTTCTGACACCATAAGTTTCTATAAGCCACAAAATATGCAGAAGACTGCTATCATGGAGGCAAACAGTCATTGTGTTTATGGCTCAAACAAGCTGCCACATCAAAGGGGAAATGTGATGGAAACCACAAGAGGTCCCCTGCGTTTTATTGCTGGTAGCACTTTATACCAAGGCCTCTTATGTACACTTTTACATCTCTGCTTTGAATTACCCACCATTTCCCCTAACCACAATAAGTTTTAGTAGGACTAACCTCCTACAGTTAATGGATGTCAAAGCTGAAACACAAAGCAGCACAGATATCGACACAGGCAAACAACGGCAAACACAATGTTTTTGAGTCGTACCCCTTGTTGAAAGCTTGCTGTAAACCTGAGAGTTCACTTCTTTGTCCCGCAGGTAGCACCTTATTTCTTCAATCGCTTCTCGCATGATGGTAATGATCAAAACAAGACCCTGGAGATAGAAATGTTATTGATTAGGTAAGCAAGTAAATTACACACAATATGTGATCCTAACAACCACTAAAACCAAACACCCCTGTCCCCAGTGACGTGTATTTGGCCTTTCACAGTCTCATATCCAGCTAATTTTTTGTCTGTTGTGTTCAACAACCAGAGTTTACAAGTTAACATTTGCTCTAACCAGAGATCTCACCAGTGGCGAAAAAAGGGGGGGGGGCTGAATGGTGGCTCATCAGCATTTAACGAAACAGACAATGAAATGAATAATTGTGAAGAAGGGGGTTTAATCTGGGGTGGAAAACAGTGCATTTCATTAAGACCTCTGGACTGTGTCCACATGTAGAAAAAAGGGCATAATATGCACCATTTAATGCACCACAACACTGTAAGCAAGAAGCAATATCTGACGCTGTATGTAAATTCTCTATAACGAAACAAAAAAATTCTCTGAAAAAGGAGGATGATACGACACATTGTTGAAGATATTTTTTTGTTTGGTGGAATGTCACATACCAATGGGACCCAGTAGGTGTAGAGAGCACCTAAACGCAACTCCTCCACAAACTGAGAGCAGGCCAGAAGCAAAAAGTACAAGTTGAAGAAGTACTTGAACTGATTGAAGAGCACCTGAAAAACACACACACAAAAAAAACAAAAAAAACAAGCAGAGTTAAACATTTGTCAGTAACTTGTATTTGTCAGTACAAGTTACTAGATTTCACATTTAGTGCTTTGAGTTGACAATTGTTGATTTTTTTAAAGTGTATACTTCACCTCTGTTAATGTGTAAAACTGTGGGACAAAGCTGTGGGACAAAGGTTTACACTGCATCTGGGCTTCCAGTCACATCAAGTGGTCCTCTCTTACTAATGCTTTCAATAATGAAAAGCTTTCAGTAATGAAAAGCTATTATTTACTAGATGATAGCTGTTGACTTTGACTTTTATTTGTCAACAGATAGTTCACCTGTAAAGAGCCTTCTAAAATGTGACCAGGCATCTGCACTACTAACTAATCCAAAAAGCCTTCTGATTAAAAGAACCCTCACAACATACCTACAGACTCCACACATTCCTTTTCAACTCTTTTAGGGCATACAATTCAGCTGACAAAACCAGAGACAAATAAAAGGAGCATCTAAAAAAAAATAAATAATGGCAGCTGCCAGTAGTACCCCTCAGCCTCTGTTTGTCGAGATGTAGTTTACGTGGCAATTTGACTTTGACCCTGCAATCGCAACCCCAGAGGTCAGGATGAACCTGTCTACAAAGTTTGGTAGCTTGACTCATTCTACAGTGGCGTGCGCACACACACACACACGCACACACGCACACACGCACACACGCACACACGCACACACACACACACACACACACACACACACACACAGAGTGTTGTGAAAAAGTGTTTGCCCCTTCCTGATTTCTCATTTTTTTGTATATTTGTCACACTTAAATGTTTCAGATCATCAAATAAATTTAAATTTTAGACAAAGATAACGCAAGTAAACACAAAATACAGTTTTTAAAAGAAGGTGTTCATGTGGTTTTTCACGTCTTTGGAAAGCTGAGTTCAATTTCTCTAGCCACACCCAGGCCTAATTACTGCTACACCTGTTCTCAGTCAGGAAATCACTTCAATAGGACCTGCCTGACTAAGTGAAGTAGACCAAAAGATCCTCAAAAGCTAGACATCATGCTGTGATCCACAGAAACTCAGGAACAAATGAGAAACAAAGTAACTGAGATCTATCAGTCTGGAAAAGGTTATAAAGCCACTTCTAAAGCTTTGGGACTCCAGCGAACCACAGTGAGAGCCATTATCCACAAATGGCGAAAACATGGAACAGTGGTGAACCTTCCTAGGAGTGGCCGGTTGACCAAAATTACCCCAAGAGTGCAGCGACGACTCATCCAAGAGGTCACAAAAGACCCCACAACAGCATCCAAAGAACTGCAGACCTCACTTGCCTCAGTTAAGGTCAGTGTTCATGACTCCACCATAAGAAAGAGAATGAGGCAAAAATGGCCTGCATGGCAGAGTTCCAAGACAAAAACAATTGCTGACCAAAAAGAACATAAAGGCTCGTCTCAGTTTTGCCAGAAAACATCTTGATGATCCCCCAAGACTTTCGGGAAAATACCCTGGACTGAGGAGACAAAAGTTGAACTTTTTGGAAGATGTGTGTTCCATTACATCCAGCTTAAAAGTAACACAGCATTTCAGAAAAGGAATATCATATACACCAACAGTAAAATATGGTGGTGGTAGTATGATGACCTGGGGCTGTTTTGCTGCTCCAGGGCCTGGAAGACTTGCTGTGGTAAATGGAATCATGAATTCTGCTGTCTACCGAAAATTCCTGAAGGAGAATGTCCGGCCATCTGTTTGTGACCTCAAGCTGAAGCACACTTGGGTTCTGCAGGAGGACAATGATCCAAAACAAACCAGCAAGTCCACCTCTGAATGGTTTAAGAAAAACAAAATGAAGACTTTGGAGTGCCTTGTCAAAGTCCTGACCTGAATCCGATTGGGATGCTGTGGCATGACCCTAAAAAGGCGGTTCATGCTCAAAAACCCTCCAATGTGGCCGAATTACAACAATTCTGCAAAAATGAGTGGGCCAAAATTCCTCCACAGCACTGGAAAAGACTCATTGCCAGTTATCACAAACGCTTGACTGCAGTTGTTGCTGCTAAGGGTGGCCCAACCAGTTATTAGATTTAGGGGACAATCACTTTTTCACACAGGGCCATGTAGGTTTGGATTTTTTTTTCTCCTTAATAATAAACACCTTCATTTAAAAACTGCATTTTGTGTTTACTTGTGTTATCTTTGTCTAATATTTAAATTTGTTTGATGATCTTAAACATTTAAGTGTGACAAACACACAAAAAAAATGAGAAATCAGGAAGGGGGCAAACACTTTTTCACACCACTGTGTGTATGCACACACACACACACACACACACACACACACACACACACAGCCTGTGAACCTGTGAGCCACTGACCTGAGATTTTCACCAGATATCAGTAACAACCCAAGTAATCCATACATACAAAGAAATCAATGCAACCGTGTTCACAAAACAAATTATATTTAATAAAGTGGAATGACACATGGAATAAGTATTGAGCACGCTTGGTGAAATTCATTTAATACAGTATGTAGTAGAAAACCCTTTGTTGGCAATAACAGCTTCCAGATGCCTCCTGTATGGAAAAACTGTATGGAAAAACTAGGTGCAGGCATCAGGAAAAATAAAACTAAATAATAAATAAATAAAATCAGAAGTGATTTTAGCCCATTCTTCCACACAAACGGTCTTCAAATCTTGAAGTTTCCATGGGTGTCTTCTGTGAACTCTGATCTTCAGTTCGTTCCATAGATATTCAATTGGGTTCAGGTCAGGTGACTAACTGGACCATTCTAGCAGCTTTATTTTCCTTCTCTGGAGCCAGTTGAGAGTTTCCTTGGCTGTGTGTTTGGGATCATTGTCTTGCTGAAATGTTCACCCTTGTTTCATCTTCAGCATCTTGGCAGATGGCAACAGGTTCTTATCAAGGATGTCTGCACATTTGTCCATTCATCTTTCCTTCAATTATATGAAGTCTGCCTGTAGCAATGTACTGAAAAACACCCCCGGCACCATGATGCTCCCACCTCCAAACTTCACTATTGGTATGGTGTTTTTGGGCTGATGTACAGTGCAGTTTCTCCTCCAAACATGCTGTGTATTGTAGCATCCAAAAAGTTCAGTTCTGATCTCATCTGACCAGACTATATTCTCCCAGTATTTTATTGGCTTGCCCAAATGTTGTGCAGCAAACTTTAAACAAGCTTCAACATGCTTTTTCTTCACCAATGGAGTCTTGTGAGGTGAGTGGGCATAGAGCCCATGTCGGTTGAGTGCATTACTTATCGTTTTCTTTGAAACAGCAGTACCTGCTAACTCCAGGTCTTTCTGGAGCTCTCCACAAGTGGTCTTTGGCTCTTGGATAAGTCTTCTGATAATTCTTCTGACTCCGCTGTCAGAAATCTTGCAAGTGACGAGGAGCTCCTGGTCGTGGATGGTTTATGGTAAAATGATGTTCTTTCCACTTCCAAATGATGGCTCCAACAGTGCTCACTGGAACATTAAGTAGTTTAGAAACGCACCTGTAACTAATGCCATCATTATGTTTTGCAACAGTAAGGTTGCAAAGGTCTAGAGAGAGCTCTTTGCTTCTACCCATCATGAGTTCTTTGTGGTGTTACAACCTGATATTCACAGACCTTTTTAAATGCTATCAGTCAGGACTTAACCAGCTGAAATTAATTTGCACTGATGGGGGATGGGATGGATTCCTAAATTCTGATGGATTTCAGCTGGTTTCTTGGCTTTCTATGCCTTCTTACACCTCTTTTTCTTCATGTGTTCAATAGTTATTCCCTGTGTCATCCCACTTTATTAAACATAACTTGTTTTGTGAACACAGTTGCCTTGATTTCTTTACATGTATGAATTACTTGGGTTGTTACTGATATCTGATGAATATCTCAGGCCAATGGCTCCATCAGAAATATGTTTAATGAGAAAAATGCTGATGTGTTTGATACTTATTTTCCCCGCTGTATAACCGAAAAGTGCTGTACAAAAAAATAGAATAAAAGGAATTTGATAAATAAAAATAATTTTTAAAAAAAATCCAAAAACAAGTTAAAACACAAGATTAAAATAATTTAAAAAATATCAGGTTTACCATTAAAAAGCAATTGAATCGAAACTCAACGGAAAGCCTCATTAAACAAAAAACATTTTCAGCTGCTTTTTAAAAGAGTCCACAGAGTCAGATAAACATAGCTGGAGTGGGAATCTATTCCAAACAACACCATCCACCATCCTCCCTGTGCGCTGAGACATGTCTCTGCAGAAAATGAAGCCCAGAGAATACTTTATTATATGAAATTGATGTCAACAGTTGTACTTTGGGACAGGATTTTAGGTTGAAAAAAGTGAAAAAATTTTGAAATATGGGTGACTGCGATACTCAGTATCATGATGTCGCGATTATCGTTGAATCGTGATTGAATCGCCAGGGCCCTTACGATTCCCAACCAGTAATAGTACAAAGGGAATGCTAACATTGACCTTTGACCTTCTGGCCCCAAACCCATAGTCAGAGGTCAGGGTCTATGGCATCCAAGACTTGTCTTAGACATGATGATATCGATTTGAAAAGACTACATCATTCCTTTGTGTCATTATCGCATTACAAGATTGAGAGGAAACTGTATTTGAACTCGTCTGAGATTTTTCATAGATACAGTGGATATACAAAGTCCACACACCCCTGTTCAAATGCCAGGTTTTTGTGATGTAAAAAATGAGACCAAGATAAATCATTTCAAAACTTTTTACACCATTAATGTGACCTATAACCTGTACAACCCAATTGAAAAACAAACTGAAATCTTTTAAGGGGAAAAATAAAAAAAACTTACAATAACCTATTTGCATAAATATGCACACCATGTTATAACTGTGGATGTGGCTGTGTTCAGAAATGGCCAAACACATTCAAACTCATGTTAAATGGGAGTCAGCACACACCTGCCACCATTTAAAGTGCCTCTGATTAACTCCAAATAAAGTTCAGCTGTTCTAGTACGCTTTTCCTGACATTTTTGTAGTTGCATCTTACAGCACGAGCCATGGTTTGCAGAGAGCTTCCAAAGAATCAGAGGGATCTCATTGTTCAAAGGTATCAGTCAAGAGAAGGGCACAAAAGAATTTCCAAGGCATTAAATATACCATGGAACACAGTGAAGATAGTCATCATCAAGTGGAGAAAATATGGCACAACATTGCCATTACCAAGAACTGGACATCCCTCCAAAATTGATGAAAAGATGAGAAGAAAATTGGTAAGGGAGGCTGCCAAGAGGCCGACAGCAACACTGAAGGAGCTGCAGGAATTTCTGGCAAGTACTGGCTGTTTAGTATATGTGACAACAATCTCCAGTCTAGGGTTGCAAGACAGAAGCCTTATCTTATGAAGAAAAACATCCAAGCCTGGCTACATTTTGCATAAACACATTTGAAATCTCCCAAATGCATGTGGGAAAATGTGTTATGGTCTGATGAAACCAAGGTTGAACTTTTTGGCCATAATTCCAAAAGGTATATTTGGCGCAAACACAACACTGCTCGTCACCAAAAGAACACCATACCTACAGTGAAGCATGGTGGTGGTACCATCATGCTTTGGGGCTGATGTTCTTCAGCTGGAACTGGGGCCTTAGGTGGAGGGAATAATGAACAGTTCCAAATACCAGTCAGTGTTGGCACAAAACCTTAAGGCTTCTGCTAGAAAGCTGAAGATGAAGAGGAACTTCATCTTTCAGCACGACAATGATCCAAAGCACACATACAAATCAACAAAAGAATGACTTCACCAGAAGAAGATTAAGGTTTTGGAATGGCCCAGCCAGAGTCCAGACCTGAATCCGATCGAACATCTGTGCGGTGATCTGAAGAGGGCTGTGCACAGGAGATGCCCTTGCAATCTGACAGATTTGGTGCATTTTTGCAAAGAAGAATGGGCAAATATTGCCACATCAAGATGTGCCACACTGACAGATTCCTACCCAAAAAGACTGAGTGCAGTAATAAAAGCCAAAAGTGCTGTAACAAAGTATTAGTTTAAGGGTGTGCATATTTATGCAAGCAGGTTATTGTAAGTTTTTTATTTTTATTTTGCCCCTTTAAAGATTTCTGTTTATTTTTCAATTGGGTTGTACAGGTTATAGGTCACATAACAAGTTGGAACAAGTTTTGAAATGATTTATCTTGGTCTCAGTTTTTACATCACAAAAACCTGGCATTTGAACAGGGGTGTGTAGACTTTTTATATCCACTGTACATCTATGGTATCAGTTAGGGCTGCAACGTTTGCTCGAATAATTCAATTACAAAAATTCAATTCAAAAGTTATGCTTCAACGCGTCGTTTAATGTAGCATTTCCGGTCTATATGACCTTCATCTGGTATGACCTTCTTCCGGTCACACTACATAAACAAGATGCTGCTTTGTTTAATGGTGCCATGTCAGAGCGATAGAGTGATGACAAAAAGGAAGAAAGTCAGAAAAAATGACAAAAAGTATCTCAAGTCTAGGATCATTTCAAGCTCAAACTGAAGGAAAACATTGTGCAGTGTGTACATGGTAAAGCCGAGCGGTGAGCTAGCATACTACAACGTCCATGTTACCGTATCTTGGCAGAAAGCAGAGTTTCCTATGGAAACATTTCCACGTGGTGGGCTGCCACCCTTGAAGTTATGTCGCCACGCTAGGGGTGTGCCATATCGTATCATTCACGATAATAGCGGTATAATTTTTGTTACTGGTGTAAAAATGAATGTTGCGATATTTGGGGTCTGTTACGCTGCCAACTGAAGTTATGCGTTACCATAGAAACGGGGGGGGGAAAAACAGCGCAAGAAGCAACGCTCTGTGCTTGGAACGTCTGCGTCTAGTTGTGAGGAAACAAGTTAGTTTTAAGGCTGTTTCAGACTGCTGCCTTCTTTAAAAAAAAAAAAACGGTGCAGCGATGCGGACAATCTGCCCGCATTTTTTCCTGCACGTCAACAACACGTCTTCAATTAAATGTTTTACTTCACCCTGAAAGGAGTGTTGTTGACGTCCGGATTCCGAAGTGTCCAGAGGTCCCTTGTGGCTGCTCCAGACTGATTTATTCAACCAACCAAAAGCAAAAAAAAAAAAAAGAAAAATCCATTAACAGCCCCAGGACTTCGTGCAATGGAGATTTCTAAAATGGGTAAACTGAGAGAAAGAGCGAGAGAAGGGAAGTCTTGTTTGGCGAAACAGCAGACAGGATGGCCAAATGATGAAATAATACTTTTAAATAATCCCACTCCCTCCCTGTTTTATTTAGGCCCTCTTCCTGACCCGGTGACATAACATAATAAATTAATTTAATTTAATATGTTAAAATGACCAAAATCCCCTAATGCCCCAGAGCATAGAAATGAGATGAAAACGGAAGTAATGTGGTGAATGATGTCTGTGGTTACGTTATACTGCTGTAGTTTAGTGTTTACACTTTTAAATGTAATAAGTAGGTTGCAGTAACCATAGCTAAATTGCTCTTACATTCATAAGGCAATGTTTCAGGACTGTTCAGATGTTTTAAGAAAAACCTTCATAATTTTCAAAACTACAGGCTCTATGTAGTCTGCTGTACCAACTTCACTCTCATCTGCTTGTTACTGTTCTCTCCTAAATTTGTTTTATTTTCTCATTTTTTAAACATCTTTTCATAAGGGTACTTTTTTAAAAATTTTGAATGTTTTTGGTGACAAATTCATGACCTTTTTCATGCACAACTAACTTTTTACCTAAAACCTCTTCCCTTGTGTTTTTATTCAGATTAAAATTAAGATTAGTCAATCACTTGTTTTAACTAGAAAAGCACTCATAGAGCGCATACCTCCACCAAGGCTCCTTCCGTTTCTCATGGATCACCTCCAAAATGTAATGGGCTTGTGTGTAGGCCTATCGCCACTTGTGGTGAAAATTGCATCCAAGTCTGTCCATTAGTTCTGGAGTTTTGTGGCTGACACACTGTGAGAAGAGCCTTGGCTGAGGTAGGCATTCCCAGATCATCCCCAAAATGTAATGGGTTCCTCTCTAGGCGAAGAGCCACCTCTGGTGAAACAGACAGACAAACAGACAAATGCCAGTAAAAGCATTGCCTCCTTGGCGAAGGTAATAAACTCAAGTGTTGCTGTTGTGTCCATGTCCTCCATCTCCAAACTCCCAGGCTGTGGGCGTTGCAATTCATCGCACAACCGCGTACAACCCACAGGCCCAATGAGTTATGCGAGCGTTTTCATAGATCACTGAAAGCAGCACTCAGGGCTTCACTGACGGATGCAAATTGGGTAGACAGGTTGGCGTGGGTTTTATTGGGGTTGCGCTCCGTGGCAAAAGAGGATTTGGAAGCTTCCCCGGCAGAGAGCTCGTTTTTGCGCAGCCCCTATGGCTGCCCGGGGAATTTCTGCCAAATAATCCCGCGCGGGTCAGCTGCCCGTCTCAGCTTTTGCAGCGTAGCGGAAACACAGGCACACTGCCAGGCCCGGCCCACCACTGTTTTCCGCGTGCTTTTGTGCCTAAAACTTTGAAGAACACGGAGTTCGTGTTCGTCAGACACGACGACCAGCGCCTGCAGACATGTTGAAAATGGCCCTATCTCACAATGTTAAAGAATCCTTTAAAAAATTCCTGGATCCAGACGGTGATCCGGATCATCCCCAGAATTCAATCATTTCTTCCTTGTACCATTTCCAACAATGCCTGAAGGTTTCATCGAAATCCATCCAAAACTTTTTGAGTTATCTTGCTAACCAACAGACAGACAGACAGACAAACAAACGCCGGCAAAAACATTACCTCCTGCGGCCTGCAGCCTGGCGGAGGTAATAATCAATAGATCAGTTGACTATTAAAATCCAAATTCATAATTTTCCTCCCAGTGGAAGGTTATAATTACATTTATAACTAGTTTGATACCTGTTATTTTAAAATGTTGGCCGACTAAAACTGTGGTGGTTTCTGGTTTCCAAAAACAAGGTGACCTAGGATGAAGTCAGATTCCCGGCCTGAATTTTTGTCCCAGTCCACCCCTTAGTGCAATTAAGATGTGGTGGTTTATATTTTCTGGTAATATAACTGCTCTTTAAAAACTGGAGAAGTAAGTGTTTTTACTGAATACGCTGAACACAATTAACGCTGGCCTGTGAAACTGTACTTTATAAATTTAAAAGAAAAAAACGTTATGGTATTGTGAAGATATGGTTATTGTGAAAATTCAGAGAAACATTGTGATATCATTATTGGGCCATATTGCCCACCCCTACGCCATGCCAAGGAAATATAAATTTAAGAAAAAATATGAAGGAATGACAGTCCACAAGTGCACACATGAACAATGTGCGTGACCATCATCCGCGCGGAGTTCAGAAGCGCCCCGCCCGTGTGACCGTTCCAGTCGGCAGGCAGAGTCTCTTTAGTGTCACTGTCCGAGAGAAGCATGAGCTTATTAAAGTACTTAATATTAATATTAACTAATTAATCAATTAATTAATAATTACTATTAATTATATTAATTAATAATTAATATTAATTAACAATTAATATTAATTAATAATTTATGCTATTATGAACCTGGCAAATTAAGATGACCGAAATTCACGAAGTCAGTGGCTTTAATCTGTCAACAGCCTTCAGCCAAATTAAACGTGCCAACATTTAGATTTCAAAATAAGGGAGGTTTTTCCAGATGTCTGGTTTGTGAGGAGAGTTCTAAAAAACTATAAATATATAAAAATATTTTAACTGAAATAACTGCATCTTTGGTAATTTAATTTAATTTATTTCATTAAATATAATTTTATTATTTTTTTTCTTTGAAATCAGAGTTAAATTATTGTTCTGTTCTGCCTCTACAAAATCATGGTCAAAAGTGTAAATTGTGTAAGAAAAAAAGTCAAAATTTTAGCACAATCTATTTCAAATTTATTAAAAAAAAACACAGTAATTTTATTTTTTTAAAATAGACAAAAATTAGCCATAAAATAATCCACAAATTTATAATAGTCTCAAATGTGCAAGAAAAGTCAATTTTACAAGAGGAAATTACAAATTTGAGGAAAATTGTTTCAAATTTAGATAAATTTACAGAGAAAAGTAGAAAACTATAAGAAAATTGTGATAAATTTTGGAGAAAAACCTCAAACCTTCAAGACCGAAGTTACTACTCAAGTTTTTAAGTGGTTACTTTTTGCATCCTTAACTGTACTAGAAATTTTTGGTTGTCTACTTCTAATTATTAATTTTATAGCACTGCTTTTACGTACATGAGTAGAATTTCTGGCTACTATACCCACCTCTGATCATATAATTTAAGTATGCATGAGTAAATTACTATTATGAATTTTTTCCCTTCCCTTTCCTACTCTTTCTCAAAGGAGAAAAAGAAACACTAGAATAAAAATACAAAAAAAAAAATACACATTTTTGTCATTTATGTAAATCATGACAAAAAACATCCTGCAGGACAAAATGTGACACTTATGGGGTACCCCCCCACAGCAGCCACGGACAAACACAGCGCTCGACTAGAGCAATTAACAGGACAGTGAGATGTGTGTGTTGAGATCAATAGGCAGCCTTCCTGTGCTTAGTTCAGGCACCAGCATCCTGTGGATATGTATGACGCAAATGCAAACATTCATGCTTCCTGCTCGCATTGTGGTACAAATGTCACATGTCTGAATGCATTTCCTTTGATGATAAAATGCCTTTGATGTATTGTCCGTTGCTGGGTATTTAAGTGGCTGAATTCATATGTTCACTCTCTGTTCTTCTTCTGACTGCTTCTGACTACAGCTCATGAGAGCCTGAGAGCGATCCCCAGCATGCTTATACAGCAGCTGGGGTGAGCTCCGTGATGGCGATGATTTGATCAATAAACTTCATTAAAACTCCAGACGCCGTGTCTTATTTTAACATCGCCACACTGGTGACCCCGCAGACGCACACGCTTTGTGCGACGCAACCTTCTGGTCTGGACAACCACGCTGGCGACCCGACGCTGAAAAGAACACGCTGCCAGCAAACGCAGCACCCGGCAGTGATTCTCCGACGACGAGCGAACGCAGCAGCCCGACTGATCTGCCCTTCCTTTCTGCTTCAGGGAGACTTTGACGCTCTTCGGAGACCACCCACGACCGGGAAAGCTAAGGAAATTTCATGGTGAGGTCTGCACGCCTAGATCGGCACATCCACGCTGGACCGGCCGCTCTCACGGCTCCTGACACACGATTCTGTGTCTCCATACGAGAGCGCACACACCTTGCCCTCTCTCCACGACGGCGGCCCATGGCCGACGGAGAACGCGTGGACCTGAACGCACCATGACCCGGCACGAGCGACGACCAACAGCCCGAACAGGGGACACAATCGGCGCCGACTGCGCAGATCTCCATCAAGCCCCCTGACCCTGATTCGCCTCGCGACAGCGGACCGGCCATGCACAGAAGCCTCGCATCAGAACAGCGCAGCTGGAAGGCACGTGGCCGCAGCGCGTGCCACGCACCAGAGACAAGCTGGCTCTACAGACTTATACATCATCCTCCGCCGCTGCACACGGCTCTTCAGGACTGCTCACACACCTGAAGCACACACGCAGCCCGCACACAGGATTTGGTGTAAGTCTCAGCCACGGCGCACGACGGGAATCCAGCCGTCAGCTGTCCCCGAGGGCTTTAGGGCCGCGAACGCACCTAAAGCCTAAACGCCAAGTCCCTCACATAGCTTCAGCTCCTGTTTTTCTTCATTGCCGGACTGAATCGCGAGAGGAATCAGAGACTAACTTTTCTTCCCACAGCCATGGACATCCCCGCCACTTGCTACCCCCACCCTCCTCCCTTCCCCGGCACAGACTTTCCCCGCAGTTCGCCACCAAAGCGGGACTACCGAGGTCTCAGCTCCCCGCTAAGCCCTCTGGGGGGGGAGTGTATGGGGTACCCCCCCACAGCAGCCACGGACAAACACAGCGCTCGACTAGAGCAATTAACAGGACAGTGAGATGTGTGTGTTGAGATCAATAGGCAGCCTTCCTGTGCTTAGTTCAGGCACCAGCATCCTGTGGATATGTATGACGCAAATGCAAACATTCATGCTTCCTGCTCGCATTGTGGTACAAATGTCACATGTCTGAATGCATTTCCTTTGATGATAAAATGCCTTTGATGTATTGTCCGTTGCTGGGTATTTAAGTGGCTGAATTCATATGTTCACTCTCTGTTCTTCTTCTGACTGCTTCTGACTACAGCTCATGAGAGCCTGAGAGCGATCCCCAGCATGCTTATACAGCAGCTGGGGTGAGCTCCGTGATGGCGATGATTTGATCAATAAACTTCATTAAAACTCCAGACGCCGTGTCTTATTTTAACATCGCCACACACTTGGTATTTTCTAACCTGTTTGTATACCACCATAGACAGAGACAGAAACTGAATTAGACAGGGCTCAGAAAGGGAAAGATGAGACACATGAGAGGAGCCAAGGAGAGGAAAGTATTCAGGCAGAAGGTCCAGGAGAGGTGAGAGCAGAGGGAGGAGAGAAGGATGACACCAGTAAAAAGTCCAAACACAGGACATCTGGGTGGGACCCCAGCTGGCCCAATATTCCAACATTCAAGTCTTGGTTGTACAATACTTCAAATGGTAAGTTACATATGCAAAGTTACTGTGCAAATTTTAAAAAAAGAAATAAATAGCATAAAATTAACATATTCTGGTCACAACAGTGTCATGTGCTTTCTGCCCCCCCGGAAAAATATGTTGCCACTGTGCCAAGGTCTTTAAGCCAGAGGAAACGCTGCAGAACGCATCCCACATCATAAACGGCTAGCGCACCCGAGACAAGGTACATGACTGAGATTTTAAATTAAGATAAATACAATGTAGTCAGCTATGCTAATTATACTTATATGGCCAAAGAACATATTGCCATCACTGCTAGCGGTGGCTACCGTTAGCAGCGTAATGCTATAAAACAAAACTTTTTGATGTAACGGTAAGGTTTAAAGCTACGTTCTATGCAATAAACATTGCAATAAGCATTGCAATAAATGTGTACCTGTGTTATTGAGTGTTTGGTACAATTACTATTGCTATTTAGGAAAGAACATTCCAGGCATGTTGGTCAATGCAAGTTTATTTTAAAAAAGTAACCAATTACTTGAGTAATCATCGATTAGGAGTGGTTGATTACTCAAGCCGTAAAATAGTCGTTAGCTGCAGCCCTAGTATCAATTTAAAAAGCCCACGTCATTTCTTTCTGTAGTTATCATGTTCACAAGATTTTGGGACAAGAGCACCATTTTTTTTTTTTTTTTAAATCGCGAGTGCAATATCCCCCACCTCTGTTTTCTTTGAAGATCCCAATATGTCACTGAAGGAGAGTCGTTTTCAACTTTTCTATGCAATTACTGGGGCAGAACCAAATTATGATAAGCCTATCATCCATGAATATACAACAAAAATAGCTGTATACAACCCTTAGCTGCAGGTCAGGATCCCAAGGTGAACCTGTGTAACGTTTGATAATACTAGAGAGCTTTACACGTCCTACCTATAGTAAGAGGACATGAGGAATGCTAACCTTGACCTTTAACAACCCATAGTCAGAGGTCATGGTGTAAGGGTGAACCTGTGTACCAAGGTTGGTGACTGTTGCGTTACATGTTCTATAGTAATACATCGAAGAGAATGTTAATGCTGACCTTTGACCTTTTGACCCTAAGCCTAAAGATGTATGTCAGGATCCCAAGGTGAACCTGTGTACCAAGTTTGGTGACCCCAGCTTTCTTTGTTATTGAGATATAGTTTATATGGCATTTTGACCTTGAACTTGTGATGCCAAACCCATAGTTCATAGTTCAGAGTGAACCTGTGTACCACGTTTGGTGACCCTAGCACTACTCACCTAGTAATGAAGCATAGGGAATGCCAACCTTGACTTTTGACCTTTTAACCCCAAACCCATAGTCACAGTTCAGGGTCACAGGGTGAACCTGTGTACCAAGTTTGGTGACCCTAGCTTTACTCATTCTATAGTAATAATGCAAATGGGATGTTAACCCTGACCTTTAACCTTTTGACTCCAAACCCATAGTCAGAGGTCAGGGTCTCAGAGCGAACCTGTGTACCAAGTTTGGTTACCCTAGCTTTACTCGTTCTATAGTAAAAGGGCATAGAGAATGCCAACCTTGACATTTAACCTTTTGCCCCGAAACTCCTGCAAAAATTATCTGATCAGAGCCAAAATAAAATATGCACATCATCAGTGTATATCAAACCCTGGTATCAACTTTTAAAACAATCAGAACAAAACTGTAGGAGGAGTTGGTTTCACAAATGTGGAACAGAAGGATGGAATGCCCATCTCATGACATAATCCCCCTTTGATTTTTGACCAGCAGGGGATAATAAAACTAATAGCCATGTAATTGCAAGGAGTTTAAGCAAAGAAAACAAATTCAAAGTGGAACAAATTTAGAGAAAATATCTGAGTGAAATAAAAATGTCCTAGCTTGAAAACTGTAGGAGGAGTTAGCCACACAAACCATGTTCCCTCTATTGAAGTTGCTTTCAAAAAATGCAAAGTTCTAAAACCTGTAATTTTCACAAAAATGATCCAAAAACAAAATTTTTGTAATATACGTACATATCTCCTATACATGTACAAACAGTGTGAAATAAAAAAGTTGTAGCTTGAAAAATGTGGGAGAAGTTTGCCAGACAAGTTGTACGGACAGATATAAAACGTCCCGTCCCGTCTTTAGAGATGGGCGTATAATAATTAAAAAAAAAAAAATAGTGTAAAGGCAGCCAGTGTCCAAATAAAAACTTTTGAAGACTTCCAGAAAGCATGGAGAACTATGGCTGAAGACCACATTAACAAATGACAAGCAAGTCTGGATCCTTGGTAGCAAAATAAAGACTTTTGCACAGTACTGCACAATACTACATATATAATGTGGAAAATTCTCTGTAGTTGAGGCTTTTATCAGCACAGTACCTTTCATAAAATTTCCTCATTAAATAACACTGAACCAAATACTAACTTAAGTGAATGCAGCACTGCCCACATTAGCTTTATAAACTTATAAATATTAGGAGGTCTAAGAAACTTACTGTAATCGTGGAGCAGCATTTCTGCCTAGACACAACTGTGTATAATTTCACAGTTTATATCCACATCTCACACATCCTCACTAAAAAGTACAGTTTTCAGTCAGCTATACAAATCTAGCAGATGTGTAAACACATATGGTTGCTTTTTCCTCTAGTGTCTTCTTAAAATCAACACACATACTACAGCTTTGCTCAATTTCATTACCACCAGTGTGTGAGATTACGAACGGGGGAGAAAAAAAGGCTTCGATTTGCTGTTTTGCACCACATGCCTCCAGGGTGTAGAACACACTGTAGCTATCACTGAAATTTGCAATATGATTCAGAGAAAAGAACATCTTACTTAGCATGACCTGGAGGGCATAAAAAAGCATCACCATTTGCAATGCAAAGAGTCTTTGCTCTTGTCTTTTGCTTTCCAAACAAATCTGAGCTGCTTTCAATGTCTGACTCCATCAACAAAAATAAGATCTTAAGACAACTGAATACCTAGAAAGCAAATATATATGTAAATCCACTAGGAAAAATACAATAATCAAAAATCAGCTCACTAACTGCCTTCCATGCAATCTTCAGCCAATGCCACATCTGTCACTTGGGTGTGGTCAGAAGGAGTTTAGTGAGTGGATAGATGTTTACAAGTATAACCAGCCCATGTATAGCTGATCTTTTATGTGTACTAATACTACATGTAATTGTTTAAGGTTAGGGCTGAATCAATGCATGAACTCCATGGCACTGTTCTCATAAATTCACATTTGATCATATCTGATCCAGTGCTGAAAGGAACTGTTTTATTACAGTACATCCGGAAAGTATTCACAGCACTTCACCTTTTCCACATTTTGTTATGTTACAGCCTTATTCCAAGATGGAATAAATTCTTTTTTTCCCCTCAAAATTCTACACACAATACCCCATAATGACAACATGAAAAAAGTTTTTTTGAGATTTTGGCAAATTTATTAAAAATAAAAAACAAAGAAATCGCATGCACATACGTAAGTATTCACAGATTTTGCTCAATACTTTGTTGATGTTCCTTTGGCAGCAATTACAGCCTCAAGTCTTTTTGAACATGATGCCACAAGCTTGGCACACCTATCTTTGGGCACTTTGGTCCATTCTTCTTTGCAGCACCTCTCAAGCTCCATCATGTTGGATGGGAAGCGTCGGTGCACAGCCATTTTCAGATCTCTCCAGAGATGTTCAATTGGATTCAAGTCTGGGCTCTGGCTGGGCCACTCAAGGACATTTACAGAGGTGTCCTGAAGCCACTCCTTTGATATCTTGGCTGTGTGCTTAGGGTCATTGTCCTGCTGAAAGATGAACCATTGCCCCAGTCTGAGGTCAAGAGCGCTCTGAAGCAGGTTTTCATCCAGGATGTCTCTGTACATTGCTGCATTCATCTTTCCTTCTATCCTGACTAGTCTCCCAGTTCCTGCCACTGAAAAACATCCCTACAGCATGATGCTGCCACCATCATGCTTCACTGTAGGGATGGTATTGGCCTGGTGATGAGCGGTGCCTGGTTTCCTCCAAACATGATGCCTGGCATTCACGCCAAAGACTTCAATCTTTGTCTCATCAGACCAGAGAATTTTGTTTCTCATGGTCTGAGAGTCCTTCAGGTGCCTTTTGGCTAACTCCAGATGGGCTGCCTTGTGCCTTTTAATAAGGAGTGGCTTCCATCTGGCCACTCTGCCATACAGGCCTGATTGGTGAATTGCTGGAGAGATAGTTGTCCTTCTGGAAGGTTCTCCTGTCTCCACAGAGGACTGCTGGAGCTCTGACAGAGTTTATTTATTTAGCGAATGCAAAGTCCTTAAGCCAAGCAGTTGCCTCCTGGTTTGCTGTATGGAGGGTGTGTAATCCTCCTTCCAGTCTTTGGAGCGGGCAAGCCTCTATGATGTGTTCCATTGTTTGCTCCTCTCCACATGCGCACAGTGGGCTAGGGCTACTGCCCCATCTGTAAAGGCTGGCCAAGCAGGGGCCATGTCCAGTCCTGAAGCGATTGAGTGTAGACCACTGTCTCCTTGGGAGGTTGGTGCCCGGGACCTGTTGGTTGGGGTTTATCACCAGCTGTTTGTTTGGGACCTCCTTGGTCTCCCATTCCTCTTGCCAAGCTGTCTGGATGGTAAAGTCAGCTGGGGGAGGGTTTTTCCAAATCGGCCGTCTGGATGAAAGTCGGGCAGTGGGTGGAGTGTAGATATCTGCATGGATTGGTAAGTGAGGAGAATCTTTAACTTTTTGGAGCATCCTTTGAGTTAATGCTGCTCGCCGGATGTGTGGAGGGGCTATGTTTGACAGTACAGAGAGCCAGGGGAGTGGTGTTGAGCGGATTGTTCCAGTTATAGTTCTCATGGTTGTGTTGAGCTGGGTGTCTACATGGTGTGTGTAAGATGACCTGGACCAGACAGGGGCACAATATTCTGCTACAGAGTATGAAAGGGCCAGTGCTGAGGTGCGCAGGGTGGAGACTGCCGCCCCCCATTTTGCACCAGCGAGCTTGCAGAGCAGGTTGTTTCGTACCTTCACCTTAGCAGCCGTCCCCTTTAGATGTTCCTTGAAGGATAAGGTCCTATCAAGGGTCACTCCAAGATAAGTTGGATTTGGGGCATGCTTAAGCTTGAGTCCGTTCAGGTGGATGTTTAGTTCTCTGGCAGCTTTTGCATTGTGGAGATGGAATACACTGGAGACGGTTTTTGCTGGGCTTGGTTTTAGGCGCCAGATTTTGCAGAACTGGTCCAGTTTGGCAAGATCTTCCGTGAGCACCCGTTCCAGTGGTTCAAAGTCTGGTGCTTGGAATGCCAAACAGATGTCGTCTGCATAGGTGAATTTGCGGGATTTTGTAGTAGGCAGGTCGTTTATGTAGAGGTTGAACAGAGTTGGAGCTAGAACTGAGCCTTGTGGGAGTCCGTTTTTCTGCATTCTCCATGCACTTGTCTTCTGACTGAGGTGGACTCTGAACCTTCGGTTGGTCAGCAGGGTTTTTATAATTGCTGTTGCCCAAGCAGGGATCGCCTTTATAAGTTTCAGGAGGAGGCCTTTGTGCCAGACCGTATCATAGGCGGCTGTAAGGGGGGCAATGGATCAGCGTTCTCGTCGCGCCCTCCGCCAGTACCCGGGCTCGCCTGGGGAAGCTAATGATCCTACCAGCAGACTAAATTCGAAGAGACGACGCCTCTGTGCCAAGTCAAAGAAGAATCCTAGTCACAGTCCTAAAGCCGAAAGTCTGACAGAGTGACCATCTGGTTTGTGCTCTGACATGCACTGTCAACTGTGGGACCTTACATAGACAGGTGTGTGCCTTTCCAAATCATGTCCAATCAACTGCATTTACCACAGGTGGACTCCAATGAAGCTGTAGAAACATCTCAAGGATGATCAGTGGAAACGGGATGCAACTGAGCTCAATTTTGAGCTTCATGACAAAGGATGTGAATACTTATGTACATGTGATTTCTTATGAGTTTTTTTTTTATTTTTAATAAATTTGCAAAAATCTAAAAAAAAAAAAAAAAAAAAAAAAAAAAAAAAAAAAAAAAAAAAAAACTTTTTTCCCACATTGTCATTATGGGGTATTGTGTGTAGAATTTTGAGGAAAAAAATGAATTTAATCCCTTTTGGAATAAGGCTGTAACATAACAAAATGTGGAAAAAGTGAAGTGCTGTGAATACTTTCCAGATGCACTGTAAATAGTTAAAAATAAAGTGAAAAATAATGTCACATTTTGAGCAAAACACAAAACATTTTGGTGCAACATTCTAAGTTGAATTTTTAAATCAAGGATTTTTGAAATGGTACTTTGCATTTTGGGCAAGTATGAATTCAGTAAGTCACTGAAGTGACAATTATTTTGACAAGGAGGGGAGATGACAATTCTGCTATCAGTTTGTCCATTTTGTCTCGGTTTTCACATGCTCTAAATAAAAACAGATTTGACTTAAAGCAGTACTAAGATTTTCTCCTTAAAACAATGTTCCCATTTTTTATTACATCATAAGGGTCCTTTCACAGTAACCTAGGCCACCTGTGTGTCATGGGGTCCAACTTTCAAGTACAGTTTATACTAGAGAACCCAGTTTGTATCAAAACTTTAGACCATCTGTTTACTGAAAAATGAGAAATAAAGGCTGCAGATAGCACTGTGATTGCAGGGTAACACATCTAAGTTCAGTCAGTGTAAAAATACAGAACATTGTGTAGGAGTGGGCATGTTTGGACAGAAGGTTTCTGATGATTCACTTGTTAGCCAGGTTGAATGTAATATGCAAGAATAGAGTTTTCCTGTGTAGGCCTTTATTATCTCTTGGCTATCAAAAGAAAACAATGTGACTTGCACATTTTCTTGATGAAACATAGTCCTCTGTATCGGAGAGGACATTTTGGATGGAAAATGTATAGCAGTGAAACTGATTAAAAAACACACACGCACACTTGGTCAACAGTTATTATTGACTGCTAAAACTTTTTGAGACATACTGTGCAATTCATACAGCAGGACATAATTCCTGGTCACACATTACTGTAGTAGTGACTGGCAATTCATGCAAGTGTTACTTTAGAATGCGACACTGATTTCCATCCAGTAGTCGTGCACTTTAGATTGTAGTGACACAAGTTACTGACAGAGGTCCCTGAAACTTTGCATGATCTTAACCCAGGATGGGATTTTCAAAATACAGAAAAAAAAGCACCAGGCATACACAGTGTAAAATAAGGGTAATGGCTAATATACAAGTTAAAACTGGTGGCCTGGACTTCCGGGAAGATGGCGGAGAGACATAACACTTAAACAAAGAGCTCTCCCTAGCCGGATTAAAAATCATCGGTAAATGGCCAACTCGACATAAACGAATCAATAAACTAAGGGATGAAAACACGAAGGAACCGGGCACAAGGACAAAAACAGGGTAAAATTGAAGAATTCCTCTCCAACAACGCAGGAAAAACCGCTGTACGCAAAGCCCAAAAAAACGAGATGTCCACAGCAGTGAAAATGGAGGACGCCAGACTCGACAACATGAACGCTGGCATCGCCAGTTTGGGTGAAGAGTTGAGAGAATTCAAGCGACAGCTACAACAGGATTTAGCGGCTCTTAAGGAGGAACTGAAAAAAGAAATTAAGGAGGAAATCATGGACCTCCGAAGAGAAATGGAGCGTAAATTAACGGAAAACATGGAGGAGCTGCGCTCCCAGCGGGCGTGTATGACAGAAGCGCAGACCCGAATTTCGGAACTAGAAGATTGGAAAAGCGAGGCAAACGAACAACTACCGACCCTGACGACGCAAACGCAGAGGATGCAGGAGAAAATAAACGACTTGGAGAGCAGATCCCGACGAAGCAATATGCGCATCTTTGGAATTCCGGAGGGCATTGAAGGCAACTCGATGACAAAATTCATGGATCAGTTCTTAAAAAAAGAACTGGAAATACCCGGAGAAACGGATCTGCAGATTCAACGGGCGCACAGAACACCGGCACAGAACCCGAAAACAAACTCTCCACCCAGGTCAGTTGTGGTAAACTTTGTGAAATATGACATAAAGGAAAGAATCCTGACGCAAGCATGGAAAAAAAAGATACGAATCGGCGACAAACAGGTATTTTTTGACCATGACTACCCGACAGAAATCGTGCAGCAGCGGAAGAAATATGCCAATATTAAAAAAACGCTGAAAGAGAAAAAAATTAGATTCCAAACGCCGCTAACGAAAATGAGGATTCATTGGGAGGAAGGCACAAGAACCTACAACACGGCCGAAGAGGCAGCACGGGATATGATGGAGCGGGGCCTTGAGGTGAGCGTGCCGAAGGAGACGGCTGGAGCAGCGGCGGCCCTGAACGCACCACGACAGACGGAGTGGAGACGAGTGAACGGCGGAAGAAGGGGGAGAGACGTAGAGCAGCGGGCCCAGGACAAGCTACAAGGCTTTCAACTGAAAGCCTAGATCATAACAAAGATTAAGAAAGGCACAGAAGAAATGAAGGCCAAGAAGACAAGGTAAAAGAGAAACAGACGGCTAGGAGAGGTTTAAGTGATATTTGTTGGACATTTCTAGACTTATGACTATTACTTTGATAGTAATTAGAAGTCTAGGGAGGGCCCTTCACTCTGTGAAGACAAACCCCCCACCCACCAACAGGGACCAGTGGGCAGAAGAAAGGCCCAAAGTACGGAGGTCGAGTTTTTTTTAATGTGTTTTTATATAAATATGTGTTATTTTTGTTGTTAAAGGGGCTAGGAGCACAAGTTAAAAAAATGGAAAAACATGAATATGGGTAAAAATCTTAAGATAATGACACTAAACGTGAATGGTCTGAACTCACCTGTTAAAAGGGAAAGAATAATAAGAAAATTCAAGAAGGAAAAAGCTTAAATTATATTTATGCAAGAGACACATTTGAGCAAGGCAGAACATGTGAAACTAAAGAGATTTGGCTATAAGAACTCCTACTACAGTTCATTTAAGGGAGGAGCAAAAAGGGGGGTTATGATACTAATCTCAAACAAAATACAATTTGAAAGTGAACAGGAAATCCAGGATAAAGAAGGCAGGTATGTAATAATAAAGGGAAGAATAGATGGTATGCAGATCACATTAGTGAACATCTATGCCCCACCAGAAAGTGACAAGGGTTTTTTTCAACATCTGTTTGATCTCATAGCAACACACAGTGAAGGAGTCCTAATTTGTGGAGGAGACTTAAATGCTGTCATGGATCATGAAGTTGACACAACAAGTGTTAAGAAGACAAAAAAACATGTAACAAAGTTCATAAGAACCTCACTGGCAGAAATGGGTATGGTAGACATATGGAGGGACCTACACCCACTCGAAAAAGACTATACACATTATTCAGCAGTCCATAAAGTACACTCTAGAATAGATTACTTCCTTATGAATGAAGGTGACAGACACAGGGTGAGAAATTGTTGGATTGGAGGGGCAGAAATATCAGATCATAATCCTATATACATGGAAATATATTTAAACAATAGAAAACGACAAACAACATGGAAACTTAACATAGGACTGTTAAATGATGAGAAAATGAAAGAAAGAATAAAAATAAACATAAACGAATATATCCAAGAGAATGACAATGAAGAAGTGGACCCAACAATACTATGGGACACACTAAAAGCCGTGTTAAGGGGTAAATTGATTGTTGAAACAGGAAAAGCAAATAAGACTAAGCTGGAAGCATATGAACAAAGATGTGAGAGACTAAGGGAATTAGAACGTAAACATCAAAGCACAAATGATCCAAAAATATATCAAGAAATTAAAGAAGAAAAAACAAAGATAAAAGAAACACAAATGGATGAAATTGAAAGGAAAAATAGATATCTAAAGCAAAAATATTATGAAACGGGGCCAAAAGCCACAAAACTGCTGGCAAAACGGTTAAGAAAACAACAAACAATGAATAATGTATACAAGATTAAAGACCCCACCACAAATAAAACCACAGTTAACCCAGAAAACATCGAAGAAATTTTCCATAATTTCTACCAAGAACTATACTCGCAACCTGAAGAAACAAATACTAAAGATATCAAAAAATTTCTAGACACATTGGACTTGCCATCAATAGGAAATCAACAAAATGAAAAACTAACAGCAGAAATAACAACACAAGAGATCAGAGATGTGATTAAGTCACTTAAAAATGGTAAATCACCAGGTAGTGATGGATACCCATCTGAGTTTTATAAACTGTTTATAGAAGAACTCATGCCACAACTCCTAAAGTCATTTAATTGGACGCTGAACAACAACAAAATACCTCCAACATGGAACGAAGCAATCATTTCAGTTATTTTAAAACCAGGGAAAGATAAAGAACAATGCGGAAACTATAGACCAATCTCTTTATTAAATGTAGATTATAAAATATACACAACAATTATATGTAAACGAATAAAGACATTCTTGACGGAATTGATAGAAGATGATCAAACTGGATTCATAGAGGGACGCCAAACACATGACAATATCAGGAGAACAATACATATAATTAACCAAATACATAAAGAAAAGAAAAGCGCAGTAATAATGAGTTTAGACGCAAAAAAAGCATTTGACAGGGTTAACTGGAAATTCCTATATAGTGTACTGGAGCGCTTTGGATTTAACGAAAAATCAGTACAATGCATAAGGACGCTATATCAAGAACCTGTGGCAAGAATCAAGATAAACGGTAGCTTAACAGACAAAGTAAATATACAAAGATCAAC
The DNA here is from genome assembly GCA_020510985.1 of Pholidichthys leucotaenia. Taxonomy (NCBI): domain Eukaryota; kingdom Metazoa; phylum Chordata; class Actinopteri; order Cichliformes; family Pholidichthyidae; genus Pholidichthys; species Pholidichthys leucotaenia. The sequence goes on from CM035843.1 coordinate 258,138,377, forward strand.
TAGGCAGGGATGCTGCTTATCGCCCACCTTGTTTGCTCTGTTCATAGAACCATTGGCTCAAGCGATACGACAAAATAAGAAATTAAAAGGTGTAACAATAAAGGGGGCGGAACACAAGATTGGGCTATTTGCAGACGATATTATAGTTTACCTTGAACAACCAGATAAATCAATAATGGAAATGATGAACTTGATAGAAAATTTTGGAAAATTATCAGGATACAAGATAAACATAACAAAAACACAAGTACTGACATTCCACTATAACCCTCTAAACCAGATAACTGATAAGATCAAACTAAACTGGAAGCAAAAAGAAATAAAATACCTTGGAGTGAACATACCTAAAGACCTAAGCAAAATATATAAAGCAAACTATGATAGGTTGGAACAAGAAATAAAAAAAGATATTGATAGATGGTCAATCTTAAATATGGATCTGAATTCAAAAATTGAGACAGTCAAAATCAGCATACAACCTAGATTACTTTACCTCTTCCAGGCTATACCAACAGAGATTCCAGATGCCCAATTCTCAAAGTGGGACAGGATGATATCGAGATTTGTTTGGGGAGGTAAAAAACCAAGAGTGAAATATAAAACCCTCCAATTACCAAAAGAGAAAGGAGGCATGGGCCTACCGAGTCTAAAGGAATATTACTACTCAGCACAAATAAGATATATCATATGTTGGTGCGACGAGGGATATGAGGCAAAATGGAAAGAAATGGAAAAGGAAATTGAGGGACTCCCAGTACAAAGCATAATAGGGGATAAAGATGCATATAAGCAAATCAAACAAATAGACCCAATCACTAAATTTACTTTAGAACTGTGGTATAAAATAGTACAAAAATATAATATAAGGGAAGACATAAAACTATTGAAATGGGTAGCATTTGACAGTCAGTTTGAACCGGCAAAACAAGATAGGGGATACAAAAATCTGGTGAACAAGGGAATCACAGCATGGGGCAATATCGGAAAAAAAGATCTCGGGAGCTTTGTAAATATCAGGAGAAAATTTAAATTAGAAAGATCGGAATTTTTCAGATATCTGCAGATGAGAGATTACTATATGAAGAAGATTAGGCATAACCTCCAAACAGATGTGAACGAGATTATACAACTTATTTTAAGCTCATATGCAGGAAATAAAATAAGAATTATTTCAAAACTATATCAGAAACTTATGACAAACAATCATACAAGTAACTATATAAAGGAGAAATGGGAGAAAGAGCTCAATTTAAACATAACAGAAGAAAGCTGGCAGGAAATGTGGAAAACACAACACACATCAACAAATTCAAGGGCATGGAGGGAATTTGGATGGAAAAACCTGATTCGCTTTTTCATTACACCACAGATTCAAGGAAAATATACAAATACCCAATCTTTATGCTGGAGGGGATGTGGGGCTCAGAATGCAGACCACTCACATATGTTTTGGAAATGCTACAAAATATCATCATTTTGGAAATCTATGCATGTGACAATACAGAGGATATTAGGATATAATATACCAATGAACTGTAACCTGATGTACTTATGTGATCTTAAAAAAGACAGTGTTATACAGGCTGAGGACAGATATCTAGTTAAAATCTTGTTGATTGCATGTAAAAAAACTATCACAAAAAAATGGCGATCAGAAGTTCTTCCTGACCAAGAACAATGGACTGACATTGTTGAGGACATACGTATGATGGAAAAACTAACATATCGACGAAGAATGCAAGAAGGAATATGGGAGAAAAAATGGCGGAAATGGACACACTACAAAGTGCAACAACGAGGCAGAAATTGAAAGAATAACCAAAGACACTGAAAAAACCAGAAGAATTAAGAGATGGAAACTAAAAACTTGATGCTCCAACATTTGTCCCCCCCCCCTTTTATTTTTTATTTTTTTTTATTTTTTATTTTTATTTTGTTTATTTTTTTTTATTTTTCCCTACCCTAACCCCTTTGTTTTTTAAATGTAGAATGTGATCTGAATGCATTATATATGATGAAAAATGAATAAAAATCTAAGTTACAAAAAAAAAACTGGTGGCCTATGTTACTGCGAAATGACCTATAACAACAAAATGAAAATAAGTCTATGAAACACTCTTACATTACAAGTAGAGATGTACCAGTGTCGCTATTGGGTATGAGTTTTGTTTGTTTTTTTAACTTAACTCTTACTGGCAAATTTGCACCGATACGACGTTCTGATATTACACTGATACCTATATAAAATGTTCCAATTACTATTTTTTCACTGTTCCTTGAAGGATGAGTAGACCAGTGCAATAGGAATGTCAGAAGGGTGGCTGTACTTTACAGCGAAGGATGAGGAGTACAAAAAAGGATGAATACTGAGAGGAAAAATGTTTTTATCTAGTACTGGTATCAGTGCATATTCAATCTAAAGTACTTCTGCTGATAAAGTGGTATTGGAGGCTTGTATTTTGAAATGAGTACTACTACTTTGGGCACAGAGCAATTCATTTAATAATTCTGTAAATCACTGAAGTGTCAACATACTGAGAAAAATAGCATTAACTAAATTATCTGAGCCACATCAATTGGGCCTAATGTTCATGTGACAATTATATCACAAGGAGCTAAAAGGGAGGTGTACAAAATGACAATGAGAACAAGATTCTAGGATTATTATTTTTGGATGAGGTGTCTAAGAAGCCAACATTCAGAAGGATGGGGGGTAGATTTTGGAGGTTAAACAAAGGGAAGGTGAAGTGGTGACCTTTGATTAGCACTAACCCCAGGCAGGAAGGTGAAGAAGTTGTACTTCTGGTTGTTAATGACATTCCTGGGGTACCTCTGCTCCCTCTTTTCTGGGTGGCCGAGCCACACAGTTCGGGGACGGAAGTCACCCATGCCACAACATCTTGACCATGGGCAGCACCTATGAGGAGGATGTAAAGTAAAGTTAAGTTCACTTTTTTGTCTTTCTGACTGGTTCTACATGCTGAGGAACACTAGTAGAACACTCAGAAAAGGTTAGCTGTATGTTTTGCTCTCTTTACAGTAAATTCTCCACCTTGGTTAATTTGTCGCTTACTGCAGCCAAAGCCCAAAGAACATACAAGGATACAAGGCAAAAGGTCCCTGCCCATTGATCTCAGACAGACTGTAACTCACAAAATAAATATTAACTTTACACGGAAAAGAGGAGCTACTCCCTTTACTCCACCAAGACAAAACATCTTATCATAATCAGCTAAGAGTTCACAAGCCTTCAAATGGAGATCAAGACCATTACAAAATATATAAAGGGCCAAGTATACACAAAATATGCAACTTTTGGGGCAGATTAATCATTGGCTCTTCTGCATCAAGGTGCATCACCACCACCTACTTTCTTGGTGTAATAAAGAGAATGTAAGAGCCATTACAAAACGGAGGAAAGTGAATGCATAAGCTCATTAGAACAATACTACTATCACCGTTCAAGCTGTCTATTGCAATATGCATAATGCACACACTGATATTGCGATAATAATAAAATTTCAATATATTGTGAATATATGTGAATATTGTGTATCCTTTTCAGGTTTAGGTATGACTGCAATGACCCCTTCTCTCCAGGAGGGGGGATTTCCCCTGTGTGGAGGACATAGTTAAATGTTTTCAGGAGGAGAGGAGATAGTTGCTGTTTAAAGGTTTTGTACCACTCTGCTGTATAGCCATCTGCTCCTGGGGATTTGTTAGCCTTAAGTTTCATAATTGCTTTTTCTAATTCTTTAGGTTGTATTTCTGGCAGTAGTTTTTTATTTTGTGACCCAGTAAGTTGGGGAAGATTTAATGTATTTAGGAAGGCTTCGGATGCGTTTTTGTCTTTTTTGCGGGAGTACAAATTCTTGTAGTAATTCTCGAAGCTTTTAAGAATTTCCTGAATTCTAAATTTTATTTCCTTTGATACTGGGTCTCTGATTTTGTAGATTGCTCTCTCCGTTTGTTGTTTCCTCAATTTATAGGCTAGTAATTTTGCCGATTTGCTACCTGTTTCATAGTATTTTTGTTTCAGAAATGTAGGTTTCTTCTGGATTTCTATTGTATAGATCTCGTTTATTTGTTTTTTAATTTCCTTAATTTTGAGCGAGTCATTAGAATGAGTGTTGTCTTTGTGCTCTTTTTCTAGTTTCTTAAAAAGCGTACCTGTGGTGGTCGTGAAAAAAAAAGATATTATATTGAGCCCCTGTCTCACGTTCTAGTTCAAGTTTAAGTTCAAGTTCAAGTTCAAAGCAATGTGATATAAATCCATTGCTGATGTGCTGGTTCAGCTATGTCAGCAAAACATGGGTGCAGCCATACTAGCGGCTACATGGCCTGCCAGGACGCTTCCTGTGACGTAGTAGCGTGGATACCGCGATCTGGATCAATATTGGCTGAGCCTGGAGTGCCCGGATGAGCAATGGCTTCCGGGATATTCAAATTCAAATTCAAACGTTTATTTCAAACTCAGGGTTCATATTAAATGCAGAACTAAAACGAGTAGAAAATAAATAAATAAATGCTTAAATTCAGCGGGTCGTCTCGTCTGATCTGAGGTCGTAATGGCCGCCAGACGGCAGATGATTGGATCAATATTGACTGAGCCTGGAGCGCCCGGATGAGCAGTGGCTTTCGGGATATTCAAATTCAAATTCAAATGTTTATTTCAAACTCAGGGTTCATATTAAATGCAGAACTAAAACGAGTAGAAAATAAATAAATAAATGCTTAAATTCAGCGGGTCGTCTCGTCTGATCTGAGGTCGTAATGGCCGCCAGACGGCAGATGATTCGGCTCCTCCCTCGCCGCTATACAGAGCAGCAGACACTTGGCGCTCTTGTAACAACAAAAACATAAAATGCGATATGGATATCGCAACATGGCGGAATGTAAAGCCTTTGGATGTCTCAATAATAAGCGAAAAAACAAAGATAAACACTTCTTTTGTGTACCCAAACCCAGCTCACCTTGTCAGAAGATCGTAGCGGAAAAGTGATTGCGCAATCTCGGTACAGGGCACAGACGAATCCTTTCAGACGAAATTGCGTTGTGTGTGAGGACCACTTCGTCACTTTCACCCTCAGAAGACCTTTCTGGCTCAAACCTGTAGCCATGTTGGACGAATTCTTCCTCAGAGTCCGACAATTCAGCCATAATAGAATAAAAACACTCACAACAGCACCCTAGTCGCTCATACAGACGGGAGTATTGACTTTTCAGTGTCAACGAAATGACGTCACATCCGCATGTGTCATGGCTGCGCGCAGAGTTTTCATTGGCTGGCCATGCCTGCGGTCGTATTTGCATATTTCTCTGGTGGTATATGGCTGGCAATAATTATTTAACCAAATAACGAATACTTTGCCTAATGTTTTCAAGTTGAATGCGTTTAGACGACCACCACAGGTACGCTTTGTTCTGACTCTAACGTGATTAGTTTTTCTTGTCTCAGTTTCTTTTGGAGTGCCAGTTTTGCGATAATCTTTCCCCTTATTACAGCTTTGCATGCGTCCCACAGTATTAAAGGGGATACTTCTCCATTATCATTTTCTTCCAAATATCTAACTAACTAACTAACCTGCACTTATATAGCGCTTTTCTAGAATATCTGATTCCAATTCATCTTTCAGTGGTCCTTTCAGCACATTTGAATTTAACCTCCAAGAAAATGTATTATTTGTGTATTTTTGGATATTTAAGTCCATATAGATCGGACTGTGGTCAGAGAGAGATCCATCAGTCCTATTTTACATGTTTTTACTCTTCCAGTGTCTCTATTAAACATAAAAAAAAATAGTCAGTCCTTGAGTATGATGAATGTGGTGATGAGTAAAATGTATAATCTTTTACACTGGGGTTGAATTCCCTCCACACGTCACAGATTCCCATTTCTTTTAGTAGCATCCGAGTTCTTCTACTTTGAGTGTTATTTTGATGTGGAGAATTAACTGATGCATCCCAGTATGGATTCAGTCTTAGATTGAAGTCTCCACCACATATCACTAAACCTTGGGCTTTAGTTATCATTAGGTCAAATACATTTTTATAAAATTTCCAGTTAGCCCCTGGAGGTGCATATACATTCAGCAGGGTGATATCTTCTCCCTCTAGCCGACCAAGTACCATGCTAAATCTCCCTTCTTTATCTTTGTGTTCTGAATTTTTTTCAAATATAATTTTGGTTGAGATCAATGTCACTACCCCCCTCCTCCTCCCTGACTTATATGAAGATGAAGAGATCAGTTTAAACCCTTGTCTATTAAGTTTAGTGTGCTCCAAGTCTGTTAGGTGGGTTTCCTGTAAAAATATTATTCCTGCTTTGTCTTTTTTTCCATTTTGCCTAGAATCTTGGATCTTTTAACTGGATTCAGGATCCCTTTTACATTATATGAGATTATTTTGGTTGCACCCGGTTTCTCCATTGTGTTGTCTTATTTAGTATAACAGTGTGGTGGCCCTCTTTTATGCTACTCAGAAACTGAAAGAACATTAAGAACATAAAAAACATTAAGAACATAGTATATAAAACTTTAAAACAAAAAACTGTCAAAAGATCTTCCTGAACTGAGGTCTTTTTAGCGGCCTTAGAAGAGCCTTGATGGTGCATTGGCTCTGAGGGAAATTCCTCAAACTTTGTTACGTGCTGAGGGCCCTCTCTTACCCCTGTAAGTTGTCCCATGTTTTTAACGTGAATTTCAGATCCCAATCCGAACTTGTAATGATTTTTTATTTATTTATTTATTTTTTTTTTTTATGCCTATACCCTATGAAATTGTGCACAACCTCCCACCACCATCACAGCAAACAATCACGGTAATACAGTATTTGTTAGTGTGGAGAGTTCACGTGGTTCATTTTCACATTTCTATTTTAACAAGTTTTTTGGGGTTTTTTTAAGACTTATTTGTTTCTAATATTATGACTGTTCCATGAAATGTTTTACCACTTCATATTTGCTGATTCTGCATCTCTTTTAATGTTTGTTACCTTGTAGGAGGGGGGTTGGATGCACAGACTGACTAAAAATATTGTTATTTCCTCCTGAAAGCGTCCAGTTTTTCCTTATAGCCCTGGCGCTGGGTTTCCCGCTGCTGGCCTGTGGATTTTGAGGGTCTCTGTGTGCACCATGCTTGAGCCTTGATTCTTTCGGTCGGGTCTGCTGCGGGTTTATACACCGTTACCGGGAGCCCTCTTCTCACCATATCCCTGGTCGCTTCTTCCGCCGAGTTATAGACACGTCTCTTCTCGGTAAAAAACCCTCAGCTTCGCCGGAAATAGAGTTGGAAAGTGCAGTTTCTTCTCTCATAGTACCTTTTTAGCGTCGTTGTATTCCCGACGCTTTTTAAGGACTTCCGGGGCGTAGTCATGCTCCACAAAAACTTTTCTTTCTTGGTGCATAAATCCTTTTTTCTGCCAAGCCAGTCTCAAAACCTCTTCTTTTGTTCTGAAGTTGGAAAACTTCACCACCACCGATCATGGGGGAGCTTCCGCCGACGGCCTTGGGGCTAATGAACGGTGCGCCCTTTCTATTTTCAAATCGGTGGATTGGGGAATTTCCAACTTCTCTCTCAGTATGGATTCCACACATGCAGCCATTGTGGTGAGCATGCAGCCAGTACACCTCCAACCTGTTCACGTTACTAATCGTTTTTCCCCGCTCAGCGACACACCCGCTGAGGAAAAAACTCTGATCATTGGCGACTCTGTAGTCAGAAACGTGAACCTAGAGACTCCAGCAGCCATAGTCAAATGCATTCCTGGGGCCAGAGCAGGCGACATCGAGTCAAATTTGAAAATGCTGGCTAAAAGTAACTGTAAATACTCCACAATTGTTATTCACGCTGGCATTAATGACATCCGTCTCTGGCAGTCGGAAGTCACAAAACTTAATGTAGAATCGGTGTGTGACTTTGCAAAAACGATGTCTGCCTCTGTAGTATTCTCTGGGCCGCTCCCCAATCTGACCAGTGATGACATGTTTAGCCACTCGTCATCCTTCAACCACTGGCTGTCTGTGTGGTGTCCTGCAAATGACGTGGGCTACATTGACAATTGGAGCTCATTTTGGGGAAAACCTGGTCTTATGAGACGAGACAGCATTCATCCCACTTTGGATGGTGCTTCTCATTTATCTAACAATCAGGCATCTTTTTTATCCAAATTTCCAAAACCTTGACTACTCAGAGTTGGGACCAGGAAGCAGAGTAGCAGTCTTACACGCCTCTCTGCAGCTCCTTTTCATCCGCCACCCCTCAACTTAGCCCCTGTCTTCCCCATCAGAGAATCATTGTCTGCTCCCTCCAAAGTAAATGAAAATATAATATATAAGCATCCCAAAGTGATTAAGCAAAATATTGGTAAAACTCAAATTAAATATAAAGCCTCTAAACTGAATGATTTGGCCTCTGTTCCTCCTCATAATTTAAAAATTAAATGTGGTTTATTAAATATTAGGTCTCTAACTCCCAAGTCTCTGTTAGTTCATGATCTGTTAATTGATCATCAGATTGATTTAATATCCCTTACAGAGACTTGGTTAGGGCAAGAGGATTATGTTGGTTTAAATGAATCAGCTCCCTCTGGTTATTTAAACTGTCAAAATCCCAGAAGTTCTGGTCGTGGAGGAGGAGTAGCAACAATTTACCATTCCAAATTACTAGTTAATGTAAAGCAAAGAACATGTTATAATTCCTTTGAGGGCCTGGTCCTCAGTATTGGGCACTTTAGCAATTTTAGGATAAACCCAATTTTATTTGCCAAAGTTTATCGTCCCCCATCAACCTACTCAGAATTTTTATCCAAATTTGCTGATTTCTTAGCTGATTTAGTGCTGAAATCTGACTTTAATATACATGTGGATGTAGATAGTGACTGCCTTAATGTGGCATTTATTTCAATATTAGACTTGATTGGGATTTCTCAGAAAGTAGGAAATTCTACTCATTACCTCCATCATACATTGGACCTTGTTCTGACATATGGCATAGAAATAGAAAATCTTGTAGTGTCTCCTCATAACCCTGTACTGTCAGACCAATGTCTGTTAACCTTTGATTTTACTATTTCTGACTATTTGGCTCCTAAAGAAAAATATTATTACAGTAGATGCCTCTCAGATCATGCTGTTACCAAATTTATGCAGATTGTTTCCTCTATACCATGTGTCAACACAACGGAAATAAGCTATAGACAGCTTGCTCCTTCTGTAATTGATAACATGGTGGATAGTGTTACAGCTTCTCTGCATCAGACTCTAGACTTGGTGGCCCCCTTAAAAAAGAAAAAGTCTAATCAGAGATTTCTAACTCCTTGGTTCAACACAGAAACTCGTAGCTTAAAACAGAAGACTCGTCAATTAGAAAGAAAATGGCGCTCCACTAATTTAGATGAAATCTATTTAGCTTGGAGAAATCATCTTTAATTTATAAAAAAAAATCTCTTAGAAAAGCTAGAACGAGTTATTATTCTGCATTAATAGAAGAGAACAAGAATAATCCCAGGTTTCTTTTCAGCACTGTAGCCAGGTTGACAAAGAGTCAGGACTCTGTCAATCCTAGCATTCCCTTAGAGCTTACTAGTCAGGACTTTATGAACTTTTTCAATTATAAAATTTCATCCATCAGAGATAAAATCAATCAGATTCTTTCTACAGTTAACTTAAATACTGTAACTACTACAACTCCCTCAACTAATGTCTGTCTTGATGAGTTTACTCCAATCAACCTTTGTGAGTTAGACAAAATAGTTTCCTCATCCAAACCTTCAACTTGTCTTTTAGACCCTATTCCTACCAGGTTATTTAAAGAAGACTTCCCACTTATTGGTAGCTTTATTCTTCATATAATCAATTCTTCATTAACTTTAGGCCATGTACCGCAGGCTTTTAAAACGGCTGTAATTAAACCCTTACTCAAAAAGCCAACGCTAGATCCAGGAGCTTTAGCTAACTATAAACCAATTTCTAATCTCCCTTTCATTTCAAAAATCTTAGAGTTGTTGCTACACAATTATTTGACCACCTGCAGGGAAATGGTTTACTTGAAGAGTTTCAATCTGGGTTTAGAATCCTTCATAGTACTGAAACAGCCTTAGCGAAGGTCACTAATGACCTCCTCATCGCATGTGATAATGGAATGGTTTCTGTACTTGTCCTTTTAGACCTTAGTGCAGCTTTTGATACTATCGATCATAATATTCTACTTGATAGATTAGAACACTATGTTGGACTTAATGGAACTTCGTTGCAGTGGTTTAGACCTTATTTATCTGATAGGTTTCAGTTTGTTCATGTAAATAATGAGTTTTCTTTCTACTCCAAGCTTAGTCATGGAGTTCCACAGGGATCTGTGCTAGGCCCTACTCTTTTTAGTTTATATATGCTTCCGTTAGGCAACATTATTAGAAAGCACTGTATACATTTTCATTGTTATGCAGATGACACACAATTATACCTGTCAATGAAGCCAGATGATAGTAATCAATTAGCCAAGTTAGAAGCCTGTCTTAAGGAAATCAAAACTTGGATGACTTGTAATTTCCTGCTATTAAATTCAGATAAGACTGAAGTCATTCTTGTTGGTCCAAAAAACCTTAGAAATACCTTTCCAAATCAAACTTTCAGTTTGGATGCGGTTACTCTTTCTCTTAATAGCTCTGTGAGGAACCTTGGAATTATTTTTGATCAAGATCTGTCCTTCAATTCACATATTAAATTTGTTTCTAAGACTGCCTTCTATCATTTTCGTAATATTGCCAAGATTAGGAGCATCTTGTCTCAGAGTGATGCTGAGAAACTGATCCACGCTTTTGTTAGCTCGAGATTAGATTATTGTAATTCTTTATTATCAGGCTGTCCTAAAACATCTTTAAAAAGTCTTCAGCTGATCCAAAATGCTGCAGCAGGAGTTTTAACAGGTACTAGAAAGAGAGATCATATCTCTTCGGTTCTGGCCTCCCTTCATTGGCTTCCCATAGATTTTAGAATTAAGTTTAAAATCCTTCTTCTTACTTACAAAACTCTAAACAATCAGGTGTGGTATATATCACTCATATATTCCATACCTACATTTGTTAGAGCATGTGGAAATGTTTGGGACAACATATACAAAGGAACTTCACACCTCTGAAAGAACAAAGGAATATCGCCGCCGTGTGAAGACCCATGACGTCACAGGACGCCATGGCAACAGACTCGACACCTTCACCCCTGAGGGAGGAGAGGTTTTCCCATCACCTCCCAAGGCGAAGGGAGGAGTTAACGGGACTAATAGGGGATTTAGATAACGGGGGATTTCAGCTTGTGTTTTGCATGTCTTTGATGTGTGCCTGTATTTAACCAGCGAGCTGGGCAGAATTCTTCCTCTTTGCCTTCTGCCAAGCTCTGCACCAGATGAGACAAGATATAAGAGTTATTCATTAAAGACTCTGCTTTTATGATACAAAACCGCCTCGTTATTTCCAGCTCTTCTACACTGGTGACCTTGACGCGAGTATGGACATGAGGCGTTCTTCAAGCGACTCATCCATGGCGAATCTGACTTACGCCAGCGACAACGCAGACGAGGGAACAAGCAGACAGCTGTTCCCCCCGGCAGAGGGTACCGAGAGAGCTCAACTGAGCTCCAGCACCGCCGTGAGAGCCGAGGCAAGGCACTCTCACCCGGCGGGCACAACAGTGATGGTGTGCACGAACGCCGTCGCTGTCCAGCTGCCAGACTTCTGGCGAGAAGATCCCGCCTCTTGGTTTCTACAGGCTGAAGCCCAGTTCATACTGGCGGGCATCACAGCAGACGATACAAAATTCTACCATATCGTCTCCAAGCTCGACTCCGCCACTTCGAGGTGTGTGTGGAGCTTGATCTGGCAACCTTTAGCATTTTTTAGCAAATCGCTAAACCCGACGGAACGCAAATACAGCACTTTTGACAGGGAGCTGCTGGCGCTCCATTTATCCATCCGCCACTTCCAGTTTTGGTTAGAAGGGCGGAGTTTCACGGCTTTTGTGGACCATAAACCGCTCACTTTTGCTATGGCTAAAATTTCAGAACCTTGGTCGGGCAGACAACAAAGACAGCTAGCTGCGATTTCAGAGTTCACCACAGACATTCGACATGTAGCGGGCAAACTTAACGTAGTAGCGGACTGTCTCTCTCGCGCTGTGGCACCGCCAGAGCACGAGGAGACAGATTACACTGCTTCAGCAGCTGAGCTTTTCTCTAACGCAAACACATATGCAGCACCTATCCATGAAGGGATAGATTATGCAGCCATGGCGGAAGAACAAGGTAGTGATGCGGACGTGCGCGCGCTCCTGTCTGGACCAACAGGGTTAAGGCTGGAGGAAAAAGGGTTGCGCGACGGCGTGCCCCCCCTAATATGCGATGTTTCAACCGGCCGACCTCGCCCGTTAGTACCAGCTGCTTGGCGCCGCCGCATTTTCGACGCAATTCACTCCCTCGCGCACCCAGGTGTGCGCGCCTCGGTCAAAATGGTTGCCGAAAAGTTTGTGTGACCAGGCCTACGCAAAAACGTAAAAGAATGGGCAAAAACTTGCATTCCTTGTCAGCGCGCCAAAGTACACAAACACACAAAAGCCCCTCTGGAGCCTTTTCCAATCCCTGCTAGAAGGTTCGACCACATTCATGTCGACCTCGTGGGGCCGCTGCCTTCCTCCCAGGGTTTCACACACCTGCTAACAATGATAGACCGCACCACGCGCTGGCCAGAGGCAGTCCCTCTAGCGGCAACTACAGCGGAGGAAGTCGCTCGCGTTTTTCTAACAAATTGGGTGGCACGTTTCGGCGTCCCATCAGACATCACGTCAGATAGGGGGCCTCAATTTGTCTCAGAGCTCTGGTCAGCCATGTCCAACAGTTTAGGGGCAACAATTCACCGTACCACCGCTTATCACCCTCAGGCTAATGGGTTATGCGAGCGTTTTCACAGGTCCTTAAAGGCCACCCTCAGAGCCTCATTAACGGACACAAATTGAGTAAATAAACTTCCCTGGGTTTTATTGGGGTTGCGTGCGGCACCTAAAGAGGATTTAGACGCTTCCCCTGCAGAATTAGTCTTTGCTCAGCCTATCAGACTACCAGGTGAATTTTTACCAGAAAACCCGGAACCAGGGCACCTCCCAGTCCCAAGGTTTTTAGGCAGTAACAGTCCGGACTTTCTCCACGGTCCAGCTCATCACTCCTTTCCACGAGTTTTTGTTCCTCAAACTTTAAAAAATGCTGAGTTTGTTTTTGTTAAGCATGAAGCTCTAAAACCAACGTTACGCCCAGTATACGATGGCCCGTATAGAGTGCTGGAAAATGGTGACAAACACTTTGTGCTTGATTATGGGGATAGAAATGAAACGGTCAGCATTGACAGACTCAAACCTGCCTTCTTGTTGAGAGACGAACCTGCACAGCTGGCTCGAGCACCTCGGCGAGGTAGACCCCCCAAGGAAAAAGTCTCAGCCCCCAGGCAGGGAACAGATAATCTCTCTCCTTCCCACACTGCAGATTCCTCACAACAAGGTCCCAGCAGGACGCCTAAACCAACCTACAGCAGCTTTGGGAGAAGATTGAAACCCAGACTACACAGGGACTGATTACACCACTATGCAAATTTTCGCTAATTGTGCCGCAACAGTTTAGGACTGATTTATGATTATACTATGCTGTTATGTTTTCACTGAACTCTCTTAGGAGCATGGCTGCTTGAAAGTTTCTTCTGTGGCAACAGCTGTAACACGTAGTATGTCTTAGTAATTACCCTAGACTGTGAATCTTTCTGTGTTCTGTCATAGTTGTTTGGGGGGCCTGTGGTATATATCACTCATATATTCCATACCTACATTTGTTAGAGCATGTGGAAATGTTTGGGACAACATATACAAAGGAACTTCACACCTCTGAAAGAACAAAGGAATCTCGCCGTGTGAAGACCCATGACGTCACAGGACGCCATGGCAACAGACTCGACACCTTCACCCCTGAGGGAGGAGAGGTTTTCCCATCACCTCCCAAGGCGAAGGGAGGAGTTAACAGGACTAATAGGGGATTTAGATAACGGGGGATTTCAGCTTGTGTTTTGCATGTCTTTGATGTGTGCCTGTATTTAACCAGCGAGCTGGGCAGAATTCTTCCTCTTTGCCTTCTGCCAAGCTCTGCACCAGATGAGACAAGATATAAGAGTTATTCATTAAAGACTCTGCTTTTATGATACAAAACCGCCTCGTTATTTCCAGCTCTTCTACACAGGCTCCTTTTTATTTAAAAGATCTGATACTACCGTATTATCCTAACAGAGCACTACGCTCCCAAAATGCAGGATTACTTGTAATACCTAGAATCTCCAAAAGTACAATGGGAGGCAGAGCCTTCAGTTATCAAGCTCCTCTCCTGTGGAACCAGCTGCCAATCTGGATTCGGGAGTCAGACTCGATCTCTGTTTTTAAGAATAGGGCTAAAACCTACCTTTTTGATATAGCCTACAATTAGGGAGGGATCATGTGTTTCTGAACCCTCCCTTAGTTATGCTGCTAATAGGTTTAGTCAGCCGGGGGACCTCCAATAATGCACTGGGCCTCACTCCTTTCTTCACTGTCAATGAAATATTTTTTTTGCTGGTCATTAACATCTGTTTGTTCTCTCCCATAGATTGAGTCCCCATCGTGCTGTTTGCTCTCTACATGTCTGTTCTTTCATCTTCTCTGTACCCTCACCCCCCAGCCAGTCACAGCAGATGACTGCCCGTCCCTCAGCCTGGTTCTGCTGGAGGTTTCTTCCTGTTAAAAGGGAGTTTTTCCTCTCCACCGTCACCAAGTGCTTGCTCACAGGGGATTGCCTGATTGCTGGGGTCTTTCTGCAACTGTGGGGGTCCCCCCTACAGTTGATAGTGCTATGAGATGACTGTTGTTGTGAAATGGCGCTATATAAATAAAGTTGAATTGAATTGAATTGAAACAGTCCTCGACTCCTTCTTTCAGACCATGAATTCTTATGTTGTCCCTTCTTAGTCTTCCTTCCTGGTCAGTTAGCTTAGCCTCCAGTTTTGTCTGTCGTTTGAGTAATTCCAGCGTGGTTTCTTCCAGCCCTTTTATTCTTTCTTCTGCTTCCGTGATTCGGCCCTCAGCCTGGTCCACTCTGTTGTTTGTCCTTTTTATTTCGTCTTTAATTTCACGAAATTCGGCCCAACACTCTTGGCGAAATTCTCTTAATTCTTGAAGTACCGTTTTTAAGCTAACCGTGTTGTTAGCCTCATTTTGCTCCTCTATTTCCGAGTGGTTGTTGTCTTCCAGGTCAGATTCTCCGGCCGATGCGTGTCTTGGCCTGGTGAATGTCGATCTCTTCTGTTTTCCTTTAGGCATAATGACTTTGTCTTTTGATTTTCACTCTCACATAAATCCGTTTAATGTGATTTTCATGGTATTTTCACGGATGGGGTCTGGGAGCTTCAGCGTTAAGCTGCTATCAGCATGGTGTCCAGACCAGAAGTCTGTTTTCTATTCTTTTTAAATGTAATAATTAGCTCATGTACGTGCAACAACTCATCAGTTAATAAACATCTTTCTTACCTTTCATGAGGAACCGTAATATCACTGCAGTCTTTAGGATTAAAAAAAGCTTTTTCTCCCTCTGGTAAAAACTGATCATTTTAACAGGAACTTGGAATTTACTTTCATCTAGATAAATGAAATTATTTAAAAAATACTTCAACTAAATCCAGTTTACCAAGAACACAAATCAGTTATTTTATTGATGTCTACAATTCAAAAACTAGTACATAAAAATTACAGGACTGATTACGATAATGGGAAGCTTAAAATATTTCAAGGTGAAAATCTGTGTAAAATATACAACAAATTTTAAAAAACTGAAGAAGACAGTGAGAGAAAATAATGAAAACTAGGGATGGGCATAATTTACCGATTAACCGATAATTGATCATTAAGAATTTCACCGAGGAAGTTCATTTTCGTCGACAAACCGTTTTTTTTTTTTTAAACAATCCGACGTTATTAGGCCTAGTGCACGGCCGTCCTCAAACAATGCAATGGCAAAATTTGGGCACCAGGGGGCAACATTACACCATCGCCGTACCCTGGCGTGCCTCAGTTGATACATGCGGGCTTCCGTAGGGCAATCGCCAAATCATGAAGCGGTTACGGCGAAGTGTTGCGTGGGACCATTTCAATTTAAAAAATGACCAGGTGTACTGCAATCACTGCAATGCAGCATACAAATATACCTCATCGACAGGGTCCATGGAACACCCTTATTACGCGAAGAAACCGCCAACAGTGGTTGTGCGCTGAGTAATGGCGGTCGTGAAGATTCTTTTTTTTTTTCCAGAAACTTTATTGAGAAGGTCATGAAGATTCAGTGTACACACGTCGAGGGAAGCTGCAGGAGGCGGCGTAGTGGCTCGACGGGAAGACTATTTCGCACAAAATGGCACAAGGGAACAGCAAAAAGTTCTGCGCGGCTAGACTAAGTAACACGAGCGATAGAGCAATGAATGCGGTCTTCGTTTGTTGGGTGGCCGCTCGGCAGGGACAGAAGCTGGGTAAAACGTCTCGGCCAATCAGCTTGCGGGGTGAAACGTCTCGGCCAATCAGCTTGCGAGATTCCCGAGCCGAGCCAACACGAGAACAGAGAGAGGGCTCTCCGTGCTGATTCCTGATGTTCTAATGTAGTCTACCTGCCTTGTTACGTACCTAAAAATGTTAATGATTAACCGATTATTAATCATTAATTCTCCCGACGATCGGTGAAGAAAATTTCACCGAATGCCCATCCCTAATGAAAACCCATTGTATTTGTCTTACAGAAGAAAAAATATGTCCATTACTATTTGAATGACCACAGTTTGATTAGCTTCAGCTATCAATTCAAAGATAATAGACTGCTATAGATTTGGGGAAAAGGACTTCCTGTAAGGGTTCTCCCCGTGTTTGCGTGGGTTTACTCTGGGATTTCTCCGGTTTTCTCCCACATGCCAAAAACATGCAAGTTGGGTTAACTGGCATCAACTGGGGATTCTAAATTGTCCTTAGGTATGACTGTGAGAGTGAATGGTTGTCTGTCTCTCTGTGTTGGCCCTGTGATGGACTGGCAATCTGTCCAGGGTGTACCCTGCCTCTCGCCCAAAGATTTGATTTGATTTTGATTTTGTATACTTTATTGATCCCCAGAGGGGAAATTGAGGGCATCCGCCTGGATGGATGAAGCAGCCACAGTACGGCGCTATCCCTTTACCACTCACACACACACATTCACACCTAGGGCCACTTTAGTCTCCAATTAACCTAACCTGCATATTTTTGGCATGTGGGAGGAAACCGGAGAAATCCCGGAGTAAACCCATGCAGACATGGGGAGAACATGCAAACTCCACACAGATCACTGTTGGTCAGGGGCTGGGATCGAACCAGGGATCCCATGGCCAAGGGTGAGTTGCTGTGCTGCCGCAGTGCTAACCACTGCGCCACCGCACTGCCCAAATGCTGGGATGCTGGGATAGGCTCCAGCCCCCCGCGACCCTAAAAGGATTAAGTGGAAGAAGATGGATTGATGGATGGACTTCCTGTAAGGTTTTATTAATTATTTATAGCACAACACTCATCCTCAGCCTGCTCGTAAATAAGAAGCTCAAATCATGAATAAACATGAGTAAATGATTTAAAAACCCTTTCAGTTTGTGTTTCAGTCTGGCAAAATTTCCACATACAGCTTTGTTATTAAAATACACCAATTTAACTCACCTTTACTGTCATTGCAGCTGGGAAAAAGGTACTGTATGTAACTATGCCAGGCCAGTAGAGGAAGCAGTGCACCGTTTTTTTACAGCCCCCCCCCTCCAAAAAAAAAACTGCCACAGGCACCGAAGCATCAACACCTTGGTGCTTTCATTATTACATCTTTCCTTTTAATCATGAGATAAACTGTATTTGTCATATTTGCATGTCTTCCCATTGTTCTCCCATTGATCACAACTGAAATATTCTAGTTTTGCTTGTTGGTGATTTGGTTGGAAGTCATAATTTAAGTTTTGGGGGCTTTTTTTAATGCTTGAAAACATTTTCACTGGGAACAAAATGCAGTTAATGATGCCAATGTGTCTTTTTTTTGCTATATTTTATCAATCATTTTTGTTTTTCCATCTACACTTGATTTGTTTTGCATTCTATGAGAAGTCTTGGGGCACTTGTCATGATACCACTGTCTATAATGTCTGTTTTTCAGTAAATGCTGGTATGTCTGCCCTGGGATTGGGCCTCAGTTTTTAGTTTGTCCCTCTCTGACTGAATTTGACGCCCATGTTCAATATAAACAGTTACACTAATGATCACCAGGCTTATATGTTATACTGCTAAATCTAACAGCAAACTCTCCACTGCTGTGCATTTGTATGCACATACCTTTTTTGGTTCATAGGAGATGACATCACCATGACAGCAGCATTTCAGCATAGAGCCTCTCTGTTTTCTCAATCATCATATGAGGCCTGACTGTCGTTGTTGTGCTTGTCAAAATAAACACACAGAAGCACAGTTTTAGTGCTTTAAATCAAAGCACGCATTTCTGAGCTGTTCACGCTCTGAGGACTGAGTTAATGTATGAACCCTGCAAATATTGACATGGACGTCAAATGCACTTGCTGCTACCGGAACAAGGATGTGTGATGGAGCTATGGCTAGCGTTAGCCGTTTAAAGCTAAAATCGTTTATTACTGGCAGGCGAAAGGACAATAACATTTATTATTTCCACTATATTCGACCTTTCCTCCAGCGACCTGTTAAAGCTAGGTTTTGACACAATGCCATCTACTCCGGCTAACAAGTCCAACACACCAACGATCTAAACACATACACAAATGCCTTCACATGAACCTAACGCTGCCGTGCGACGCCCTTACCCATTTCTGTGTTTACTGTCGTGTCTTTTCGGTCGCCTCACGGGCTGTAGGGGGATATTGTCGGTCATTCCTGCAGCAGGACCCGGCTGATCGCGGGTAGAAGCTGTAGGCAGTCAGTCCGGCTGTGGCGCTTCTGGGCGGGGGCTCGGCTGCTGTCACACAGGAGCCTATGACAAGCCGCTTCAACATTTCATAGCTAGCCTGCATATGTATTGTAGATATCAATAATTCAATTTTTCCTAGTAAAAATGAACATTTCAGATATCCACAATGAAATTCTTCCTCTCCATAATGATCTTTTCAGATATCTATGACATCATTCTTCCTAGGAAAAATACGTCACTTTTCCCCATTCATGTGTATTGGGTTTTCACTTCCAGCTATCTACAGTTACATTCTTCCTATCTAGAATGAACATTCTGGATATCTGACATAGAATTCTTACAAAGAGAAACTCTTATTTCAGATATCTAAAATCCAGTTGTTACTAGTCATAATTTTCATTTTGGATATTTAATTTTGGATAAACATTCCAAATATCTATAATATAATTTTGGACATCCAGAATACATTGTAGATATCTGAAATAAGAGTTCCCCTAGTAAGAATTCTATTCTATTCTATTCTACCAAATGTTTTGTCCATAAATCCGGCAGTAAAGAGATGGACGAGGATGCTGCACTGGAACTGAGCTTTATTATGGGACTGGTCACAATACCCCTATCTCTGGGGTGATAGTGAAGTGCTCCTCACCCTCAGAGATAGGGTGAGGAGCTCAGTCATCCGGGAGAGGCTCAGAGTAGAACCGCTGCCCCTCCACATTGAAAGGAGTCAGTTGAGATGGTATGGGCATCTGATTAGGATGTCTCCTGGACGCCTCCCACTTGAGGTGTTTCAGGCACGTCCCACTGGGAGGAGACCCCGGGGCAGACCCAGGACTCGCTGGAGAGACTATGTCTCCCAGCTGGTCTGGGAACGCCTTGGTATCGTCTCTGAAGAGCTAGAGCAGGTGGCTGGGGAGAGGGAAGTCTGGGCGTCTCTGCTTGAACTGCTGCCTCCGTGACTCGGACCTCCGGAAAAGCGGTAGAAGATGGATGGATGGATGGATGGATGGTCACGATACACTATACGTCTTCACTGTACGGAGTTGCCAGAGCAAGAGGGCCCTGAATTGGCGGACTCGCCCATATACACTCACCGGCCACTTTATTAGGTACACCATGCTAGTAACGGGTTGGACCCCCTTTTGCCTTCAGAACTGCCTCAATTCTTCGTGGCATAGATTCAACAAGGTGCTGGAAGCATTCCTCAGAGAGTTTGGTCCATATTGACATGATGGCATCACACAGTTGGCGCAGATTTGTCGGCTGCACATCCATGATGCGAATCTCCCGTTCCACCACATCCCAAAGATGCTCTATTGGATTGAGATCTGGTGACTGTGGAGGCCATTTGAGTACAGTGAACTCATTGTCATGTTCAAGAAACCAGTCTGAGATGATTCCAGCTTTATGACATGGCGCATTATCCTGCTGAAAGTAGCCATCAGAAGTTGGGTACATTGTGGTCATAAAGGGATGGACATGGTCAGCAACAATACTCAGGTAGGCTGTAGCGTTGCAACGATGCTCAATTGGTACCAAGGGGCCCAAAGAGTGCCAAGAAAATATTCCCCACACCATTACACCACCACCACCAGCCTGAACCATTGATACAAGGCAGGATGGATCCATGCTTTCATGTTGTTGACGCCAAATTCTGACCCTACCATCCGAATGTCGCAGCAGAAATCGAGACTCATCAGACCAGGCAACGTTTTTCCAATCTTCTATTGTCCAATTTCGATGAGCTTGTGCAAATTGTAGCCTCAGTTTCCTGTTCTTAGCTGAAAGGAGTGGCACCCGGCGTGGTCTTCTGCTGCTGTAGCCCATCTGCCTCAAAGTTCGACGTACTGTGCGTTCAGAGATGCTCTTCTGCCTACCTTGGTTGTAACGGGTGGTTATTTGAGTCACTGTTGCCTTTCTATCAGCTCGAACCAGTCTGGCCATACTCCTCTGACCTCTGGCATCAACAAGGCATTGCCGCCCACAGAACTGCCGCTCACTGGATATTTTTTCTTTTTCGGACCATTCTCTGTAAACCCTAGAGATGGTTGTGCGTGAAAATCCCAGTAGATCAGCAGTTTCTGAAATACTCAGACCAGCCCTTCTGGCACCAACAACCATGCCACGTTCAAAGTCACTCAAATCACCTTTCTTCCCCATACTGATGCTCGGTTTGAACTGCAGGAGATTGTCTTGACCATGTCTACATGCCTAAATGCACTGAGTTGCCGCCATGTGATTGGCTGATTAGAAATTAAGTGTTAACGAGCAGTTGGACAGGTGTACCTAATAAAGTGGCCAGTGAGTGTATATGTCGACGTGATGACGCAGCCGGATGGTGATATCATCACGCCACATGTTGTACAAAACCCATCATTACAGTCTGGCTCAACTCCCAGCGCAGTACACAGGACTGCTCCAGGCTGGGGTACAGAAGAAACCGTGGATGCTGTGCTCCGCAGGTCAGTTCATTTTGTGGCCAGAAATGGTGCTGAACTGACAGCAGGCCAGCCGGCAGAACACACCTGTCCCCACTCTTAGTGATCAGATCACCAGGGGAATTGCACTTGATCCCCTGATGTCATAGCATGAGGAGTTAAACTGTGCTCTCCCCCACATTAGCTCCTACCTCTGTGGTTAAATATGATTATTTTTAAAGCAAGAAGCTCCCGTTTACTGTCCACAGCTGTGCAAATTTAAGTTTTTGTATGACAGAGAAAAAGTGACTACACTTTGATGTGTTGCTGTAAAGAGCAAATGAAGCTTCTTCTAAGGTGAACTTTTGTTTATCTCTGATTATCTATGATATCTGTGATATGCAGCTTTTTCATGGAAGTAAAACCTCTAATTTTTTAATGAGCTGACACAGACGCCACAATCTGTTGTGGTGAAGAGGGAGCTGAGCTCTAAGGCAGCTGTTGATTTACCGGTCAGTCTACGGTCCTACCCTCACTTATTATGGTCATGAGCTTTGGGTAATGACCAAAAGAATGAGATCGTGGATACAAGCAGCGGAAATGAGCTTTCTCCTTAGGATTGCTGGACTCACCCTTTTGAGATAGGGTGAGGAGCTCAGTTATCCGGGAGAGGCTCAGAGTAGAACCACTGCTTCTCCACATTGACCCTGTTTACATGGTCATGGGTAAACCGATTACTGGAGTAAACCAATAAAGGTAATGGTGGGCTTATGGTGTTTACATGCACCGTATAAACGGTTTATTGGGCAAATGAACTAGGTGTGTAAATCCGTTTTGTCATAAATCAATAATGGCCTTTAACTGATAAAGGTAATCAGATTACTCTATTTACATGACAGTTTGAATAATCAGGTAACTCCAGAAATGACTGAGTAAGCTGATAATACTCTATTATACAACTAGTTTGGAGGTGGAGTAAGGAGGTGGTTTTGGCATCTGATCAGGATGCTTCATGGACGCCTCCCACTTGAGGTGTTTTGGGCATGTCCCACTGGGAGGAGACCCCGGGGCAGACTCAGGACTCACTGGAGAGACTACGTCTCCCAGCTGGTCTGGAAATGAACTTTGTATCCTCTCTGAAGAAGAGCTGTAGCAGGTGGCTGGGGAGAGGGAAGTCTGGGCTTCAATGCTTGAACTGCTGCCTCCGTGACCCTGACCTCAAGAAAAGCGGTAGAAAATGGATGGATGGATGGATGGATGGATCAATCAATCAGTCAAACTTTATTTGTATAGCACTTTTCAAACATTAGATATTGCACAAAGTGCTTTACATAGATAAAAACAGTAGACACATTTGGTTGCATATATTTATGCAATACATCCCCACCCCTTCCAACCCTCCCATAAACAGACCCACAACACACACACACACACACACACACACACACACACACACACACACACACACACACACACACACACACAGAGGCACATACACTACCCCCTATTTCTCTTACACGCATATAAAATAAAAGAGACATCACTAGGCACCGAAGCACCATGTGAAAGAGCAACCATCTTGTGGCCCACCCACGCCAGGAGACCACACAGCCCATTACCACAGAGCATGACACAGAGGCCACCCCAACCAGGACAGGCCGGGGCCCGCACCACACCTGTAGGCAGTGGCATAAAGCCCCCACCCAACCAAGCTAGAGCGACCCACGAGACCAACACCCTTGCAGATGGGCCAGGCAGCATCTGACGTGAGGGTCTCCACTGAGGAAACACTGGAGCTAAAACACATAAAATACAAGCTAAAACTAAGAACACATAGAACAAAGGGAACTAAAAACCCATACTTATAAACTGAGCTAAGAACACATCAAAATAAGAGAATCTAAAAGCAAATGGAGCTAGCAAGAATGTAAAACAATGGAACATAAATGACTACTTCAATAATAGTTAAACAGGTTTGTTAAAAGACAAATTTAAAAAGGTACAGAAAGAAACTAAGAACACACAAAAACAAGAGGAACTAAAAACCCATACTGAAAACTGAACTAAAACACATCAATAAGAAAAGATGAGAAAATCTAAAATCAAATGGGTCCAAGAAGAACATAAAACAATGCAACATAAATGACTACTTCAATAACAGTTAAACAGGTTTGTTAAAAGCCACATTAAAAAGGTGGGGCTTGAGCCTGTTCTTAAAAACATCTATTGACTCTGAAGCCCTGAGGCTCTCTGGTAGGCTGTTCCAGAGATGAGGACCATAATAGTGAAAGGTATGGTTGTGTAGTTGTGCATGCACATGTTGGACATTGATTTAACCTCACGATGAAGGAGAGCCGGACCCCCTGTGGTGGACAGAAGATTTCCTGACCTCTGAAGGAGAGCCGGACCCCCTGTGGGGGACAGAAGACTTCCTGACCTCTGAGGTTCAAAATATAGGTGTGAACAGATGGCTTCCTGACCTCTAAGGCTCGAGAGGAGAGAGGGGGGAAGTTATGTAAAAAAAAAGGTTGATGTAGGGGAATAAATTGATGTAGGGGGATAAAGGGAAATTCTTTGATGTGAGATTGTTTAAAGGTGAGGACTGAGGTGTGTGTCTCCCTCTTGTTTCTCTGCTCAGGGATGAGAGCAGACTGTGGGAATGTAGCTTGAAATAAACTGGAATTAAATGCAACTCAGTTTCGTTATTCAAGGCTCCCCACATTGGTGACTAACGACGTTGAGAATGACCGGAGAAGGTCTCAGGGTCCTGGACTCACCAAGTCCAGAGCTGGCGAACGCTGTGGCCGTCAAGCTGCCGGATTTCTGGCAGGATAACCCACGGTCGTGGTTCCTACAAGCGGAGTCGCAGTTCGCTCTCGCAGGAGTAACGGTGGATGACACTAAATTCCACCATGTCATCGCTAAACTGGATAACAGCACAGCTCGGTGTGTGCAGAGTTTGGTGGAGCAGCCACCAGCGACTGGCAGGTACGACAAGCTGAAATCCACCCTCATTAAGTTTTTCACCCCCTCGGCCGAAGTGAGGGCGAGGAGGATCCTGTCTTTGCTAGACCAGGGAGGACACAGGCCGAGCGCCCTGATGGAGGAGATGATACAGCTGAGAGGGTTGGACAAGGATGATTTCCTTTTCCAGTTCATCTTCCTCTCCACCCTCCCGACGCATGCGAGAAGCACACTGGCTGGCAAGAAATGTCACACCCCGGAGGAGTTCCGGGAGCTGGCCCAGGAAGCAGATGGGATTCTGGACGCCTGCGGCGGGCAAGCAACCACAGCGGCGACCCACGACAGCGGGGAGCCAGAGGCGGCAGACCCAGGCTGGCCGACGACGGCGGCAGCACGGCCGCGACGAGGTGGAGCCATTGGGCCGGCGGCAGAGGCGCGGCCCCGACGCAGCGGAGGAGAGGATCTCTGCTTTTACCATCGGAGGTTCGCTGAGAGGGCACGCAGGTGTGTGCCACCCTGCAACTTCAGGAGTTCGGGAAACGGCAAGACCGAGAGTCGTTAGCAGCTTCGACTCTCGGGGAAGGCAACAAGCTGCTCTACATCGCGGATGCGCGCTCCGGACGAGAGTTCCTCATAGACACCGGAGCCCAAGTGAGCTTCATCACCCCAACATACGCGGACCGGGTGGCTGGACCCCACGGTAGCGGAGCTACGGCGGCAAATGGCTCGAGCATCAACACCTACGGGAGAAGGACCTTGCCTTTATGCTTACATGGCCGCACATATGAATGGACTTTTGTAATAGCGGCGGTGAGTTTCAACATGTTGGGCGCGGATTTTTTGTGTTCACACAATCTGTTAGTTGATCTTGCTAATAGACGGCTGGTAAATGCACTCTCTTTTTACTCTCTCCCCTGTTCAGCTCGAGTGTCCCCGCCACCAGCACAGACCCACGTCGCTACAGCAGGTGGTAAGTTTCACACACTCCTCACCCAATTTCCAGCGCTCACTGTGCCCACTTTTTCAGCGGCAGTCACGAAGCACGGAGTGAAACATTTTATACCTACATCTGGTCCTCCCGTGTTTGCAAAAGCTCGGCGCTTGGATGCGGTTAAGCTTGCCATTGCGCGCGAGGAGTTCGCCAGCCTAGAGAGGCTGGGCATCGTTCGTAGGTCAAAAAGCCCGTGGGCTTCGCCGCTGCACATGGTACCGAAAGCCGATGGCTCCTGGAGACCGTGCGGTGATTACCGCAGGCTAAACAATGCTACGACGCACGATCGTTATCCCATCCCGCACATTCAGGATTTTTCGGTGCACCTGGTGGGCGCGCGCGTTTTTTCAAAGATTGCTCTGGTTCGCGGCTATCATCAAGTCCCAGTCCAGCCGGAGGACATTCCTAAAACAGCGGTGATAACCCCGTTCGGACTTTTCGAGTTTTTACGCATGCCGTTTGGTCTCAAAGGGGCGGCACAAACGTTTCAGCGGATGATGGATGCCGTGTTACGCGATCTCCCTTTCGTGTTTGTGTACCTCGACGACATTTTGGTCACGAGTACTTCAGAGGATGAACACGAAAAGCACCTCACAGCAGTTTTTAGGAGGCTGGGAGAGCACAGCTTAATAGTTAACCCAACAAAGTGCCAGTTCGGCGTCGAGCAGATCGATTTTTTGGGTCACCGCGTATCCCCAGAGGGAGCGGTTCCGTTACCAGATAAAGTACGCGCGGTAGCGGATTTTCCCCGGCCACAAACGGTCAAATCACTACAGGAATTCTTGGGGATGGTGAATTTTTACAACCGATTCCTGTCCCACGCAGCTCAAATTATGCAACCGTTATATGCCGCGCTCAAAAAACAAAAACCAACCCAGGCGGTTGAATGGTCCCCGGAGCGGGAGCGCGCGTTCACAGAGGCTAAAAAAGCCTTGACTGACGCTGCGCTCCTGGCCCACCCAGACCCGGCAGCACATATCGCGCTGACGACAGACGCTTCAGATGTAGCCATAGGGGCCATTATTGAGCAACAGGTCGCCGGAGTTTGGCAGCCTTTGGCTTTCTTTAGCAAATCCTTAAGCGCGGCTGAGCGAAAATACAGCACGTTCGACAGAGAACTGTTGGCGCTGCATTTGGCTGTTCGTCATTTCCAGTTCTGGCTGGAAGGACGGTGCTTCACCGCTTATGTAGACCACAAGCCGCTCACATACGCCATGGCTAAAATTTCAGAACCGTGGTCCGGCAGGCAGCAGAGGCAGCTGGCCGCGATCTCGGAATTTACCACTGACATTAGGCACGTTGCGGGCAAATTCAATGTTGTAGCGGACTGTCTCTCGCGCGCGTTCACGACGCCACCACGCGCAGAGGCAGAACGGGCCACCGTGACCGCGCCGCAGGAGAGCGGCACGGTGGCGCGCGCAGCCCCGGTGCACGTGGGTATAGATTATGCAGCCATGGCAGCAGACCAGGGGGCAGATGCAGACGTGTGCGCGCTCCAGTCTGGACCAACAGGGTTAAGGCTGGAGAGCAAGTGTTTACAAACCGGTATGCCCCCCCTGATCTGCGACGTGTCGACGGGGCGCCCGCGTCCGGTGGTTCCGGCCACGTGGCGCCGCCGTGTTTTTGACTCGGTCCACTCACTGGCGCACCCGGGGGTGCACGCGTCGGTGAAAATGGTGGCAGAAAAGTTTGTTTGGCCGGGCCTGCGCAAGCACGTGAAGGAATGGGCGAAAGCCTGCATTTCCTGTCAACGGGCCAAAATTCACAAGCACACAAGGGCCCCGTTAGAACCGTTTCGCATTCCAGCCAGAAGGTTCGACCATGTACACGTCGACCTTGTGGGCCCCCTACCGGCATCGCAGGGGTTCACGCATCTTTTGACAATGGTGGACCGGACCACACGTTGGCCGGAAGTGGTCCCGCTTGCGACGACCACGGCCGCGGAGGTGGCTCGCGTTTTTTTAACGGCTTGGGTGGCGCGCTTCGGGGTTCCGTCGGACATTACGTCCGATAGAGGACCTCAATTCATCTCTGAGCTGTGGTCAGCGATGGCCAACGGCTTAGGAGCCAAAATTCACCGCACTACGGCTTACCACCCTCAGGCTAATGGTTTATGTGAGCGTTTTCATAGGTCTTTGAAGGCAGCACTCAGAGCGTCGCTCACGGATGCAGATTGGGTAAATAAACTGCCATGGGTTTTATTAGGGTTGCGTTCTGCGCCCAAAGAGGACTTAGACGCCTCCCCAGCGGAGCTGGTATTCGCACAAACTCTTAGGCTGCCAGGCGAGTTTTTACCAGAGCACCCGGAGCCGCCACCTCTCCCTGCTCTAGGACCGTTAGTTCGCACGGGAGCAGACACGCTTCCGGGTCCGGTTCATCACGCTTTTCCACGAGTTTTCGTCCCCAGGGCTTTGAAAAATGCCGATTTCGTTTTTGTCAGGCGCGAAGCCCTAAAAGCAACGCTCAAACCTCCTTACGAAGGGCCATTTCGAGTGCTGGAGGCAGGTGATAAGCAATTTGTGCTAGATTTGGGAGACAGAAAAGAGACAGTCAGTATTGACAGACTAAAACCTGCTTTTGTCATGAAGGACGGATCTGTGCCGGTCGCAGTGGCGCCTCGACGAGGCAGGCCCCCGCAAGGGGCACATAACCACTCTCTCCCTCAGCCAACAGAGCCGAAGCAGGACGGCGCCGCAGGCAAGGCGGGGCCAACTCACAGCAGATTCGGCAGACGGTGGAAGCCCAAGCGGTGCACAGACTGAATGTTTGTATTGATTATACAGTAGCCAGTAATATGTTATTGAATTTTAGGGAATAGTCCCTTCTTCATCGTTTGGGGGGGGGGTTATATGGCTGTGTAGTTGTGCATGCACATGTTGGACATTGATTTAACCTCACGATGAAGGAGAGCCGGACCCCCTGTGGTGGACAGAAGATTTCCTGACCTCTGAAGGAGAGCCGGACCCCCTGTGGGGGACAGAAGACTTCCTGACCTCTGAGGTTCAAATATAGGTGTGAACAGATGGCTTCCTGACCTCTAAGGCTGAGAGAGGGGGGAAGTTATGTAAATAAAAGGTTGATGTAGGGGAATAAATTGATGTAGGGGGATAAAGGGAAATTCTTTGATGTGAGATGCTTTGATGTGAGATTGTTTAAAGATGAGGACTGAGGTGTGTGTCTCCCTCTTGTTTCTCTGCTCAGGGATGAGAGCAGACTGTGGGAATGTAGCTTGAAATAAACTGGAATTAAATGCAACTCAGTTTCGTTATTCAAGGCTCCCCACAAAAGGAAGCTTCACCAAAGGTCTTGATCTTGACTTTGGGAACCATTAAAAGGTCAGTACCAGAGGACCTCAGGGTCCTAAGGCTCATAAGATAAAAGCAGCTCAGATAGGTAAGAAGGCCCAAGACCACTGAGGCATTTATAAACTACTAAGAGAACCTTAAAATTGATCCTAAAACACACAGGGAGCCAAAGCAGCAATTCTTAAACTGGTGTAATATGTGCACACCCCCTGGTCCTCATCAACACTCTTGCAGCTGAATTTTGGAGCAGTTGGAGATGTAATATCCTTTTTTGGGGAAGATCAGAGAGTAGGGCATTACAATAGTCTATACTACTGGTAATAAAAGCATGAATCAAGACCTCTGTGCTGGCAAGAGAGAGAAAAGGGTGGACTCTGACTATATTTCTAAAATGGTAAAATCCGATTTTTGTTACATTTTTAATGTGTAAAATAAAATTAAACTCAGAGTCTAGAAGAACGCCCAGGGTCTTGACACAGTGTGTAGGTTTTAGAGCTAGCAATTTGGGTAAAAGTTTCTCTCTCGTCTTCAGGACTAATGATTAAAACTTCTGCTTTGTCATGGTTGAGCTGTAGGAAGTTCTCTGCCATCCATGACTTTATATCTAAAATACAGTTCAAAGGGGCATTAATTGGTTTTGTGTCGTCAGGAGACGTGGCAATGTACAGCTGTGTATCATCTCAGCATAGTTATGAAAATTGATGCCATGTCTCCTGATAACATCCCCAAGTGGTAACATATAAAGATTAAAAAGTATTGGCCCTAAAATTGAACCTTGGGGTACCCCACACTTGATTTCGTGGACTGCTGAAGAACATGTATCCATACTTACAAAATATGGCATTCAAATGGTGCTCACTTATATAGCGCTTTTTCTAATCTGTAGATGACCAAAGTGTTTTACAGACCCTGCAATCCACCCATTCACATACTGATGGCGGTAGAGCAGCCATACACACACAGGCGCTAGCCTGGCCACCAGGAGCAACTGGGGGTTCAGCGTCTTGCTCATGGACACTTCGACATGCAGACCGCAGACAGAGCGGGAATCAAATCCCTGACGCTCCAATCAGAAGTCAGTCACACTACACCTGCACCACTGCCGCCCCAAAGTAGTGACGATCTGTGACATAGGAATGAGGCCATTCAAGAACGGTACCTGAGAGGCCCACCAGGTGTTTGAGTCTGCTTAATAAAATGTGGTGATCTACTGTATCAAAGGCAGCGCTAAGATCCAGCAGCACCAGGACTGACAGTTTGTGGGAGTCCATGTTACACCTGATATCATTAACAATTTTTAAAAGGGTTGTCTCAGTACTGTGGTTTGTCCTAAAACCAGATTGGAATTTTTCAAAAATGTTGTGGTCAATAAGGAAATTGTTTAACTGGATAAAAACAATTTTTTCTAAAACTTTACTTAAAAACGATAAGTTGGATACAGGTCGATAGTTACTGAGGATATCAGGATCTAAATTACTCTTCTTCAAAAGGGGCTTCACCACAGCCATTTTTTTTTTTTTTTTTAATTTAAGTTTTTGTAAAGGGTATACAGGTCGTTACAGCAATGCAGTGTTTACATTTTCATCACATGTTCCCTTATTTTCTGATATCTGACAACATTGGAAGATTAATTCTTACAACACCCCTTTTTTTTTTTTTTAAAGTGAAAGAAAAAGTGAAATTAAAGAGAAAAAAAAACAAGAAACAAATAAAAAAACAAACAAACAAACCAGTAAAAAACAAACAAAAAGAAAAAGTAAGTAAATAAAGATAAAAGAGCATCTGAGTAGCGTTGGAACAAAGAGCGGAACCATTATTGAAATGGTATTTGTCAAAGATTAGATCTAATGGAAGACACATATGCGGTCCAGGGTTGCCAAAAGTTCATGAACACATCCATGTCCTGTCTCAGTGCGAATGTCAACTTTTCCATCGAGTAAATGTCTTGGATCACGTTAGTCCAATCTTCAGGTGTAGGACAGTCCTTCAACATCCATTTTTTAGTTAGAGCTTTTTTGCTTGCCAATATTAAAACATTGAATAAGTATTTTTCTCCTCGTCTTTCCAGTGAGCCCGGTAGTAAACCCAAATACAAAGTTACAAAAGAAAAGGGAACTGTAATTTTGAATATTTTCCCCAATATTGTCTGTACCTTGGTCCAATATTGGTGGATAACTGGGCATGACCAAAACACATGAAAATGATTTGCAGTCTTTTCACCACACAAGCGCCAACAGTTCAATCCCTTATGGGTAAATTTGTTTTGTGCAGGTGTTCTGAAAAATCTTGCCAAGTTTTTCCATCCAAATTCTCTCCACTGCAGGGATGAGGTACTTTTCCATTGCTGTTTATTTAGCTTTTCCCATATTTCCAGTTGTAAAGTGAAATTCCCCTCTTTTTCCCATCTCTCTTTTATATAAGATGTGTTGTCTCCTTTTAAGTCTTGAAGACCTTGGTATATTTTAGAAATGTATCTGATCCCTGGGATCCCTTTATATGCCATTAAGAAGACCTTCAGAACACCTGACTGGGCCCTTTCCAAAACCTCCTTTTTAAGTATATTGTTTATGTGGTGTCTAAGCTGGAAGAACCTGTAAAGGTCTTGATTTATTAGGCCTTGTTTTTTCAAATCTTCAAAACTTCTTAAGATTTGCCCTTTAAAAAAATCGTAATATTTTATCAGCCCTTTCTCCTTCCACTTTTTAAATCTGGTGTCTGTTTTATTAGGAGTAAAGTCCTGATCATAGGCGATCCATTGCAGAAGTCGATAGGGCTCTTTAGTTTGATTCTCTCTGACTATCTTAAACCAAATTTTTAGCGGGGTCTCTATCCACGGGTTAGTGTTATTCAAAAGCTTAGGTAAGACATTGTTCCCTATTATCGCCTGTAGGGGGATGTCACTTGTTATTTGGCATTCGATCTCCTTCCATTGTGCAGTGTAGACTGGGTTACATATCTCTACTAAAGTTTTAATTTGTGCGGCTTTAAAGTAGTCCCTGATATTTGGCAGCGCGAGCCCACCTTTGTCTTTGTTTAGCTGTAGGGTTCTATATCTGATTCTAGGTCTCTTGCCCTGCCATATGAATCTTGAGATCCTTCTGTCCAGCTCCTGCCATGTTTTTTTGGGAGGTTCTACCGGTATTGTTTGGAAAAGGTATAGAAGACGTGGAAGTATATTCATTTTGACTGCTTCAATTCTTTGTGCAGTACCCAAGAATGGTATCATATTCCATCTTGCTAGGTCAGATTTTATTTTTGTCACCAGTGGATTATAGTTTAGTGATATAATTTTGTTGAGTTGTTTCGGGATATTGACCCCCAGATATTTCATAGATTCTGACTCCCAGTTAGTTTTGAGTTTGCTTAGTGAATAATGATTTGGGTCATAGTTGAATGTTAAAACTTGGGTTTTATGCATATTTAATTTGTATCCCGATAAATCTCCATACTCTGAAAAAACTGAGGTTAGTTCTGGTAAAGAAGTGTCCGGCTGCCCTAGGTATATTAAAATGTCATCAGCAAAGAGTGCTATTTTATGTTCCTTCTGACCAAGTGTAATACCTTGAATTTTTTGGTTTTGTCTTATCCATTGGCTCAGAGGTTCTATGAAGATTGCAAAGAGCAGTGGAGACAGGGGGCAGCCCTGACGACATCCTCTTTCCAGTTCAAAAGATGATGATAAATTACCGTTAATCCTTATTTTAGCTGTTGGTTTTTTATATAATGCCTGTATAGTTCTAATGAAGTTGTTATGAAAATTGAAACTGGATAAGATTCTATATAGAAAAGACCAGTCAACCGAATCGAATGCTTTTTCAGCATCTAATCCCAATATGACTGCATTTAAGTTATATTTTTTTATATGATGAATTATGTGTAAAGTGCGTCGAATGTTGTCTTGTGTCTGTCTTTGTCTTATAAAACCTGTTTGGTCTAAATGAATTAGGTCTGTCAGTATATTTTCTAACCTTTTGGCAAGGATAATGGTAAAAAGCTTATAGTCCTGATTTAGTACACTGATTGGTCTGTAGTTGGAGCACTCTAGTTTATCCTTTTCAGGTTTAGGTATAACTGCAATGACCCCTTCTCTCCAGGAGGGGGGGATTTCCCCTGTGTGGAGGACATAATTAAATGTTTTCAGGAGGAGAGGAGATAGTTGCTGTTTAAAGGTTTTGTACCACTCTGCTGTATAGCCATCAGCTCCTGGGGATTTGTTAGCTTTAAGTTTCATAATTGCTTTTTCCAATTCTTTAGGATGTATTTCTGACAGTAGTGTTTTATTTTGTGACTCCGTAAGTTGGGGAAGGTTTAATGTGTTTAGGAATGCCTCGGATGCGTTT
The DNA here is from genome assembly GCA_020510985.1 of Pholidichthys leucotaenia. Lineage (NCBI taxonomy): Eukaryota > Metazoa > Chordata > Actinopteri > Cichliformes > Pholidichthyidae > Pholidichthys > Pholidichthys leucotaenia. The sequence continues at coordinate 258,171,416 of CM035843.1, forward strand.
TTATGTTTTTTGTGGGAGTATAAGTTCTTATAGTAATTCTCGAAGTTTTTAAGAATATCCTGAATTCTGAATTTTATTTCCTTTGATACTGGGTCTCTGATTTTGTAGATTGCTCTTTCTGTTTGATGTTTCCTCAATTTGTAGGCTAGCAATTTTGCCGATTTACTGCCTGCTTCATAGTATTTTTGTTTCAGAAATGTAAGTTTCTTCTGGATTTCTATTGTGTAGATCTCATTTATTTGGTTTTTAATTTCCTTAATCTTGAGCGAGTCAGTAGAATGAGTGTTGCCTTTGTGTTCTTTTTCTAGGTTCCTAAGTTCTGACTCTAATGTGGATAGTTTTTCTTGTCTTAGTTTCTTTTGGGTTGCCAGTTTTGCAATAATCTTTCCTCTTATTACAGCTTTACATGCATCCCACAGTATTAAAGGGGATACTTCTCCATTATCGTTATCTTCCAAATATCTGAGAATATCTGATTCCAATTCATCTTTCAATGGTCCTTTCAGGACATTTGAATTTAACCTCCAAGAAAATGTATTATTTGTGTATTTTTGGATATTTAAGTCCATGTAGATCGGACTGTGGTTGGAGAGATCCATCAGTCCTATTTTACATGTTTTTACTCTTCCAATGTCTCTATTAAACATAAAAAAATAGTCAATCCTTGAGTAAGATGAATGTGGAGTTGAGTAAAATGTATAGTCTTTTACACTGGGGTTGAGTTCCCTCCACACGTCACAGATTCCCAATTCTTTTAGTAGCATCCGAGTCTTCCTGTTTTGGGTGTTATTTTGATGTGGGGAATTACCAGAAGCATCCCAGTATGGATTCAGTCTAAGATTGAAGTCCCCACCACATATCACTAAACCTTGAGCTTTAGTTATCATTAGGTCGAATACATTTTTATAAAATTTCCAGTTAGCCCCTGGGGGAGCATACACATTCAGCAGGGTGATATCTTCTCCCTCTAGCCGCCCAGTTACCAAACTGTATCTCCCTTCTTTATCTTTGTGTTCTGATTTTTTTTCAAATGTAATTTTGGTTGATATCAATGTCGCTACTCCCCTCCTCCTCCCTGATTTATATGAAGATGAAGAGATCATTTTAAACCCTTGTCTACTGAGTTTATTGTGTTCCACGTCTGTTAGGTGGGTTTCTTGTAAAAGTATTATTCCTGCTTTGTCTTTTTTCATTTTGCCTAGAATCTTGGATCTTTTAACTGGATTCAGGATTCCTTTTACATTATATGAAATTATTTTGGTTACACCCTGTTTCTCCATTGTGTTGTTTTGTTTAGTATAACTGTGTGGTGGCCCTCTTTTATGCTACTCAGAAACTGAAAGAACATTAAAAACAAGAAAAACATTAAGAACATAGTGTAAAAAACTTTAAAACAAAAAGCTGTCATAAGAACTTCCTGAGCTGAGGTCTTTTTAAAGACCCTGTAAGAGCCTTGATGGAGTGAAGGCTCTGAGGGAAATTCCTCAAACTCTGTTACGTGTTGAGGGCCCTCTCTTACCACTGAAAGTAGTCCCATGCTTTTAACGTGAGTTTCAGAACCCAATCCAAACTTGTAATGATTTTTTTTTTTTTTTTTTTCCTTTTATGCCTAAACCCTGTGAAATTGTGTGCACCCTCCCACCCCCATCACATCAAACATTCACGCAAAAACAGTATTTGTTAGTATGAGGAGAACATGTGGATTATTGTCACATTTCTATTTTAACAAGTTTTTTTTTTTTTTATTACAAAGACTTATTTGTTTCAAATAATATGATTGTTCCATGAAATGTTTTACCACATGCTGAATATGCATCTCCTTTAATGTTTGTTACCTTGTATGAGGGGGGTTGGATGTGCGGATTAATTCAAGAGAAAAAAAAAAAAAAAAAAAAGGTCGCTATTCCAACCTGAAAACGGATAGTTTATCCGCGACGCTCTGGTGCTGGGTTTCCCGCTGCTGGTCCGTGGATTTTGAAGGTCTTTGTGTTGTCCATGTTTGCGCTTTGATCTTCTCACTCGGGTCTGCTGGGGGTTTAAATACCGTTACCGGGAGGCCTCTTTTCGCCATGTCAGCTGTTGCTTCTTCCGCCGAATTATAGAGACACGTTTCATCGCCGTAGAAGACCCTTAACTTCGCAGGAAATGGTGTCTGAAAGCGCAATTTCTTCTCTCTTAACACCTTTTTCGCGTCATTGTATTCCCTGCGCTTTTTAAGGACCTCCGGGGCGTAATCGTGTTCCACGTAGACTTTTCTCTCCTGGTGCATAAATCCTTTTTTCTGCCAGGCCAGTCTTACAACCTCTTGTTTTATTTTGAAATTGGAAAATCTTACCAACACCGAACGTGGGGGCGCTTCCGCCGCCGGCCTAGCGGCTAATGAACGATGTGCCTTTTCTATCTTCAAGTCGGTGGTTTGTGGAATATCCAATTTCTCTCTTAGTAAGGATTCCACGCATTCTGCCATTGAGTTAAAACCATTTTCGGTTCCTTCTATCAGACCATGAATTCTTATGTTGTCTCTTCTTTGTTTTCCTTCTTGGTCGGTTAGCTTAGCCTCTATAGCTGCTTGTCTTTTGCGTAGATCTAGCACAGAATCTTCGAGCACTTTTATTCGATCCTCTGTTTCCAAGATTCGGTTCTTGGCCTGGTCCACTCTGCTGTTTGTCCTTTTCAATTCTTCTCTGAATTCCCGAAATTCGGCCGTAACATCTCGGCGAAATCGTCATAGCTCCTCAAATAGTGATTTCAGGCTAACCCTTTTGTTAGCTATCACCAGTTCCTCGTCTTCTGAACGGAGATCTTCCAGTTCGGATTCTCCGGCCGATACGTGTCCTGGCCTGGAGAATTTCAGTTTCTTCTGTTTTCCTTTAGACATGATGATTTTGTCTTTTGATTTTCACTCCTCCAAAAATCCGTTAAGTTTGATTTTCAAGGTGTTATCCTAGATTGGGTCTGAGAACTTCAGTGTTAAGCTGCAGTCGCCATGGCATCCAGACCGGAAGTCCCACCACAGCCATTTTAAAGGCAGCGGGGAAAACACCAGTCTGAAGAGAGAAATTTACAGTTTAAAATCTCATGTTCGAAGAATCCATAAAATGTTTTAAAAAGTGATGTGGGAATCGGATCTAAAAGGCAGGAGATCAAGTTTACCTGGGAGAAAACTCCACCAAGCATCTTAGCATCAACCAGGGCAAAACAGTCCAGCGTTTCCTCAGCTAAAGGTGAGTCCACGATTCCATTAAAAGCAGTCTTCTGGTCAGATAAAATGTTGGATCTAATAGAATCAAGCTTGCACCTGAAGTGGTCTGTAAAACTCTCACAGAAAGAGTTGGATGGCAGGTTTGTGTTTTTATTAAAATCTGGGTTGATTAAGTGATCAGTGGTTGCAAAAAGGACTTTATTGTTATGGGTTGAGATTATGTTTTCAAAATACTCTGTTCTCGATGTTTTGACTGATAATTGTACGTATATTTTTAATTTATTCTGTAGTATTTGGTAATTTATAGTTAATTAGTTTTTTTTGTTTGGATAGTGTGCTGGTCCAGGGGTGTCAAAAATGTGGCCCATGGGCCAAAACCGGGCCGCCAGGGATCCAGCCTTTTCTCTGAATTTACAACTTTCTTTCTAGTAAATTTCTGACTTTTTCTACTGATTAGAATTGTTCATGTAAATTTGAGACATTTTTCTCCTTAAGATGAGACTTTTTTTCCTCATCAGTTTTCTTTTTCTTCTTTTTTCCTGTGAAAACAGGTAGTGTAGATTTAGATTAAATCCATCAGCAAGTACAATTACCTCATGCAGCCCTGAATGGGTGTCCCAATTCATAGAGATAATTTTCAACCTCTATCAAAGGTCAAGGGGTAGGAGTAGGCAAAGGAGAAGGGGAAGGGGTAGGGATACAAATGAGAATTGGGATGGACCCCAAATCTACCTGTACTTTACTCTCATATTGCAAATATTTTTCTAGACTGTTTTACAGCATTTACTGCTGTTAATAAATAATTCAACAATGTTTTTCTTGCTATTTTTATCTATGTATAAGGGTCATTTACATTTAAAATGATTGTAAATTTAGTTCAAGTAAAGTTTAGCATGCAGTATTCAAATCTGACCATATTAAACATAATTTTCCAACCACAAAATTGTGGCTAGTGAAAAGGCTGAGTGGCTAGTAACTTTAGAAAGTCACTAGCCACAGTGGCCGGTGAGCAAAAACGTTTATGTCAAGCCCTGCATACCAGATCATTCGAGGCCCGGGACCCCTTGCCATTCCAGCCAATGTCCAGCCAATGTAAAACGTCCCACTGGCAGGACACCGGAATGGTAAAGAGGACAACGACCGCCACCGGGTGCGGTTAACCGACAGGGTGCCAGTAGAAATTGGGCTAACTCAGCCACAGGGTGAGCACAAGCCAATAGGGCTGCGTCAGGGAGGGCATCTGGCATAAAATATTCACCAACTCAAACATGCCGACAATTTAAAAATCAATTCCCTGAATTTGTGCAATGATTCAGAATCTTCCACATCTGCATTGTGATATTTTCCCCACCATAAAGTTCACCCAGAGGTGAAGAGCTTTGCCATTTTATCCATTCTGAATTTAAAAAGCACCAATGCTACATTTGTGCCATTAAAGAATAATTTGTACTATCTCCATTTTTGAGATATGAACAGTAATAATAAAGGTCATCTGAGTTCACGCTGAGCCACTTTCTCAGATTTGAACAAAAACAGCAAACTCATTCACAAACTATTTTTATCATGGCAAAGAAGGTGCTTTAAATGCATCTTAATTCTTCTCTTAATGGTATGAATAAGTAAAAAATAAGCAATTAGACAACTAAAACAACACAAAAAGCCATTTGAGCCAACTTAACTCAGATCTTTGGGCCATGAAAAAAAGAACCACAGAGTGTATTCTCAATCAGACTAGCATGAGTGAACAATCAAGCTGGTTCCTATAGCTGTACAGTCCTGAAAATAAAATAAAAAAAAATAAGAAGGATAGAAAAAGAAATTTAAAAAAATGTAAAAGCAGTTCTATTTGAACTAGCTTAAATACTTTCATAGCACAGTTGGTATATTGACATACAGTACATAGAGGACTTTCAACATTATGAAATATGGCATCTATGCAATAATAGTCTTGGTAAATTTATTAAAATGGTATTCACTTATATAGCGCTTTTTTCTCATCTCTGGATGACCAAAGTGCTTTACAGATCCTGCTATCCACCCATTCACACACTGATGGTGGCGTAGCTGCCACACACAGGCGCTGGCCTGATCCACCTGGACCAACTGAGGGTTCAGTGTCTTGCTCAAGGACACTTCGACATGCAGACAGAGCAGGAATCAAACCCCTGACCCTCCACTCAGTAGTCCATCGCACTATACCTGTGCTACAGTAATACTTTTCCTGGCATACTTTAGTTAAACAGGCCTCATTTCATGCTAGAGTTTTTGAATGGGTTAACAACAGTATACAGTGGTGTGAAAAAGTGTTTGCCCCCTTCCTGATTTCTCATTTTTTTGTATGTTTGTCACACTTAAATGTTTCAGATCATCAAACAGATTTAAATATTAGCCAAAGATAACACAAGTAAACACAAAATGCAGTTTTTAAATGAAAGTGTTTATTATTAAGGGTAAAAAAAATCCAACCCTACATGGCCCTGTGTGAAAAAGTGATTGCCCCCCTGTTAAAACATAAATTAACTGTGGTTTATCACATCTATGGAAAGCTGAGTTCAATTTCTCTAGCCACACCCAGTCCTGATTACTGCCACACCTGTTCTCAATCAAGAAATCACTTAGATAGAACCTGCCTGACAAAGTGAAGTAGACCAAAAGATCCTCAAAAGCTAGACATCATGCTGTGATCCAAAGAAATTCAGGAACAAATGAGAAACAAAGTAATTGAGATCTATCAGTCTGGAAAAGGTTATAAAGCCATTTCTAAAGCTTTGGGACTCCAGCAAACCACAGTGAGAGTCATTATCCACAAATGGTGAAAACATGGAACAGTGGTGAACCTTCCCAGGAGTGGCTGGCTGACCAAAATTGCTCCAAGAGCACAGCAACGACTCGTCCAAGAGGTCACAAAAGACCCCACAACAACATCCAAAGAACTGCAGGCCTCACTTGCCTCAGTTAAGGTCAGTGTTCATGACTCCACCATAAGAAAGTAACTGGGCAAAAATGGCCTGCATGGCAGAGTTCCAAGGCAAAAACCTCTGCTGAGCAAAAGCATAAAGGCTCATCTCAGTTTTGCCAGAAAACATCTTGATGATCTCCAAAACTTTTGGGAAAATACTCTGTGGACTGACGAGACAAAAGTTGAACTTTCTGGAAGGTGTGTGTCCCATTACATCTGGCCTAAAGGTAACACTGTGGAAATGTGAAAATGACGAGGCAGAGTTTATCTCACGAGTCAGGTTTATTCACATCTTCCAACATCAGCAAAGCAGAAAGAGGAAAAACACAGACATTCGCCCTTTATATATCCAGGACCTTCAAAGCTCACAGTCACATTACATTTAATCACAAGTAACAATGCATCTTCTCTTAAATCTTATAACATCCTCCTCATAGTCTCTGGCAGACCAGGAAATCCCCCAAGGCTGTCTCTTGCATACCAAAGACTAAATTTTCACATCCTCCTGTTATCTCCAAGGAGACCCAGTTCTTTGTTCTCTCTGAGATGTGAAGCTTAAAGTGATACATATGTGGCCCACATGAAACCCCCCCCCCAAACATCTAAGATGGAACAACAGAATAACAGTCTGCATGTCATGATAAAATCATTACACATTAACCCACGTGCTGCTTGGGCCTCAGTCTCCTCCCGTATCTGCTGTAAGCGGGCTTCGCCACTTCTGCGACGCCATCCCGCTGGGGCGCTGCTGTCTTGGGGTGAGAACTGTTTGTCACTCCCTATGGGTGTTCTGGGGAATGTCCCCGGGGGGGGGGGGGTCTGCCGCGCCAAGGAGCCCTGGCCAACAGCACATCCTCGTCCGCCACCACAAAGGCGGGTTTGAGCCTGTTTATGCCAATCTTTTCCTTCCTGCCCCCCAAATCTAGCAAAAAATGTTTGTCCCCTGTTTCCAGCACTCTAAATGGTCCATCATAAGGTGGTTGCAGCGGTGGGCGATAGGCATCGTGTCTGACAAAAACAAATTCTGTGTTTTTCAAAGCCTTAGGCACAAAAACGCGCGGAAAACTGTGGTGAACGGGGCCCGGCAGCATGCCCGATTCCGTGCCATGCTGCAACCGCTGTGACGGGGAGCTATCTGGCGCAGGATTATCTGTGAGAAACTCCCCGGGCAGTCGAAGTGGCTGCGCAAATCTAGCTCAGCCGGGGAGGCTTCTAAGTCCTCTTTAGGTACAGAACGCAAGCCCAATAAAACCCACGGTAGCCTGTCCACCCAATTTGCATCCGTCAGCGATGCTCTGAGAGCCGCTTTCAATGACCTATGAAAACCTTCGCATAACCCATTAGCCTGCGGATTGTACGCGGTTGTGCGGTGGATCGTTACCCCCAGGCTGCAGGCCATTGCTGACCAAAGTTCGGGAACAAATTGAGGGCCTCTGTCGGACGTAATGTCCGACGGGACTCCAAAGCGCGCTACCCATGCTGTTAAAAACGCGCGCGCCACCTCCTCGGCTGTGGTTGACGCCAGTGGGACCACTTCCGGCCAGCGCGTGGTGCGGTCCACCATTGTCAGAAGGTGTGTGTACCCCTGTGACGGCGGGAGGGGGCCTACGAGGTCCACGTGAACATGATTGAACCTCTTAGCCGGGATGTGAAACGGCTCCAAGGGAGCTCTCGTGTGTTTGTGTACCTTGGCTCGTTGACAAGCCATGCAGGCTGCTGCCCACTCCTTAACTTGTTTGCGCAGGCTCGGCCATACAAATTTCTCTCCTACCATTTTGACCGACGTGCGCACTCCCGGGTGCGCCAGAGAATGAATCGAGTCAAAAACGCGGCAGCGCCACGCGGCCGGTACCACAGGACGCGGTCGCCCAGTGGAGACATCGCAGATTAGGGGGGGCAAACCGTCTTGCAGCACCCTGTTCTCCAGTCTTAACCCTGTTGGTCCAGACTGGAGTGCGCGCACGTCCGCGTCGCTAACCTGATCCGCGGCCATGGCTGCATAATCTATCCCTACGCGGACTGGGGCCGCCACGGCGCGCGAGAGACAGTCACTACATTCAGTTTACCCGCCACATGCTGAATATCGGTAGTAAACTCTGAGATAGCGGCCAGCTGTCTTTGCTGCCGGCCTGACCACGGTTCTGAAACCTTGGCCATCGCGGATGTCAGCGGCTTGTGGTCAACGAACGCGGTGAAACGGCGTCCCTCCAGCCAGAACTGGAAGTGGCGAATGGCCAAGTGGAGAGCTAACAACTCCCTGTCGAATGTGCTGTATTTTCGTTCACTATCGCGCAAAGTCCTGCTGAAAAAGGCGAGCAGCTGCCAAGCCCCGGCTACATGCTGCTCCACGACCGCCCCTATGGCCACATCTGACGCGTCAGTAGTGAGCGCTATGCGGGCCGTTGGGTCTGGATGTGCTAACAACGCAGCGTTTGCCAGGGCTGTTTTGACCTCCGAGAATGCCCGTTCTCGTTCCGGAGACCATTCGATCTTATTTGTGGGTTTTTGTTTTTTGAGTGCGGCATACAATGGTTGCATGAGCTGCGTTGCGCGGGGGAGGAAACGGTTATAAAAATTCACCATTCCCAAAAACTCCTGTAACGCCTTGACCGTTTGTGGCTGGGGAAAATTTGCTACCGCGCGCACTTTGTCAGGCAGCGGAACCGCTCCTTCTGGAGAGACGCAATGCCCCAAAAAGTCAATCTGCGTCACCCCGAACTGACACTTCGCTGGGTTGATTATTAAACCGTGCTCTCCCAACCTCCTGAAAACTGCCGTGAGGTGGTTTTCGTGTTCGTCTTCGGACGCGCTGGCTACTAAGATGTCGTCCAAGTAGACGAACACGAAGGGGACATCGCGCAACACCGCGTCCATCATGCGTTGGAATGTCTGCGCAGCCCCTTTAAGCCCAAATGGCATGCGCAAAAACTCGAATAGACCAAACGGAGTTATTACCGCTGTTTTGGGTATGTCCTCAGCGCGCACTGGGACTTGGTGATAACCGCGGACCAAGTCTATGTTAGAAAAAACGCGCGCCCCCGCCAAATGAACGGAAAAATCTTGGATATGTGGGATTGGGTAGCGGTTGTGCGCTGTGGCATTGTTCAACCTGCGGAAATCTCCGCAAGGTCACCACGAGCCGTCAGCTTTCGGGACCATGTGCAGCGGGGAAGCCCATGGGCTGTTCGAACGCCTGATGATGCCCAACCTTTCCAGGTTGGCGAACTCCTCGCGCGCTATGGTCAGTTTAGCTGAATCCAAGCGCCGAGCTTTTGCAAAAACAGGCGGTCCAGTGGTAGTAATAAAATGTTCCACCCCGTGTTCAGCGACGGCTGCTGAAAATGTGGGAACCGTGAGTGCTGGGAACTGAGTGAGCAGTGTGTGGAACTTACCGCTTGCAGCTGTGACGTTGGCTTGTGCTGTTGGCGGGGCCACTCGGGCTGTACAGGGAATAGAATAAAAAGAAAGTGCATTAACCAGGCGCCTGTTAGCAAGATCAACCAACAAACCATGTGAGCACAGAAAATCAGCCCCCAACATATTAAAATTCACTGCAGCTATGACAAAAGTCCACTCAAATGTACGGCCGTGTAGGGACAGAAGCAGAGTCCTCTCACCAAAGGTCTTAATCTCCAAGCCGTTCGCTGCTGACACCCTGAGACCTCTGGAAACCGCCAGCCGGTCAGCGGAGGAAGGTGTGATGAAACTCAACTGGGAGCCTGTGTCCACGAGGAAATGCCTCCCCGAGCGCCTATCCTTCAAGTAGAGCAGCTTGTTCTCCTCCCCGAGGGCTGCAGCTGCTACCGACCCCCGGTCTTGGCGTTTCCCGAGCGCTTGAACTGGCATGGTGGTATACATTTGCGTGCCTTCTCTGCAAAGCGGCGAAGGTAGAAACAGAGGATGTCTCCTCCGCGATCCTTGGCCCCCGCCGCCGTTGGTGGTTCTGCTACCGCAGTCTCTGGCCCCCCGCCATCTCCGGCCGTCGCGCCGAACTCCGTCGCTGCTGCGGTGGCTGCGCGCTGTTTGCTGGCGTTGAGAATCCGGTGCGCCTCCTGGGCCAGCGCGCGGAAGTCCCGCTGGGCCAACAACGGCGAACTGGCCAGGGTCGCTCTCGTGGCTGACGGTAGGGTCCTGAGGAAAATGTGGGTGAAGATGAAGTTGTCGTTGTCTGAGCCCCTCAACCTCAGCATGTTCTCCATCAGGTCAATGGGCATGCCATCTCCCAAGTCGTTCAGAGCCAGGAGCCTCTCCGCTCTCTCCTCGACTGAGAGAGTGAAACACTGGATAAGCGCAGCCTTCAACCCGCCGTATTTGTCGTTGGCCGCTCCAATAGGCTCTGCACATGCCGAGCCGTGCGGTTGTCGAGCTTTGCAATCACATGGTAGAACTTCGTGTCATCTACCGTTATCCCCCGGAGGGCGAACTGTGCTTCGACCAAGTGGAACCAGGAGCACGGGTTGTCTTGCCAAAAGTCCGGTAGCTGGACGGTAGCGGCATACGCTTGGCTGGGAGCTCCTGACTCGGCTGGCCCGGGGGAATTTCTTTCATCCATGATACGTCTTAGGGTCACCAGTGTGGAAATGTTAAAATGACGAGGCAGAGTTTATCTCACGAGTCAGATTTATTCACATCTTCCAACATCAGCAAAGCAGAAAAAGGAAAAAGACAGACATTCGCCCTTTATATATCCAGGACCTTCAAAGCTCACAGTCACACTGCATTTAATCACAAGTAACAATGCATCTTCTCTTAAATCTTATAACATCCTCCTCATAGTCTCTGGCAGACCAGGAAATCCCCCAAGGCCGTCTCTTGCATACCAAAGACTAAATTTTCACATCCTCCTGTTTTCTCCAAGGAGACCCAGTTCTTTGTTCTCTCTGAGATGTGAAGCTTAAAGTGATACATATGTGGCCCACAACATAGCATTTCAGAAAAGGAACATATCAACATTAAAATATGGTGGTGGTAGTGTGATGGTCTGGGGCTGTTTTGCTGCTTCAGGACCTGGAAGACTTGTGGTAAATGGAACCATGAATTCTGCTGTCTACCAAAAAATCCTGGAGAATGTCCGTCCATCTGTTCGTGACCTCAAGCTGAAGCGCAATTGGGTTCTGTGGCAGGACAATGATCCAAAACACACCAGCAAGTCCACCTCTGAATGGTTTAAGAAAAACAAAATGAAGACTTTTGGGGGGCCTAGTCAAAGTCCTGACCTGAATCCCATTGAGATGCAGTGGCATGACCTTAAAAAGGCAGTTCATGTCCGAAAACCCTCCAATGTGGCTGAATTACAACAATTCTGCAAAGATGTGTGGGCCAAAATTCCTCCACAGCGCTGTAAAAGACTCAATACCAGTTACTGCAAACGCTTGATTGCAGTTGTTGCTGCTAAGGGTGGCCCAACCAGTTATTAGGTTTAGGGGGCAATCACTTTTTCACACAGAGCCATGTAGGTTTGGATTTGTTTCCCCCTTAATAATAAACACCTTCATTTAAAAACTGCATTTTGTGTTTACTTGTGTTATCTTTGTCTCATTATTTAAATTTGTTTGATGATCTGAAACATTTAAGTGTGACATACAAAAAATGAGAAATCAGGAAAGGGCCAAACACTTCTTCACACCACTGTAGTCATTTGGAATTATCTTGTTTATCCATTGTGTTGTTAAATTCTTTATGTACTTTTGCTATTTTCTTTTTGCATAACCAAAACTTTACCAAAGCTTTAGCTTTGTAGGCAAATTTGAGAACACGTTGCAGGATGTTTTCTCAGACATGACACTGTTCCATATCATTAGCTCAATGTCACCTTGAACACAGTGAAATACCATTTGCTCATTGTGGAGATATGTTGGGGAAATATTCCCTTTGGGTTTTTACACTTCAACTGTGTGTTTATGTATCGCTTGCATCACATACCATATATTGTTCTAAATATAAATCATAATTGGTTTCTATTTGCTCCTTCTCAGTAGAATTGCTTTGTTTCTTAAAGAAAATGTAGCAAAGACGAGAGCTGAATGTAAGCTATTATGGCAAATTTTGTAATATTTGCATGAAGATACTTTCATTTGCATGATACAACTCAGTCTTTTATATAGGAAGAGACAAAGAAGGCTTTATGATTCCAGTTATCAAAGTATCAAACTGAACAAGTATTCAAGTTTAATTATAAAAGTTTTTTCTTTTTAAAATCTGTTGTTTTTCTCTAACAGAATTAAGTATGATGATACCCCTCCTCCCCACACACACACAATGCATCAAAGGATGGCTTTGAAACAGCATGCAAATCATTAGTCAACAAACACTGGTTTATTGGAGTGACCTCTTCCTCTACAGATTTTTATGCATGTCTGCTTCGTCTTTGTCGACAAACGTGCACGCCTCTTAATCACTGAATTCAAATATTTAACTCCATGGAAATTTTTATGCTTCACCTTACCAAGACATTTTGGACAATTCTATGCTTCCAATTTTGTAGGAACACTTTGGGGAAGGCCCTTTTTTTGTTCCAGCATCACTGTGCAGCAGTGCACAAAGTTTCACAAATGCCCGGATGGGTGAATGTGGTGTGGAGCAGCTTGACAGGCCTGCACAGATCCCTGACCTCAACCCCAACCAACCAACACCTTTTGGATGAACTAGAACAGAGATTGTGACCCAGGAACTCTTGTCCAACACCAGTGTCTGGCTTTACAAAAGGCAAAAATTCCCAAACACACTCTCAAAATCTTGTAGAAATTCTTCTCAGAAGAGTAGATGCTGTTATAGATACAAAGGAGTCACCAACTCCATATTGATGCTTATGGATTTTAAAGAGGATGTCACAAAGCAATACATAGGTGGTCAAATGCTTGAGTACATATGTACTTTGTGTCCAGTAAGAGCAAATATGTAAAGCATTGCATCAGGATAAAAGTTTCTTAGGAGGCTACTGCTGTGGTGACCTGAAACACCATTTGATATGATGCTTCAGTAGTGGATGCAAATAGTTTTTCGTTGAGAATGCAAAAGAGAAAGGGATTAATGTTTCCTGGCAGCTAATGAGAATTTTAAAGACAAAGATTTCACTAGAGTCATCTGAAGGTGAACGGATGTAAATGAGGGATTTATGTAGCTTCAGGGAGGCCTGGGATGGCATTAAAAACAACAATGGCATGGGGTATTTCAGCGGCAGGAGCAGCTTTCATCTTCGGTTATCAGAAGTAATGACAGGAGAAATGTTGAAAAAAAAAAAAAAAAGTCACCCTGATTTTATTTTTCAAAAACTAGAAAACATTTACAAGGAAACATTTGAAGGAGAAAAAAAAAAATTCACACTGTAAACGGCTCAAACTGGCTCAACATCATTTGAACTGTAAAGACAACTTGAAAGCAGTTTCTGACAGGCTTGCTAAAGAAAGGCACAATATGGCAAATGTGTATCAATAAGGAATGTACAGAAATGACCTATAGAGTACTTGGACCAGTCTGAGTTGTGTAAAGTGTCCAGTGATACATTCATTAGCGTTCCAACTCAGCAGTTTGAGAATGAAAATGGGAAAAAAAAAAGAATCTTACATACTCAGTAAAAGAATGTATCAGAAAAACAGGACATCGCTTTGAGCATAAGGGGCAAGGGGGAGAAACTAAAATGCAAGATGAGGTAGAACCCACCCCTTAGCTCGAGCATTTGTTATATAAATAAATTGACACAAGATAATGCAAAAAACAAAACTAGGAACTGTTTTAAGAGGTTCTTTCTGGCAGGAAAAACAAAGTTGACAAAAATGTTGATTTGACAACTTCCAAATTCACCATTAAAATTAAAGCAACTTGAACCTGAAATAAAGTGCAGGCATGAGAACAACGCTTAAACAGCCTTCAGAGCTCAGCCAACAAAACTTGTAGATTCACAAGTGAAATGAGTTGAGGCACTTAGAAATAAAGGTACAAGTCACAAGCTTCCACATTCTGGCACTAATGCAACAAAGATATTACTGTTGGCATTCTCCAAAATTGATGAACCTCAACACAGAATGCAGTGCATTAATAAAATAAGGATCTAGAGTACACAAGAAGTAGTCAGTATGGTTAAATACAGCATCATTTCTGATCATCCTAAACATGCCCTAAATGGATGGACTAGAGTTGTTATGCCACACCCTGAAACATTTCCCATCAATGTAAAAAAAAAAAAAATCCTTCAAAGTATTACAGTCTAAATTGAAGCAGATTCAAGTAAGCTATACATTCAAACTTCTGGATAAGATGACAAAACAAAACTCACAGGAGGAAACAAATACCCGCATATAGTCAATTTTATTATTTAAAAACAAAAGAAAAACAGTAGTTATTAGGGATGCACTGACTCTAGGCTTTTAACATTTATGTTTTAGTTATTTTTTTCCTTATTAAAAGATAACCCGTAGTTTTTCCCGACTTAATTACACATATTTAAACATTAATCCAGCACAAAATCAGTGACAATAGATAAATATTGAGCACTGGCATCAGTAAACTTGCCATAGCCAACGTTTGACAAATGTGTAGCCCTAGCAAACCATACCAAGTTCAACTAAAAATAACACTTAAGAATCGCTGAGATTGGGAAGAGCTGCAATAAAGTCACAGAAACGGCATTCTACACAGTGTTCTGATTACTGATTGTAACTTGATCAAAAAAGGAGACATTCAAAAACTAAACTGAGATGGTTGTGTGATTTATATATATATACATATATATAAACTAATTAGCTTGGGATTTTGCTCTCTTCCATGAAATGTGGAAACTGGGACTTTGGTACACTGTCTGAGCTGTTCTTCTCAATTTCAGCCATTGTTGTGGGCAGGCCGGAGTGGGATCCATCCATCTTTATGTGGCCTCCTGTGGACCCAATCAGAGGCCCGCTGGCAGGGCTGCCTGGGAGTGGAATGCCACCTGCCTGGATGACAGAAATTTCATTGGTCTTCAGAGTCAGGCCACCACTGATGGCGGCAGCAGCAGCATACTGGTTCCACACCGTGGGGTCAAAGGTCTTTGGTGGTGCAACCAGCTCTCTGGGAGGCTGCATCATCTCCTGGGGCCGTATCCTAGCATCAGAACCCATTGCCATAAGCGCCACAGGGTTATCCAGAGTTAGCCGCTGGCCACGGCGTGATTGGTTGGTCCAGACATGAGTGCCAATATGCACCTAAAAAAAAACACTAAAAATACAGTTAGAAACATGGAAAACAAAACAGCTCAACAATTAATCAGAGAAGGAATTACACACCTTGAGATTTCCCTTAGTGGTGAAAGCCCTTCCACAGATGCTGCAGGCAAAAGGTTTCTCCCCAGTATGGGTGCGCTCATGGATCTGCAGGGCACTTGCAGATGAGAAGGTCTTGCCACAGGCATTACACAAGTGCTGTTTGGTTGATCGCCGTGCTGCGCCGGACACTGAGGGCATGTTTGATCCCTGAGGCATGTGAGAACTGAACAAAGCGGGAGGGCCCAAAGGATTTTCAGGAGGAATCTTCATCTCCAGACTGGCCAGACTTGATGGCATCCTCATGAAAGACATGTCACTGGCAGCTTTTGACAAAATGTGTAAAATTAGATGTTTGTATTCAAGACCACAGTATGCAACATGCTTTTCCACAAATATTAAACTTACCATAATCTTCAGTTGTGTATAGCACACCAGGCTCTTCTTTAATGGTTTTAGGGACAAAGGTGCTGGAGGCTGTGAGGTCAAGGGCTCCACCTGGCTCAGCACCACCTTGAGTGCCTTCAGACTGTGGTGGCTTTGGGCCATTTTGGGCTAATTCAGCCACAGCAGACCCAAGAGGTTTACAATTGATGACATTTACTGGAGAAATGGATTTAAATGAGGTGGCAGAGTCAGACATGGCAGGACTGCAGTCACTGTGATACTCCAGCTCTCTGGGATCTGGTAGGGATTCTCTAGGCGTTCCCTCACTCTCTGAGGGTGCGCTATTCTCTCGTTTCAGCGCAAGAGCAGAGGAGAGACTCTTTAAAACCTCAAGGTTGGATAGCATGGCAGGGGCTGCTTGCTTCTGTTGTTCCTCAGAGGAGGCTGATCGGTGGGAGTCAGAGGAACCACGTGGGGTTTGGGAGTTGAACTCTGTCTCGGGATCCTCCAGGCTAGATTCAAAACCACTGGCATCTAGAGAATTATCTTCCGTTGACATTGTTGCTTCCCCTGCATCATACTGGTTTTCCGGCATAAGCGTGTTGGGGATCTCTCCGTCCATGTGCAAGCGGATGTGGTGCTGCAGGATCATAGCATTGGTGATTTTTTTCTGGCAGATGGGACACGAGTGATGAATTTTAAGTGGCGCGTTACCTCTGTGCACTCCGTAGTGGGCCTTGAGGTTACCCTTTGTTGTGAATGCGCGGCCACAGGTTTTGCACTTGTATGGTCTTTCACCGGTGTGTGTACGGTAATGCATTTTGAGGGAACTCTGGCAACTGAGCACCCGATGACAGATCACACATTCATTAGGGTCATTGGTCTTCTTTTCCAGGCCATCCACCATCTGCTGAAGTTTTGCTGTTCCAGAGGTTGGTTCTCTTGGCAGGGCATTGCCATTCATATGATATAGTCCCCCTAGAATCTCTTTGGTGCCCTTTTGATTTGGATCCTGCCCGGTGTCTTGGCTGAATGTCGAGGAAACGGCAGGGGAGCCATCACTTGTTGATGGGGACGTTCCCTGGGAAAATGGGTCGCTCCCAAAACCATCAAACGTTCTGAATCCTGCTATAGGTGATGGATTGAATGCAGCACTTGAGTGCCCAAGCATGGGCTTGACATCAGTCAGATTAGACTCATCCAATGGCATAGACATGCCATAGGGAATACCATTGGAGGTGGGAATATTGTCAAGGTGTTCTGGTACGGGATGAGGATTCATGCTGATGTTGGGGTATTTGTCTTTATGCCTTTGGAAATGAACTTTGAGATTTCCTTTGGTTGTGAAGCGATTTCCACAGATGTTACACTTGAAAGGTCTCTCTCCGGTGTGGGAACGTAGGTGAATCTGGAGGGCACTGTCATTGGCAAAGGTCTTTCCGCAGTACTTACACTTGTGTTTGTAAAAAGAGTCCAAATTCTTTGTTTCTGTTGGGACAGTCAGCATCTTTGTCTTAACCTTTTTTGCAGGGTCTGCTCCTGCTTGGATAGCATTGAAGTTGCTAGGAAAACCCATGATGCCTTGGGACTGAGGCAGCAGTGCAGGTAAAGGGCTGGTGAGATTTGGATCACCTTTCAAAGCATCTGCTTTGGTAGACACTGAACCCAGAGCTGCCGGTGGAACGGGAGGGACGTCAGTGGTGAGAAGTAGTTTGAGTTTCTTTGCCTTCTCCATAGGGAGGCTTTGAGTGCCGTTCCTCTTTTCTATCGTGGCTGCTGCGGCAGACATTTGTTGAGAAAGGTGTGCACCAAAAGCTTTCAAGGGATCCATCGCTGCTCCTACTGATGACTGGAGCACCGGTGGGATCATCATGGCCACTTGGATTCTGATCTGTTCTGTGAGCTGCATTTGCTGGAGCTGCTGTTGTTGGAGATACATTAGCTGTTCCATGATTACTGGAATGGCTTGTATGGGATCTTTCGATGAACTCTCTGATGCATTTGAAGCATGTTGGGAGACGGCCACTTTAGTGTCAACCATGGTCTCAAGGGTGACATTTGTATCTTGGACTTTAGGTACGGGAGCCACCTCTCCCTGATCATGGGGTTCTGAATCTTCTGCATTCATGCTAGTATCTTCATCAGGTTGTTCCAGCTGGCCTGTGCTGGCATGTGGTGATGAATGATGACTGGACTGGCCGTCTAGGTCGCTACTAGGGTCTTCTGGGGAATCTCTTGAGTATCTCTCAGCCTCTTCACTGCCTTCATCTTTCATGATTACCACTTGCTGATTTTTTGTGCAATTTTTCTCATGCTCAAGAAATTCAGATTCATCATAGAATTCAGCACAGCACTTAGTACAGACTCTGTTTTCATTCATTTTGACTTTCTTTACTTCAATTGTGAGCTTCTCAGAATCTTCTTGATGAATCCCTTTAACAAGAGAAAAAAAAATACTAAGTTAGGTTTAAAACACATGCAAAAAGAACCATATTAGCTGACCACTATATAGACTTAAGATCCTCTAAGTTTTAATAAAATATGTCAAAATTAATACAGTGAACTCTCAGATTTTTGAAAGAGCAAATCTTCCATCTTTTGGGCTTGCTACATTTCAGCAAAAACAATGCTTATTGCATGTCTCGACTGAAAGAGGATTAACTGTGCAGTTGCCCTTTGTCCACAGGACCAGTAGAGGGCAATCATTTACTTCAACATTTTTTTTAGAGCAACATATTGAGAGAATGCAAGTAATACATGTGGTATTCAGTTACTTTTTTTCTGAATTGTAAAACCACTACATTCTTTGCGATTAAATAAATTTTTGTGTCCAATCACGAACAAAAAAGTGAGCTCAAGTTTAACCCTTGGCTCCACAAATACCCAGATGAAAATTAATAGTTTCAGTTGGCTTATTTGAAATAAAGATCTCATTCCATGTGCAATGACGAGTTAAAAATTAACACACTGAAACATGTTCACAGCTTCCAAACATGCGCCTTAATTTGCCAAGCAAGAGGTCGTTCCACAACTGGGTGCATTGTTAAACACTAAAATGCCCTAAAGAAAGGGGGAGACCACCTGTTTCGCTTTTACCCAAGGAAGCTGCTGGACTTGTTAATTGCTCACTGGAAGCCACTGAGGTGGTGTCATGAAAAATTTGCAGACTACATTACAGTGTGATCCGGGGAGCAAACGGTAAGCATGACCCTGCCACCCACATTTTGCACACTACACAGCTGTGAACTTTAATGGGAAGCAGCACACATTACAGGCGGTGGGCCGAGCGGCTCTATCTGCTTTAGTTTGAGTTGATACACCCACATACACAGAGTAGCCCCCCTCTGGCCTTTCCAAAAAGCTGTAAACCTAGGGGAAACGCTGAAGATTATGTACAATAGAATACAGGGAACATAGACTGAAAACAGACAGAACAGTCCAAGGGGTAGCAGATTAAAAATGATAATAAACCAGAATCAAATAAATACGTCGAAAAAAAGTTGTGAAGTAAAATTCAACTCAACAATTTTAAAGAAGGTACAGATCGTTACAGTCTTTATTGCTTTGGGTTTTTTTTGAGAAATTACTGTAATTCTTATAAATAAATCAGCTGTCAGAAAGATCCACTATATGTTTACCCCAAAGCTTTCAAAAAAAAAAAAAAAAAAAAAAATGGTGCGTCACCCCGTTGACTTTTATAGAAATGGTAGCTTGCGGAAGTCACGTGGGTCACTCTCTCCATTCATTTCACGGAGTGTCTGTTTAATAATCCCGGGTAAGTTAATGAATGGTCGTTTTGGACATTTTACCACTTAACATGCAGATTATGTAGTCTGTGATCTTGTTTTATTTTGCCAGCTTTTTTTTTTTTTTTTTTCCCTTCCTTGTTTACGTGTAGCAACAGCTCAAACTTGCAATTGTTATTATCCTGTGCTAGCTCAACTAGGTAGCTGGGCCAGCCCTTATTTCAAAAATAAGTTGTACAGTTATTGGGTGAAGGCACAGAGATGGGTAGTAGCATTATATGATGGGATATGACATGAAAACCTGTGACAGAGCAGATGTGACTTATTATCTTGTTCATAGTATTGTCGTAGCATTAGCAGCATCACAGGACTATTTTTTTTTTTTTTTGTTACTTATTTGTACCCGTAGGTAGACTTGGTTTGCAGTCTGGTGACAAGCCACCGGCTGCTGGTCGCTGCGTGCGCGAGCGCCCTAAACCTACATGTTTTTGGTGTGCGGGAGGAAACCGGAGAAATCCCGGAGTAAACCCGCGCAACACGGGGAGAACATGCAAACTCCACACAGTTCACTGTTGGTCGGGGGCTGGGATCGAACCCACGATCTCATGATCCCCGCGGTCCCCTGGCCGAGGGTAAAACTGTGCTGCCACAGTGCTAAACCACTGCGCCACCGTGCAGCCCAAACGTGCAGCCCCACCAAAGACTATGGTGGTGAATTTAAAAGACTGCTTACAAAAACGAAATTGTACTACTTTTTTTTTTTTTTTTATAGAGAAACCATATACTTTTTTTCTTTTTTTCATGAAACCATGAGAAACTGACATGTTTACCAGCAAGCCTGCTTTCTACAAGGAGGAAACGTGGAACAAGGTTGGAAATTAGCAAATAACAGTTCTTTAAATCCTCCAAATTCCTCATCATCACTGTCAACCCTGATAATTATACCAAAGTGGTGGCCTAGTTGGTAGAGCATGCGCCCCACAACCAGGAGGTCGTGGGTTCAAATCCCGGCCGGGTCATACTAAAGACCATATAAAATGGTACTTTCTAGCTTGGTGCTCAGCATAATAGAACGGGGGAAAGTAAACACACAGAGCTACCAGAGAACTGACCTCCCACTGTAGCTTTCACTACTCATAGTAGCTGTGTGGCCTATGGTCAGTGAAACGGAGATAGGTGCCACCCCATACACCACATGGTGTCCCACATACTGTGGAAGGGATTAACTTATTTGAATAAACTGTTGTGAGAAACATGATAAGTACTCAGGATGAAGACTGGTTAAATTATTTAATGCAGTTGTAAACAAGAAAAGTGGGAACAATTCAGATCAACACAACTTAATGGAATGGAAGTAATGGACGGGTTAATGATGTGTTTATTTTAACAGTAAATCAAGAATTGAATGCTAAAACCAATAAAAAATATTGAAACAACTGGTATATTTATAAATGTAAAATATTCTCTTGTATCAAATAGCTCACTTGAAATTCATTTTAAAAAAAAAATCTAACTGACTGGACTATGAACATATAGGAAGACTATCCGTTTTCATTTTCTGATTTCTTTGACTGCTGACTTTTTATGTATATATAATTTGAATTGTATGAGATGCTACATGTAGATATTTTTTTCCTCATGTGAACACATTTAAGAGAAAAATCTAAAATTTTCCAAATACACTACCGTTCAAAAGTTTGGGGTCACCCAGACAATTATTTTGTGTTTTCCATGAAAAGTCACTTATTTACCACCATGAGTTGTAAAATGAATAGAAAATATAGTCAAGACATTGACAAGGTTAGAAATAATGATTTGTATTTGAAATAATTTTTTCCTTCAAACTTTGCTTTCGTCAAAGAATCCTCCATTTGCAGCAATTACAGCATTGCAGACCTAACATGATTGCACAAGGGTTTTCTAATCATCCATTAGCCTTCTGACGCAATGAGCAAACACATTGTACCATTAGAACACTGGAGTGATAGTTGCTGGAAATGGGCCTCTATACACCTATGTAGATATTGCACCAAAAACCAGACATTTGCAGCTAGAATAGTCATTTACCACATTAGCAATGTATAGAGTGTATTTCTGATTAAAGTTATCTTCATTGAAAAAAAAAAAGTGCTTTTCTTTCAAAAATAAGGAAATTTCTAAGTGACCCCAAACTTTTGAACGGCAGTATAGTTCTCTAATGTATGCATAAAAACTAAAAATGTGCATGAAAAAGCTGCAAATTTAATATTAAAAATTATTTATAAGAGCAAAGTAATGAGTTATTTTAAAACATTTTTATTTCAATATAAAAAGTCTCAAATGTACAGGAAAAAAAGTTGGATTTATGAGACTGGAAAACGCATTATGAAGAAAAAAGTAGCAAATTTATGCAAAAATGATTCAAATTTAGGAGAAATAAATAAAAGTAGCAGAATTAAAAGAGAAAAATCTTCCTATTTGGGCAGGAGTCATTAAGTATTCAGATACAGTAATGTGTTTTTTGTGTCATTTCTCTGCAGCTGATAAAGGGTTGTTGCTGATTGGAGCAGTGACCATCGGGGCTGGTGAAGTCTTCACTAGTAGGTTGTTTGCTTTGCTTAAACTCCTTGCAATTAGGAGCAGTAGCGGTTGGGCAGTACGGTGGAGTAGTGGTTAGCACTGTGTCAGCACACCAAGAAAGTCACGGGATCGATTCCACCCCTGACCATCGTAGGTTCGATCCCACCCCTTGACCATTGGTGACCCTTCTCCACAATTATGTATTGTCACAATATGGATGGATGGATTAAAAAAAGAAAAAAAAAAAAGGCTTGCTTTTATTTGAACCTCTGGTGCTGTCATTATCCATTTTGTTATTTACCAAGTTAAACACTTTGTGACTGTCTGTGAAAAGTGCTCTATAAATAAACATTATTATTTAATAAATTCAATTATGTAACCCCAGTCACCACCTGGAAGAGGAGGCAATGGTGCCAACATGCTGCTCACTGGTATTAGCTGACAGTATAGCCCCTTTTCCACTAGGACCTATATAGCCCTACTCACTTCGACACGGCTTTACTCAGCTCAGTTAGCCTTTGTTTTCACTACAGCTGAGTACCACCTGGGGTGGGCGGGATTTTTTTTTTTTTTTTTTTTTTTTTTTAGTAAAAACACAGCAAGGCAGCACCACACTCCTGTGACAGAAAACACATGACACCAGCAAAAAACTAGATGGCTGATTACAAGGCGACTGCTTGGTCTCTGGCTTTTCGTCAGGGTAAAGGCAAAAAAGCAGAGCCAGAGAAGGCTACAGGCAACGAGACAAAACACTGGAAAAGTACTGGAGTGCTTAGGAAGCCATAGAGCCATAAAGCCGAAGACGTGAGGATACGAACTAGATCACATACTGTATGAAGGTTCAGGTTCCTTTATTTGTACCTGTAGGTAGATTTGTTTTGCAGTCTGGTGACATCCATATTTACAAGCCACAATTACATTCAACATGAGCACAAACACAGGCACACATGAAGCTGACTATAAACACGATAAAAGTACTCAAGGCTCCACCAATCTGGACATAGGACAAAGAGATGAGAGAAAAAACAGATAAGAGAGAAGGGCCATATTAAAAAAAGTTAAAGACCAGTCAAAGAGGTTAAAAACTCAAAAAGTCTAAAACTCAAAAGATTTAGAACCCAAATAAAAAACCTACAAAAATAATATAAAATAAAATTAATAAATAGGTAACTAAATTATGTGCAATGTATTGTTACATCTTGTTCAACTCTTTGACAGCAGCAGGAACAAAGCTGTTTTTGTAGCGCTGGGTTTTACTTTTTGGGACAGCAAACCTCCATCTGGAGGGAAGAAGCTGAAAGTGGCAGTGCAAAGGGTGGGAGTCATCATTTAAAATGGAGGTAGCAATCCTCTGTACCTGTCTGGTGTACAGGGATGTCAGGCTCAGCTGTGACTCACCAAGCAAACGACTGGACCATCTAACTACCTGATCCAAGGATTTCCTCTGTTTCAGTTTTATGAAGGCAAGCTAATGATTGCTAATGCTAGTTTGCTTTAAGTCTGCTGTACTACATTGTAATGTTGGCAAGTTATCACTATTAGGTACTAAAATATGTATGTTGTATGTGTGTTTCAAATAGCTCTCGTGGCAAAATTACTGCTTCAAACTGTGGGTCTGGGCATTCAACACAGCCTCTCACTGATGTCACCCCAGGTTCACAAACGCTCAGTGGTTACAGAACTTCAGAATGTCTGTAGAAACGTTTAGCTTCCTGTGCAACAAACTGCTTTGATCTGTGTGAAAATCACAGAGACTATTGAGACATCATGGAATGTACTGCTCCAGCCGGTGGTGTCGTGGCAAAAAGTGATCAGCTGCCAAAACTTGATCGCCAGGTGCCATATTGTAGTTATGGGGTTACATTAGCCGTCAAATATATATTTCAACAGGTAAACAGTACTGAGTTAGGTATAATAAGATACAAAAATAACAGTCACAAGGTTACATGGAGAAATACATGGATTTGCTGGATACAGACATACTGTATAAATATATATTCTGTGCTTCAACAATGTACTATACATGTATTCATTTAATATTGCACAGGGAATTCTGACAAACCTTTGTACTTTTTGCAGATGTGTCTCCACTTTTGTTTTATGTGTGAAGGTTACCACCAAGTGACAAATTAAATACTAAAAGATTGGAAAAGCTGTCCAAGAACAATCGGGCAGTTTGAGAAATCTCTTTTGGTTTGGTGTAAATCTGTCAATAGAATTATGTGCCATAAAGCAGTTTGTGTTAAAATGTTAAATCCCATTAAACCCAAACCCACAGGTGTCCAATCATGTGTCATGGGGGGGTCAAAACCCTACAGGTTCTCTCTTCCACCCAGTCTCTTCAGCAGGTGTTCTCAGTGATCAGCAATCAGTGTGAAGAAATTCAGTGGAATCTGCTGTTGAAGACACTGATTGGAGGGAAAGCCTGCAGGGTCTTGGCCCTCCATGGCACATGATTGGACACTCCTGCCCTAACCCATTATTAGAAAATACAGATGCTAATATACTCTATATACTGGTACTATCACTAAACTGTGCAGTGTCTTCTGCACTAGCACATCCAACAGTACAGTCTTAAGTAAATAAAATAATTGTTTTTGTTACTTTTTCTTAAAAATGAGCCATTATTTTCAACATCACTGATAAATGGTTTGTACTGCTATTTTCCCACCAGTGTCTTGGCAGACAAAATAGAAAATCATGAGGCAAACACATAAGTCATTAAATTGTTTATTACAATCAGCAGCAAAATCCACATTTAGTTTTTTTTTTTTTTGTTACTTATTTGTACCCGTAGGTAGATTTGGTGTGCAGTCTGGTGACAAGCCACCGGCTGCTGGTCGCTGCGTGCGCAAGCGCCCTAAACCTACATGTTTTTTGGTATGCGGGAGGAAACCGGAGAAATCCCGGAGTAAACCCGCGCAACACGGGGAGAACATGCAAACTCCACACAGCTCACTGTTGGTCGGGGGCTGGGATCGAACCCATGATCTCATGATCCCCGCGATCCCCCGGCCGAGGGTAAAACTGTGCTGCCACAGTGCTAAACCACTGCGCCACCGTGCAGCCCAATTTTGTACATAGTATGTACAAAATTCAAACTCTAAACTGTAAAAAAAAAAAAACACAAAACAAAAAAACAACAACTTGGAATGGGTCACACATGCCAGCCATGCTGCCTCACTGAGAAGCAACTGGATATCCCACTCACACTGGTCCATCTCTGTAAATGGTGACCCAAGGTCCGGTTTGGGGTGGGTCACTTTTCTCTTGCCTAGACGAAAAGACAGAAATGGGTGGTGGTTAACTAAAGCAAGTTTAAAACATATTTGGGAAATACACTTGTTGCTAAAAGCCAGTGGTGGAAAGTGACAAAAAAGTGCTTCGTTGTTGTATTTAACCACAATTTTTATGTAGGTGCGCTTCAGCAGATTTTACAAGGACTGCGTTTCATTTAAAATCATTTTTTATCTGTGGCCTCAGTAATCATGAATGAGTCAATCATTCAGTTGAATGGAATCTAGTACTTTAACTGAGGGTGTGCATCCCCGAGTATGGAGTTGCTCAGTCAAAATATGTAATTTTTATCTATAAAAGTTTAGCCACCGCTCTGTCACCGCTGTGTCTCTTCTTGCCCTGGCTTCAAGTGTGGGCGGTGTTTTGTACTTGTATTGCTAAAATATAAAAGGATGCACTACAATGGGTCTCAAATATTTGTAATGTGTCCTGTTATAGTACTGCATGAGTTTATTGACGACAGACTACAAACTACACATATAAACTAAATTATAACGGTGACTGAACAACTCCCATTCCCCAAAGTGCAAGATACACTATTATGAATATAACGCAAAGGATCACACAAGTGATCTGATAAAAAAATAAAAAAATAAACAAACAAGTACAGTGGTACCTCTACTTACGAATTTAATTCGTTCCGGAAGAATTCTCGTAACGTGAAAAATTCATAAGTAGAGGCGCGTTTTACATGTAAATGCCGTAATCCGTTCCAAGCCCCCAAAATTCGGGCATAAATTTTTTATAAATCGTAAAAACGCATCAAAACATGTAACAAATACATGTTACAATTAGATTACTGCACAATAAACATAAAATGAGAGTTTAAAATGAGAGAAAGAATAATAAAAGAGAATAATAAAAGAGAAAGAATAATAAAAATTATGTTCATTTACCCTTTAACTGCTATCGTCGTCGACGTAGTCACCTTTTGCCTTCTTTGGTTCATGTTCTGATCCAAGGACGTTTGCTTTTGTCGGCTTGTAAGTGCTTCGTTTTGTTTTAATACCGTGCTGATCGTTGATGTATTACGGCCATATTCTTTGGCGAGATCAACCAAACGCATAAAGTTTTGGAAAAAAAAAAAAAAAACTTCGTGGCCAGTGGGATACCAGGAAGATGCTAGGCGATAGCCAATGGCAGAGCAGCTACAGGTATGTTTACGTTCGGTAAACTACGGAAGCTGCGAGGAGCGCGTACTTTTTTGCCTTTCGTATCCTGAAATTTCGTTCGTAACTAGAGGCAATATTTTCCCGTTGAGGCGTCTCGTAACCTGAAAATTCCGTATGTAGAGACGTTCGTAAGTAGAGGTACCACTGTAGTTCTTAAAACAGTGGCTAATATTGGGTGTCCCATTCATTTTCAATTATTCTGTAATTAATATTCACACGATCAAATAAATCTCAGTTCAGTCCCTTTCATATTAAGTGGAAATTGTGCTACTTTAGTTTTGGCACTTTATCTATACCAGGGGTGTCCAATCATGTGTCATGGAGGGCCAAGACCCTGCAGGCTTTACCTCCAACCAGTGTCTTCAACTGCAGATTCCATTGAATTTCTTTCCACTGATTGCTGATAAATGAAAACACCTGCTGAAGAGACTGGGTAGAAGAGAAAACCTGCAGGGTCTTGGCCCTCCATGGCACATGACTGGTCACCCCTGATCTATACTTTAACTTAAAAAGCAAAGGATTTGAGTACTTTTTTGTCCACCACTACTGAATGAAAAACAATGAAAACAATGGGGTGTGCAACTTACCAGTCATAACACATTGTCGCGCTAAATTGCGGTGTCAAAGCAGATGCTGATTGGACTCTAGAACTAAAATACACACAACTCACTTCCGGTTATGGCTGCCACGTAAGAAGGACGTGTCTCACTCTGCTCTGCTCCTGGAGAAAAAAAAAAATTAAAAAAAATCGGCAAATAACTCTCATTTGGGACAGAACGTATCCCAGCGTTTGGGCGAGGATATGTCGGCGAAGCCTAAGGCTGGAAAACCAGGTAGAGGAAAAAGCGAGCCGCCGAAACAGTCCAAATTAACGGACTTTCAGGTCTGTGACGCAGCAAATAAAACTCCATATATGGCAGAGGAGGCTGGCAACGGTGCGATGTCTGCGGGGAGTGGCGCAGATGCGCTGATGGCTGCCATGAGTTCAATGAGAGCGGACTTTTCCTCTAGATTTGATGGGATTATGACAGCGTTGGAAGGAATAAGAAAGGAATTGGGTGACTGTGTAGAACGAACGGCGCAGATGGAGCTCCGTCTCGCTAGTGCTGAAGATGACGTCACCCGTCTTCAATTAAAGGTGCGCACTTTGGAAAAAAAAAATAAATGTCTGGAAGATAATATTTTGGATTTGGAATCTCGGTCGAGACAGAATAACTTGAGGCTGGTGGGTCTTCCAGAGGAATCAGAAGGTCGGGACGCATGTTCCTTTCTGGAAAAGTGGATTCCGGAGGTGCTGGGCAGCGAGGAGTTGCAATCAGCAGTGGTTCTGGAAAATGCACATCGTATTGGCCCACGGAGAGATAAGGGACCGCCGAGGACCTTAATTATGAAGTTTCTTAGCAACAGAGACAGGATGAAGATCTTCAACGCTGCACGAGCTAAAGGAGAGATTAAACACCAGGATCAGCAGGTGCGGTTCTACCCAGATTTGGCCACAGGAATCCAACAATTGAGGAAGCAGTTTGATCCCATACGTAAGGAGCTGCGCAACCTTGGGATTCGTCATGGTGTAATCTATCCTGCGAGACTGCTGACCACGTATGAGGGCAGAACCCACATCTTCAAGACCCCAGAGGAGGCGCAGGAGTTCATCAAGAAGAAGAAGAGACTGGTGGGAGCTAAGCATGAACAAAATATAAGGTAGAATAATTAAGCATTTGCACAGGCATCTGACTGACTTGAAGCAAATAGTAAGTTTACAAAATATAGATTGTATTATATATTAAAAAAAACCCAAAACAAACAAAAAAAAACTATGATGTACAAAGTTGTTAAAAATTTTGGAGTTAAGTTGGAAAACTACAGAGGAGAGTTAATGTTACGTCATTAAAAGCAGTAGAGTTAGGGTGATTGGGAGGATGAAGAAGGAGTGGCTTAGGCTGTTCCCCGTGGGTGTGGAGCGGTCGATGGCTATATCGGGAGACGGAATTTTTCTTTTGATTTTGGGGGGTTTGCCACAAGTGTGGGAAGGGGAAATTTGTTTGTGTGTAGTTTGCAGGATGAATGTTCAACCACTCATGTTTTTGCTTCTCTGTATGAGCATGTTTACACTGCAAGGTAATCCCAAACTCTCTATTGATCATAAACCAAAGTGTTAATCTTAATTTAACTTCATGGAATTGCAGAGGTCTACAAAATTTAAAAAAACTTAAACAAGTTATGAATAAAATAAAAGACATGGGTTCAAAAATTGTGTTTTTACAAGAAACTCATTTAATAGAGGAGGATATAAAAAGAATTAGGAGTAGATGGCAAGGAAGTGTCTTCACCTCATCATTCTCATCCCGGGCCAGGGGAGTTATGACTCTCATACATAAATCAGTTCCTTTTCAAGTGAAAAATGTAATTGGAGACAAATTTGGAAGATATGTAATCATTCAAGGTTCTTTGCTATTAGAAAATATAAATCTTGTGAACTTAATATGGTCCCAATATAGATGATCAAAAGTTCTTTGCTAATTTATTTCTTATCTTATCATCACTTACAGGGCAACATATAATAGCAGGGGCTTTTAATTGTACATTGAATCCAGGTATAGATAGATCAACAGGACTGGATTGTACGCACAATGGATGTAGGATGACTATTAATCATTTTATGAAAGAATTGAGATTGTTAGATATATGGAGAGAAATGAAACCACAAGTTAAAGCCTATTCTTGTTATTCCAGTACCTACAAGACATTCTCACGTATTGATTATTTTTTGATTTCCACAGAATTAAGATCCAAGATTCAAAACTGCTTTTATGATAACATCGTGATCTCTGATCATGCACCCTGTTGTCTAATATATGTAGATAAAAAATTGACAAAGGAATCAGGTAGATGGCAATTTCAGCATAAATGGCTTCAGGATGAGGAATTTGTCAAGTATATAGAAAAACAGATAGACGAGTTCTTTGACATCAGTACTACACAAACATCAGCATGTGTAAAGAGGGAGGCTTTCAAAGCTTTTATTAGGGGACATATTATTAGTTATACAGGATCAAAATCTAAGAAGACTCGAGAGGAGAGAGCTAAATTGGAACATAAAATAAAAAGTCTTCAGGAAAAAGTGTATGCAGGAAGTGACCCAAGGTTGGAGAATGAATTACTGATTTTGAGAGCTGAATACGACAAAAAATCAGCGAATAGAGCTGCCTCGAGTCTTCTAAGATTGAAACAATCTTTTTATGAACAAGGTGAAAAATCAGGAAAATTATTGGCATGGCAGATTAAACAATTAGAAATTAAAACACCAATTACCAGTATTATAAGTAACGGACAGGTAGTTATAGATCCTTTAGAACAATGTTTCTCAAAGTGCGGCCCCCGTGCCAATGGCGGCCCGCGAAAACATTTCTGGCGGCCCGCGGCCAGGCCTCGGCCGGACGAAATTACAATATCGCTAAATCATATCTTAAATTTGTGTGTGAGACGAGCTAATTTGAACCGCACATGTTTTGGTGTCAACAAATGTCGCATAAGGTGACAATGCGCTATTGAAGTATGATTTCCTTGAGAGCTGTCTGTCTGCCAAGCGATCAGCGGCTAAAATGGCCACTGACTGTGTGACGTCAGCTCAGGAGCGACCTGAGTAGGAGGAGGAGCACGCTGAGGAGCACGCGGTGAATGTTTAGGAACTTCCCCTGCCTGGGAAAATCAGAACCCCATGGGTGAATTTCGTTCAGAAAACGCTAAAAAATTGGAATTATGTCGCAAAATCACCCAACATGTGCATTAGACATTTTGTTGACAGCGATTTTGAGAATAAGATGCAATTTGAAATGAAATTAGCAAAAAGATTGCTGATAAAAAAAATCGGCTGTTTCAACTATATATCCGTTCTCTTCAAAGTCCCACTCTCAGACAGTGTCAGTGAAGTGGCGTGAAAAGCAAGGGTGATCTACCGATGCGATCTTTGACACTTTCTGACACCACCTGCTTAAAACCCAAAAAATCAGAAGGATCGTGAGGCCCCGCTTTCACGGTCTGTATTCATACTGAAAATCAAGATCAAGCGAGCTTTTGCCCTTCTGCTCCACGGGAGGTTTCTGTCCTCCCTGAGCTCGCCTTAGGACACCTGCGTTACAGTTTGACAGGTGTACCGCCCCAGTCAAACTCCCCACCTGCCACTGTCCCCGGAGCGGGTCACGCCCGGCATCAGGTCGTTTACGAGTTATTTAGCACCGGGTGCTCCACGAACACGCGTCCGTGAGCGGGGAGGGGCGGCCGCCTTCCGGCCGTCCCCCGGCCCGGTCGCGAGAGCCCTTCCAGCAGCGGCCGGGGCCGGCTATCCTAGGCCAACCTGGGATATCCTCATCTTTCTGATCAACCTTATCTTTCTGACAGCAATCTGCTGTCAGAAAGATAAGTAAACAGGGTAATTTTTCTTTTTTAAATATTCACTGCCAATATTTACTAAAATTATTTACAAGCAATGAATTTCATTGCCTTAACAACTTATCAAATATTAGAATTTTAGGTATTCATACTAATCAAATATGAAATATTCAGTGCTGTAAAGGGAGGTGGTTGTGCCTGTTTGCTCAAGTTATATTTCTATATATGTAATCCAATTTGACACCTCTGGAATGAAATTATGTTGATCTACTGTTTTTGCAGATGTTATCCACTGTCACTCAACCTTCAAATACTGTGGATTTTTTTTTTGAATTTGATTATTCAGCAATTGTCCTCATTGCAGTCATCCATGTGAGGTAACAAGTCACACTAAAGGCTCTCTGTTGGTGATCAAACAACATTGTCCACATTGTGTTGAGGATCTATCCTGGCACAGCCAGCCGATGATCAGGGACATCCCAGCTGGTAACATACAGCTTTCATCCGCCATTCTCTTCACTGGTGCGTCATATGTCAAGGTCCTCAGAGTTCTAAATGCAGCCGGTATCGTTGGAATTTCCACGACCACTTACAAGGAGCTTTCGATTTCTAATTTTTATTAAATTAATTTTATTTCAGAATATGTGGATGATCTGATGAATACTCTTTTCGACAAAACCTTGGTTGATCCAACCCACTTATTGGAGCAGTGGCACTCTGTACAAGCCAGAGTTCCAGCAACATTGAGTGCCAGATTTCAGCGTCCCATCAAAGCTGATGCTGTTGAGCAACATGTATCTAGATTTTCAAAATCAAACATGTAAAAGTAGAATAAATTTCCAATTAGCAATGAAAGTTCAGCTTTCAATTGTTAGGGAAGCAACATATTTTGCTAAGACAAAAAAATATAAGCCTAAGATTTTTAGAGAAATGTGCTTTTAAAAATTGCACACGAATTTTACACCATAAAATGGTAGAAAAATTACTCTAATGTATATGAGATCCGACTTTGATGAATGCTGAAATATTAGAATTATAAAATTGACATGCACATTAATAAACTCAATATATGATTTTAAAAAACTTTATTTAAATAACATTGATCACAAATCTAATCTTGGTAGGCAAAATCCCTTGTTGTGATCAGATGGGAATGTTTCTCTGATGAGGCTCACAGCACAGGCAGGTATCACCCTCACTTCTTCACCTTCAATACCTCCTGGCAGCACCGAGATTCAGTTGATGTTGGCATAATGTTGCATTTCTCACAAGTGCACCTGTTAAAAAAAATGGTATAATCAGATGCTTATAATAAACTAATGGCTCGTGGGAGTGCTATATAAATTGGTCTATGAAGTTTGATTAGAAAATATTTAAAACATGTAAAAAATTTTGAGCAGAAAGAGAATGTTTATAAGTCGCCAAGTAAGGCAGCGAGGGAAAAATTGGCAGTTTTATTTTGATAATTAAGGGTGTGACCATGCATATCGCCTAAAAAAAAAAATTTCAAAGCATATTTTACCAATATAAATCGGCGAGCCTCTCGTTCTTGCCTCTCGTTCTGCTCCGGTCGCTGTTTCGTCCGCGTCTTCCTCCGCACCCTCGGGCTCGAACAAATACGGCTGAATAACCCCATCAGCACCACCCAAAACTACTTCATCATCAGATTCGTCAGTTTCAATATCATCACTTATATTGCGGTCGTCATACTCGATAAAATAATCGCTGTCCGAATCACTCTGCTGTCGTTCAGCCATTTCTGCAGGCCAGTGATCATCCATTTCCTGCAGCCATTTCCTGTTTCTCCCTGACCTGACGTCACTGCTGCACGCCCCTATCGAGAGATGGCGGTACTGCAGCATCACTAAGTGAAATATGGGCTATTAACAAATAAAGTCATTTATGGAGGCTGGTGACACATTTTAAATCACGGGAATGGCCAGAATGGAATATTTTCATACAATCAGTTTATTGGTTCAATAAAAAAATGTCACCGTCCGAGGCCTTTAACCAATATATGATCTGAACTAATTGCTTTGGAAAAATTCCGATACACATCTACGTTTAGTGGTCTTTGGCGCCATCTGTAGGCACAAGCCGTAATTACATGTGTTGTCGACCTTGCGATCACTTCATTGCAGCAGCTAGTCCAATTGTATTATGGGAGATGGAACGTTCAGCGCACAGTGCAGAAGTGTTGGTTGGCAACGGTTTCGGAGCACCATTTTGAGTCGGAAGAAGAATAAGAAATAAATATTAGTGCTTGTGGAAGTCGAAGTGTGGAAATAAAGATGGATCAGCGAGAGAAAGAGGCAGAGATGGAGACCGCTCACTCGAGGAAACCGAGAACTGTCAGCGAGGAAAAAAGGCAGTTTCAGGGAAAATGGACTTTGGACTACTTCGTTGAACCTCACGGGTCAGATAAAGTTGTATGCCTCATCTGCAGACAGGTAATCGCAGTGCGAAAAGACTAACATCAGGCGCCATTACGAAACAAAACACAAAAATTATGAAAAATTCAGTGGCAAGGATCGCACCACAAAGATGGAACAACTTAAAAGGGGCTACACAGCACAACAGTCAGTCTTCACGCAATTTTCAAAAACCAGTGAAGCAGTAACAGAGGCTAGCTATGTGGTAGCTCATGAAATAGCTAAACGGGGCAAGCCGTTTGGTGACGGAGAATTTGTTCGAGACTGTATGCTAAAAGTGGCAGAGCGTGTATGCCCAGACCAAAAAACAAAGTTCCGTGACGTAAGTTTGTCTAATGACACAGTCACAAGACGAATCGAAGATCTGGCAAATGATTTGAAGGACCAACTGGCGATACGTGTGGAGGGGCTAGAAAAGGGAGCGTTTTCCATCGCTCTGGATGAAAGCACGGATATTTCCGACACTGCCCAACTGTTGATTTTCATCCGAACTGTCACTGAGAATTTTGACGTCGGCGAGGAGCTACTGAGTATGGAGAGTATGAAAGACACAACGAAGGGAGTGGATATTTGCGAAGCAGTGTATCGCAGTCTGGACACACACAATGTTAACCTGGCATCCTTGGTCGGTGTCACGACAGACGGAGCACCAGCAATGATTGGGAGTAGGACAGGTGCAGTGTCGCTGCTGGCTGAGAAAGTGGTGAACAGCGGTGGTAAGAAACCAGTCAGCTACCACTGCATAATTCACCAAGAAGCCCTCGCTGCTCAGACGCTAGAAATGAAACACGTCATGGCCATAGTTGTGAAGACAGTTAATTACCTGAAGTCCAGAGGTCTGAACCATCGCCAATTTAAAACCTTTTTGGCGCAGTCAGAGGCAGATTTTGGAGACGTCATTTACTTCACTGCCGTCCGGTGGCTGAGCAGAGGTGCCACACTGAAACGTTTTTTTAACCTGAGAAAAGAAATTTGCGAGTTCATGCAGGCAAAAGGACAAGACGTGACTGAGTTAACGGACAGCAAATGGCTCTGTGACCTAGCCTTCCTCGCCGACCTGAATAATTGTCTGAGCGATCTCAATCTGAAGCTGCAAGGCCATGGAAAACTCATTTCCACACTTTTTGACAACGTGAAAGCTTTCCAGCGAAAACTCCAACTGCTCCAGGGACAGCTCAGAAAAGGAGATCTCGCTCATTTCCCTGCCTGCAGGGCGCTGGTAGATGACCCAGACACGGACGGGAGTGAAGTTTTGCGTCACCTGCGTTCAGAGAAGAACCATGGCCTCATCGAAAAGCTTCGAGGCGAGTTCGACCACCGATTCTCTGACTTCAGGGACCACGAGGGTGATTTCAACCTTTTCCAAAATCCCTTCTCATGTGTGCCCGAGGCAGTGCCTGCAGACATGCAGTTTGAGCTCATCGACCTACAGGAAAGCTCCGAGGCCAGAGCTGCATATCGTGACAAGAGTCTGATCGAGTTCTACAAAGGACTTTCCCCATCCACATTCCCTGCTCTTCGTCAACATGCTGTCAGAATGGCGTCTTTATTCGGAAGCACCTACATCTGTGAAAAGACCTTCTCCACCATGGCCATCAACAAATCTAAGCTGAGATCCAGGATGACAGATGCCCACCTACATGCAGTCCTTCGCATCGCGACGACGGAGATGGAGCCAGACTTCAGAGGACTCGTGGCCAACCGAAAACAGCACCACAAATCACACTGCAGTTAAAAGGTATGTTGACACTAAAATTGTATTTTCATCAGTCCCAATTTCTTACTGTTAATATGACTTTACCCAAACTAATTAAATCTGATAATTAAAAGGATTACAAATGGAATTGAATTTTCAGTCTTTTTTTTTTTTTTTTTGCCTCCGTCCCTTTGGTGGCCCTCGGTTCAACTTTGGATTCTCAAATTGGCCCTCACCCATCAAAACTTTGAGAACCCCTGCTTTAGAAATTAACAGAGCCTTTAGAGATTACTATCAAAAATTATATGATACCAAAAATGAATTTGATTTAACAAAACTAAATGGGTTTTTGAACGAACTATCTATACCGTGTATTCCAAATGAAAACAGGGAGATATTGGAGTCTAAAATTAGTCAAGAAGAAGTTGGGCTAGCCATTGATAATATGAAATCAGGAGAAAGTGCAGGACCAGATGGTCTTCCAGTTGACCTTTATAAAAAATTTAAGAATAAATTAATAAAACCTTTTTTGGAAATGGTTTTAGAAGCATTTCAAAATAATAATTTACCATCATACATAAATAATGCCTTAATTATACTGCTGCCAAAACCAGGTAAGCCCTCTAATAAATGTGAAAATATGAGACCAATAAGCCTATTAAACGCCGACCTTAAGATAATCTGTAAAATTTTAGCAAGATGAACACAAGAAATTTTACCAAATATTATTAATCGAGATCAGAATGGCTTTATAAAGGGAAGACAAGGCTTCCATAATGTAAGAAGACTATTTAATATTATTTATTTTAATAAAGAAACACCGGATACAGCTCTCCTATCACTGGACGCCGAAAAGGCCTTTGATAGAGTTGAATGGCCCTTTCTTTTTGAAGTCCTACAAAGGTTTGGACTTGGAAATAATTTCATAAAATGGGTTCAAATAATATACAATAATGCTACAGCAGAAATCCTAACAAATAATATTTCAAAACCAATAAAAATCAATAGAGGATGTCGACAAGGCTGTCCACTTTCACCTTTACTGTTTACTATGGCAATTGAACCTTTAGTGATAGCGATACGTTTACATTCACAAATATATGGAATTAAAGTTGGACCAACAGAACATAAAATCTCCCTGTACGCCGATGACATAATTTTGTTTATGTCGAATCTAAAAAAATCAATTCCAACCTTGTTGAATTTAATAAAGAATTTTGGGGAAATATCAGGATATAAAATAAAACTAAATCTTCAATATTAATGCTAAATGAGACCCAGAGAAATTACCCAGCCCCTGAGGTAAATCAATTCAATGTTGTAAATCAGTTTAAATATTTAGGAATCCAAATTGTGCCTAAGCTAGAATCAGTCGCCAGTGTCAACTATGAAGCCTTAATGTCAGATATCAATGAGTTAACTCAGAGATGGATGTCATTACCAATGTCGATGATCGGGAGAATCAATATACTTAAAAGTAATATTTTACCTAAAATACTTTATTTATTTCAATACATTCCCTTATCACCACCTTTAGATTTATTCTCAAGAATAAAAAAAAAAGTTAGTGGAATTTATATGGAACAACAGGAGGGCTAGATTACGTCTGTCTTTATTATATTTACCATTTGATCGTGGAGGTCTGAAATGTCCAAATTTTATGTTGTATTATTGGTCGGCACAACTGAGGTCTATGACATGTTATTTTTCATCAAATGATCTCCATCACTGGACTGAAATGGAATCATACAATTTACCTTTACCTCTTCCCATATTCATATACTCAGATTCGGCAAAAAAATTACAAAAACAAGTTAAAAATCCATTTGTAAAGCATATGATCAAAATATGGTGTGAAGCTAAAAACTATTTAAAAGAACCACAGTTATTGTCACAATTTAGTCCAATATGGGGTAATCAATATTTTAAACCAGGGAGAGCGGACGCTGTATTTAAAGTATGGAATTTAAAAGGGATACAAAAGATTCAGGATTTATATTTGCCATGTGCAGATAACAATGTCTTTTGAAGAGCTGAGGATCAAATTTAATCTCAATAGAACACATTTTTTTAAATATCTTCAACTTAGAAACTTTATTCGATCAAATCAAAATAAAGCTCTCACTCGACCTATTTATTCATCCTTGGAAAAAATGATGATGAAAGATGGTAAAAGAAAGGGTATTATTTCAGAGTTTTATAACTCATTGACACTATCTTCAAGTGAAAATTCACTGAAAAGATTAAACTACTGGAAAGAAGATCTGCAAACTGAAATTTCAGAGGAACAATGGGAATTGGCTTGTACAGAAGCTCAAACCAAATCAATAAACGTACGCCTTAAATTGATACATTTCAAATGGTTAATGCGGATGTATGTTACACCGGAGGAGTTAAATAGATATAACAAAAATATACCAGATACATGCACAAAATGCATGGAAAGTAAAGGAGCCCTATTTCATTGTGTATGGGAATGTAGATTAATAAGAATGTTTTGGGAAGAGGTGAGGGTAACAATTGAAAAAATAATCTCAAAACAAATCATATTGAATCCTAAACTGTTTTTGTTGGGTCTGTACCCAGAAAAGCATAATTTTAATAAAAGTGAAAGAACATTCATAGACCTCAGTTTGCTTAATGCCAAAAAATGTATTGCACTATTATGGAAAAAGACTCATAGACCAGATGTGACTCAGTGGTTAAGACAGATGTTAACAAACCTTCCATTAGAAAGAATAACATATATACTGAAATCAAAGGAAATTGTGTTTGAGAATATATGGAGACCTTTTATTGATTATGTAAAAAATTTAAACATAACTCTTGAAGAAGAAGGTGAATGATGTGTGTGGACCTTGTAAATTCCAAACTGGTGAACATAATATGTATACTTATGTATTGGATTGTCTAGACTAAACAGAGGAGCATTGTTGAAGATTTGATTTTGTTGGTGGTTGTTGGTGTTTTTAGTGCATTTTTTTTTTGTAGTACTTTAGTGTTAGTGTTTGATTGTTTGTATCATGTTTGTTAAAAAAAAAAAAAAGGTTCAATAAAGATATTGTGGAAAAAAAAAAATACACACAACTTAAGTACATGCACAGCACAAAAGTGCAACATGTGAAAAAACCACCTTTTTAACCAGGATTTAGCCGGAGTTTTTTAACCGGAGTTAGCATTGATGGCTAATTAGCTAGCTCATTCTCTGCAGACAGACAATGGTGTTGTTTGTTCAAAGTGAACTTGCCACTGCTGGGCTAAATAACGTAAAAGATGTACAATATCACATCACTCACCATCCTCTATATCACAGTTTTTCAACTGCCGTGGTCGGGTCCTCCCGTCATTTGTTGGTCGGTGGCCGTAAATGCATTTCGGGTGGCTCCGTCTAGTTCCCTCTGGATTCTCTCATCAACCAAAGGCACAGAAAAGTCTGCTGGACCACGGTGTTGATTTCTGTGAAGCCATTTCTATTATTATTGTTTATACTGATGCTTGCTTGCTGGCTCACGGACGAATCTTTGCAAATGGTGGCTGGAGATTCTGTTTAAGACATCGCTCTCATGACGTTACGCCCTGACCAATCAGTGGCCTGCAGTCTGTTGACATCACATTTTCAACTTGACTCAGCTCGCTTGGAACCTGAATCAGATGGGTACGAAAAAAGTACCTGGAAGCTGGTAGCAGGTACTAATGGAAAAGCCTACAAAGCGTGCCGAGTCGAAGTGAGTAGAGCCAAACAGGTACTAGTGGAAAAGGGCCATAATTTGTCAGGCAGAAATTCAGAGACTGAATAAAAAGAAAATGAGAGCATGTCTTTGCATTTTTATTTAAAAATTACAATTTCATGGCATTTGTACTACAGTGAATATTTTCCATATACTAACAGACTGTTGCACCTTGACTACATTGTGTTACAAAGGCCTCTTCTTTTATTATGCATTTTTCACCCTGCTTAGTCACTAGTTTTCAGAATACAGTGTAATTTATATGTATTAGTACATCTCAGTAAATAGAATATCATGATTTACATTTTAATTCCAAAAACTATAATCAAAATTTAATTTAAAAAATGGCTTGACATATTTCCTTGTGCCTGTAATGAATATTGACGATATGAAAATTTAATTTTTTGAATTATATAAAAACTTTTTCACAATATTCAGATTTACTGAGAGGCACTAATGTGTTATATTTACATTCACACACACAAAATCTTTCTTAACTTGAAAGGTTTAGGAGTAAAGTGCATAACCCCTACTAACTTTGCTAGATCGCATTAAACTGACAGCAGTTTTTTTTTTTAACTACACATTTTCAATTCAGATAATTCTGCCAAATCTTGAATGCAAAATAACCCAGTGTATTCAAGACTTGATAATTCAGTAATCAGTCCACTGAAGCCATAAGGTAAGGCCACACAACTAGGCAGTGATATTTACACTGCAGATTTCATCTGTGCGAATCAGCAATTCTCCTTCCCTCCAAAACATACTCTGAGTCTTTTTAAAAGCTGCTCTTTATATCATAATCCATTTAAATCTGTTCATT
Source organism: Pholidichthys leucotaenia (assembly GCA_020510985.1). Lineage (NCBI taxonomy): Eukaryota > Metazoa > Chordata > Actinopteri > Cichliformes > Pholidichthyidae > Pholidichthys > Pholidichthys leucotaenia. The sequence continues at coordinate 258,211,039 of CM035843.1, forward strand.
ATAAGTTTAAACAATGTACCTACCGATAGGTATTCTGAATAATTGCCTAATGTGATTAAAAAAAATGCTGTTAATACTGCAGATTGGGACACCTGCCATTCATACACTGTTACAGAACGGCCGCTTGTTTGGAATTATTTGGTGCTCCAGGAACCACGTGACCGGGCAGCGGCGAGATCAAAGAATGTCACAGCTCTCATTGAAAGACTCTGGTTTACCCTCAGTGGGGTCCCAATTATGTCGAACGTGATTGGTGTATGTGCTCACCTGGGGGACAATACCGCAACCTGATTGGTTCGTCAGCTAGCGCTGTTTTGAAAGATGGCGCAGAGGACCGATGATAAAAAAAAAGTAATGCGGTGTTCGAAATGTTCACTCGTTCCCCGTATAGTGTACTATATAGTCAGGTTCAGGTTACTTTATTTGTACCCGTAGGTAGATTTGTTTTGCAGTCTGGTGACATCCATATTTACAAACCACAATTACATTTAACATAAACACAAACACAGGCACACATGAAGCTGACTATAAACATGATAAAAGTACTCAAGCCTCCACCAATCAGGACATAAGACAAAGAGATAAGAGAAAAAAAACAAAGAGATAAGAGAAGGGTCATATTAAAAAGTTAAAGACTAGTCAAAGAGGTTAAAAACTCAAAAGTTTAAAACCCAATAAAAGATTTAGAACCCAAATAAAAAACCTACAAAAATAAGTAAATATAAAATAAAATTAATAAATAGGTAACTAAATTATGTGCAATATATTGTTACAACTTGTTCAACTCTTTGACAGCAGCAGGAACAAAGCTGTTTTTGTAGCGCTGGGTTTTACTTTTTGGGACAGCAAACCTCCGTCTGGAGGGAAGAAGCTGAAAGTGGCAGTGCAAAGGGTGGGGGGAGTCATTTAAAATGGAGGTAGCAATCCTCTGTACCTGTCTGGTGTACAGGGATGTGAGGCTCAGCTGTGACTCACCAAGCAAACGACTGGACCATCTAACTACCTGATCCAAGGATTTCCTCTGTTTCAGTTTTATCTGACCAAACCATGACACTAAAGAAAAGGATAAAACAGATTCAATAAAAGCCCGATAAAACATTGTCATTATGGTTCGGTCAATTTGGAAGCGTGCAAGTTTCCTTAAACAATGCAAATATTGCTGACCCTTTTTGCACACCCCTTTTTGCAGTCAATCAGCCATTTTGTAATGCTGTTCGAAATCTTAACTGAAAATTTCATTCACTATATAGTACACTCAAAGTATCTCACAATGCATTTTGAAAAGTAGTGTACAACAGATGGTCACTACGTTAGCCCATATATCCCATAATGCAATGCGCAGCCAATGGAGCAGTGAGAGGAGAGCTTCACATCACAATGTAAACTACCTTTAGGTATTTAGATTTATTAATTCAGCAAAAATGATTTGATTTAATACATATTTACAACAAATTACATGCAGGTATTAATTTTTTACCATCATCAGTCTGTTGTTTTACTGTCTCACCATGATGACGTCATTAACTGCACTGCAAAAACAAGCCCAGAAGGTTTGTTTTTTTTTTTACTTTTTTTTTTTATTGAGTTGTATTCACAATATACAAACAATAAAAAAAAACACCAGCTGTGACATGGTTCCTCAAATCATCACCGACTGCGGAAACGACACACTAAACCTCAAGCAACTTAGATTCTGTGCCTCTCCACTCTTTCTCCAGACTCTGGGACTTTTGATTTCCAAATGAAATGCAAAATTTACTTTTATCTGAACAGAGGTCATCTGCTAGCATTTGTCCACTGTGTTTTATCAAGACCAAAGTCAGCGCAGTCGTCTACCAGAACATTTTAGAGCACTTCATGCTTCCCTCTGCTGACAAGTTTTATGGAGAAGCTGATTTCATTTTCCAGCAGGATTTGGCACCCCCCACACTGCCAAAAGTATCAAAACCTGGTTTAATGATCATGGCATCACTGTGTTTGATTGGCCAGCAAACTCTCCTGACCTAAACCTCATAGAGAATCTATGGAGTATTGTCAAGAGGAAGATGAGAGACACCAGACCCAACAATGCCGATGAGCTGAAGGCCACTATCAAAGCAACCTGGGCCTTCATAACACCTCAGCAGTGCCACAGGTTGATCACCTCCATGCCACGCCACATTGATACCATAATTAATCCAAAAGGAGCCCCGACCAAGTACTGAGTGTGTACATGGACATACCTTTCAGTTGGCCAACATTCGTATTAAAAAAAACAACTATTTTTTTAAATTAATTTTATATAATATTCTAATTTTTTGAGAAACTGAATTTGGGGTTTTCATGGGCTGTAAGCCATAATTATTAAAATAAAATAAACAAACACTTGTGTATATTACTCTCTGTGTAATGAATCTATATAATATATGGGTTTCATTTTCTGAAATGAATGACAAAAAATATTCAACTTTTTCATGATATTCTAATTTTGTGAGTTGTACCTACGAGTCTATGTTCTTGTCCATCATGGTGATACCAAATACAATATTGTTCCTTGTGAGGGGAGCTTGCAGAGGGATTTTTGTCGATAACCAGTTTTGTAAATCCTCCCAAAATGTCATGGAGTAGGTACAGAAGAAAAAAAGATGATCAGTTGTTTGATTGGCTAGGGTACAATAAGTTATTCAAGTACTTACATAATGATTTGTTTGAAATTTTATCTTTTACAAAATGCTGTCCATCAATTTGAAAGGGAGGTAAATTTATAGGGAGTTATAGCTTATCAATATTTTGAACTAACATTTTAATTGAAGTGGGAATGGCTTTGATGACTTTTTAAAATTGGGCACCTGAGCAGTCTAAGCTGTAGTTTGAGCAGAAGGTTTCATATGATAAGAAGTGTCCCTGGCCATCCGTAAGGTGAGTTACAGACCAAATTTTTTTCTCCATCCAATCCTGCAAGTAGAGAGACTTACCACTGCACAGTACATATCTGTTGTTCCAAATGAGAATCTGGTGTGGGGTGAAGTTATGTGTGAACATCAGTTTCCAGTATAACAGTTAATGTTTGTGAAAAGACAACAGTTTAACTGGCAATTTTTCAATCTGAAACTTAATACCATCCATTTTTTTGAACAAGCCTTTGGGAAGACAGTACCAAATACTGTTTTCATTTAGCAGAAAAGATTTTAACCATTTTATTTTTAACACAGCATTTAAACATTCAAAATCTATAGCTTGTAAGCCACCAGCTTCATATTCTTTAACAATTTCTGATTTTTTAATGTAATGAACTCGATTTTTCCAGATGAAATTGAAATTTAATTGGTTGATTGTCTTAATGAATTTGTTAGGTACAGCCATTGAATATGCTGGGTAGATGCACCTTGCTAAGGATTCCATTTTAGTTAAAAATGTTCTCCCAAAAATTGTCAAGTCCCTTTGTAACCACATATTTAACTTGGATTTACATTGGTCGATTTTCTCTTGTATGTTCAACTTTCACTGATGTTAAGATCTTTGGATACATGGATTCAGAGATATTTTACAGAGGACTTAATTGGGATACCATAAGCTTCTGTTAAGGTAGAATTATGTAGAGCCATTAGTTCACATTTATTACCTCCGCCAAGGAGGTTATGTTTTCATCGGCGTTGGTTTGTTTGTTAGCAACATAACTCACAGTGTTATGGACGGATTTTCATGAAATTTTCACAGATTGTCAGAAATGGGATATCCTACAGATGATTACATTTTGGTGGTGATCCGGATTACCGTCCAGAAGAAAACCGCCATTACGGAAAATGCGATTTTCGTGAATAACTACTGAACCACTAATCCTATCATTGTGAATCCAATTGCTAGTCATATGTTTTCATGGTCAAGGAATCTGAAAACGTACACACAAACACTGTATGGGGGGGAACTGTGGCGCTTGGAGGAAGTCTGCGCTCTCCGAGTGCTTTTCTAGTTTCGATTAAGTGTTAATCCTGAAGCTTTAGAGAACATATCAATTAGTTCAAATACCCTAGGAATTTGTTCCAAGTTTTTCAGGAAGACGGTGGTGCCATCAGCCAACTGACTGATGACAATCTGTTCATCTAACACATTAAGTTTGGCAATGTCAGAATTTTTAATAAAGATTGCTAACATTTCTGCTGCCATAATAAACAGAAGCGGGGAGATATTGCATCCTTGTTTAACCATCCATCCATCTTCTTCCGCTTAATCCTTTTCGGGTCACAGGGAAGCTGGAGCCAATCCCAGCATCTTTGGGCGAGAGGCAGGGTACATCCTGGACAGATCGCTAGTCCCCCCTCTGTTTAAAGAGAACCGGGAAGAAGCACCCAAAGGAAGTGCTACTGAACTGGATGTTGTGTTGTAAAAAGATTCTATTATATTACAGAATTTGGGCCCAAATCCATACATACGCAAGACTTGAAACAGGAATTCATGTTCAAGTTTATCGAATGCCTTGCGAAAGTCTAAAAATAATATGTATCCTTTATCATCTATCAGATGGCTATATTCTAAAAGATCCTGCACAAGTCTTATGTTGTTATGCATAGATTGCTTGCTAACAAATCCTGTTTGAGTATCACTGATTATTTGATCTATTCCTTTTTTTAATCTGTTGGTATATATGTAGGTAAGTATTTTGTAGTCATTGTTGAGAAGTGATATTGGAAGGTAATTTTCTAATATTTTGCCATCTTTGCCCAGCTTGGGTATGAGTGTAATAATACCTTGTTTCATGCTGTTTGGTAGTGAGAAGTTAGTTGTGGTTTCCTTAAATACGTGAAACAGAAGATTTCTAAGATCACCCCAGAAATGTCTATAAAAATTAGCCATCAACCCATCTGGACCAGGAGATTTATCTAATTTAAGATACAAACAAGCCCAGAAGTGTCCAAAAGCTGACGATGTTATTGTTATATTGAGTCCACAATATTGAAATTCACTATATAGCAAGTAGGGATGGAGTGAGTGAACATCCCCAACAGAGCATAAGTTTATTAAAACAATAATGTCAAACCAAGGCTACCAACAAATTTTCTCAGATTTACCAAAAATAGAAGACTATATTTAAAAAAAAAAAAAACTGCGTACACTTTTGATGCGGTCAATGACAGGAAAAAGGCACGCAGCCCACCACCTAGGTGTCATGAAAAATTTGCAAGACTGCATTACACTGTGATCCCGGTAGCATACTGTAAAAATGACCCCCGCCACTCACATTTTGCACACTACACAGGTGTGAACTGCAATGGGAGGCAGCACACATTATACGTAAATGTCCGTCATCAAAAAGGAGGAAAGATGACCTTTTGAATAACCTACATGTGGTAATACACTTTCCTGCCACTTGGCGGCACATGATCCGTTTCTGATCACCTTTAATAGATAACACGAGGAGGTCAGAGAACATTTAATAAAAAGGCACGATCGATTGGCTGCCAACGTGGTATCCCGACAGTCACACAATACTCCAGCTTGGGGGGGGGGGCACTTTTCCGTGTTTAACCCCCGGTAAAATATGGAAAAGAGATTCCTGGCCCAGCTTCTAATAATAAAAGGTGAGTTCCACTGCAGTACTGTTGAGTGCATATGGCAACACCAAAATCGCACCCCCACCCCTGCTCGACAAAAAGACCACTGCTCCATCCCCCACCTCTTCACGTAAGTACGAAAGGAAACAGTCATGCATTAAACTGGGGGATTTATTGCCTTTAGGTCAGCTTACCACTGGGTCATATTTCATACAGTTTCTGGGCACCTTTGTCTGAAACTTAACTTTTGCTACGCGTTTGCGGACACAAAAATCAGAACAAAGCATAACAGATGATTAAAATAAAACGTAGGCTGAAAGTGGCAAATTAGCAACGCCAGTCTAAATAGTAAAAAAAAAATAAAAAAATACGCACTACTTTTTCCTTCCGCAACTGTCCATCACTGTAAATAATAAAAAGGAGCAAATGTGTGTGAATTGATTACAAACGGGGGTGGGGGAAATGACTAAAGTTTCACTCTTCTGATCGGTACATGCCGTCATGTCCAAACTCTGCAACAGTTCTCCGAGTTAAAATGTATTTAAAATATTTTAAAAATGTAGGGGAAAAAAGTGGCCACATCCGCCGAAACGAATCCCCAAAACAACTTCAAAGGAGTTCAACTTCTTTAGTTTCAGTCTGCGCAACTTTAAGAAACATGAAAGGGTAAGAATTTGGATAAAATTAGGAGGGCTGCACGTAATTAAAATTGGAGATAAAGACTCCAACTGAGCAATATTTGGCCATTTGAGAGGGCAAAAGGCAAAAATGTAAGCGGTCAGTTTTTTTAAAACCACCCCAGTGGAGCACCTGATTTTCCAGGACTCTGGTTAAGTTTCTACTCCAGGGGACAGCAACAGGTCAGTGTGTAAGAACGTTTCCGAAACCCGAAGTTACAGGAAAAAATGTCAACAATTCCGCAAAAACTGAACCGTGCTGCGCTTTACACATTTAGGTTAAAAGGCGACGTATTTAAAACGCTTATGCTGCACGTAGACTCACCGCTTTCCGCGGAGCTGGACTCGTCGGAGTTGATATGCTGCGGTTTGGCTTGCTTGCGCCTCGACATGGTGTAAAACCATCAGGAGCCGGGAAAAAAAAAAGAAAGCAGGGGACAAATTTCTTTCCTCTTCTTCAGTCCTTCTTGGCACTGGCCAAAAAAATGTGACCCCACTCATGTAAGAAAAGCGCATGTCACCATAATAATTTTTTTTTTTTTTTTTTATCAATAATGCATTGCGATTTATCACGGTGTCCTGACAGCTGATTGGCTCCGATCCAGGCGCTCACACATTCAAATGGCTCCTATTGATGAGAGGAGCGGAGTGTCATAGGGGGGCGTGGGGAGCCGAGCTCGTGGACGGAGGACTGGAGGGAGGAGGCAGGGTCATCATAACAGCCGACTTCCATCCATCCATCTTCTTTCGCTTAATCCTTTTTTGGGTCGCGCGGGGGGTGGGGGGGGTGGAGCCTATCCCAGCATCTTTGGGCGAGAGGCAGGGCACACCTTGTTTGTGAGAAGTATGTGCTGCAAGAGAACGGAAGAGGTGGGTAGATGAGTCCAAAAATTGTACTCAAGTAAAAGTGGCATTACCAGAAGGTATAAATTACCAAGGCAGGCCTACACAGTAGTAGTCCACATAATAATAACTCACTTCACTCTATTAAAGCAAGAAATCTGTGTGTGTCTGTGTGTGTGTGTCTGTCACATTTATAGGACATCATAGGACAGCCTATGAACTCAGGCATCGTAGGACTTGTGATGCCGTCATAAAGATATGATGTCCATATGACGGCACATAGACAAATGTGTCTTTATGATGTCATATAGACCATCACTCACAATGCCTAGACTTATGTGTCTTTATGATGTTATATGGCTCGTAGACAATTGTGTCTTTATGATGTCATATAGACCATCACTCACGATGCCTAGACTAATGTGTCTTTATGATGTCAAATGGCTCAAAATTGGCAAGGTGAATAAGTCACAGGGCCAGTCTTTACAGCGCGTTCATGTTTTCTGCACAACAGATTTCTGCAGCCATGGCCAATTCTACGTTGCCGCAAGCAGAGTTGCCAGATCAGTCTTCGTATTGTTGCTCAAGATGAAGAAACTAAGCAAAAGCATCGCTTTCTCAGCAATGTTGTTTTTAAAGAGGTGCTGACACAGTAAAAATGTGTAACCTTGAAGAATACCAGTCTACACTACAAATGTGTAAAATGCCAAGCAAAGCGCTGATTTTCTCCAGGTGCTTCTAGAAGTGCTTGGAGAACACATGCCTCCACCAGCTCGCAAGTGCCACATCCATATGTGTTTGGATCCACATCATATTTTACATGTAGATACCCATATTAGGCATCAGGCACGTGCACACATACAGTTGTACTGATGCTTCTGCATATGCCCCTTTGCCCTGTGCCCTGTGAAGTGGCCTTTTGGATCGAGTAGAATAGAATAGAATAGAATAGGCTTCACTGTCACTGTACAGTTGTACAGTACAACAAAGTTGTGGGTGCTCCACCAGGCTACTGCACAATAAAGTAAGAGAGAAGGATTAGATAAAAACACAGTTACAGAACACACGATTAAACACACAACTGAAATAAAAATAGCCCATGATTCTGGAAATGTACACAGGTATGGTAGTGGCTTCACGGATGGAACTATGTAATAAGAGTGCAGAACACACAATTGAGTAAAATAGCCCAGGATTATGGAAAGTATACATAGTAGTGATTTCACGGATGGGTCAATATACATTAAAGTGCAGAGTGCAAAGACAGGTGTGTTATCGTGATAATTAAAAAGGTCCTCAGTTATGTGCATGTGAGCATTCGGAGGGAGGAGGGTGGGGCCTCTGACTGTTTGCAGTTTGGATGGCCCAGGGAAAGAAACTGTCAGTCTGCTGGTGTGGGACCTGACTGATTTGAACCGTCGTCCAGATGGAAGCAGGTCAAACAGGTGGTGGGCAGGATGTGAGGGGTCTCCTGTGATGGCCTTGATCCTTGTGAGACAGGAGGATCTGGAGATGTCCTCCAGGGAGGACAGAGGGCTGCCAATGATTTTTGGGGCGGTGTCGACGACCGTCTGCACAGCCTTCCTGTTCTCAGCCGTGGAGCCGGCGTACCATACACCCAGACAGTAGGTGAGCACGCTCTCCACTGAGCAATGGTAGAAGGTCAGCAGAAGCCTCTGGTCCAGGTTGTTCTTCCTCAGGACATGGAGGAAGTGCAGCCGCTGCTGGGCTTTCTTCACCAGGGCCTTGGTGTTGACAGTCCAGGAGAGGTCAGAGGAGATGTGGGTGCCCAGGAACCTGAAGGTGGGGACAGTTTCCACATGGTCGCCATTTATGAGGGTATGGACATGGTACAGCCACAATATTTAAAAAAAAAAAATCCTGTGGGAAACACTGCTGCTGGTGTAAACATTATCAGAATCACTGATCTACAGTTACACCCTTATATTTCTTCCATGAGGATGTATTAAATTATTCCCAATAGTCTCTTCATTTCATAGCTTTTCTTTTAGTTGCATTACTTCCAGTAGTGTACAGGTACATCTCAAAAAATTAGAATATCATGAAAAAGTTCAATATTTTTTGTCACTCATTTCAGAAAGTGAAACCCATATATAGATTCATTACACAGAGAGTGATATATTTCAAGTGTTTATTTATTTTAATTTTGACGATTATGGCTTACAGCCCATGAAAACTCCAAATTCAGCTTCTGAAAAAATTAAAAATTAGAATATTACATAAAATTAATTTAAAAAAATAGTTTTTTAATACAAATGTGGACCGACTGAAAGGTATGTCCATGTACACACTCAATACTTGGTCGGGGCAAATTTTGGATTAATTACTGTACCAGTGTGGCGTGGCATGGAGGTGATCAGCCTGTGTTACTGCTGAGGTGTTATGAAGGTCCAGGTTGCTTTGATAGTGACCTTCAGCTCGTCTGCATTGTTGGGTCTGGTGTTTCTCATCTTCCTCTTGACGATACTCCATAGATTCTCTATGGGTTTAGGTCAGGAGAGTTTGCTGGCCGATCAAATACAGTGATGCCATGGTCATTAAACCAGATTTTGATACTTTTGGCGGTGTGTGTGTGTGTGTGTGTGGTGGTGGGGGGGGTGCCAAGTCCTGCTGGAAAATGAAATCAGCTTCTCCATAAAGCTTGTCAGCAGAGGGAAGCATGAAGTGTTCTAAAATTTCCTGGTAGACGACTGCGCTGACTTTGGTCTTGATAAAACACAGTGGACAAACACCAGCAGATGTCCTCTGTTCAGATAAAAGTAAATTTTGCATTTCTTTTGGAAATCAAAGTCCCAGAGTCTGGAGAAAGAGTGGAGAGGCACAGAATCTAAGTTGCTTGAGGTTTAGTGTGAACTTTCCACAGTCAGTGATGATTTGAGGAACCATGTCATCTGCTGGTGCTGGTCAAAACAATATACCTTGTGAAGATCAAAATCTTCACAAGGTATATTGTCTGCAATATTTGTTTATTTCTACACGTTAGATGCATAATCAAGAGTGCGGGTTGGATCCGCTGGAGCCACTGAGCTTTTAGTTTGTTCAACTTGTAACGTCACCAAAATCAGTCGGCAAATACGGAAGTCAGAACCTTGACATGGATGCAGAGAATAAATGAAAAAAAAATCAATTTCTTTTCTTTGTAGATGAAATTAAGGCTACAAAAGTACTATATTCATGTTTATTATGTTTTCGGCTTTTAGTAGAGGTATAATATGCTTATTTTAGTGTTCTCAATGAGTATTCCCTTTAAGAGTTTTTGTGCAATCATATTTCTGCCATCGTGTGTTGCCAGGGTCAAAGAAATCTGCCTTGAGGCCTTCAGGAATCAAGAGTGCATGTGTTTGTAGCTTAAAATAAATGGTAATGGGGAAAGACTCTCACTGGTCCTGCTGCTGAGAACACAAAGGCCACACCTGATTGGTCAGTACATCATGGCCATCATTCCATGGGTGTTCTTTCACCAGATTTTAACTCCTGGACAACATCGCGTATTGTGAGTAAAACTTTGATATCTTTAGAACAAACCAGCAAAAAGAGTTTTTAACAACATCTGAGGCGATACATAATCAGTGCAGTTAATGAATTTGTTGTTGTTTGACATCAACAGCTGCTGGTTTAAACGCTCGGCACGGCATCACTACAACTGGCATCATCCTGTCCCAGGTGCCAGATGTGAGTAATGCAGCGCTGCTACACTGGTCCTGCTTTGGTGAGTAAATGTATTTTATTTACAGTTTTTATGTTTTTGTCATTTTATTAGGTAAATATTGATGCTTCTCCTTGAGATGATGTGTGTAGTCCAGCTGCGGCTGTAGTGAGAGAAGACTTGTGTTAGAGCTGTGTTAACTGGGTTTCTTGTGTTAGTAACAGCATTCATTCTCAGTACATGAAACACTTGAAGGCCTAGGTGTCAAATGCATGGACCGCCACTGATATTTTTCACATAAGGTATACAAGGTGACACTGCAGTAATGACAGTAACATGGCATTTGAAATGTGCTCGTTGATAAATACACATTTCATATATTGTGTATTATGGTACACAATATACTGTATATGGTGTGTGCCATTTAATACACGGTCGCCCCCGACAGACTGCTATGATGATGATGATGATGATCTTACTGCCTTTTTGTAATCCATTGTTTTTGTACAGTTTTGTGCAATTGTGCAAACATACAGTACTTGTAAAAAAAAAAAAAGTTAAATCTCATTTTGACTAATAGGGAGCACCGACTGTGAAAGCGCACTCATCCATAACCAGGAAGTTCACATTTTACATGCAAAAACCTCTCCTGTAATTATGATGTTCCTGTAGGCAAATATGGAACATTACTAGTAGGGAAAAATCAGTTTGTCATCATCAAAATCTGTAGGCTGCTTCTGTAGTAACACATGGAAACATCTCAATTCGGCTTTGTTATTTTTCTACATAGTATACAGAACAAAGTGTCCTTCTTGTACAAAAGTGGAAAAACTGACAAAGCAGTAAGAGGAAATCCCAATTCTTGTAGTTTTCGTCTTTTTTCCAAATATGCTTAATGTTTTATTTCTTCAAAGTATCATTTGGTATTGTGTGATGATGTGAATGTAGAATGCTAGTTCATATTTTTTTTTTTTTTAAAGAAGGATCAGCCCCTATTCCTGATCTGTGTTGGTGTTTCCCATCCCCCGAAATAAAAAGTTGATGGTGGGGGAGATGCTGTTGCTCCTCTGCTTTACATTAACATTCACATTGTTGGCACTGTTTGCGTGTGGCTAAAACATTCCAGAAAATTCACAACATGGCCACAAAGGAGTATTTACAAAGGGGAGAAGCAGCTTTTTTAATTGAGAGCAGAAGATATATCACCTCCTACCTCCTGGTCAGAGCTCATTTCACAACAGCACAACAGGTTTCCCTTGAATCTCTGTGGAAATACAGGATTGTGTCACACTAGTTATTGAGCATATAGTATAACATTTGTGGACAGGGATTTATTTTTGGCATGTGGCATACCACGAGTGTTACTGCACTGACACTTCTGGGTCAGTTGAGCTCGTGGAAGTGAGAGAAATGTGTATTTTAGGCAGAATCTTGCACATGACGCGTTACTTTAAAAGCCTATTCGGGCACTGGCATTGCAAATTAGCTTATGCTATAAAAGTAATGGTGTTTGGCGTGGTTAATATAACACTCTGCACGTGGCCCTACAAAAATTTAAGAAATGACTCTTTTATAATTTGCCATAACAGGTGCATCACAATAAATTAGAATGTCATCAAAAAGTTAATTTATTTCTGTAATTCAATTTAAAAAGTGAAACTCATACTGTATATAGATTCATGACACACAGAATTATATATTTCAAACATTTATTTCTTTTAATTTCGATGATTATGGCTTACAGTTAGTGAAAACCAAAAATTCAGTTTCTGAAAAACTGAAAAAAAACCAAAACTCAACAAAGTAGAATATTACAGAAGATCAATTTAAAAAAATAGATTTTTAAGAGAAATGTTGGCCAGCTGAAAAGCATGTCCATGTACACACTCAATACTTGGTCAGGGCTTTTTTTTTGCATGAATTACTGTATCAGTGTGGCGTGGCATGGAGGCGATCAGCCTGTGGTACTGCTGATTTGTTATGGAGGCCCACGTTGCTTTGATAGCGGCCTCCAGCTCATCTGCATTGTTGGGTCTGGTGTCTCTCATCTTCCTCTTGACAATACTCCATAGTTTCTCCATGGGGTTTTGGCCAGGAGAGTTTGCTGGCCAGTAAAGTAGAGTGACACCATGATCATTAAACCAGGTTTTGGTGCTTTTGGCAGTGTGGGCAGGTGCCAAGTCCTGCTGGAAAATGAAATCAGCATCTCCATAAAGACTAACTAACTAACTAACTAACCTGCACTTATATAGCGCTTTTCTAGTCACAAAGACCACTCAAAGCGCTTTCATTAATACTAACCCTCTATTCTAAGGGCCTATAGGAAACAGATATCTAGGGACAATTTAGAACAGCCAATTAACCTAACATGCATGTTTTTGGCATGTGGGAGGAAACCGGAGAAATCCCGGAGTAAACCCACGCAACACGGGGAGAACATGCAAACTCCACACAGATCACTGTTGGTCGGGGGCTGGGATCGAACCCACGATCCCACGATCCCCACAATCCCCCGGCCAAGGGTAAACTGTGCTGCCGCAGTGCTAACCACTGCGCCACTGTGCAGCCGACTGTCAGCAGAGGTTTAAAATTGATAGTAAAAAAAAAAATAAAACATTAAAGAGTGACTATTTTTGATATGATATGTAAAAAGTTAAATTAATTCCTGAAAATGATAGCCAAACATATACCCTGGTATTAATTTTACATCTGGGACAATCAGATTGTTTTCCCTTTTTTGAGATTGACTATCTTATATTTTTGTTGATGACTGAAGAAAATTTAGCATTTTAGACCCCCGATTTGGCCAAAATGGCATGTGTAACTTCAGCTTTACTTCAAGTTTTCTGGCTACATACTGTACATAATCAAATTATCCATTGTCCATTAGAGCAACTTTTATGAATGTGAACTGAATGCAAACTTTGCGTTTGCCTCCTTCATGTGAGATATTTGTCCACTGTTTTTTCTAGGTTAAATTCCTCAGCATTTGTTATCTAATGCCAGCAGCTGATAGTGAGAGAAAGACAAGGTAATATATATTCAAACAAACAAATGCCCTTAAAGAGACTAGCTGAAGGTGAAAAAAGGGGGTGTGCTGTCTAGACATTTTATTGCCCCCATAAGAAACTATACTTGAATGCACTGCCTCGTCCACATTCAGTCTAAACAACTCAAATTGTGCACAGTTGTAAAACTGCAGTTGTGGGAACTATGACCCTGTCCTTCTGAAAACTGAATAACATATTCAGCAAGTAAATTGTAAATAATTAGTAGCTATAGCAAGGAATTATGAAATCTAGCAGATATGTTCTTGACTTTGAGATCTGTATGTTAACACAAATCCATCCACAGCAGCCATCTTGTTTTGTAAGAGGCAACACAGCTCACAGATACATGTCTTCTTGACCCTCTTCTTTTGTTGAAGTTACATATGTTTGCTGGCTACCAAGATCCATTGTGAATCACTTTGTGTCAGTTATGTAATTTTGTAAAAAGAGAATCAAGTTTAAGAGACAGTGAACAGAGAAAGAAAACATAATACTGTTTTCTTGACCAGGTCACATATCTGACAATGGCATATAGCTACACTGGTGACAGGAGGCCTCATAAATGGCCAGAAAAGCAGGTTGAAAAACCGCCCCAGGACTGTAACTCCTGAGTTATTATTTCAAAATATTCTGACCTAATTTTAGTTCCTTCCAGAGTTTTTCATAAGGGGAGTGCAGTGAGACAAAGAGATGTCAAGTTCCTCAGACATGTTACTTGATGAGCTTTACGACAAACAATAACAGGCCGACACTTGCTGAGGAATTGTGAATTTAATGTGTTTTTAGGACTCAGTAAAAGATGAAAGACGCAGCTCATCCTGGGAAAGGATGGGCTGTTTCACATCAGAGTGACAGTCAGTCCTGTTGTCCAAACAACACTACTTCACTCAGGCATGCTGTTTTTGCTTGTACCACAGCCAGATTAATTGATATATATATAATTTTATTTTTATTTATTTATTTTTGCTGGTTTTTAGTTGTTTCATCATAAAAAATATTTAAGTCAGAATTGGAAGTTACACACTGTGCTCTATACTTCTTTTCACTTTTTTACAATTTGTGATACAAAAACCTACAGCCTAAAGCAAAAGTACATACAAAATGCATATTTCATTGAATTGAAGACTAATTCCACCATTTGAAACACTTCATATACATACTCATTCATTGAAGTTCTGTGATAATGGACAAGGGTCACAATTTTGTATTTTTTATTTCAATTTAGTAATGGTTCTATTCATAATGCATATTTGAGCAGGGTTTGGTTCCATAGGGATAAAACAGTCAAAATAAAATAAAGTCTCAAAACTATCAGATTTGTCTGTCTAAGCTTTACAGGGGTCATTGACTGAAAAATGGTAGTTCTGTAGGTTTTAATCTTCTGAAATGCATCTATTGGTCACACGATTATTGAAAAAATATCAAAATGGTCACTTCTCTCAAAGACACACAGCCGTGATATCATTTTTCTCTCCAAGGAGTTGTTTTGATTCCACGGGACATCATAGTAAACATAGTAAACCCAGCCCAACACTGTCCTTGATATCTGGCTACTGCTCTGTTATTGACCAGGCTAGTGTCTGTCATGTAGAGAACAGTGAGCTAACAGTGTTACTAGAAGTTTGCTTACCAAACGTGGTTTATATTGTTAATTTCTTAATTTTTAATTTTTGTTACTCTAATAGACATCCATGTTTCCACCTGGTTCACTAATCCACAGTCAATAATATATCTCATGTCCATCCATCCATCCATCCATCCATCCATCCATCTTCTACCGCTTTTCCAGAGGTCCGGGTTGCGGAGGCAGCAGTTCAAGCAGAGAAGCCCAGACTTCCCTCTTCCCAGCCACCTGCTCCAGCTCTTCAGAGGGGATACCAAGGCATTCCCAGACCAGCTGGGCGACATAGTCTCTCCAGTGAGTCCTGGGTCTACCCCGGGGTCTCCTCCCAGTGGGACATGCCTGAAGCACCTCAAGTGGGAGGCGTCCCGGAGGCATCCTGATCAGATGCACATACCACCTCAACTGGCTCCTTTCAATGTAGAGGAGCAGTGGTTCTACTCTGAGCCTCTCCCGGATGACTGAGCTCCTCACCCTATCTCTGAGGGTGAGTCCAGCAATCCTACAAAGGAAGCTCATTTCAGTCGCTTGTATCCGCAATCTCGTTCTTTCGGTCATTACCCAAAGCTCATGACCATAGGTGAGGGTAGGAGCGTAGATTGACCGGTAAATCGACAGCTTTGCCTTAGAGCTCAGCTCCCTCTTCACCACAACAGACCAGTACAACATCCGCATTACTGCAGATGCTGCTCCGATCCGTCTGTCAATCTGTCACTCCATTTTCCCCTCACTCATGAATAAGACCCCAAGATACTTAAACTCCTCCACTTGGGGCAGGAGCCTGTCCCCAACCCAGAGAGGACAATCCACCTTTTTCTGGCTGAGGACCATGGACTCGGACTTGGAGGCACTGATTCTCATCCCAGCTGTTTCACACTCAGCGGCAAACCGTCCCAGTAAGACCTGTAGGTCATTGCTGGATGAAGCCAACAGGACAACATCATCTGCAAACAACAGAGATGAGATCCGTGGTCACCGAGCATGACACCCTCCATTCCCTGGCTGTGCCTAGAAATCTTGTCCATAAAAATTATGAACAGGATTGGTGACAAATGGCAACCCTGGCGGAGTCCAACTCTCACTGGGAATGAGTCTGACTGAGTGTTGGCAATACAAACCAAACTCTCACAACGGTTGTATAGAGACCGGATAGCTCGTAATAACAAGCCCGATACTCCATACTCCCAAAGCACCCCCCACAAAAAACCACGAGGGACGCGGTCGAATGCCTTCTCCAAGTCCACAAAACACATGTAAACTAGTTGGGCAAACTCCCACGAACCCTCGAGAATTCTCAAGCGAGTAAGGAGTTGATCCGATGTGCCACGGCCTGGACGAAAACCACATTGCTCCTCCCGAATCCGAGGTTTGACCAACGGCTGGACTGTCCTCTCCAGTACCTTGGCATGAAGCTTCCCAGGGAGGCTGAGGACTGTGATCCCTCTAAAGTTGAAGCACACCCTTCGGTCCCCCTTTTTAAAGAGGAGAACCACCACCCCGGTTTGCCATGCCAAAGGCACTGTCCCTGACCTCCACGCAATGTTACAGGGGTGTGTCAACCTGACAGCCCGACAACATCGAGGGCCTTGAGGTACTCTGGGTGAATCTCGTACACCCCTGGGGCCTGGCCACCAAAGAGATTTTTAAACACCTTGGCGACCTCAGCCCCTGTGATGGGCAAGTCGTCCCCCTCGTCCACAATCCTGCTTCCTCTGTGGAAGGTGTGTCAGTGGGCTTGAGGAGCTCCTCGAAGTATTCCTTCCACGGTCCGACGATATCCCCAGTCGAAGTCAGCAGCGCCCCATCTGCACTTTACACAGTGTGGACAGGGAGCTGCTTTCCTCTTCTGAGCCACCGGACAGTTTGCCAGAATCTCTTCAATGCCGACTGAAAGTGTTGTTCCATGGCCTCACCAAACCCATCCCCCACCCAAGTTTTTGCTTCAGCAGCCACCCGAGCTGCACTCCGCTTGGCCTGCCAGTACACCTCAGCTGCTTCTGGAGCCCCACAAGCCAACCAAGCTTGATAGGTCTCCTTCTTCAGCTTGATGCCCCCCCTCACCACTGGTGTCCACCACTTGGTTCAGGGGTTTGCCACCACGAGATCCACCGACGACCTTGCGGCCGCAGCTCTGGGCAGCCACTTTAACAATGGAGGTGGAGAACATGGCCCATTCAGACTCCATGTCTCCAGACTCCCTCGGAATGTGGTTGAAGTTCTTCCGTAGGTGGGAGTTGAAGACCTCCCGGACAGGGGCCTCAGCCAGACGTTCCCTGCCATCGGATCCAACTCACCACCAGGTAGTGATCAGTTGATAGCTCTGCACCTCTCTTTACCCGAGTGCCCAAGACATACGATTGCAGGTTTGATGACACGATAACAAAATTGATCATCGACCTGCGACCTAGGGTGTCCTGGCGCCAGTTGCACATATGGACACCCTTTTTTCTTGAACATGGTGTTCATTATGGACAAACTGTGGTTAGCACAGAAGTCCAATAACTGAACACCACTCGGGTTCAGATTGGGCAGGCCGTTCTTCCCAATCACCCCCCTCACCTTTAGATTTCACTGTCGTTGCCCACGTGCACATTGAAGTCCCCCAGTAGGACAATGGAGTCTCCAAGAGGAGCACCCTCCAGCACCCCAGTCAGAGACTCCAAAAAGGGTGAGTTCTCTGAACCATCATTTGGTGCATAGGCACAAATGATGGTCAGGACCTGTTTCCCAATCCGAAGGCGCAGGGAAACAACCCTTTTGTCCACCGAGGAAAACCCCAATATAGAGGCTGCAAGGTGGGGGGATACAAGAATACCCACCCCTGCTCACCGCCTCTGGCCCGGGGCAACTCCAGAGTAGGCCAAGTTCCAGCCCCTCTCCAGCAGACTGGTTCCGGAACTGGAGCTGTGTGTTGAGGTGAGGCCAACTATATCTAGCCAGTATCTCTCAACCTCATGCACCAGCTCAGGCTCCTTCCCCACCAGAAAGGTGACATTCCACGTCTCAAAAGTCAGTTTAGGAAGCCTGGGATCAGACCGCCAAGGTCTGATGTCATCTGTGTCATCTATCTCATGTCATTCTAGCTTATTTTGTTATATTACTGCCGTGATGCTACATCAGACTGTTAGCATTAGCTTGGTTAGGTGGTTGGACAGGTCACCTGGTATTAGCTTAACTGCCGATCCAGCTGTTTTTTATCGTTATTTTCTATAAATTTTATTCTATTCCCCCCCACCCCACTGGAATCCTGGTTCACCTACATTTGCCTATATATGTCACTCTTACACAAAATTTTAGCCTCAGCTAGGCACTTTGGGGACTCGCTAGGCACTTTGGGCCACAATTCACTCATTCCTGAATATTTCTGTGCTTATTGTACTCCAGGGACTGCTCATATCCTATTGACCCCTGAAACCACACACCCCAGTCCACCAATGATGCTTTACTTCATTCATTCTTTAAGACAAGTTCACTTTACTTGGCTCAGGCTCACTAGCCAGTTAGTAGGGCTGCAACAGTTAGTCGACATTGTCGATAACATCAATCATAAAAATTTGTCAACGCAGAATTTTAATGTCAATGAGTTGTTTAATTTTAAAGTTTATATGCATGCCATGAGAATGTTAAGTTTAACTGTTTCAGCTAAGAAGAAGAAGAAGAGGAATGCATCATGGCGACACAGACAGAAAATCACAGAGAAGGCCAAAAGTTTCCAAAGTATGGGAGGATTTTACCAAAAATAAATAAATGAAACAAGTTAAATGTAGACTGTAAAGCAGTGTTGTCATATCACAGCTGCACTACAGCGATGCATTCATTCCCTCCTCTCCTCCGTTCCTCCTTCTCCGGCCACCTGTCAACGGACTGCACCGGTAAGGTTAGCGAGTAAAGTTAGCACTTCTTATTTTCAATGAGCAAATCTCTCAGCTTTACAAAACTGACCACACTTATTAGTACATGCTGTTTGTTCTGTAACTGTTTTATT
This sequence comes from Pholidichthys leucotaenia, assembly GCA_020510985.1. Classification (NCBI taxonomy): domain Eukaryota; kingdom Metazoa; phylum Chordata; class Actinopteri; order Cichliformes; family Pholidichthyidae; genus Pholidichthys; species Pholidichthys leucotaenia. Next base: position 258,230,410 of record CM035843.1, read on the forward strand.
TCAGATTCTTCTCACTTACTTTATTGTGCAGTAGCCTGGTGGAGCACCCGCAGTTTTGTTGTGCTGTACAACTGTACAATGACAGTAAAGCCGATTCTATACTATTCTTCTATTCTATTAACCTCTTGCACTCCGGTATACCGCGGACGGGCACGTCTCTGCGTCCTAGTGCGTCTCAGTGCACACTGAAAAAAAAAAAAAAGGTGCATTTCCGTTCTTCCAGTACAGACACAGCCGCGAACAGGAAGCCAAAGGAGTGTTTTGATTGGTTTAGATTTGATTGACCTCTCATTCGACTAATAAGAGCCTTGAATTGGGTTTCTGAAACCTTGAAGAACCAATGACTGAAAACCTAGCAAGAAGGACCTGCCTACCAACGACCGCGAATACAATGAGCCAATTGAAGCAGAGAAGTTCGACGATTGAAACGCGTGCGTCCCGTGCGTAAAATCTGTAAGCCGCTGGGTGACACACATTGAGACCTGTGTGTAACGGTAGCGTTAGCCAGTCTTTTTTTATTACTACTGTTCTTATTTGTTTTGAAAAATCGTTCGCCATAACCGCAATCATGGAGGCGGAGATGGTTTGACCGGGTCGCGTGACCAGAACCACAAGTCCGTAACAAGCGGACGAGCTTCATGTTCGTCTGACAATGAGGAACAGATGTTCGCCAACGACACTGCTGTTGTGGACAGGTAAGTGTTATAAGCTAAATTATTCTTTATCAATGAAAATAGTAATAAAAATGACTTTTGACCAATCGGTAATTACAATGGTGCGTCATGGCCACATGACGGACCGTTGACGGACAGTTTTTTGTGCGCCGAGCTCCTCTGTAGCGGGGGGAGGGGGGGGAGTTGTTATCCTCTACATTGCAGATATTTTAGTATAATTTTTATTGCACTGTAGGTTATTTTTTCTTGTAAAAAAAAGGCCACACATTTTTTACGTGGCATGCTTCTTTGTGTGTGGGGGGCTTGTTCGTTCATTCATTCATTCATTCATGAATAAACAACCCCCCCCCCCCCACGCACACACACAGCCCTGAGTGTCACCTTTCATTACAACCCAAGATGAAGCTTCTATGTTGAAGCATTCAGAAGTTATAGACGTTTTTCCAAACTGTGCCATTTGGCACAATTTGGCACAGTTCAAAAACGCCTGGGAACAACCTGAGAAAAAAGCTGTGTAATATATTCATTTTTTGTGGTATTGTTACAAAATTTTGACCTCAGCTTGATAACACTTGGTTCTACATTTCTGTTGCATTTTCCAGCCAGTATCTGACAGCTGTGTGTTATTTGCAAGCATTTGTTTCTAAAAAAACACCCAGGTGAACTTTATTTTCTTCAGATTCAGTATGTTTAGATGACTGTTACTCAGTGACAGGAGCACTTAGAGAGATTATTTGCCAAAAAATTCAAAGTATTTTCTTTTAAATGAGACTAACCCCATGAAGATGCTGCAAAGGGTTGAAGAACAGCTTTTGATTTACTTTGGGTATGTTATTTTTAGGCGTTTTTAGGGAAATTGACCAGAGTGCAAGGGGTTAAATAGTTTACCTGTTGTCAGACAATTTCTCTTTGACAGTAGTTGCTGACAGCTGAGCTGCTTCCATTATGCTGGCTAATATGTTAACTGCAGTAAATGGGTGAATTACATGAGCAGCTTACTCTTTTTGGTATTCTCTATTATTGTTGTGGTAATATCAGCCCTCATTCTGAATATTAGTGCATCTCACTAAATTAGAATACCATGATGTGTAATTTAATTAGAAAAGGATAACCATAATAACCACAAATAAATTAAAACGGTTTGATAAATATTTCACTGTATGTGTGGTGGAGGCTCACATTCCTGCAAATATTTAAAGTAAATTTATTTTGGACTGGAAGAAGTTATTTTAATTTTCATCTGAAGCCTAATTAAACTTCTAAACTTCTAGACCCAGCAAGGTTTCATACAGGATGGACTAGCTTGTTATTTTCTTTTTTTACTTTAATGGAGTTGAATATTACTCGAGATTGTTTTGAACGTGCAGCATTACAGCAGCCCTTTATGGAGTAGCAGAGGCCGCTATTTGAGTTTTTGCACTTTATTTTGGGGGATAAAAGACTGCCCTTTAGCATCTATTATTTAATTGTGTTGCTACAAACACTTCTAATTAAACTGTGAAGTTCAAGTTTCCAATTCATGTTTGATGGCTCATTATTTTATTTAGCTATGGGAAGTTTTTATAGTAGTCTACATTATATTAAGGCAGAGACTAACAACAAAGTAATTTTCACAGGTCTGCAGGCTTAAACAGTTGAGGTAAAACATGACCTGGAGCCCCGAACAAGAGCCGTGCCAACATGAAGCAGAGATGACGGACATGAGAGAAATAATCGTGATTAGTCGACTAATCAAAAAAAAATAGTCGCTAGATAAGTCGACTATCAAAATAATCATTAGTTGCAGCCCTACCAGTTAGCCAGCTAAGGTTACCAATAGTGACATCAGAAGGAGGGTGGCGTTAAAAACGGTTCTCGGGCATTTAAAGAGATTTGCACTGAAATGGGTCATTCTGAGGAATGTTACGAAAGATGATTCACAGTTATTCTGCAATAGTTGAAGAATTAAATAAAAATTTGACCAAAATCAGAAACATTCCATTAAGACCTGTTGGAGCTGTCAACATATGGGAAAAGTAGAGTCAATGATCCCTTTAAATAGACATTTTAAAGCTTTTTGTCAATTTTAAAAAATGACATCAAGGCATCCTTAGAATTAATGTAGGTTTCAGATAACAAAAAGTGTATACTGAATGTTTTTAAAAACATATATAGGTTTGATTAATTTTTTTTAGTGTAAAAATGTAGTTTATGCTCATCTGTTTTTCCTGGAAGTATTTTACTATTCCTGACATGCAAACTCTGTCGGTCATATATGCTACATCTGATTTTAGATGGGATTTCAGAAGCAGGGCAGCACAGGTTTTTTTTATGATTGACCAGTTTCTTGTACACTTACAGGATTTGTTCTGAGTGTATTTCCTAGATCCTGTTTTATTATTTTATCCTCTGTTGGCATTCTTCAGGTGCCTCTTTCCTCCCTTGTAGTCATAAATAACATCATTAAACTTACACAAAGGACAAAGGGAAAAGTTTTCTTCATGCAAGACTCGATTCCCATGGAAAGGGTAACTAATGCTCAGGACTGGCTTACAGAAATGAAAACAGTTGGGTTGACCTTTTTTTTGTTCCTTGGACTTCCTTGGTCCCATGTTTTCTCCCCTTCATATTAGTCATATCACATGAGCTTTGCTTGTAGGCAATCAGTGGAGATTTTCTATGAGTTCTCTCTTAAGACTATACAGTAATTTTCCCCAACATTCTTGGTTTTCAATAACCTAAACGTAGTATTATCTAGAAAATGCAAGCAGGGAGGCTGGCTGCAATTACTATAGTGTCAGACTGTTTTCATTATTGATTGGCAAACACCCTGTCCAATGTCCTCCTTTTCATGAACATGTGTATTTAGTTCTTTTGTTTGGTAGCATCAGCCTAGAATAGAGACGGGGCAGTGAGGTGAAAGGTATTGGATGTTGTCCGTTGTGCCAATATTGTTTTTCCCACCAAATGTTTTGAAGAGCATCACTCATGTACAGCCTCCTGCATATACTGTAACAACTGGCAGATTTACCTCATTGGAATAGATATTTACACAAATAATTTAGTCAGTTTTCTGGAATAATTCACACAAAATATACAGGTGCATCTCAAAAAGTTAGAATATCATTGAAAAGTTAATTTATTTCAGTAATTCAGTTCAAAAAGTTAAACTCAGATTCATTACACACAGAGTGATATATTTCACATGTTTCTTTCTTTTAATTTTAAAAATAATTTATTTTCATATCATTTATAATGCACTTTATATTTTGGGGCAAAATCTCAAAGTGCTACATACGAGGGGGCGATGAAAATGTCATGAATCTGGATTTGGAGGGCAAACTCAGTTCTGGCTCATTGTTTTGTGTTGCCCTAGTTTTCCTCTGACATCTCGGGCATGCCCCCTCCTTCTGTCTAGTGCGATCAGCTGCACTGTCACAAGTGTTCAAACACATACACACACACACTCTCATTCACACACCCTCCCACACACCAGATGCCAATCAGTCCTGGCCACGCGTTCTGGCACCGGCAATCTCTTTCCTCGTTAGCTTCAGGAGTATTTGTTTGCCGCGTCGGAGGAAAGAGATTGTCGGGGCATTCACCCTTGTTCATGGCAGCTTGTTCTCCATGGATGACGTTCCACTCCCTTTATGCATTCAGCTCGGCATCTTCAGACGATTTATCCCTGGATGTTCGCGGCTGCCCCAGCCTCCTATCTTTATCCGCCAGACTGCATGGTTCGCCCCAGATCAGCTCCAGACCTGTAAGTGTCTTTAGCCTTTCCTCTTGTGCTAGCAGCCCTGCAGCACTAGGCTGCTCGCCTCTCTTGTTTTGTGCCTAACGCCGCCCTGCAGCTCTAGGCTCCGTATTCACCAGGCTGTAGAGCATTCGGCTGGGGCCCTGTATGTTTGGTGGCCTAACCATGTCGTTGCACCTCTCTGTATATTGTGTGGTTTAACTGGACTGAGCTTGGTGATTTTTGGACTTATTTTCTTTGTGTTGTTAATAAAAGTGCACCATCAACTCTCGCTTTTGGGTTTTATTCTCTCTCTCATGTGCCGAGCCATGGCGCACGGAGGTTTGTGACAGAAAAGTTCATAGGCTTATTAAGAAGGACTTATGCTACAGCAACGAAACTAGTCATGCATTAAATTCAACCTTTTCTGATACTAACTGCATTGTTTCTTTTCAGATACACTGGCATTGGAGACTATCTTGAAAAATAAACCACATTTGGTCAAATTTGACCACTGCATCATGGTCAGCCTATGAACTTTTCACCCCCCCCCCAAATAGGATTAAGAACAACAATTAAAAAACAACAGCAACAACATTAAAAGACAGTACATAGGAGGGCACACCAGAACATCAAAAAGCTTTTCTAAACAGGAAAGTCTTTAACTTTAATTTTAATGATTATGGCTTACAGCTAATGAAAACCCAGAATTCATTTTCTCAGAAAATTAGAATATTATATAAGACCAATAAGAAAAAAAAAGATTTTTAACAGAAGTGTTGGTCTGCTGAAAAATATGTCCACATACACACTCAGTACTTGGTTGGGGTTCCTTTGGCATGAATTACTGCATCAGTGTGGCATGGCATGAAGGCAGTCAGGCGAAGGCAAGGACAGCTTCAGGAAGAAGATGGAGGACAAGCTGCAACAGAGCGACATCAGCGGGGTCTGGAGAAACCTCAAAACCATCTCGGGGCTCCAGAATACCTCCCCCCAGGCCACGGGGGGCAGGGAGTGGGTGAACAACCTGAATCTGTTTTTCAATAGATTTGACCAACCGCCCTCCCCCCTGTCTGCACAACAACCACTGCTGCCTCTAAGAAATCAAGTCCTGCTACCCACTCCCCACTCCACCGACACCCCCCCCACTCCCAACACACAGCCCCCCATCCTGATCCTGACCAAGACCCAGGTGAGGACGGAGCTGAGGAAGATCAAGGCGAGGAAGGCGTCGGGACCGGACGGCATCAGCGCAAAGCTCCTCAAGTCCTGTGCAGACCAGCTGTGTGGGATTGTGACGTATATCTTCAACATGAGCCTGAAACTGGGGAGGGTACCACAGCTGTGGAAAACATCTTGTGTGGTACCTGTACCAAAAACTTCCCACCCCAAAGACCTGAACAGCTTCAGACCGGTGGCCTTGACGTCCCACTTGATGAAGACCCTGGAGAGACTGCTCCTTGCTCATCTCCGCCCCCTGGTGGAACCAGCGATGGATCCACTCCAGTTCGCCTACCAGCATGGCATTGGGGTGGAGGATGCGGTGATCTTCCTCCTTCACCGTTCTCTGTCCCACCTGGAGAAGCCCGGGAATATGGTGAGGATCATGTTCTTTGACTTCTCCAGTGCTTTCAACACCATCCAACCGATGATCCTGAAGGACAAGCTGCTGCGCGCAGGGGTGGACCAGCACCTGTCATCATGGATCCTGGACTACCTCACGAACCGGCCTCAGTTTGTGAGAACCCGGGACTGTGTTTCCGACACGATCATCAGTAGCACGGGGGCCCCCCAGGGAACGGTGCTGGCTCCCTTCTTGTTCACTCTTTATACTGCGGACTTCTCACACAACACAACACATTGCCATCTACAGAAGTTCTCTGATGACTCTGCGATCGTTGGTCTCATCTCCAGCGGAGATGAAGCTGAGTACAGAGGGCTTATCCAGGACTTTGTGGACTGGTGCCATCGGAACTGCCTCCAGATCAACGCGAGGAAAACTAAGGAGCTGGTGGTGGACTGCCGCAGGCATGGGCAGCCCCTCACAGCACCAGTAAATATACAGGGAACAGACATCGAGATGGTGACATCCTACAAGTACCTGGGTATTCATCTGAACAATAAACTAGACTGGTCACACAATACTGACGCACTCTACAAGAAGGGACAGCGCAGGCTGTTCCTGCTGAGGAGACTCAGGTCTTTTGGTGTACAAGGGGCGCTGCTGAAGTCATTCTATGACACGGTGGTGGCATCAGCCATCACTTTTGGAGTGGTCTGCTGGGGCAGTGGCATTACTGCAGCCGATAGGAAGAGACTGAACAAACTGATTAAGAAAGCTAGCTCTGTCCTGGGGCAACGCCTTGATCCGATGGAGGAGATAGGAGAGAGAAGGACGGTGGCTAAACTGTCATCTCTGCTGGAGTCCGAGTTCCACCCTATGCAGGACATACTGGATGCACTGAGGAGCTCATTTAGCAGCAGACTACATCATCCCAGGTGCACAACCGAGAGGTTTCGTAGGTCCTTCCTACCAACGGCTGTCAGACTGTACAACCTAAACAGGGCTGCTCGCAGAGATAGCAAAAAGACGTAACAAACTAATAGTTTTTTGTTTTTGTTTTTTTGTTTTTTTTGAATGCAAAAGATGCAATAGACTTACACAATGGTCCTCTCCGGCATACAACTAGGAACATACCGGTCGCTATGGAGGGTGAGAATATGTATGGGCACATAATCATACCATGTAGGATAACTAAATAGACGGTTATGCTGTTTCATCCCACCTAGCAACAATGCTCTGCACTGTGTGTGTTTATATATTTACATATTTATTCCATCTAGCTACAATGCTCCGCACTGGGTGTGTTTATATTTATATATCTATATATTTATTCCATCTAGCTACAATGCTCCGCACTGTGTTTTTATATATCTACATATTATTCCATCTAGCTACATTGCTCCGCACTGTGTGTGTTTATATACTTGCATATTTATTCCACCTAGCTGCAATGCTCCATACTGTGGGTGTTTATATATTTACATATTTATTCCATCTAGCTACAATGCTCTGCACTGTGTGTTCATATATTCATATATTTATTCCATCCAGCTACAATGCTCTGCACTGTGTGTGTGTGTGTGTGTGTGTGTGTATATATATATTTTATAGTAATATGTACATATGTATATTAGCTGCTCTTGCTTGCTTGTTTTTTTTTTTTTTTTTTTTTTTTTTTTTTCTTGCCTTCTGATTGTTGCTCTGAGTGTTGCTATCCCTGTGCTGTTGCAATCCTGGAATTTCCCCGTTGTGGGACTAATAAAGGCTTATCTTATCTTATCTTATCTTAGCCTGTGGTACTGCTGAGGTGCTATGGAAGTCCAAGGTTGTTTTGACAGCCTCCTTCAGCTCGTCAGCATTGTTGGGTCTGGTGTCTCTCATCTTCCTCTTGACAATAGTGACGAGTTTTCTGGCCAGTCATGCACAGTGATACCATGGTCATTAAACAAGGCATTGGTACTTTTGGCACTATGGCCATGTGCCAAGTCCTGCTGGAAAATGAAATCAGCATCTCCACAAAGGTTGTCAGCAGGCTGAAGCATGAAGTGCTCTAAAATTTACTGGTAGACGACTGCACTGATTTTGGGTGGACCAACACCAGTAGATGACATGGCCTCCAAATCAGGTGCCAAGTCCTGTCATTTGGAAATCAAGGTCCCAGAGTCTGGAGGAAGAGTGGAGAGGCACAGAACCCAACTTGCTTGAGGCCCAGTGTAAAGTTTCCACAGTCAGTGATGATTTAGGGAGCCATGTCATCTGCTGGTTGTCCAAAAAATACATTTACACCCGTCCATAGCCATTATCAATAGTGCACAACTAGCACACCTTGAACTGAAAAATCGACTACAAATTCAAGATTCAATATACTCTAGATCTATAATAAAACTAACAACCATGAAACTGCAAAGAGTTTAAGCAACACAAACAATGTGCAATTCAAAGTGGAACAAATTTTGAGAAAATATTAGAAAATCATTTACCCCCCCCACACACACACACAATATGCACATCTTCAATACATGTACAAACATTGTGTGAAATGAAAATGCCATAGTTTAAAAACTGTAGGAGGCGTTAACCGGCCAAACCATGTCTCCTGTAGTGAAATTTCATTCAAAAACTGACACAGCACTTAAACCTGTAATTTTTACAAAAATAGAATAGAATAGGCTTTATTGTCATTGTACAGTTGTACGGTACAACGAAATTGTGGGTGTTCCACCAGGCTACTGCGCAATAAAGTAAGTGAGAAGAATTTGAAATAAAACAGTTGCAGAACACATGATTAACCATACGACTGATGTAAAGGTAAAAGTAAAAATAACAAATAGCCCACTGGTATATACACAGGAACTATGTACATAGGAGTATGGAGTGCAGAACACATAACAGAGTAAAATGGCCCAAGGATTTTGGAGAATATGCACAGTAGTGATTTCATGGATGGGTCAATATACATGAAAGTGAGGCGTGCAAAGACAGGTGTGTGGAGGCCATAATTGTAACCTATGTGACTCACATGTGGCTGGCTGAATTCAGCCAAGAGAGACTTTGAGCTAGCCATGTGTATTGACTTCACACCTCAAGAGAAGACGTGTCTGCACCCCCTGGGGACTCAGGAGAGAGGAGAAGATTACCCAGCCTGACCTTTGGGGGTTAGAGAGGAGAACAGAAGGACTCTGGGTATTCTATTACAGATGAAAGGATGTAGCTGAGTATTGAGACTTTTGTGTGATGTATTGTTAGAGATGAGTGTATAAATGTATGTGTGTGACTGCGTCCTGTCTCTTTTCACTCCGATCGAGAGAGGACGTAGGATGAGTGAGAATTAAAGCAGATACTGGAAAAATCATCCAGTCTCCTCAATTCTTGACTCCTACAATTGGTGACCTACACATGAATCTGAGCACGCCGAGGCTGGAGGACAGCTTCGTGATCGATATGGAAGAGCTGGGAGACAGCCGCTCAGACCCGGATTCACCGGGGAATGCCAGCAGGGGCACAAGACTAATTAAGCTCCCCGAGTTCTGGCAAAGCGACCCGCACTCGTGGTTCCAGCATGTGGAGTCGCGGTTCCTGCTCGGGGGAGTTTCAGCGGATGACATTAAATTCCATAATGTCATCACGACGCTCGACAGCCGCACAGCTCGGTGTGTGCGGAGCCTGGTGCAGCAACCACCTGCTGTCGGCAAATATGACGCGCTGAAAGCCACCCTCATCAGGAGCTTCGTGCCGTCGTCTGAGGCAAGAGCCAGGCAGCTACTGGACCTGCGCAACAGAGGTGGACGCAGGCCGACTGTCCTCATGGAGGACATGCTACAAATGATCGGGACGGACAACGACGTGTTCCTTTTCAAACATATTTTCCTGAGAACCCTCCCAGTGCACACGAGAGGTTCCCTGTCCAGCAGGAGATATGTGACCCAGCAGGACTTCCGCGACCTGGCCCAAGAGGCGGAGCGGCTCCTCAACGCCTGCGAGGAACAAGAGGCTTCCGTGGCAGCGGCAGACCTCGGCGCGGCGGCCGGGGGCAGTGTGGAGCCAGAGACGGCAGTGACCACCTCAGCGGCGACAGCAGCGGCGAGATTCCGTGGCAGGGGAGATGACTGCCTCTGTTTTTACCATCGATGTTTCGCTGGTAAGGCGCACAAATGCATCCCGCCCTGCAAGTTCAGAAAGCAGGGAAACGACCGGGCCGGGAGCCGTTAGCAGCTTCCACTCTCGGCGAACGGAACAAGCTGCTTTATCTTACAGACGCGGGCTCCGGGCGGCAATTCCTAGTGGACACCAGAGCCCAGAGGAGCTTCATCACTGCCACCTATGCTGATCGGGTCGCGGGACCCCGCGGAGACGGAGCGACAGCGGCCAACGGCTCCAGCATCAAGACGTACGGAGAGAGAACGTAGGAACACTCACAGTTCCTACTTTTTCAGCTAAGGTGGTGAAGCACGGGGTGGAGCACTTTATTACCACGAGTGGCCCACCCGTTTTTGCGAAGGCTCGGCGCTTGGATGCAGCTAAACTCTCCATTGCGCGCGAGGAGTTCGCCAACCTGGAAAGGTTGGGCATAATTCGCCGCTCGAAGTCCGCTTGGGCTTCCCCCCTCCACATGGTACCTAAAGCTGACGGCCCATGGAGACCTTGTGGCGATTACCGCAGGTTGAACAATGCCACAGCGCAGGACCGGTACCCGATTCCGCATATCCAGGACTTTTCAGTGCATTTGGCGAAGGCGCGAATTTTTTCTAAAATAGACCTGGTCCGCGGTTATCACCAAGTCCCGGTCTGACCAGAGGACATCCCCAAAACAGCCGTAATAACCCCGTTCGGGCTTTTTGAGTTTTTACGAATGCCTTTTGGCCTTAAAGGCGCCGCACAAACCTTCCAACAGATGATGGATGCAGTGTTGCGTGACCTTTCTTTCATTTTTGTCTATTTAGACGACATTTTGGTAGCCAGCACCTCCGAGGAGGAGCACGCAAAACACCTCACGACAGTTTTTCAGAGGTTAGGAGAGCATGGGTTGATTATCAACCCGGCCAAGTGCCATTTTGGCGTGGCACAAATCGATTTTTTTAGGGCACCGCGTTTCCTCGGAGGGAGCAGTTCCTCTGCCGGCCAAAGTACACACAGTGGCAGATTTTCCCCAGCCTTGAACGGTAAAGGCGTTGCAAGAATTTTTGGGGATGGTAAATTTTTATAACTGTTTCATACCCCACACAGCGCAGCTTATGCAGCCCTTGTACACCACGCTCAAAAAGCAGAAGCCCTCCCATGTGATTGAATGGTCCCCGGAGCGGGAGCGCGCATTCACAGAGGTTAAACGGGCACTGGCAAACGCGGCACTGTTGGCCCACCCAGACCCGGCAGCCCGCAGAGCGCTAACCACGGACGCGTCAGATGTGGCCATAGGGGCCGTAGTGGAACAGCAGGTTGCCGGGGTTTGGCAACCACTCGCATTCTTCAGCAGATCCCTACACAAGGCTGAGCGAAAATACAGCGCGTTTGACAGGGAGCTGCTGGCGCTCCACTTGGCTATTCGCCATTTCCAGTTCTGGTTGGAAGGGCGGCGTTTCACCGCGTTTGTCGACCACAAACCGCTCACTTTTGCGATGTCCAAAACTTCAGAACCGTGGTCAGGGCGGCAACAGAGACAGCTGGCCACAATTTCTGAATTTACCACCGATATTCAGCACGTAGCCGGTAAAATCAATGTGGTGGCAGACTGTCTGTCACGCGCAGTAACAGCACCCGTCCGCGCGGAAACGGATTGCACGGCCGCTTACCCAGACCGCGGTAACAGCGCGGACACGCGCGCGGCTCCGGTCCACGTGGGAATAGATTATGCAGCCATGGCGGCGGAGCAGAGCGAGGACGCGGACGTGCGCGCGCTCCTGTCTGGACCAACAGGGTTAAGGCTGGAATGCAGAAATCTACAAACTGGTTTCCCCCCGCTTATTTGCGATGTATCCACAGGGCGACTGCGCCCGGTGGTGCCAGCCGCATGGCGCCGTTGCGTTTTTGACGCCGTGCACTCCCTAGCGCACCCAGGGGTGTGCGCTTCGGTGAAAATGGTGGCGGAGAAGTTTGTTTGGTCGAGCCTGCGCAAGCACGTGAAGGAGTGGGCTAAAACCTGCATGGCTTGCCAGCGGGCTAAAATTCACAGGCACACTAAGGCGCCCTTAGAACCGTTCCACATTCCGGCTAAAAGGTTCGATCATGTGCACGTGGACCTCGTGGGCCCCCTGCCCACTTCACAAGGGTTCACGCATCTCTTGACAATGGTGGACCGAACCACTCGTTGGCCGGAAGTGGTCCCGTTAACATCGACCACAGCGGCAGAGGTGGCACGCGCTTTTTTAACAGCCTGGGTAGCGCGGTTCGGGGTCCCGTCAGATATTACGTCTGATAGGGGACCTCAATTTGCGTCGGAACTGTGGTCAGCAGTGGCCAGCGGCTTAGGAGCGGCGGTACATCGCACGACCGCTTACCATCCCCAGGCCAACGGTTTATGCGAGCGTTTTCACAGGTCTTTGAAGGCAGCCCTCAGAGCGTCACTGACGGACACAGATTGGGTAAACAAACTACCATGGGTTTTATTGGGGTTGCGTTTGGCACCCAAAGAGGATCTAGATGCCTCACCAGCAGAATTGGTCTTCGCACAACCGCTCAGGCTGCCAGGCGAGTTTTTACCCGACCACACGGCACCAGGGCCCCCCCCGATCCGGGGGTCTCTGAGTAACACGGGAGCAGAAATGCTCCCGGGCCCCGCTCATCACTCTTTCCCGCGTGTGTTCGTGCCCCAGGCTTTACGAGACGCAGAGTTTGTTTTTGTCAGGCACGATGCGCAGCGGCATAGTCTCCGCCCACCTTACGACGGTCCATTTCGAGTGCTGGAAACCGGGGAGAAATATTTTGTGCTAGATTTGGGGGGCAGGAGGGAGACGATCAGTATCGATAGATTAAAACCTGCTTTTGTGTTGCATAACGACTCTGTACGGCCGGCGGGCGTGCCTCGACACGGCAGGCCTCCGAAGGGGCGGCCCCGGGACCCCCCACGGGGGGGCAAATAACCCTTCTCCCCCTCACTCCACAGATGCACAGCAGGATGGCCCAACACAGAGCAGGAGACCTGCATACAGCAGATTCGGGAGAAGATTGAAACCTAAGCTGCATGCAGAATGATGTGTTTTGTTTTTTTTTTGGTCAGGTTGTTTAGGTTGCTGTGAGATTCTGTTGGGGGGGGGGGTGACGTGCTGTATGACTGTATGTGGGTGCCCAGTCTTTCGCGTGGAAGGGGGGAGTGATGTGGAGGCCATAGTTGTAACCTATGTGACTCACATGTGGCTGGCTGAATTCAGCCAAGAGAGACTTTGAGCTAGCCATGTGTACTGACTTCACACCTCAAGAGGAAGACGTGTCTGCACCCCCTGGGGACTCAGGAGAGAGGAGAAGATTACCCGGCCTGACCTTTGGGGGTTAGAGAGGAGAACAGAAGGACTCTGGGTATTCTATTATAGATGAAAGGATGTAGCTGAGTATTGAGACTTTTGTGTGATGTATTGTTAGAGATGAGTGTATAAATGTATGTGTGTGACTGCGTCCTGTCTCTTTTCACTCCGATCGAGAGAGGACATAGGATGAGTGAGAATTAAAGCAGATACTGGAAAAATCATCCAGTCTCCTCAATTCTTGACTCCTACAGGTGCGTTATAGTGATAATTAAAAGGTCCTCAGTTCTGTGCATGTGAGCGTTCGGAGGGAGGGGGATGGGGCCTCTGACTGTTTACAGTTCAGATGGCCCAGGGGAAGAAACTGTTGGTCAGTCTGGAGGTGTGGGACTTGATCGATCTGAAGCATCGTCCAGAGGGAAGCAGGTTAAACAGGTGGTATGTGGGATGTGAGGGGTCTCCTGTGATGGCCTCGATCCTTCTGAGACAGGAGGCTCTGGAGATGTCTTCCAGGGAGGGCAGAGGGCTCCCATTAATTTTTGGGGCGGTGTGTTTGACCGTTCGCACAGCCTTCCTGTTCTCGGCCGTGGAGCTGGTGTACCAAACACCCAGACAGTAGGTGAGCACGCTCTCCACTGAGCAGCGATAGAAGGCCAGCAGCAGCTTCTGGTCCAGGTTGTGCTTCCTCAGGACATGGAGGAAGTGCAGCCGCTGCTGGGCTTTCTTCACCAGGGCCTTGGTGTTGACAGTCCAGGAGAGGTCAAAAGAGATGTGTGTGCCCAGGAACCTCAAGGCGGGGACGTTTTCCACGCGGTAGCCATTTATGGGGGAGTCCTGTCTGTTCTTCCTGAAGTCCAGAATGAGTTCTTTGGTTTTTTGGACATTCTTTTTTTTTTTTGTTACTTTCTTTTTATTTAAGATTTTTGTTTTTCACAAACAGAGAAAAAAAAAAAACAGCAAAAAAGACTAAAAACAAGAACCAGCAGACATATATGAAGTAAAATTTACAATTTTCTTTGTTTCAGGTAATAGTTCTGTTTTTTCCAGTATTTCTCAAATTTCCCATTGGCAAGTCTAAAGGGAAAATCAATCGTTCCATCATGTAAATTTCTTTAACAATGTCTATCAGCCCTAAAAATATTGGTGGTTATGCACAAGACCATTTTAACCAATCATCTTCAGACATTGTTATATTATTCACTTTTTCCCATCAACCTTTGATATACAATGTGGGAGAGAAAGGAAAAAAAGCTTTTCCCTCTGTAAACATAAATGTACTTTAGAAATTTGTTTTTGTTTTCCTTTTTCTTTTCCCCTCCTCCCCCTTTCCTTCTCACAAAAAAAGGAAAAAAGTACACAAACAATACTACAAAGATAAATATATGAATACATATATATGTATATACATACACATATACACATGCACACATACAGCATTTTTTTAATCACATAAATTATACACAATTTTGAAAATACAATGTTATCCTAAATCTTTGAATAGTTACTAGAGTCCCATTTTTCCCAGTATTTCTCCCCTTTGTCCTGTTGAAGCCAAAGTCTGAAAGTCATCTTCTCCATTAATTCAATAGCATTCACTATTTCAATGAAAAGACTAATGGTTGGGGAGCTTCTCTGGAGCCAACATTTTGTAATGGCTTTCTTACTTGCTACAAGAAATATTTTCACCAAGTATCTGTCCCTTTTAGAAGTGTAATTTGGAATTATCCCCAGGTAAAGGTAAGAGAAAGAAAAAAATCAGGTACGAGTCCCACAGTCTCTGAAATAAGGTG
The DNA here is from genome assembly GCA_020510985.1 of Pholidichthys leucotaenia. Lineage (NCBI taxonomy): Eukaryota > Metazoa > Chordata > Actinopteri > Cichliformes > Pholidichthyidae > Pholidichthys > Pholidichthys leucotaenia. The sequence goes on from CM035843.1 coordinate 258,245,607, forward strand.
TGCTACATCCCCCCCAAAAGGACTGAATATGTGGACATAACCAAAAAATATGAGCATGGTCTGCCAAAGTAGATCCACACTCCCTCCCTCCAGCATGACTGCGAAGACCTGCTAAATTTTGATTTTTGATGGGGGGTTATAAAAAACCGAATCAGACACTTCCAACAGAAGTCTCTCCAGACTAAAGAGTTGGTGGTGGAGCACTGAGTCTCCCATACCTGTTGCCACTCCTCCTCTGATATCACCACATTGATCGTTTCCTCCCAGCGTTGCTTAATATATGCTGTAGAAATTTTATTCATTACAGTAAAGGCCCTATACAGATTTCCTGTAATACCTTTAATAATACCAGAATTATATGTATTGATAAATATTTGTATAATTCTTGAGGGTTCGACTGAACCAGTACTTCCTGTTTCTTTAAAAAAATAGTGTTGAACTTGCAAGTAATGGTAAAAGTCCTCCTTTCCCAATTCATAGCGTTGACAAAGAACTTCAAAACTATAGAATTTATCCTTTAGTATCATTTGACACAAAGCAGTAAGGCCTCGCTGAGCCCATAGGCGGAACCTATGGTCATGCAATGCCGGGAAGAAGTGTAGGTCATTTGCTGACCAACTTAACAATTTGATCTCCCTCTCTATATGGAGTCTCTTAATAACTTGTGAACAGATTTTTATAGAGAAAATCAAGTACCGATTTTGCAGCTGAGGAGTATTGTTAATTTTATTGACTTCCCAAAACTGACTGAGTAGGGAAACTCATTAGAGACAACTCAATGTCTTTCCATTTTGTTTCATATACTGGATTACACCAACATACCAGAGACTGTTTTTTGGACATTCAGTTCCAGGTTGTTTGCTTGGCACCACAGCAGCAGATTCTCTACCTCCACCCTGTATGCCTTCTCATCATCGTTGGTGATGAGCCCAACCAAGGTGGTGTCATCCATGTATTTCACGATGATGGTGGTTGGTTGGGTTGGAATACAGTCAAAGGGGTACAGGGAGTACAGTCGAGGGCTTAGCATGCAGCCTTGGGGGGAGCAAGTGCTGAGGGACGGTATGGAGGAGTGGTGGGGGCCAAGTTTGACTGTTTGTGGGCGACTGGTGAGAAAGTTCTTTATCCAGGAGCGGTGGGGGTGGGGGGGATCTGGAGGAGGCAATTTGTTGATCAGGATGTCCGGGATGATGGTGTTAAAAGCTGAGCTGTAGTCCACGAAGAGCATCCTTATGTAGCTCCTTGGGCTCTCCAGGTGGCTCAGCACTCTGTGGAGAGTGGAGGCGATGGCATCTTCCATAGACCAGTTCTCCCTGTAGGCAAACTGGTGGGGGTCAAAGGAGGGGTGAAGACAGTCCCTGATGTGCTGGGATACCAGAAGCTCAAAACATTAAATGACTACAGACGTGAGTACTATGGGTCTGTAGTCATTCAGGCTGTCAATTGCGGCCTTTTTGGGGATGGGGATGATGGTGGAGGCCTTGAAGCAGGAGGGGACGGTGGCGTACGTCAAGGAGAGGTTGAACAGCTTGGTGAGGATTCCTGCCAGCTGGTCTGCACATGCTTTGACCACCGCTTCTGGGATGCCGTCTAGACCAGCAGCTCTGCGGGGATTCACTGCTCTCAGTTGCCTCCTCACCTTGTGCACCTGTAGGGGGGGGGGAGATGGGGGGAGGGGGCGGGTTCGGGGGGAGGTGTGCTCAAACCAGTCAAAGGAGCTGTTAAGCTCCTCTGCCAGAGTGAGGCTGCTGTCTGATGCTGGGGGGTGGGGGGGGGGGCTGGCCCCCCTGTAGTTGGTGAGGGCCTGGATGCCTCTCCACATCTGTCGGGGGTTGTTGTCTGTGAGGAAGCCCTCCACTTTCCTCCTATAGACCATTTGCTGTGACGTCACACCTTTTTTTTACGCCGCCATATTGAACGGCGGAAGCGAGTGGACGGCGCATTCAGCAGCTGTTCAGCGTTGTACCAGATCGCGATATATTTACTTGATTTCAACCTACGTCTTTGTTTTATTTTATGTTGGCATTGAATTAGACTATGTTGTTTCACTGCTGTGCCTTTGGGTGTACAAATCGCCAGAAAAAGGGATCCAACTTGAAGTTTTACCGGCTCCCAGCTGAGGAAGACAGGCGCAGGAGGTGGGTGGCAGCGCTAAAGAGGAAAGATTGCATAGCCGCCTTACTCGCGGCTACGCAATCAACATTTTATGTGATGCACGCAATGAAATAACCTGAAAATTATATATACCAGTAACAATTAAATTTATTACTTAAGTCATGATATATTTTACATGCAATAGCTAAGCTAGTTGTACAACAAAGAAATATTATATTCTATTTGGCCAATACATTTTATTATTTTTAGTAAACCTCAGGTGATGATACAACCACAATCTACATGCCACACACACTTAGTTCTTCAGATTTTTCTGACTCCTTGAAATTGCTCTACAATCTGGACAGCACCACTTTTTCTTTGGAACATTTCTCAACCTGAGACACTGTACATGGAACTGACCAATTTGACAAAAGCCAGACTCACAGGTTACAATAGATGCATCACCACAGGTTTTTCTGCAGTAGCAAATGACACTAGTATTATCACCTTTTGGGGTTTCTTTTGTCTTACAAGATATATGAAACAAATTTGGATTTTTTGTATACCATTTGGCGAGTAATTCTGGTAAAATGACAGACCTGTGATATTTACCAACAAGTTGAACTTTCTCATTAAAAAAGAGGTCATCAAACTCAATTCTTTGAACATTACAACCTTTTTCAGTCCAGAGAACAAAGTCACAGTAAGAAAGTTCTGTGACACCCAGCTGAGCTTGGATTTGGTAGAAATATTTATGAGATGGTTTCAGCTTGATGTCGCCATCACTGTTGCTTGCACAAAACTGAGGGTCTTCCACCGCTTCCTCTAAAGCCTGATTCCTCTTACAGAAAGGACATTTCACCTCCACCAGACCCTCCCCACAGCAGCTACAGGAGTCAAATCCATCCGGAGAGGCACCCATGAAGGGGAAGCGCTGACTGAGGACTAGTCCAGCATCACACACTAGTAGATCCTGGTGCTGAGAAGACCTGATTTCTTCATACTGGTCACGGGCCACTTTCTCATGGTCGCATCCCCATCTGTAAACAAATCGGCAAAATTACTGACAGAGTACCAAAAAAAATGTACCAGTATTCCTTAAAACCAATATAGAACTATTTTGTGAAAGAAATCTGAATATTTTACATAGCACAATGAAATGACAATTTTTTTAGAATTATGTCTTCTTTACAATTTAAATGTAGTCAGTTTCCATGATCAACCAACTTAGGACTCAATGATTCAATACAGCACCAAAAGTAGTTTACAGTAAGTAGCTAAGCATAGCAGGATAAAAAGAGATGATTACCGGTAAAAAAAAACAATTCAGGAATTGCATGCAGCCTTGGCGGAGGTTTGCGCTCTCCGAGTGCTTATCTAGTCTCTTACTTTGTTGCTTTACTGGTAAAACTAACTGGGTAGCATATCTTGTTCAGCAGGCTTCTCGAAGGAGCGTCAAGATGAGTCTGTGCAGCTTCTTTGAAGATGGATGCCGTTATTCTGCCAACTCGCTGCTGATGCCACAACACACACTTGTTCTGCGATCTGGTAGTTTCTTCAACAAATTTTACCTGCAGAAGAAACAATGTCTGATATAACTAACCTAAATTTTCCTGCATAGATATTATGACGTCCCACATAATGATTATGTAGCATTTAATAGACTGTAAAGCACTTTAAAAGTTGTTATTTTTAGAAATAAATTTTAAAACATTTGCAGAAAAATTACCTGCTCAGGAGTGACTTTCAGAAGTTGTTGTACCTGTTCACATCTATTCAACAGCTGCTCAAAGGTAAGCTGAAGACAATCAGGACTAAAAAGGGTATCCAGAGAAGCAGGACAATCATTGTGGGCCACCTGCAAATATAATTAGATGTTCTTTTCAACTGACATGTGTAGTTACACAGTTGTGGAACACTGAATATTTAGTTCTGTTCATCAGTCTTCATTCATTTTCGATTATACATTAGACATGATGCCATTTTCATTCATCTAAAAAATCAAGGAAAAAAATTGTACCAAAGCTATTAACCTGTGGAATGTACTCCTGATTATAAGGCTCAACCAGAGATAGTATAGCACACCGTTTGCCTGTCATTCTAGAAGTTTGATGCAGCCTTTGATACAATGCTCGGTGATCATCATCTGATGGAGGGGCAATGGCCTTGCTTTCCCTTTTACGGGGAATATGTTTTTTTTTCTGCATTGACATCTGTTGTTTTTTTTTGGGTTTTGAAAAATCGATATCACGCAATGCAGCAAAAGGAAGCTTCAAGTGTGCTGTTGGTGTATTCCAGGCGCAGGGAACATCAGTGCAAGTCTGGCCTTGGGACAGGTGGACAGTACACTCAACAGCAAACAACACAGCTGCAACATGTGAACAAGTCTCTCCTAACCCTGCCATACAAGTACAGTGTGAAGACAATATGACACCATCTTGATTCATGATCACCCAGGGTTTCAGTGGGGGGTCCGACATCTTCTGGGAGTGATGTACCTGTAGTGGATAAATATTCTTATAATTAATATGTGGGTATGATGACTTTTTAACTGGATATAAGTCTTTCTTGTATAGACTGAACAATAAAATTTGTAATATATCTAATAGTGTTGGGAGTTGTTTATCGAGTATTCTATTGATAAGACAAGTATTTAAAAATCTTTTTACAGAATATATAGATCTATAAAAATATTTAATTATTTTTTAATTTAATTGAGATACTATATATACAGCTAATAATAATACTAATAGTAATTGAATATTTTATAAAATTTTAATAATTTATCACTTAATAGATTCTATATAACATGACAAATCTATACAGTAGGGGAGAGAATAGAGTCTGAATTTTGGAAAAAATAAAGGAAAAATACCTGAGCCGTCACGACATAGTGGACCGTTGAAGTGATGACTGGGGACATCAGCACATTTCTCACAAGCCCAGCAACAAAATAACTATAAGCGTCCAAACTTTTGTAGGCTTTCAGAGACTCTCCAGTGTACCTAGACGGTGTGTTGACCAGGTAGTTGTAGATGTCCATATAGCGTACGTCAGGTTTGGGGCAAAGATCTATGAAACTGGTGAATTTTTTCAAGCGACAAGTTGTAAGGGTCCACGCCGATAACACTGATATTTTCCATGTACCGGTCACGATGTTTTTTATCTAGTAGTTGCGCTACATCGGACAAAGCCGGCACATCTGACTGAGCGGACGCCATGCTGAAACGCACTCACACAGCTCCCGACTTGCCGTCCGATATGGCGGAATCAACAAAAATCACGTGACGCGGGACGTCACTGGCAAATGGTTAATAGGCGTTCTTAGTGAGTTTTATGCCTCTCCTCAGGTTAGCTCTGGCAGTGCTGTACAGAGAGCTGTTCCGCTGTCTGAAGGCTGAGTTGCGGGCTCTGATCAGAGCCTGGACTTCACTGGTCATCCAGGGTTTGTGGTTTGGAAATACCCAGATGTGTTTGGTGTCTGTCACATTTTCTACACAGCATTTGATGTAGAAAAGGACAGATTCAGTATAGGAGTCCAGGTCCTGCTGTTTAAAGATGCTCCAGTCAGTGCAGGCAATGCTGTCTTGTAGCTGGAGAAGAGCGTTTGATCTAAACTCAAAATCGTAGTAATATGCACATCTTCAATACATGTACAAACACTGTGTGAAATGAAAATACCCCAGCTTGAACACTGTGGGAGGAGTTCAGTAGACAAACTTGTATGGACAGACAGCTGGACAGACAGACATCATACTATAATAAGTCCCATCTAAAGACAGGTGTGTTAAAAACTAATTTAAACGAGGGCCACTAGGGGCGCGTTATGGAATAGACGTGTGAGTCACGAGATCCCAAAATTTTCGCTCAGAAGTACTAAATAATTTGCACAAAGTGATTAAAAGAAGCCGTATTTGATGACCATGGGATAAGAGACAACACTTTTGGTCAAAATGCCTTCAAAATCAGCTGCAAAAGCAGGGCAACCCACCATCCCGGAATTGGAGGCTAACAGAACTACAGCTGCTGCTAGCAAGGTTACTATCAATACAAGCACATTGCAAGCCTTTCGCGACATTGTTAAAGAGGTTATTAAAGAAGAGGTTGACAGTCTGCAAGAAGAAATCAAGCGATCTATTGATTCAATTATAACAGGCCTTGAAGAATGTAAGGAGAAAATACATGAACACGAGGACGTGCTAAACAGCCAGGATGCTCGCATGGCAACCATGGAGACTAGATACACAGAGTTGAGCAATGAGTACAATAAACTACAGCTGAAAGTGGACGAATTGGAGAACAGAGGAGGACGATGCAACCTCCGGCTACTGGGAGTACCTGAGGGATTAGAACAAGGAAACCCGACCAGATTCATCGCTGGATTGTTACATGAAGTACTTGGTAGTCCACATGATCTGGCGAAACCCCTGGTCCTGGACAGAGCTCATCGGGCAGCAGCTCCGACACCCAGGGAGGGAGGACAACTGTGGCCGTTCATCGTACGAGTCCACTACCACCAGGAGAAGGAGCAAATACAACGCCTCGCCAGAGAGAAGGGTCGTTTGGATTTCCGGGGAAAGCAGATTTTTATCTTCCCGGACTTAAGCGCCGATTTGAACAGACGTCGTGCAGCCTTCAACGAGGTAAAGGGGATACTCCGGGAAAAGGGAGTCAGTTACCGGCTCCTTTACCCAGCCCGTCTTCAGCTTTCCTTCAACGGAGAAACAAAGGTATTTGACTCTCCTAAAAGTGCAAAAGATTTCACCATCTCCAGATTTGGGAACTGTGATGAGTGATCACCTAAAGTGCCAGATATGTGAGCCTGCTTGTTTACACCAGACAGCCATGTGAAAGGAATAAATTTTATTTGATAGGCTCCGGTAATATTTTGCACTAGTAATATATCTCTGTCATGTTCCTATATATATTTGTTAATGTTCTCTACAGACTGTTAGGATAAATGATATTATTGTATGTTTGAATCCAGTTAAAAAGTGTTTTTTGGGCTACTTCCTGCCATAACAAATTGTCATCAGGGAAGGTGCGTTAGTTTTTACCTCCTGGGCACCCAAGGAGAGTCTGAACACAGCCTCTTTTTATGTAGAAGGCAAGTGTGTCATAAAAATGTAGAGCATAATCTAATTACTTCTATTTACCAGGCCAAACCTACAGAATTATTATTTGGATGCGAGTTTATATAAAACAGAACAGATTTATTTTTTTTCTCTTTTGTTTGTTTTGTTTTTGTTTTTTAAGGCTAGATGTGCAAATTATTATCATTTTCCTACCTGTGGGACTTTCGTAACTCTAAGATGAATGGATCTCTCAGAGGAAGTAGAGAAGCTTCAGGGATTTTGTGTTTGTCATTTGGGGACAGCACCAGGGGTGATGGGGGGAAGATATGTGTTAACCTGTCTTTTTTCCCCCCTTTTTTATTTGTTTTGTTTTGTTTTTCTTTCGGGTTTTTTGGGGGTCTCAGCTGGTCTCTGCCTCTCCATGCTTGGATTATCACAGTGTTGATTAAGATGTCACATTCAGGTTATTTATTTATTTCTGTCTGTTTTCATTTGACAAGTAATTCTGAATACAGGGAATGATGGACAAAAGAGGACAACTTAACTGTATTTCGTTGAACGTCAGGGGGATAGATAACCCCGTTAAAAGGAGAAAGGTGTTAACATACCTAAAGAAACAAGGTGCTGACGTTGCATTTATTCAGGAAACCCACCTCACTGACATAGAGCACCTCAAGTTAAAGAAAGATTGGGTAAGCCATGTTTTCTATTCTTCATTTACATCTAGTGCTAGGGGAGTAGCTTTATTAATAAATAAAAATCTCGATTTCAATTAAATTCTGCAGACAAGGATAAATCCGGAAGATTCATCCTAATTGATTGCATAATCAATGCGAACAGAATGACACGTGTCATTATACGGTCCAAATATAGACGACCCTAGCTTCTTTAATAACTTAACTATGAAGCTGGCAACAGCAGAGGGGCAGTGTACAGTGGGGAAAAAAAGTATTTAGTCAGCCACCAATTGTGCAAGTTCTCCCACTTAAAAGATGAGAGAGGTCTCCAATTTTCATCATAGGTATACCTCAACTATGAGAGACAAAATGAGAAAAAAAATCCTGAAAATCACATTGAAGGATTTTTAATGAATTAATTGGTAAATTCCTCGGTAAAGTAAGTATTTGGTCACCTACAAACAAGCAAGATTTCTGGCTCTCACAGACCTGTAACTTCTTCTTTAAGAGGCTCCTCTGTCCTCCACTCGTTACCTGTATTAATGGCACCTGTTTGAAATCTTTATCAGTATAAAGACACCTGTCCACAACCTCAAACAGTCAGACTCCAAACTCCACTATGGCCAAGACCAAAGAGCTGTCAAAGGGCACCAGAAACAAAATTGTAGACCTGCACCAGGCTGGGAAGACTGAATCTGCGATAGGTAAGCAGCTTGGTGTGAAGAAATCAACTGTGGGAGTGTGGCAGTTTGGGAAAACCCCCACAAACAGACTAAGGACGGACAGCTCGCTACTCCTGGTTTTTTCCGCTGCATGCTGTGATCTAATCAGCCATTTATGCATTTCACTGCTGTGAGGTTAATGTGCCACCCATGCGTTGTGTTCATGCATCCTGTCTGTGTCTCACAAATGCAAATATCTCATGCCTGTTCTGCAGTCCCTTTGATCAGACCTGCTTTGATGTATTGTTTGAGTTGGGTATAAATACTGCACAGGTTCTGTAACACCTTCTCTATTCTCTCTCACACACACCTCTGCTGCAGGACACAGACTTTGTGTCCCTTCTCTGAGAGCCGTGAGCTCGCTCACCGGTGCTCATGCACGGCGCCGGGAGCGGAGCTTGTGACGGCGGTATGATAATAAAACTTCCTTAAAACTACAGCATCGCTGCTTATTTTTTCATGCCGCCGCACTGGTGACCCCTTGAAGACGCACACGCTTTGTGCGACGCAGCCTTCTGATTTGGACGGCCACACTGGCGAACCGACGCTGAAAAAAAACGAGCGGCCAGCGAACGCAACACCCGGACACGCACACGCTTTGTGCGAAGCAATTTTCTGAGCTGGACAGCTGCACTGGTGACCCGTTTTTCAGGATGAGATCTGCTCATCCACGCTGGACCGGCCGCGCTCACAGCTCCTCCACACCGTGAGCGCATGCACCTCGTCCCCTCTCCACGACGGCGATCCCCATGGCCGACGGAGCACACGTGGACCTGAACGCACCATGACCGCACGAGCGACAACGATCGTCTCCTCCCTCTCACCGCTCCAACGCATCTCCACGAGCCCGAGACACAAAGATCGTCTATTGCCTCGCACCGCTCCAACGCATCTCCACGAGCCCGAGGGACAGAGATCGTCTATTTCCTCTCACCGCTCCAAAGCACCATGGCCAATCTACAGCCACAGCTCAATCTGGATTTTTATCGGCGCCGTCTGCGCTGGTCTCCACCAAGATTCTGCACCCTGATTCTCCTCTCTCCAGCGGCCCACCCACGCACGGAATCCCCGCGCACGCATCGGGGAGTTACGAGGACGGCGCATCACGCACGGGACAAGTAACGGCTCCAGAGACCGCCATCGTCCTCCGCCGCTGCACAGAACCTTCAGGGCTGCTCGTTCACCTGAAGCAAGCACGCAGCTCGCCACTGGATTTTTTACTGGTCTTAGCCATGGCACAAAGGGATTTCAGCCGTCAGCTGTTCCCGGGAGTTTTGGGGTTGCTTCTGCACCTAAAACCAACATGCCAGTCCCTCTGCTTTTATGTTTTTCTTACAGCCGCTCCTGCTTTTCTTCATGGCCACGAGAGGAGCCAGTGACTAATTTTTCTTCTTGTGATCTCCGCACGCGCAACGGGACAACCCCTCGACGTCGCGGAGCAGCAAGCAATTTTTTGTGCGGCCCAGACTTCTCATCGTCTCCGGCCGGCTTTTACTACCCCCACCCCCCTCCACCCCCTCCTGCGCAGAGCTTTTCCCTGCTTGCTGCCCAAGCTGCACTATCGAGGTCTCGACCACCTGCCGAGCCCTCTGGGGGGGAGCTGTGGCGGTTTGGGAAAACCCCCACAAACAGACTAAGGATGGACAGCTCGCTACTCCTGGTTTTTTCCGCTGCATGCTGTGATCTAATCAGCCATTTATGCATTTCACTGCTGTGAGGTTAATGTGCCACCCATGCGTTGTGTTCATGCATCCTGTCTGTGTCTCACAAATGCAAATATCTCATGCCTGTTCTGCAGTCCCTTTGATCAGACCTGCTTTGATGTATTGTTTGAGTTGGGTATAAATACTGCACAGGTTCTGTAACACCTTCTCTATTCTCTCTCACACACACCTCTGCTGCAGGACACAGACTTTGTGTCCCTTCTCTGAGAGCCGTGAGCTCGCTCACCGGTGCTCATGCACGGCGCCGGGAGCGGAGCTTGTGACGGCGGTATGATAATAAAACTTCCTTAAAACTACAGCATCGCTGCTTATTATTTTATGCCGCCGCAGGAGCAATTATTAGAAAATGGAAGACATACAAGACCACTGATAATCTCCCTCGATCTGGGGCTCCACGCAAATTCTCACCCCGTGGGGTCAAAATGATCACGAGAACGGTGAGCAAAAATCCCAGAACCACACGGGGGGACCTAGTGAATGACCTGCAGAGAGCTGGGACCAAAGTAACAAAGGCTACCATCAGTAACACACTACGCTGCCAGGGACTCAAATCCTGCAGTGCCAGACGTGTCCCTCTGCTTAAGCCAGTACATGTCCAGGCCCGTCTGAAGTTTGCTAGAGAGCATTTGGATGATCCAGAAGAGGATTGGGAGAATGTCATATGGTCAGATGAAACCAAAATAGAACTTTATTGTAAAAACTCAACTTGTTGTGTTTGGAGGAGAAAGAGCACCATACCTACTGTGAAGCATGGGGGTGGAAACATCATGCTTTGGGGCTGTTTTTCTGCAATGGGACCAGGACAACTGATCCGTGTAAAGGAAAGAATGAATGGGGCCATGTATCGTGAGATTTTGAGTGAAAACCTCCTTCCATCAGCAAGGGCATTGAAGATGAAACGTGGCTGGGTCTTTCAGCATGACAATGATCCCAAAGACACCACCTGGGTAACGAAGGAGTGGCTTCGTAAGAAGCATTTCATGGTCCTGGAGTGGCCTAGCCAGTCTCCAGATCTCAACCCCATAGAAAATCTTTGGCGGGAGTTGAAAGTCTGTGTTGCCCAGCGACAGCCCCAAAACATCACTGCTCTAGAGGAGATCTGCATGGAGGAATGGGCCAAAATACTAGCAACAGTGTGTGAAAACCTTGTGAAGACTTACAGAAAACGTTTGACCTCTGTCATTGCCAACAAAGGGTATATAACAAAGTATTGAGATGAACTTTTGTTATTGACCAAATACTTATTTTACCAAGGAATTTACCAATTAATTCATTAAAAATCCTTCATTGTGGGGACTTCCGGGAAGATGGCGGAGAGACATAATGCTTAAACAGAGAGCTCTCCCTAGCCGGATTAAAAATCATCGGTAAATGGCCAACTCGACATAAGCGGATCAATAAACTAAGGGATGAAAACACGAAGGAGCCGGGCACAAGGACAAAAGCAGGGTAAAATTGAAGAATTCCTCTCCAACAACGCAGGAAAAACCGCTGAACGCGAAGCCCAAAAAAACAAGGTGTCTACAGCAGAGAAAATGGAGGACGCCAGACTCGAAAACATGAACACTGGCATCGCCAGTTTGGGTAAAGAGTTAAGAGAATTCAAGCGGCAGCTACAGCAGGATTTAGCGGCTCTTAAGGAGGAGCTGAAAAAAGATTAAGGAGGAAATTATGGGCCTCCGAAGAGAAATGGAGCGCAAGCTAACAGAAAACATGGAGGAGCTGCGCTCCCAGCGGGCGTGTATGACAGAAGCGCAGGCCCGAATATCGGAGCTGGAAGATTGGAAAAGCGAGGCAAACGAACAACTACAGACCCTGACGACGCAAACGCAGAGGATGCAGGAGAAAATAAACGACTTGGAGAGCAGATCCAGACGAAGCAATATGCGCGTCTTTGGAATTCCGGAGGGCATTGAAGGCAACTCAATGACGAAATTCATGGATCAGTTCTTAAAAAAAGAGCTGGAACTGCCCGAAGAAACGGATCTGCAGATTCAACGAGCGCACAGAACCCCGGCACAGAACCCGAAACCAAACGCTACACCCAGGTCAGTTGTGGTAAACTTTCTGAAATATGACATAAAGGAAAGAAACCTGACGCAAGCATGGAAAAAAAAAATACGAATCGGCGACAAACAGGTATTCTTTGACCATGACTACCCGACAGAAATTGTGCAGCAGCGGAAGAAATATGCCAACATTAAAAAAACGCTGAAAGAGAAAAAAATTAGATTCCAAACGCTGCTAACGAAAATGAGGATTCATTGGGAGGACGGCGTAAGAACCTACAACACGGCCAGAGAGGCAGCGCGGGATATGATGGAGCGGGGCCTTGAGGTGAGCGTGCCGGAGGAAACGGCTGGAGCAGCGGCGGCCCTGAACGCATCACGACAGCCGGAGTGGAGACGAGTGAACGGCGGAAGAAGGGGGAGAGACGTGGCGCAGCGGGCCCAGGACAAGCTACAAGGCTTTCAACTGAAAGCCTAGATCATAACAAAGATTAAGAAAGGCACAGAAGAAATGAAGGCCAAGAAGACAAGGTAAAAGAGAAACAGACGGCTAGGAGAGGTTTAAGTGATATTTGTTGGACATTTCTAGACTAATGACTATTACTTGGTTAGTAAATATAGGTCTAGGGAGGGCCCTTCACTCTGTGAAGACAATCCCCCCACCCACCAACAGGGACTAGTGGGCAGAAGAAAGGCCCAAAGTACGGAGGTCGAGATTTTTTAATGTGTTTTTATATAAATATGTGTTATTTTTGTTGTTAAAGGGGCTAGGAGCACAAGTTAAAAAAATGGAAAAACATGAATATGGGTAAAAATCTTAAGATAATGACACTAAACGTGAATGGTCTGAACTCACCTGTTAAAAGGGAAAGAATAATAAGAAAATTCAAAAAGGAAAAAGCTGAAATTATATTTATGCAAGAGACACATTTGAGCAAGACAGAACATGTGAAACTAAAGAGATTTGGCTATAAGAACTCCTACTACAGTTCATTTAAGGGAGGAGCTAAAAGGGGGGTTATGATACTAATTTCAAACAAAATACAATTTGAAAGTGAACAGGAAATCCAGGATAAAGAAGGCAGGTATGTAATAATAAAGGGAAGAATAGATGGTATGCAGATTACATTAGTGAACATCAATGCCCCACCAGAAAGTGACAAGGGTTTTTTTCAACATCTGTTTGATCTCATAGCAACACACAGTGAAGGAGTCCTAATTTGTGGAGGAGACTTAAATGCTGTCATGGATCATGAAGTTGATACAACAAGTGTTAAGAAGACAAAAAAACATGTAACAAAGTTCATAAGAACCTCACTGGCAGAAATGGGTATGGTAGACATATGGAGGGACCTACACCCACTCGAAAAAGACTATACACATTATTCAGCAGTCCATAAAGTACACTCTAGAATAGATTACTTCCTTATGAATGAAGGTGACAGACACAGGGTGAGAAATTGTTGGATTGGAGGGGCAGAAATATCAGATCATAATCCTATATACATGGAAATATATTTAAACAATAGAAAACGACAAACAACATGGAAACTTAACGTAGGACTGTTAAATGATGAGAAAATGAAAGAAAGAATAAAAATAAACATAAACGAATATATCCAAGAGAATGACAATGAAGAAGTGGACCCAACAATACTATGGGACGCACTAAAAGCCGTGTTAAGAGGAAAATTAATTGTTGAAACAGGAAAAGCAAATAAGACTAAACTGGAAGCGTATGAACAAAGATGTGAGAGACTGAGGGAATTAGAACGTAAACATCAAAGCACAAATGATCCAAAAATATATCAAGAAATTAAAGAAGAAAAAACAAAGATAAAAGAAACACAAATGGATGAAATTGAAAGGAAAAATAGATATCTAAAGCAAAAATATTATGAAACGGGACCAAAAGCCACAAAACTGCTGGCAAAACGGTTAAGAAAACAACAAACAATGAATAATGTATACAAGATTAAAGACCCCACCACAAATAAAACCATAGTTAACCCAGAAAACATCGAAGAAATATTCCATAATTTCTACCAAGAACTATACTCGCAACCTGAAGAAACAAATACTAAAGATATTAAAAAATTTCTAGGCACATTGGACTTGCCATCAATAGGAAATCAACAAAATGAAAAGCTAACAGCAGAAATAACAACAAAAGAGATCAGAGATGTGATTAAGTCACTTAAAAACGGTAAATCACCAGGTAGTGATGGATACCCCTCTGAGTTTTATAAACTGTTTATTAAAGAACTCACGCCACAGCTCCTAAAGTCATTTAACTGGACGTTGAACAACAACAAAATACCTCCATCATGGAATGAAGCTATCATTTCAGTTATTTTAAAGCCAGGGAACGACAAAGAACAATGTGGAAACTATAGACCAATCTCTTTATTAAATGTGGATTATAAAATATATACAACAATTATATGTAAACGAATAAAGACATTCTTGACGGAATTGATAGAAGATGATCAAACTGGTTTCATAGAGGGACGCCAAACACATGACAACATCAGGAGAACAATACATATAATTAACCAAATACATAAAGAAAGAAAAGCGCAGTAATAATGAGTTTAGACGCAGAAAAAGCATTTGACAGGGTTAACTGGAAATTCCTATATAGTGTACTGGAGCGCTTTGGATTTAACGAAAAATCAGTACAATGCATAAGGACGCTATATCAAGAACCCGTGGCAAGAATCAAGATAAACGGTAGCTTAACAGACAAAGTAAATATACAAAGATCAACTAGGCAGGGATGCTGCTTATCGCCCACCTTGTTTGCTCTGTTCATAGAACCATTGGCTCAAGCGATACGACAAAATAAGAAATTAAAAGGTGTAACAACAAAGGGGGCGGAACACAAGATTGGGCTATTTGCAGACAATATTATAGTTTACCTTGAACAACCAGATGAATCAATAATGGAAATGATGAACTTGATAGAAAATTTTGGAAAATTATCAGGATACAAGATAAACATAACAAAAACACAAATACTGACATTCCACTATAACCCTCTAAACCAGATAACTGATAAGATCAAACTAAACTGGAAACAAAAAGAAATAAAATACCTTGGAGTGAACATACCTAAAGACCTAAGCAAAATATATAAAGCAAACTATGATAGGCTGGAACAAGAAATAAAAAAAGATATTGATAGATGGTCAATCTTAAACATGGATCTGAATTCAAAAATTGAGACAGTCAAAATCAGCATACAACCTAGATTACTTTACCTCTTCCAGGCTATACCAACAGAGATTCCAGATGCCCAATTCTCAAAGTGGGACAGGATGATATCGAGATTTGTTTGGGGAGGTAAAAAACCAAGAGTGAAATATAAAACTCTCCAATTACCAAAAGAGAAAGGAGGCATGGGCCTACCGAGTCTAAAGGAATGTTACTACTCAGCACAAATAAGATATATCATATGTTGGTGCGATGAGGGATATGAGGCAAAATGGAAAGAAATGGAAAAGGAAATTGAGGGACTCCCAATACAAAGCATAATAGGAGATAAAGATGCATATAAGCAAATCAAACAAATAGACCCAATCACTAAATTTACATTAGAACTGTGGTATAAAATAGTACAAAAATATAATATAAAGGAAGACATAAAACTATTGAAATGGGTAGCATTTGACAGTCAGTTTGAACCGGCAAAACAAGATAGGGGATACAAAAATCTGGTGAACAAGGGAATCACAGCATGGGGCAATATCGGAAAAAAAGATCTCGGGAGCTTTGTAAACATCAGGAGAAAATTTAAACTAGAAAGATCGGAATTTTTCAGATATCTGCAGATGAGAGATTATTATATGAAGAAGATTAGGCATAACCTCCAAACAGATGTGAGCGAGATTATACAACTCATTTTAAGCTCATATACAGGAAATAAAATAAGAATTATTTCAAAGCTATATCAGAAACTTATGACAAACAATCATACAAGTAACTATATAAAGGAGAAATGGGAGAAAGAGCTCAATTTAAACATAACAGAAGAAAGCTGGCAGGAAATATGGAAAACACAACACACATCAACAAATTCAAGGACATGGAGGGAATTTGGATGGAAAAACCTGATTCGCTTTTTCATTACACCACAGATTCAAGGAAAATATACAAATACCCAATCTTTATGCTGGAGGGGATGTGGGGCTCAAAATGCAGACCACTCACATATGTTTTGGAAATGCTGCAAAATATCATCATTCTGGAAATCTAGACATGTGACAATACAGAGGATATTAGGATATAATATACCAATGAACTGTAACCTGATGTACTTATGTGATCTTAAAAGAGACAATGTTATACAGGCTGAGGACAGATATCTAGTTAAAATCTTGTTGATTGCATGTAAAAAAAACTATCACAAAAAAATGGCGATCAGAAGTTCTTCCTGACCAAGAACAATGGACTGACATTGTTGAGGACATACGTATGATGGAAAAACTAACATATCGACAAAGAATGCAAGAAGGACTATGGGGAAAAAAATGGCGGAAATGGACACACTACAAAGTGCAACAACGAGGCAGAAATTGAAAGAATAACCAAAGACACTGAAAAAACCAGAAGAATTAAGAGATGGAAACTAAAAACTTGATGCTCCAACATTTGTCCCCCCCCCCTTTTTTTTCTTTTTCTTTTTTTTTCTTTTTCCCTACCCTAACCCCTTTGTTTTTTAAATGTAGAATGTGATCTGAATGCATTATATATGATGAAAAATGAATAAAAATCTAAGTTACAAAAAAAAAAAAAAATCCTTCATTGTGATTTTCTAGATTTTTTTTTTCTCATTTTGTCTCTCATAGTTGAGGTATACCTATGATGAAAATTGGAGACCTCGCTCATCTTTTAAGTGGGAGAATTTGCACAATTGGTGGCTGACTAAATACGTTTTTTCCCCACAGTATATTGGGAGGTGATTTCAACCTTGTTTTAAACCCATCGTTGGATTGCTCCACTCCTAGAAACACCACAATGTCAAAATCTGCAATGGTACTGTGTCAAGGTATGAATGAACTTGGTTTGAAAGACATATGGAGATTTCAAAACCCTCATAAAATAGACTTCTCGAGACTTCCGGTCTGGACGCCATGGTGATAGCAACTTAACGCTGAACCTCCCAGACCCAATCCAAGGAAAACATCTTCAAAATCAGACTTAACGGATTTTTGGAAGAATAAAAATCAAAAGACAAAAACACCATGCCTAACCAAAAACAGAAGAAACTGACATTCCCCAGGTCAGGACGCGCAGCGGCCGCAGAATCTGAACCAGAGGACCTCCGTTCAGGAGACGAGGAGCTGGACCTAGTTAACAAAAAGATTAGCTTGAAATCGCTATTTGATGAATTACGACGATTTCGGGCCGAATGTCATGAATTCAGAGAGGAACTAAAAAGGACGAACAGCAGAATAGACCAGGCCGAAAACCGAATCTTGGAAGCTGAAGAAAGAATAAAAGTGCTTGAAGATTCTATGCTGGATTTACACAGAAAACAGTCAAGGCTGGAGGCTAAGCTAACCGACCAAGAAGGAAGACAGAGATGAGATAACATCAGAATTCACGGTCTGAAAGAAGGAGCTGAAGATAGTTTCAACACAGTGGCGGAATGCGTGGAATCCTTATTGAGAGAGAAGTTGGATATTCCACAAACCACCGATCTGAAGATAGAAAAGGCCCATCGTACATTAGCCGCAAAGCCAGCGGCAGAAGCGCCCCCGCGTTCGGTGGTGGTAAGATTCTCCGATTTCAAAATAAAACAAGAGGTTGTAAGACGGGCTTGGCAGAAAAAAGGATTTATGCATCAAGAGAGAAAAGTCTTCGTGGAGCACGATTACGCCCCTGAGGTTCTTAAAAAGCGACGGGAATATAACGACGCCAAAAAGGTTCTACGGGAACAGAATCTACGCTTTCAGACGCCATTTCCGGCGAAGTTAAGGGTCTTTTATGGTGAAGAGTCATGTCTCTATAATTCAGCGGAAGAAGCAACAATTGACATGGCAAGAAGAGGGCTCCCGGTAACGGTGTTTAAACCCGCAGCGAATCTGAGCGAGAAGATCAGAGCTCAAACGTGGTCCACTCAGAGACCTTCAAAATCCACGGGCCAGCAGCGGGAAACCCAGCCCCAGAGCTACAAAGATAAGCTTTCCAGTTCCAGGAAGGAATAGCGACCTTTTTGGTTTTTTTTTTTTTTTTCTTTTCAGTCATTCTGCACTTCCATTCCCCCTCCTACAAGGTAACAAACATTAAAGCAGACGGACAGACGAAAATTCAATATCCCTAATTCTTATCTCAAATTGTTGTCTGAGACGAGCTAAGTTGAACCGCACATGTTTTGGTGTCAACAAATGTCGCATAAGGTGACAATGCGCTCTTGAAGTACGCTGTCGTGCAGAGCTGTCTGACCCAGCCAAGCGATCAGCGGCTAAGATGGCCACTGACTGTGTGACGTCACCACCGGCAAACACACGCACATGGTCGGCGGCCAGTGCTGTGTTTTGCTTCATGCAACACTTGTTTACGTCTTAAAATCGGCGATTACGGATATTTCTCGGAATACTTGTGGATTACAAATAGATTATTTATGAAGATTAGGATTTCAGGAATCGAATTAATATGGTTTGGCGTTGTGTTGTCTACAGGTGCGATGGTCCTGCTGTGTTTTGCTTCATGCAACACTTGATGTTTACGTTTTAAAATCGGCGATTACGGATATTTCTCGGAATTACCAAACATTTTCATGATCATAAGAACGGTTAGGGGGAAAAAACATGCTGAAGAAAGACAGTTTAACTCACCGGTTACTTATATTGGAAGTCCATCCTCCTGTGTTTTTTAGAAGCAAAGTTCTCAATTACAGAGACATACAGTGTTCCCTATTGCTTCAGCTTCTGTATTAAAGCAGACTCCAGTGAAATAGTACCCAGGTTTGTCAGTCTTTCTTGTCCACATATATTTTGCAGGTGTCACGGCTCGCCGCTCTCAGGCATCTGCCTCAGCTGCGCGCACACCTGCACCTCGTTAGCGCCCTGCATGTGCAGTAGACATTTCATTTACAGCGATTTCGAGAATAAGATGCAATTTGCAAAAAGATTGGTGATAAAGAAAACGGCTATTCCAACTATATATCCCGAGATTCCCAAGTCTGACTGAGACAAGTATCAGTGACAGTGGCGTGAAATGCCAGGGTGATCTACTGAGGCGATCAGCTGTCAGAAAACGAGAAGTAAACAGGTTAAGTTTTGGATTTTTAATATTCACTGCAAATGTTTACTAAACATTTTAAATGAATTCCAAGCAATGGATGATTTTCAAAATCAAATTATTTCTGGGAAATGATGCGGCGGCGGACAGGTGCCCATGTCAGGTTTTGCAGCGTCGCGCAAACAGAGGCACGCTGGCGGGCCCAGGCCACCAGTGTTTTGCGCGTGCTTTTGTGCCTAAAACGTTGAAGAACGCGGAGTTGACAAACAGACAAACAAACCCCGGCAAAAACATAACCTCCTCCTGGCCTTTGCGGCTTGGCGGAGGTAATTACCAATGACAGTTCAGCTTTCAATTTTTAGGGAAGCAACATATTTGCTAAGAAAAATAAATATAAGCCTAAGATTGTAAGAGAAATGTGCTTTTAAAAATGGAACCCCAATTTTCTACCATAAAATGGTGCCCATTATAACTGTGAAATGTTATTTATTGGAATATAATAATTGCTATATCTGGAAACTAGTTATTTTCTTAATCTGTAGTGATACTCCATTGATTTTTGTATTTCTTTGTATATTTCTGCTGTGTTTTCAAACGTTCATACAAAGGTGGTATAGTATGTAATATTTCTTTTCAAATTGAGAAGAATTTAGTGTGTTCAAATTATTCAAATGTATATGACATGCGACTTTGATGAATGCTGAACTATGAGAATTATAACATTGACATGAACATTAATAAACTCAATATATGATTTTACAAAACTTTATTTACATATCATTGTTCACAAATCTAATCTTGGTAGGCAAATTCCCTTGTAGTGATCAGATGGGAATGTTTCTCTGATGAGGCTCACTGCACAGGCAGGCAACATAACCCTCACTTCTTTCCCACAAATAAGGCTGAATACCCCCTCAGCACCACCCAAAACTACTTCATCATCCGATTCCTCATTTTCAATGTCATCATTTATATTGAGGTTGTCAAACTCGAGAAAATAATCGCTGTCCGAATCACTTTGCTCTCGTTCTGCCATTTACTATTGCTGTTGTGACGTCACCAATGCCCGCACCTATCGAGAGATGGCGGTACTGCAGCCTCACTAAGTGAAGGCTGAGCTATGAGCAAATAAGGTCATTTATGGAAGCTGGTGACACATATTAAATCGCGGGAATAGACAGAATAGAATATTTTCATACAATCTGTTGATTGGTTCAATAAAAAAATGTCACTGTCCGTCTGCTTTAAAGGAGATGCAGAATCAGCATGTGGTAAAACCTTTCATGGAGCAGTTATAGCATTAGAAACAAATGTCTTCTTAATTTAAAGGGAAAAAAAAATCATGTTAAAATAGAAATGTAACAATGACCCACATGTTCTCTCCACACTAACAAATACTGTATTAGAGTGAATGTTTGCTGTGATGGGGGTGGGAGGGTGCACACAATCTCATAGGGTATAGGCATAAAAAAAAAAAAAAAATCATTACAAATTCGGATTGGGATCTGAAATTCACGTTAAAAACATGGGACAACTTACAGGGGTAAGAGAGGGCCCTCAACACGTAACAGAGTTTGAGGAATTTCCCTCAGAGCCTACACTCCATCAGGGCTCTTACGGGGTCTTTAAAGAGACCCCAGCTCAGGAAGTTTTTTTGACAGTTTTTTGTTTTAAAGTTTCGTACACTATGTTCTTAATGTTTTTTATGTTCTTAATGTTCTTTGAGTTTCTGAGTAGCAAAAAAGAGGGCCACCACACTGTTATACTAAATAAGAAAATACAATGGAGAAACAGGGTGTAACCAAAATAGCCTCATATAATGTAAAAGGGATCCTGAATCCATTTAAAAGATCCAAGATTCTACGCAAAATGAAAAAAGACAAAGCAGAAATAATATTTTTACAAGAAACCCACCTAACAGACGTGGAACACACTAAACTCAATAGACAAGAGTTTAAAATGATCTCTTCATCTTCATATAAATCAGGGAGGAGGAGGGGAGTAGCGACATTGATATCAACCAAAATTACATTTGAAAAAAAATCAGAACACAAAGATAAAGAAGGGAGGTACAGTTTGGTAATTGGGCGGCTAGAGGGAGAAGATATCACCCTGCTGAATGTAGATGCACCACCAGGGGCTAAATGGAAATTTTATAAAAATGTATTCGACCTAATGATAACTAAAGCCCAAGGTTTAGTGATATGTGGTGGAGACTTCAATCTAAGACTGAATCCATACTGGGATGCAACAGGTAATTCTTCACATCAAAATAACACTCAAAATAGGAAAACTCGGATGCTACTAAAAGAAATGGGAATCTGTGACGTATGGAGGGAATTCAACCCCAGTGTAAAAGATTATACTTTTTATTCAACACCACATTCATCTTACTCAAGGATTGATTACTTTTTTATGTTTAATAGAGACATTGGAAGAGTAAAAACATGTAAAATAGGACTGATGGATCTCTCTGACCACAGTCCGATCTATATGGACTTAAACATCCAAAAATACACAAATAATACATTTTCCTGGAAGTTGAATTCAAATGTCCTGAAAGGACCACTGAAAGATGAATTGGAATCAGATATTTGGAAGAAAACGATAATGGAGAAGTATCCCCTTTAATACTGTGGGATGCGTGCAAAGCTGTAATAAGGGGAAAAATTATTGCAAAACTGGCAACCCAAAAGAAACTGAGACAAGAAAAACTAATCACACTAGAGTCAGAACTCAAGAACCTAGAAAAAGAACACAAAGACAACACTCATTCTAATGGCTCGCTCAAGATTAAAGAAATTAAAAATCAAATAAATGAGATCTACACAATTGAAATCCAGAAGAAACTTACATTTCTGAAACAAAAATACTATGAAGCAGGCAGTAAATCGGCAAAATTACTAGCCTATAAATTGAGGAAACAACAAACAGAAAGAGCAATCTACAAAATCAGAGACCCAGTATCAAAGGAAATAAAATTCAGAATTTAGGATATTCTTAAAAGCTTCGAGAATTACTACAAGAACTTATACTCCCACAAAAAACATAAAAACGCATCCGAGACATTCCTAAACACATTAAACCTTCCCCAACTTACGGAATCACAAAATAAAACACTACTGTCAGAAATACAACCTAAAGAATTGGAAAAAGCAATTGTGAAACTTAAAGCTAACAAATCCCCAGGAGCAGACGGCTATACAGCAGAATGGTACAAAACCTTTAAACAGCAACTATCTCCTCTCCTCCTGAAAACATTTAACTATGTCCTCCACACAGGGGAAATCCCCCCCTCCTGGAGAGAAGGGGTCATTGCAGTTATACCTA
Source organism: Pholidichthys leucotaenia (assembly GCA_020510985.1). Lineage (NCBI taxonomy): Eukaryota > Metazoa > Chordata > Actinopteri > Cichliformes > Pholidichthyidae > Pholidichthys > Pholidichthys leucotaenia. The sequence continues at coordinate 258,268,489 of CM035843.1, forward strand.
AACCTGAAAAGGATAAACTAGAATGCTCCAACTACAGACCAATCAGTGTATTAAATCAGGACTATAAGCTTTTTACCATTATCCTTGCCAAAAGGTTAGAAAACATACTGACAGACTTAATTCACTTAGACCAAACAGGTTTTATAAGACAAAGACAGACACAAGACAACATTCGACGCACTTTACACATAATTCATCATATAAAAAAATATAACTTAAATGCAGTCATATTGGGATTAGATGCTGAAAAAGCATTCGATTCGGTTGACTGGTCTTTCCTATATAGAATCTTATCCAGTTTCAATTTTCATAACAACTTCATTAGAACTATACAGGCATTATATAAAAAACCAACAGCTAAAATAAGGATTAACGGTAATTTATCATCATCTTTTGAGCTGGAAAGAGGATGTCGTCAAGGCTGCCCCCTGTCTCCACTGCTCTTTGCAATCTTCATAGAACCTCTGAGCCAATGGATAAGACAAAATCAAGAAATTCAAGGTATTACACTTGGTCAGAAGGAACATAAAATAGCACTCTTTGCTGATGACATTTTAATATACCTAGGGCAGCCAGACACTTCTTTACCAGAACTAATCTCAGTTTTTTCAGACTATGGAGATTTATCGGGGTACAAATTAAACATGCATAAAACCCAAGTTTTAACATTCAACTATGACCCAAATCATTATTCACTAAGTGAACTCAAAACTAACTGGGAGTTGGAATCTATGAAATATCTGGGGGTCAATATCCCGAAACAACTCAACAAAATTATAACACTAAACTATGATCCACTGGTGACAAAAATAAAATCTGGCCTAGCAAGATGGAATATGATACCATTCTTAGGTACTGCACAAAGAATTGAAGCAGTCAAAATGAATATACTTCCACGTCTTCTATACCTTTTCCAAACAATACCGGTAGATCCTCCCCAAAAAAACATGGCAGGAGCTGGACAGAAGGATGTCAAGATTCATATGGCAGGGCAAGAGACCTAGAATCAGATATAGAACCCTACAGCTAAACAAAGACAAAGGTGGGCTCGCGCTGCCAAATATCAGGGACTATTTTATAGCCGCACAAATTAAAACTTTAGTAGAGATATGTAACCCAGTCTACACTGCACAATGGAAGGAGATGGAATGCCAAATAACAAGTGACATCCCCCTACAGGCGATAATAGGGAACAATGCCTTACCTAAACTCTTGAATAACACTAACCCGTGGATAGAGACCCCGCTAAAAATTTGGTTTAAGATAGTCAGAGAGAATCAAGCTAAAGAGCCCTATCGACTTCTGCAATGGATTGCCTATGATCAAGACTTTACCCCCAATAAAACAGACACTAGATTTAAAGAGTGGAAAGAGAACGGACTGATAAAATATTACGATTTTTTTAAGGGGCAAACTTTAAGAAGTTTTGAAGATTTGAAAAAACAAGGTCTAATAAATCAAGATCTTTACAGGTTCTTTCAGCTTAGACACCACATAAACAATATACTTGAAAAGGAGGATTTGGAAAGGGCCCAGTCAGGTGTTCTGAAGGTCTTCTTAATGGCATATAAAGGGATCCCAGGGATCAGATACATTTCTAAAATATACCAAGGTCTTCAAGACTTAAAAGGAGACAACACATCATATATAAAAGAGAGATGGGAAAAAGAGGGGAATTTCACTTTACAATTGGAAATATGGGAAAAGCTAAATAAACAGCAATGGAAAAGTACCTCATCCCTGCAGTGGAGAGAATTTGGATGGAAAAACTTGGTAAGATTTTTCAGAACACCTGCACAAAACAAATTTACCCATAAGGGGTTGAACTGTTGGCGCTTGTGTGGTGAAAAGACTGCCAATCATTTTCATGTGTTTTGGTCATGCCCAGTTATCCACCAATATTGGACCAATGTACAGACAATATTGGGGAAAATATTCAAAATAACAGTTCCCTTTTCTTTTGTAACTTTGTATTTGGGTTTACTACCGGACTCACTGGAAAGACGAGGAGATAAATACTTATTCAATGTTTTAATATTGGCAAGTAAAAAAGCCCTAACTAAAAAATGGATGCTGAAGGACTATCCTACACCTGAAGATTGGATTAACGTGATTCAAGACATTTACTCGATGGAAAAGTTGACATTCGCACTGAGACAGGACATGGATGGGTTCATGAACTTTTGGCAACCCTGGATCGCATATGTGTCTTCCATTAGATCTAATCTTTGACAAATACCATTTCAATAATGGTCCCGCTCTTTGTTCCAACACTACTCAGATTCTCTTTTATTTTTCTGCTCTTTTGTTTTTTTTTTTGTTTTTTTTTGTTTTGTTCTTTTTTTTAATTTCTTTTTCTTTCACTTAAAAAAAGGGTGTTGTAATAATTTTTTTCCAATGTTGTCAAAAAACCAAAAAAAGGGGGAATATGTGATGAAAATGTAAACAATGCAATGCTGTAATGACATGTATACCCTGTACAAAAACTTAAATTAAAAAAAAAAAGTTTTTAAATAGAAATGTTGGCCGCTGAAGTGTTGGTTAGTATGGGCTGTAGCCATAATCATCAAAATTAAAATAAACACTTGCAATATATCACTGTCCCTGTAATGAATCTATATATGGGTTTCACTTTCTGAAATGAGTGACAAAAATATTGAACTTTCAAGGGTCATAAAGAGCATACAAGTCCATAAACGACTGAGTGACCCTACCTGCCCTTGAAATCTTACTGTTGGATCTTGGATTGGACCTATCTAAAAAAGGGTGTAATACACAGTTACAGTCTCCCCCCAATATCAAGTAGATAATCGTTAAGATCGGGAAGGATTGTTATAAAATTACTGAAAAAAGAGGGATCATCCCAGTTGGCCCATAGATATTCGCTAAAACCACTTGTGTGCCAAATATATTGCCCATGACCACTACATACCTTCCACAAGGGTCAGAGATGGTTGATGAAGAGATAAATGGAACACCCTTCTTGATCAGAATGGCTGTGCCCCGTGCTCTGCTCTCATATCTCGAACTAAAAATCTGTCCAATCCAAGCTTTTTTTAGTCTCACATGTTCAGTTGATAGGAGGTGCATTTCCTTTACAAACATGATATCAGAACCAAGAGATTTTAAATGTCCCAGAACCCTATTACGTTTCACAGGATTATGAATTCCTTTCACATTCCAACTCAGGAAGCGAAGAGAGCTTAAAGTATGAGTGTCAGACACTGAACCTTTATCAAAACACAAAAAAATAAAAGTAAGTGATCCTGTCTACAAACAAACAAGAAAAAAATAAATAAATAAAGCCTTGAGACTCCATGCCGATCCAACAAAACCTTTAGGATCGCATTTCCCTTTGCTGGTATAACACAGTCAATGCACATAGAAAAAAGGAAAAAAAAAAACTCTCCTAGCGGGCCTTGGCTAGGGTAAACAGTCCACAGATATGAATAATAGGAAAACAAGAAAAAAAAATGTCACACTTAGAATATGGGACATTTTAAATTTCAACTCTTGGATTAACATTTTCGGACTAGCTCTCTGATGGTGGGTAAAGTTAAATTAAATTATCTGAGATAATATCTAATTTAAAAAATAAAAAAAGGAAAAATAATCCAACTACAAAACAATTCTCTTTTTTCTCCCCTGTACATCATTCTTATTCTAGAATTGATTTTTTTCTTTTAGATGGCAGAACCTCCTCCATGGTTAAGGGGTGCCAATATAATGCTTTTGTGATCTCTGATCATAGCCCCGTACAATTAGATATGAGCTTCCCAGATTGCCCTAGACCCCAGTGCACTTGGCGGTTTGACCCTCTCCTGCTTTCTACGGACTCCTTCAAAAACTTCCTTTCACAACAAATCGTAGATTTTATGAAGGTCAACCAAACTCCTGATGTTCAATTATCTGTGATTTGGGAAGCACTCAAAGCTTATCTCAGAGGCCAAATAATTTCATATACCGCATATGAGAGAAAAAAAAACAAACAACATATGATAGAACTATCTCAGAATATAGCAGAAACAGATAGTCTATATGCTGTTTCTCCTACCCCTGAATTACAGTATATAAAAAAAGTTACTTTTTTTTAATTTAAGTTTTTGTAAAGGGTATACATGTCATTACAGCATTGCATTGTTTACATTTTCATCACATATTCCCCCTTTTTTTGTTTTTTGACAACATTGGAAAAAATTATTACAACACCCTTTTTTAAGTGAAAGAAAAAGAGAAATTAAAAAAGAACCAAACCAAACCAAACAAAAACAAAAACAAAAAAAAGAGCAGAAAAATAAAAGAGCATCTGAGTAGTGTTGGAACAAAGAGAGGTGCCATTATTGAAATGGTATTTGTCAAAGATTAGATCTGATGGAAGACACATATGCGTTCCAGGGTTGCCAAAATTTCAAGAACCCATCCATGTCCTGTCTCAGTGCAAATGTCAACTTTTCCATCGAATAAATGTCCTGAATCACGTTAATCCAATCTTCAGGTGTAGGACAGTCTTTCAACATCCATTTTTTTGTTAGCGCTTTTTTACTTGCCAATATTAAAACAGTGAATAAGTATTTTTCTCCTCTTCTTTCCAGTGATCCCGGTAGTAAACCCAAATACAAAGTTACAAAAGAAAAGGGAACTGTTACTTTGAATATTTTCCCCAATACTGTCTGTACATTGGTCCAATATTGGTGGATAACTGGGCATGACCAAAACACATGAAAATGATTTGCAGTCTTTTCACCACACAAGCGCCAACAATTCAACCCTTTATGAGTAAATTTGTTTTGTGCAGGTGTTCTGAAAAATCTTACCAAATTTTTCCATCCAAATTCTCTCCACAGCAGGGATGAGGTACTTTTCCATTGTTGTTTATTTAGCTTTTCCCATATTTCCATTTGTAAAGTGAAATTCTCCTCTTTTTCCCATCTCTCTTTTATATATGATGTGTTGTCTCCTTTTAAGTCTTGAAGACCATGGTATATTTTAAAAATGTATCTGATCCCTGGGATCCCTTTATATGCCATTAAGAAAACCTTCAAAACACCTGACTGGGCCCTTTCCAAATCCTCCTTTTTAAGTATTTTGTTTATGTGGTGTCTAAGCTGAAAGAACCTGTAAAGGTCTTGATTTACTAGACCTTGTTTTTGCAAATCTTCAAAACTTCTTAAAGTTTGCCCTTTAAAAAAATCGTAATATTTTATCAGTCCGTTCTCTTTCCACTTTTTAAATCTAGTGTCTGTTTTATTAGGAGTAAAGTCCTGATCATAGGAAATCCATTGCAATAATCGATAGGGTTCTTTAGTTTGATTCTCTCTGACTATCTTAAACCAAATTTTTAGCGGGGTCTCTATCCACGGGTTAGTGTTATTCAAAAGTTTAGGTAAGGCATTGTTCCCTATTATCGCCTGTAGGGGAATGTCACTTGTTATTTGGCATTCGATCTCCTTCCATTGTGCAGTGTAGACTGGGTTACATATCTCTACTAAAGTTTTAATTTGTGCGGCTTTAAAATAGTCCCTGATATTTGGCAGCGCGAGCCCACCTTTGTCTTTGTTTAGCTGTAGGGTTCTATATCTGATTCTAGGTCTCTTGCCCTGCCATATGAATCTTGACATCCTTCTGTCCAGTTCTTGCCAAGTTTTTTTGGGAGGTTCTACCGGTATTGTTTGGAAAAGGTATAGAAGACGTGGAAGTATATTCATTTTGACTGCTTCAGTTCTTTGTGCAGTACCCAAGAATGATATCATATTCCATCTTGCTAGATCAGATTTTATTTTTGCCATCAGTGGATCATAGTTTAGTGTTATAATTTTGTTGAGTTGTTTCGGGATATTGACCCCCAGATATTTCATAGATTCCATCTCCCAGTTAGTTTTGAGTTTGCTTGGTAAATATTGATTTGGGTCATAGTTGAATGTTAAAATTTGGGTTTTATGCATGTTTAATTCGTACCCCGATAACTCTCCATACTCTGAAAAAACTGAGATTAGTTCTGGAAAAGAGGTGTCCGGCTTCCCCAGGTATATTAAAATGTCATCAGCAAAGAGTGCTATTTTATGTTCCTTCTGACCAAGTGTAATACCTTGAATTTTTTGATTCTGTCTTATCCATTGGCTCAGAGGTTCTATGAAGATTGCAAAGAGCAGTGGAGACAAGGGGCAGCCCTGATGACATCCTCTTTCCAGTTCAAAAGATGAAGATAATTTACCGTTAATCCTTATTTTAGTTGTTGTTTTTTTATATAATGCCTGGATAGTTCTAATGAAGTTGTTATGAAAATTGAAACTGGATAAGTTTCTATATAGGAAAGACCAGTCAACCGAATCAAATGCTCTTTCAGCATCTAATCCCAATATGGCTGCATTTAAATTATATTTTTTTATATGATGAATTATGTGTAAAGTGCGTCTAATGTTATCTTGTGTCTGTCTTTGTCTTATAAAACCTGTTTGGTCTAAATGAATTAAGTCTGTCAGTATATTTTCTAACCTTTTGGCAAGGATAGCGTAAAAAGTTTATAGTCCTGATTTAACACACTGATTGGTCTGTAGTTGGAGCAGTCTAGTTTATCCTTTTCAGGTTTAGGTATGACTGGACATAGTTAAATGTTTTCAGGAGGAGAGGAGATAGTTACTGTTTAAAGGTTTTGTACCACTCTGCTGTATAGCCATCTGCTCCTGGGGATTTGTTAGCTTTAAGTTTCATAATTGCTTTTTCTAATTATTTAGGTTGTATTTCTGACAGTAGTGTTTTATTTTGTGACTCAGTAAGTTGGGGAAGATTTAATGTATTTAGGAAGGCTTCGGATACGTTTTTGTGTTTTTTGAGGGAGTACAAGTTCTTGTAGTAATTCTCAAAGCTTTTAAGAATTTCCTGAATTCTAAATTTTATTTCCTTTGATACTGGGTCTCTGATTTTGTAGATTGCTCTCTCCGTTTGTTGTTTCCTCAATTTATAGGCTAGTAATTTTGCCGATTTGCTACCTGTTTCATAGTATTTTTGTTTCAGAAATGTAAGTTTCTTCTTGATTTCTATTGTGTAGATCTCGTTTATTTGCTTTTTAATTTCCTTAATTTTCCTTAATTTTGAGCGAGTCATTAGAATGAGTGTTGTCTTTGTTCTCTTTTTCTAGGTTCTTAAGTTCTGACTCTAATGTGATTAGTTTTTCTTGTCTCAGTTTCTTTTGGATTGCCAGTTTTGCAATAATCTTTCCCCTTATTACAGCTTTGCATGCGTCCCACAGTATTAAAAGGGATACTTCTCCATTATCATTTTCTTCCAAATATCTGAGAATATCTGATTCCAATTCATCTTTCAGTGGTCCTTTCAGCACATTTGAATTTAACCTCCAAGAAAATGTATTATTTGTGTATTTTTGGATATTTAAGTCCATATAAATCGGACTGTGGTCAGAGAGATCCATCAGTCCTATTTTACATGTTTTTACTCTTCCAGTGTCTCTATTAAACATAAAAAAATAGTCAGTCCTTGAGTATGATGAATGTGGTGCTGAGTAAAATGTATAATCTTTTACACTGGGGTTGAATTCCCTCCACACGTCACAGATTCCCATTTCTTTTAGTAGCATCTGTTTTTCTACTTTGAGTGTTATTTTGATGTGGAGAATTACCTGATGCATCCCAGTATGGATTCAGTCTTAGATTGAAGTCTCCACCACATATCACCAAACCTTGGGCTTTAGTTATCATTAGGTCAAATACATTTTTATAAAATTTCCAGTTAGCCCCTGGAGGTGCATATACATTCAGCAGGGTGATATCTTCTCCCTCTAGCCGACCAAGTACCATGCTAAGTCTCCCTTCTTTATCTTTGTGTTCTGAATTTTTTTCAAACATAATTTTGGTTGAGATCAATGTCGCTGCCCCCTCCTCATCCCTGACTTATATGAAGATGAAGAGATCAGTTTAAACCCTTGTCTATTGAGTTTAGTGTGCTCCAAGTCTGTTAGGTGGGTTTCCTGTAAAAATATTATTCCTGCTTTGTCTTTTTTCATTTTGCGTAGAATCTTGGATCTTTTAACTGGATTCAGGATCCCTTTTACATTACATGAGATTATTTTGGTTACACCCTGTTTCTCCATTGTGTTGTCTTATTTAGTATAACAGTGTAGTGGCCCTTTTTTATGCTACTCAGAAACTGAAAGAACATTAAGAACATAAAAAACATTAAGAACATAGTATATAAAATTTTAAAACAAAAAACTGTCAAAAGATCTTCCTGAGCTGAGGTCTTTTTAGCAACCTTAGAAGAGCCTTGTTGGTGTGTTGGCTCTGAGGGAAATTCCTCAAACTCTGTTACATGTTGAGGGCCCTCTCTTACCCCTGTAAGTTGTCCCATGTTTTTAACGTGAATTTCAGATCCCAATCCAAACTTGTAATGATTTTTTTTTTTATGCCTATACCCTATGAAATTGTGCGCAACCTCCCACCACCGTCACAGCAAACAATCACGTTAATACAGTATTTGTTAGTGTGGAGAGTTCATGTGGTTCATTGTCACATTTCTATTTTAACAAGTTTTTTTTTTTAAGACTTATTTGTTTCTAATATTATGACTGTTCCATGAAATGTTTTACCCCTTCATACTTGCTGATTCTGCATCTCCTTTAATGTTTGTTACCTTGTAGGAGGAGGGTTTGATGCGCAGATTGATTAAAAATATCTTATTCCCTCCTGAAAGCGTTCAGTTTTTCCTTATAGCCCTGGCGCTGGGTTTCCCACTGCTGGCCCGTGGATTTTGAGGGTCTCTGTGTGCACCATGTTTGAGCCTTGATTCTTTCGATCGGCTCTGCTGCCGGTTTGTACACCGTTATCAGGAGCCCTCTTCTCGCCATATCCCTGGTTGCTTCTTCCGCCGAGTTGTAGAGACACGTCTCTTCCCTGTAAAAAACCCCCAGCTTCGCCGGAAATGGAGTTTGAAAGCGCAGTTTCTTCTCTCTTAGTACCTTTTTAGCGTCGTTGTATTCCCGACCCTTTTTAAGGACCTCCGGGGCGTAGTCGTGTGCCACAAAAACTTTTCTTTCTTGGTGCATAAATCCTTTTTTCTGCCAAGCCAGTCTCAAAACCTCTTCTTTTGTTCTGAAGTTGGAAAACTTCACCACCACCGATCGTGGGGGCGCTTCCGCCGACGGCCTTGGGGCTAATGAACGGTGCGCCCTTTCTATCTTCAAGTCGGTGGATTGGGGAATTTCCAACTTCTCTCTCAGTATGGTTTCCACGCATGCAGCCATTGTGGTGAAACCGTCCTCGACTCCTTCTTTCAGACCATGAATTCTTATGTTGTCCCTTCTTAGTCTTCCTTCCTGGTCGGTTAGCTTAGCCTCCAGTCTTGTCTGTCGTTTGAGTAATTCCAGCTCGGTTTCTTCCAGCCCTTTTATTCTTTCCTCTGCTTCCATGATTCGGTCCTCAGCCTGGTCCACTCTGTTGTTTGTCCTTTTTATTTCGTCTTTAATTTCACGAAATTCGGCCCAACACTCACGGCGAAATCCTCTTAATTCTTGAAATATCGTATTTAAGCTAACCGTGTTGCTAGCCTCATTCTGCTCCTCTGTTTCCGAGTGGTTGCTGTCCTCCAGGTCAGATTCTCCGGCCGATGCGCGTCTTGGCCTGGCAAATGTCGATCTCTTGTTTTCTTTTAGGCATAATGACTTTGTCTATTGATTTTCACTCTTCCAAAAATCTGTTAAATCTGATTTTCAAGGTATTTTCACGGATGGGGTCTGGGAGCTTCAGCATTAAGCTGCTATCACCATGGTGTCCAGACCGGAAGTCCAAAAAGTTACTTTTTAAAACAGAATTCGATAATATGTCCGTTAAACATACAGAGCGATTGTTTTTTTAAATCCAACCAGATGGGGAAATTATTGGCACACCAGATTAGACAATCTGCGGCTCCCAACACCATTCTTAAAATCCGCACATCATTAGGAACAGAAACCGCCAACCCAGATGATATAAATGACCAATTTAAACAATTTTATATTAGTCTCTACTCTCCTGAAACCTCCAGAGACTTTTCACATGTATCCGAATTTTTAGATGGTCTGATTCCAAAAATTATGCCAGAGGACCGCATACAAATGGACAGAGAAATATCGACAGCAGAAATATTACAAGCAATAAGATCTATGCAGAGTAATAAAGCCCCAGGCCCTGATGGCTTCTCTATTGAATTCTATAAAGAATTTGCACTTAAGTTGGCTCCAATTCTTAAACAAGTATACACTGATATTTTCCACCAACAGAAATTACCCCAGACCATGACGCAGGCAATAATATCGATTTTGCTTAAAAAAGATAAAGACCCCTTACTCTGTGGCTCATATCGCCCGATAAGTTTGTTAAATTGTGACTCTAAAATTCTTACAAAAATTCTGGCCACTCGCATTGAGAGAGTTATAGCATCAATTGTGAACAATGACCAAACTGGCTTTATACCCGGCCAGCAATCTTTTTATAACATGCGTCGTCTTTTGAATATACTGTATATACCACATACATCTGAAGAAACAGAAATAGTGATTTCGTTAGATGCCGAAAAGGCGTTTCATCGTGTCAAGTGGCAATATTTATTCGGTGTTTTAGAAAGATTTAGTTTTGGTCCTGTCATGCCGCGCCGCTCATCAGCGGCGCCACCTGCTCGCGCACCTGCTCGTCATCAGCGGCGAGGGATATAAGCCGCCTCGCCCTGAGCTTCGGCCTGAAGCCGTCAGATTCACTCATCATTGTTGCTGTGAGAACTGTTACCTCTTCAGCCATCATTGCGGTAAGAAGCCCTTACCTTGTCTCTTTGAAGTCTGCTCCCCTGTGCACAGGTGGATTTCCCGGCGGCGGACTTTCCCTCTCCGTCTCCATCTCCTCGCTGCTGCACCGGGCCTTGCAGGTGGCTGTCTACCGGGTCTCGTCCCTTGCTGTGCCAGCCATCTATTCCGTCCAAGTAAGCTCCTCTCTCGCTATCATATCTCCTGTGTTGGTGTGTGCCCGTCACCCTTCTCCTTGTGTTTTTCCCATAGGGTTGTCCGGCTGTACGGTCTCCTGCCTCTGTGCCCGAAGCAGACGCCGCCACCAACACATCTACGTCTCGCAGACACACATCCATTCACCCCTGTTGCTAATAAACTATTTGAACTACTCTGAGCCTGTGTGTGTGCGTCTCCTGAGCCGTGCGTTATGTCAGGTCCGTCATTTCAAGCTTGGATTAGAATGATATATGATTCCCCTATGGCAGCAGTACGGACAAATACCACACTCTCTGATTATTTTGGGCTTTACAGGGGTTGCAGACAGGGCTGCAGCCTCTCTCCTTACCTATTTAACCTAGCGATTGAACCGCTGGCCATAGCGATTAGAAAAGAAGACGGGGTGAGAGGCATTTCACGGGACAATAAACTTTACAAGATATCGCTGTATGCAGACGATCTACTAGTGTACGTATCTAACCCAGAAGGAACCATACTAAAATTATTATGTATCTTAGATAATTTTGGTTATTTTTCAGGCTATAAAATTAATTACTCTAAGAGTTTGTTATTCCCTATTAATGATGTAGATTGTGATTACTCTGGATTTCTGTTTAAATTAGAAAAGAATATATTTACGTATCTAGGTATTAAGATTACTCGTTCAATAGGTGGATTATATAATCATAATTTTAGAAAATTAATTGAACGAACAGCTCAAGATATTAAAAAATGGTCGAACTTACCCATTTCATTAGCAGGCCGGATGAATATAGTAAAAATGACAATTCTGCCAAGATTTTTATATATACACTACCGTTCAAAAGTTTGGGGTCACTTAGAAATTTCCTTATTTTTGAAAGAAAAGCACTTTTTTTCAATGAAGATAACTTTAAACTAATCAGAAATACACTCTATACATTGCTAATGTGGTAAATGACTATTCTAGCTGCAAATGTCTGGTTTTTGGTGCAATATCTAGATAGGTGTATAGAGGCCCATTTCCAGCAACTATCACTCCAGTGTTCTAATGGTACAATGTGTTTGCTCATTGCATCAGAAGGCTAATGGATGATTAGAAAATCCTTGTGCAATCATGTTAGGTCTGCAATGCTGTAATTGCTGCAAATGGAGGATTCTTTGACGAAAGCAAAGTTTAAAGGAAAAAATTATTATTTCAAATACAAATCATTATTTCTAACCTTGTCAATGTCTTGACTATATTTTCTGTTCATTTTACAACTCATGGTGGTAAATAAGTGTGACTTTTCATGGAAAACACAAAATAATTGTTTGGGTGACCCCAAACTTTTGAACGGTAGTGTATTCCAAATGATCCCCATATTTATATCTAAAACAGCTTTCCAACAACTAGACCGGTTGATTTCATCATTCACTTGGAACAGTTCAAATCCTAGGATGAAAAGGAAGTACTTGGAGGTACGAAAGGAGGCAGGAGGTTTGGGCCTACCTAATTTTATTTTTTATTATTGGGCAGCAAACATGGTAAAAATTTTACATTGGATCGATGCATATAAGAATAAGGAGGGCCTGAGTTGGGTTGAGAAGGAGCTTCTGTCCAACCCATTACCCATCTTATCCTCACCATTGCCATATACTCATCGCATACAGGTATTGAATCCGGTGGTTAGATCCTCTTTAAAAATATAGCTCCAGTTCAGAAGGCACTTTAAGTTAGTTCAGGCTAGCACGCTCTGCCCAATAGCAAATAATCAGTTTTTTATACCCTCCGTGTTTGATGATGCTTTTCGCCTCTGGCGTAGACAGGGATTAGTTTCCCAGGATTTATTCCTGGGAAACACTTTTTCTTCTTTTAATATGCTTACAAAAGATTATGACATACCTAGATCCCATTTTTTCAGATATCTTCAAATTCGTAGTTTTGTAAAAAAAAAAATGTTTCCCTCTTTTCCTTTGTTGACACCGACTAATCAACTAGATGAAATCCTAGATTTGGATCCTTGGGCCAAGAAACGTATTTCTACGGTTTATGGGCTTATACAAAATTTAGTGGTGATATCATGGGATAAAACAAAAGCAGAATGGGAAAAAGATTTAGGGATAAAATTCTCTGAAGGGCAGTGGCGTGAAAGTCTGACACGTACTGTATACATACTTCTTCGTTGTGTGTCCGTCACAGGCTTATTCAATTTAAGGTGCTTCACCGTCCCCACTATTCAAAGGATAAGCTTGCTAAGATTTTTCCCACTATTGACCCTAGCTGCCCAAGATGTAGCCATGCCCCAGCCTCGTTAGGACACATGTTTTGGCTGTGCCCCGCTCTCACAAATTTTTGGGGATCTGTATTTGAGGTCTTTTCATATATTTGCAAACAAGAAATAATCCCCAGTTCCCACATAGCTATTTTTGGCATAATATCCCCAGATTGCAAACTCACAGCTTATCAAGGTAACGCTCTGGCATTCACTTCTTTACTTGCCCGCAGGCTTATTCTTTTCCAGTGGAAGTCAAATAACCCTCCATCTTTCTCGCATTGGCTAAAGGAGGTGCTTTCCTTTCTACCACTAGAAAAACTTAGATATAATGTTTGCAGAACCTGTAGGAACTTTGCCTTGACATGGAGTCCTTTTATAGATTATATTGAGAGCTCTTCTTTTTGTTGAAAATTATGTAATAAGATAATAATAATAATAATAATAATAATAATAATAATAATAATAATAATAATAATAATAATAATAATAATAATAATAATCATCGAATGTTTGGTTGGAAAATCATAAGGTGATTACAAATGTGTGTCGTCTGGGATAAGTTAAAACACAGCAGGGTGACCCTGTCTCTTTTTTTTCTTTTCTTTTTTTTTTAAAGCCTTGAGGAATTGGGAGGGAGGGGTTTTCTGTATACTGTATATGTAAGGTTTTTTTGTATATGTTATTAAAAAAAAATAAAATATTGTACACTAAAGGGAGATGGGAAAAAGTTAAAGTAAAATGGTCTTGTGCAGAACCATCAATATTTTTAGGGTGGATAGACATTCTTAAAGAAATCTACACGATGGAATGATTGACTTTCCCTTTACATTTGCCTATGGAAAAAATGGCTCTAGTACCTGTAATACACAAAAGAAAATTGTAAATTTTATTTCATATATGTCTGCTTGTTTGTGATTTTCTTTTTTGTTTTCTTTGTTGTTGTTGTTGTTGTTGTTTTTTATGTGGAAAATGAAAATGCTAAATAAAAGTCTCAAAAAAAAAAAAGAAAAAAATATTGGACTTTTTCATGATATTCTAATTTTTGAGATGTGCCTGTATATGTTTTGAACTTGCTTTAACTAACTACCATCCATTTCTGTTGTTGGTCTAGGCAGGAGGAAAGGAAAAGCAGCCACCCCGCAACGGACCTTGCCACTGTGGAAAGTACTGAAATCCTTTGCTTTTATAGGTGAAGTGCCAAAACCAAAGTAGCACAATTTCCACTTAATATAAAAGGGACTGAACTGAGATTTATTTGATTGTGTGAATATTAATTACAGAATAATTGAAAATGACTGGCACATCAACTGGAACCAGTCTCCTGGAGAGGGGCTGGAGCTTGGCCTTTTCTGGAGTTGCCCCGGGCGAGAGGCGACGAGCAGGGGTGGGTATTCTTGTATCGCCCCACCTTGTTGCCTCTATATTGGAGTTTTCCCCGGTGGACGAAAGGGTTGCTTCCCTACGCCTTCGGGTTGGGAAACGGGTCCTGACCATCATTTGTGCCTATGCACCAAATGATGTTTCAGAGTACCCACCCTTTTTGGAGTCTGTGACTGGGGTGCTGGAGGGTACTCCTCCTGGAGACTCCATTGTCCTACTGGGGGACTTCAATGCGTATGTGGGCAACGACAGTGAAACCTGGAGAGGGGTGATTGGGAGGAACGGCCTGCCCGATCTGAACCCGAGTGGTGTTCAGTTATTGGACTTCTGTGCTAACCACAGTCTGTCCATAACGAACACCATGTTCAAGCATAAGGGTGTCCATATGTGCACCTGGCACCAGGACACCCTAGGTCGCAGGTCGATGATCGATTTTGTTATCGTATCATCAGACCTGCGACCGTATGTCTTGGACACCCGAGTAAAGAGAGGTGCAGAGCTGTCAACTGATCACCACCTGGTGGTGAGCTGGATCCGATGGCAGGGGAGGAAGCCATTCAGACCTGGTAGACCCAAACGCATAGTGAGGGTGTGCTGGGAGCGTCTGGCTGAGGCCCCTGTCCGGGAGGTCTTCAACTCCCACCTCCGGAAGAACTTCAACCACATTCCGAGGGAGTCTGGAGACATGGAGTCTGAATGGGCCATGTTCTCCACCTCTGTTGTTGAAGCGGCGGCCCAGAGCTGCGGCCGCAAGGTGGTCGGTGCATCTCGTGGTGGCAACCCCCGAACCAAGTGGTGGACACCAGTGGTGAGGGGGGCCATTAAGCTGAAGAAGGAGTCCTATCAAGCTTGGTTGGCTTGTGGGACTCCCGAAGCAGCTGAGGTGTACCGGCAGGCCAAGCGGAGTGCAGCTCGGGTGGTTGCTGAAGCAAAAACGCGGGTATGGGAGGAGTTCGGTGAGGCCATGGAACAAGACTTTCGGTCGGCTTCAAAGAGATTCTGGCAAACTGTTCGGCGGCTCAGGAGGGGAAAGCAGCTCCCCGTCCACACTGTGTATGGTGCGGATGGGACACTGTTGACTTCAACTGGGGATATTGTCGGGCGGTGGAAGGAATACTTCGAGGATCTCCTCAATCCCACTGATACGCCTTCCACAGAGGAAGCAGGGTTTGGGGACGAGGGGGATGACTCGCCTATCACAGGGGCTGAGGTCGCCAAGGTGGTTAAAAATCTCCTTGGTGGCCGGGCCCCAGGGGTGGACGAGATTCGCCCTGAGTACCTCAAGGCCCTGGATGTTGTTGGGTTGTCATGGTTGACACGCCTCTGCAACATTGCGTGGAGGTCGGGGGCAGTGCCTTTGGCATGGCAAACCGGGGTGGTGGTTCCTCTCTTCAAAAAAGGGGACCGGAGGGTGTGCTCCAGCTTTAGAGGGATCACACTCCTCAGCCTCCCTGGGAAGGTCTATGCCAAGGTACTGGAGAGGAGAGTCCGGCCGTTGGTCGAACCTCGGATTCAGGAGGAGCAATGTGGTTTTCGTCCTGGCCGTGGCACATCGGACCAGCTCTTTACCCTCTCGAGAATTCTTGAGGGTTCGTGGGAGTTTGCCCAACCAGTTTACATGTGTTTTGTGGACTTGGAGAAGGCATTTGACCGCGTCCCTCGTGGATTTTTGTGGGGGGTGCTTCGGGAGTATGGGGTATCAGGCTTGTTGTTACGAGCTATTCGGTCTCTGTACGACCGTTGTGAGAGTTTGGTTCGTATTGCCAACACTCGGTCGGAGTCATTCCCAGTGAGAGTTGGACTCCGCCAGGGCTGCCCTTTGTCACCGATCCTGTTCATAATTTTTATGGACAGGATTTCTAGGCGCAGCCAGGGAATGGAGGGTGTCATGCTTGGTGACCACAGGATCTCATCTCTGTTGTTTGCAGATGATGTTGTCCTGTTGGCTTCATCCAGCAATGACCTACAGCTCTTGCTGGGACGGTTTGCCGCTGAGTGTGAAGCGGCTGGGATGAGAATCAGCACCTCCAAGTCCGAGTCCATGGTCCTCAGCCGGAAAAAGGTGGATTGTCCTCTCCGGGTTGGGGACAGGCTCCTGCCCCAAGTGGAGGAGTTTAAGTATCTTGGGGTCTTGTTCACGAGTGAGGGGAAAATGGAGCGAGAGATCGACAGACGGATTGGAGCAGCATCTGCAGTGATGCGGACGTTGTACCAGTCTGTTGTGGTGAAGAGGGAGCTTAGTTCTAAGGCAAAGCTGTCGATTTACCAGTCAATCTACGTTCCTACTCTCACCTATGGTCACGAGCTTTGGGTAATGACCGAAAGAACGAGATCGCGGATACAAGCGGCTGAAATGAGCTTTCTCCGTAGGATTGCTGGACTCACCCTCAGAGATAGGGTGAGGAGCTCAGTCATCCGGGAGAGGCTCAGAGTAGAACCGCTGCTCCTCCACATTGAAAGGAGTCAGTTGAGGTGGTATGGGCATCTGATTAGGATGCCTCCTGGACGCCTCCCACTTGAGGTGTTTCAGGCACGTCCCACTGGGAGGAGACCCCGGGGCAGACCCAGGACTCGGTGGAGAGACTATGTCTCCCAGCTGGTCTGGGAACGCCTTGGTATCCCCTCTGAAGAGCTGGAGCAGGTGGCTGGGGAGAGGGAAGTCTGGGCTTCTCTGCTTGAACTGCTGCCTCCGCGACCCGGACCTCCGGAAAAGCGGTAGAAGATGGATGGATGGATGGATGGATGGATGGCACATCAACTGTAAAATAAACTGCTTGTTAATGTATTTATTTTTTTGTCAGATCACTTGTGTGATCCTTTGTGAGTTATATTCATAACTGTATGTTGCACTTTTGGGGAATGGGAGTTGTCCAGTCATCAGTATGATTTAGTTTATACAGTATTGTGTAGTTTATAGTCTATCATCAATAAACTCATGCAGTAACAGGACACATTACAAATATTTGAGACCCATTGTAGTGCTTCCTTTTATATTTTAACAATAAAAGTACAAAACACCGCCCACACTTGAAGCCAGGGCAAGAAGAGACACAGTGGTGACAAAGCGGTGGCTAAACTTTTATTGATAAAAACTCCATATTTTGACTTAGCGACTCAACACTTGGGGATGCACACTCTCAGTTAAAGTACTAGATTCCATTCAAGTGAATGTATTAATTCATTCTGATTGCTGAGGCCACAGTAAAAACAGATGGTTTTAAATGTAACCCAGCCCTTGTAAAATCTACTTTACTGAAGCGCAGCTACATGAAAATTGTGGTTAAATACAACAACGAAGTACTTTATTGTCACATTCAAATTGTAATCGCTCCTGTTTTGTTTTTCTTTTGAATTCTTGGATGGAATATGGGTGAGCAATATAAGCTGCGGCTTCAGCCATCACCCATTTCGGATAACCTATGTTGAACTGTATAATCAGAGGAGTTATTGTTTAATTTGACCTTGTTAGATTTTTTCCCCCTTTGTTATATTATTCTATTTTCTTTTAATCTTTACTTTTAATCTATCCGAAATAAAGATTCATTCATTCATTCACATTCTACCACTGGCTTTTAGCAACAAGTGTATTTCCCAAATATGTTTTAAACTTGCTTTAATTAACCACCACCCATTTCTGTCTTTTGTCTAGGCAAGAGGGAAACGATCCACCCCAAATTGGACCTTGCCTCACTATTTACAGAGATGCAGGCCTAAGATCTGCTGGACCGGGTCCAGCTTGAGTGGCACATCCCAGCTGCTTCTCAGTGAGGCAGCGTGGCTGGTGTGTGTGACCCATTCTAAGTTTTTTTTTTTTTTTTTTTTTTTTACAGTTTGAATTTTGCACATTCTGAATAATCTGTAATTTGCTGCTGATTGTAATAAACAATTTAGTGACTTATGTGTTTGCATCATGATTTTCTATTTTGTCTGTTAAGACACCGGTGGGAAAAGAGTCAACAGTACAAACCATTTTTCGGTGACTTTGAAAATAATGGCTCATTTTTAAGAAAAAAGTAACCAAAACAATTATTTTAACTGAAGACTGTATTGTTGAATGTGCCACCGCAGAAGACCCTGCACACTTTAGTGAGAGTACCAGTATATGGAGGAATTCTGGGCCATATTAGCATCTCTTCTTCATCATAATGGGTTTGGGCAGGGGTGTCTAATCATGTGCCATGGAGGGCCAAGACTCTGCAGGCTTTACCTCCAAACAGTGTCTTCAATAGCTGATTCCACTGAATTTCTTCCACTGACTGCTGATCAGTGAGAACACCTGCTGAAGAGACTGGGTAGAAGAGAGAACCTGCAGGGTCTTGGCCCCCCATGACACATGATTGGAAACCTCCGGGTTAGGGTTTAATAGGATTTAACACTTTAACACAAACTACTTTATGGTTCATAATTCTGTTGACAGACTTACACCAAACCAAAAGTGATTTCCCAAACTGCTGGATTGTTCTTAGACAGCTTTTCCAATCTGTTAGTATTTAATTTGTGCCACATGGTGGTAACCTTAACATATAAAAAAGAGACATCTGCAAAAACTTCAAAGGTTTATTGTCAGTGCAATTCCCAGTGCAATACTCAATTTATCAATTTATCAATTGAAAACAAAGAGATTCCTGTAGTATGGAAGTCAGCTTTTGTGGTTCCTCTCTTAAAAGGAGGTGACCCAGCAGTTTTAACTAACTATAGACCAATATCAAATTTGTGTGTCTTGTCCAAGATTCTTGAATCTCTCGTGTGTGATCAACTTAAAGAGTTTTTATACTCAAATGAACTTCTTTCAAAACTGCAATCGGGCTTTAGAAAAAAGCACAGCACTATTACTGCTGCTACAAAAGTGGTCAATGATATACTTGTTGCTCTTGATAAAAAGCAGCACTGTGCTGCACTTTTCATTGATCTGTCAAAGGCTTTTGACACTGTGGACCACACAGTTTTAAAGCAAAGACTCATCAGTTTTGGACTGTCGGAACATGTAGTCTCCTGGTTCGCAAATTATTTGAGTGACAGGACCCAATGTATTAAATATGATGGTTTGTGTTCTGAAATTGTCAGTGTCCACAAGGGGGTGCCACAGGGTTCTGTATTAGGACCCCTCCTATTCATTATGTACATTAATGATTTAGGACAAAATGTGTCTGATGCTCGTTTGCATTTTTATGCTGATGACACAATTATTTACTGCTTTGGCTCTTCCCCTGCTAATGCTGTTGCTTCTCTGCAGAAAGCTTTTAATGTGGTGCAGCACACACTTCTGCAGCTAAAACTAGTTCTTAATGCTGACAAAACTAAACTGATGTGGTTTTCAAATTCTAGGAAGAGTCCACAATTTTTTCCCACAGTGTCCACTTTTGAGGGAAATGAAATTGAGGTGGTTCACTCGTATAAGTATCTTGGTATCTTGCTTGATGACGCTCTGACTTTTAAGCCCCATGTTGAAAATCTTGTGAAGAAACTTAAACTGAAACTGGGTTATTTATTTCGAAATAAATGTTGTTTTTCTTTTGAGGTTAAAAAGCGTCTTGTTACTGCAACTTTTTTATCTATTTTAGATTATGGAGACCTCTTGTATATGAACGCTTCAGCTCAGTGTCTGAGTAAGATTGACTCTGTATATCATGCTGTTTTGAGGTTTGTTACAAATTGTAGAGCCTTGACCCATCACTGTGAACTGTATTCTAGAGTGGGATGGCCCTCTTTGTCCACCAGGAGGTTGACTCACTGGTACATTTTTATTTACAAGGCCATGCTTGGACTGTTGCCCCCTTACATTTGTAATTTGATCACACTGAGAAGTGTTGATTCTTATGGTCTACGTTCTAATGATTATTTGTTGCTTTCTGTTCCATTTGCCCGTACTGAGCTGGGAAAAAGAGCTTTCATGTTCTCAGCCCCCTCTACATGGAACATGTTGCAAAAAGACTGGAAATTAACAGAACTTGTTTCATTGAACGACTTTAAATCCAGTTTGAGAACATTTGAGACGGCCTCACTAATTTGTAACTGTTTTATATGATTTGTATGTCATTTTAAGTGCATTTGTGATTTGTTTTTTTTTTGTTTGTTTTTTTGCTGCCTCTTGGCCAGGACTCCCTTGAAAAAGAGGTTTTTAATCTCAATGGGTTTTTTCCTGGTTAAATAAAGGTAAAATAAATAAAAATAAAATTAAAAAAATACTACATGAATGCATGTATAGTACATTGTTGATGCAGAGAATATACTGTATATTTCTACAGTACATGTATCTAGTAAATCAAGTATTTTCCATGTAACCTTGTGACTGCATTATTTTAATTGCTTTTAATCCTAGATCAAGTTTGTTTTGGCCTAAAATGCATCATAATTGTCAAATGCACGGTGGCGCAGTGGTTTAGCACTGCGGCAGCACAGTTTACCCTCGGCCGGGGGAATCGCGGGGATCATGAGATCGTGGGTTCGATCCCAGCCCCCGACCAACAGTGAGCTGTGTGGAGTTTGCATGTTCTCCCCGTGTTGCGTGGGTTTACTCTGGGATTTCTCCGGTTTCCTCCCGCATACCAAAAACATGTAGGTTTAGGGCACTCACGCATGCAGCGACCAGCAGCCAGTGGCTTGTCACCAGACTGCAAACCAAATCTACCTACGGGTACAAATAAGTAACAAAAAAAAAAAAATATATATATATATGTCTTATTATACCTAACTCAGTACTGTTTACTTTTTGAATATATATTTTGTGGCTAATATAGTTATTAACCTGGCGATCAAGTTGTGTCAGCTGATCATTTTTTACCATGACACCACCTCAGACTCAGTGCTGCTGGAGCAGGTACATCCATGATGTCTCAACAGTCTCTCCATGATTTTCACGCAGATCAGAGCAATTTGTTGCACAGGAAATAAATGTTTCTATAGACATTCTTAAGCTCTATAACCACTGATCGTTTGTGAAGCTGGGGTGACATCAGTGACGGGCTGTGTTGACATCAGTGACAGGTTGTGTTGAACGCCAGACCGACCGTTTGAAGCGGTAATTTTCCCACAACAGAGCCATCTGAAACACACACACACAGCACACATATTTTAGTACCTAACAGCGATAACTTGCAGACATTACAGTGTAGTATGACATACTTATAGCAAACTAGCATTAGCAACCATTAGCTTACCGTCATATATGATCGAGTTTGTATCCTGACGTCTTCGGCTTTCCCAGAAGCTGCAGTACTATTCCAGAGTGTTTCGTCTCGCTGCCTGTACCCTTGTCTGGCGGTCCTTTTTGGCATTTACGGTGACAAAAAGCCACAGACGGAGGAGTCACCTTGTACAGCCGCCATGTTATGTTTTGCTTGGGTCGCTTGTTTTACGTCACGGGAGTGTGGCGCCGCCTTGTTGTAAAAAAAATCCCACCCACCCCAGGCGTACCCAGCTGTAATGGAAACACAACTGAGGCCGAAACGAGTAATGGTGAGTAGAGAAGAGTAAAGCCAACTGGGGCTAGTGGAAAAGGGCCATATGTCTCCCAGCTGGTCTGGGAACGCCTTGGTATCCTCTCTGAACAGCTGGAGCAGGTGGCGGGAGAGAGGGAAGTCTGGGCTTCTCTGCTTGAACTGCTGCCTCCGCGACCCGGACCTCTGGAAAAGCGGTAGAAGATGGATGGATGGATGGATGGATGGATGAATGGAGTATTTGCATAGTTGTAAATTATGTCCTTAATGCACTTTTAAATGTATTTTTCAGTAAGTTCAACAAGTTCAATGAGAAATTTTAGACATTTACAGTAAAATGTTTTTAAAAATATCCCGAGGAAGAAATGTGAAACCATTTACATGCTAAGAATTCTCTCAGAAATGGTTGTAACACCTGAGTGAAACAGGAAATATAAAAGAGCCTATCTGTGTGTGTAGATGAGTGCTTATTTGTCTCGCACCACCAACTGAAAGGATAGGGGGTAGGGAACTGGAGGAAATTATGTGCCTTAGCACTCCACAAACAACTTCTTCCCTGGTCATGAATCATTAGGTTTAGTTTTGTGTGATAACTTAATTTGTTAATCTAAAAAACTATGTGGCACATGTTTTTTTTTTCCAAGTTTCCTTTAGGCATTGATGTGGCAAGATAAATCCAATGTTCAGACATGTTACGTGGTAGTAACAGTCAAATAACTCAATCCTGAGTGTTTAATGTGTGTGAATGTGGGTGTGTGTATCTTTGGTGCAGGGGTTAGCGGGTGAGGGGAAAGACCAGTGGCCCACACATGGCTGTAATTTAATGGAGAATTACCCAGTGGTTCCTGTGCAGATGTAAACACAGCAATAGTCCTAATAGTGCTTTTGTTGTTGCATGAGTATGACAACTGCCTTCATCAATAAACAATAGAGTATTGGAGGGAAACAAGGACCCACTGTATGAAGAGTTTGACTCACAACACGGAAGCACGCGATAAGTCACAAATAAGAGGACAAATACTGTATATGTATTTGTATTTGTATATGGTACAAATACTGTATAATTTTTAGGGGGGCCTTAAAGATTTTGACATAACCCACAACACTTATATTTAACCACTATTATTCCACACACCTCCATGCAGTTATCTATAGAGCTGTAGTTTTGGGGGATGAAGAGGTCAAACCTGGAAGAAGAATTTGAGAAACAATAAACAAAGAGATAGGCAGAGCTTGGCAGTCACCATCAAGCTGTGAGTCAACAGGGGGCCAGTCATTCAAATCTGAGAAACAATCTGGGCTAGGGCCATAAATATTTACAGGGTGAGAAGAGCAGGGCATCAGCCCTCCCTCACTTCTAACTGGCTTATGAAAATGCAGTGGTTCCACAAAAGAACATGGTGACCAAGAGTGTGAGCATTTTCTGTTTTTCAACTTAGTTTGCCAAAATTTCAAAAGGCACTTTTTTTCTAAATAAATAAATAAAATGAATGTGCAAAGGTTTATTTTCTTTATATAGTTTTCATAGGCTTTAATAAACTGTCGTGGTCTTTCTTGCAATAGTTACTGTAGTTCTTAAGCACAGGGAACCCCCAAATTTGGGGCCTGATGTCACTGCTCATAAAAAAAATCTCATATCACATAAGACACACTTGGCGCAGATGGTTCTAGTGGGTTTTCAGAACAAAACTAAACAGTTGGAATTACATGAAATGAATATTTGTAGTGATATATAAGTGAAATATTATTATTTTTATTGTTTGGTACCTGAGAAACTTAAAATGGCACAAATGGCACAGTCCACCTAAATATTTCCTCACTGACAGGACAGTTGCCCACCGGACATTTGTTCACCAGACATTTGCCCACCCTAAAAGCTGCAAAGAGGACATTTGCCCACCATATGGATTAAAAAAAATATGATGGAATAGAAATTTTTATATATTTTTATACTTGACAAAGTTCTCGATATTGGAGAACAATAAAATGTTCTCCTGGATAATTAAATTACTAGTAGCTAATGTTAGAAAAAAACTGATTCTTTTATTGAAAGATCCAAGAATAAGCTGGAGAATTCTTCAATTTAAAGATGTAGCATTTATTTAGAAGTCACATGTAAAGCAAGCAGCGCTAGGTGCATCGTGAAGCAGCCCCCTCAGGAGCATCGCCAGATTGACCGCGACTTCCGGGTGTGACTTACATTAATCTTCTTGGGTTGGTTAGACCAATCCCGTACAGTAGGATGGGCTTGTACGTGACTGTCTGATTGGCCAATTTAACTCTGACGCGAACAGGCCATCCTCTGTACACGTTACTGTCTTCTAGAATGTACGATCAACAGTGTGTGTGTGGGTGTTGGTTTTGGGTGTGTAACTAAAGTATTAGACCTGACTAAAGGAAAGGAGAGAGAGAGAGAGAGAGAGAGAGAGAGAGAGGGCTCTACAGCTCTGCCTAATTCCTGTTTATCAGAGTTTAACACAACATATTTGTTCATAAGAATGCAAACAGAATATGTATAGAATATGTGTAGAGCATAATGGGAGATTACCTATAGAATTATTATTTTGGCACTCTAACTTTTCATAACCCTTTCACTAACTTCTGCAGCGCTTACCAGCTGCAATTGAGAAGAGGTTTAAAAACATTAAGCAAATACTTTGATATGTACTAACTGATTAACTTTGATTATTAAAACAATTGCGATCATTAAAGATTGAGTAAATCAACTGATTAAAGTCTCACATCAAATTGTTACTTTGATATGTGAAATTTAAATATTTTTATACTTGACAAAGTTCTTGATATTGGAGAACAATTAAATTTTCTCATATATGTATGTTTTCAGTTCATTGTGTAAATAAAATTTTATATTTGATGTTATATTTTTACATTCGTTTTTTGACAGCAACAATTCATATTGACCAAAAAATGATAAGATGATACTGATAAATATTAGCGGTGGGCAGTTGTCCCTTTTGTAACTTTTCTGGTGGGCTACTGACCGGTGGGCAACTGTCCTACAGTCTTCTTCACTAATGCCGCTCTAAAAATCTATTTTTCATTATTTCTGCACGAGTTTTGGTGTAGGTGATGGTTACATGCTCTATTTTGATTTGCTAGAGGCTCTGGGCTACTACTCATCATTCTAAAAGGATATTTAGTGTAAGAATGTCAATATCTTTTAGGCGAGAATTAAATTTTTCATTTTCTGCTCTGTGCAATCCTCATTTACTCTGACCCAGTAGCATATACAGTGATTCTTACCCAGGATTTACAGTGACTCCAGATGTAGTCCGTTGCAGATGCAGTACGGATGGCCCCTTGTGTCTGTCCCTACCAATTCCATTTGTTTTGCAGCAGCATGGATAAAAACAGAGTTTGAAATACAAGATCACGTGAGAATTATACAAAATAATGCAAGATGTCGAGGAATACCCGCGAGTGACCAAGATGAACCGATCGCGATCATGTGATAACAACAAGAAAGTGTGATGTAGAGGCTCTCCACCTGGATTTTTGTGCTCTAATAATATGTAAGTAGCCCGTTCATTTTAATTCTGTTACAAAAATTCTTGAGAACCTTCAGTCAAAAACCAGGCTTGATCAGAGATTCAGCTAATTTAATTGCACTGGCCAGTGGAGAACAATACAGAAATAGTCCCAGAGCCTATTCGTGCATCATTCTGACTCAAACACACATCCCTCAGTTCTTTAAGCCCTCCATTATCTGAGAGGTGGAGGAGCGAATTGTCCATCATGGTTGGTCCAGTACATCTGGTCAAAACTTGGTGTACAGATTAACTTTTCTCAGGTCACTCTGTCCCAGTCATACAAGAGCCACACAGGCTAGACTAAAAACAAGATGATAACTAGTGTAGCTGTAGTCTTGATACTTTTACACAAACTCTAAGTTAGATTCTGAGACCAAACAAAGACAAATATAAGACAAATATAAAATTTTTCTATCATTCTCCCCCCTTTGATGCCATGCAAGGCATCAGAAAAGAATGGTTTATGGCATCTAAAACCACATCTGGCAGCTATGCTAACCTCCAATACATTTGTATGCAACAGATCCTAACTAGCTAATGACGGGGAAAGTCCACCATCGACCCTGCTGCCCCAGGCACTGGCTAAACGTTTCAGTCTTTTAGGAGGAGAAATGAAACTATAAACTCATTGATCAATAAAGAAAATCATTAATGGTAAAAACAGTGAAAGCAAAATGATGATAAAATGATATCAAGAGGATATGTGTGTGTTATAGTTATGTGTCTGCAGTTTATATAAAAACAAACTTAAAAGGTAACTTAAGAGATAAAATAAAACAATAGAAAGCAAAACAAAAATCATAATAAAGTGTAATGATGTAATGTAAAGATAGAAATAAGCGTAATATAAAAACAAAATAAAAACAAAAAATAAAGTAAAAGTAATGCTTCAAACTTTATAAATGTATTTACAAGTAGTACATTTCAACTTCACATCGTGATCATGCAACTCCTTTCGGTTTTCTGCATGTCAGTCATACTTTTACTCTGTACTTGGGTCATGGAGAGACACCTTGAGCTAACACTGTTTGTTCATCATCCCCACCATCCCCGGTAACTGCACCATGGTACATCACTAAGTTAACATGAACAAGTCTCATCATCATACTACAGATGCAGGGAATGACATAGGAAAAAGCCAGAAATATTACCACCAAAATCACTAACAGGTTCATGATGAGACTTCTCCATGAAGAGAATAACCAACTTAACCAGGTCTGTTCATCAGTAACATTGTCCTTGGCCGCAGCAGCCTGCAAGGCAGTGAGGTTGCATATGGCCGAGGCAATCGCATGACCATCTGCATCATTTTCAGGGATAAAAGTACAACAATAATCACCTACAACTGCACACACGCCCCCTTGGGCGGCAGTGATTTGATCAAGAACCATTCTATTTTGGGTCAGCATAAGTCTAAGAGCCATTAATTCCTCATCTATACCAGAAAAAGCAGATAGAGAAAAAGTCACAAATGAGTGTGGTCTATAACTAGTTGTTTCAATCCATAAGGTGTTCTTAGCCACTCCCACCAAAGGGAACAAGGAGTTAAGTATCTCCTGCCCCATGGTTTCTAACTTGAATTCTTCTGGCACATCTGTGCCCCAGATGGGATCATGTGGTGCAAAGGAGACATCTCTCTTCACCCTGCTCACCTGTCCTGCCGATAATATGATGGTGTGGTCAGCCACAACTACGGGGACACACACCCCTCCCCAGTTCATGGGCAGGTGAGAGTAGGCACGATGGCCACACAGCCACCACTCCCCTGTCACCATGTGCGTGCCATGTTTGTGAGAATCACAAATGGCAGCACTACAGAGCTCCTGCAGGGTGACATCGCCTTCTAGACTTCTGGACTGACAAAAAAGATCTTCAGGGCAACTTTTGCCCACTTCGTTGGTCCAGCAGGTAGCAGTACAGGGGTGAGACGCACTATGCACCGTTGCACACTTAGAAAGTGGAAAGCTGCCCAGAGAGATGTTACCACACCTTTTTAGACAAAAGGAGAAATTCCCCGGCGAGATTAACCTTGCCTTCACCGAGTAAGGGGTGTCATTGTGTCTCCGGTCAGTGGAGTCATAAGCAATGTGACAGGTGTGATTCAAAGTAATGCTTGCTGTACTATCTCTATACATAGCCTCTTGCAAGAAATAAACAGCTTGTGATAGTTCCATTAGTTTAGCAGTGACAGATATTTGACCAGCTGAGAGTGGGAGCAAAGAACACAAATAGCAATTTGAACGATTAGCTGATTTGGCTGTGTAATTAGCATACTTTCACCACACATTACCAGCATAAACATGGCCCTGATGACCTGGACCTTCCAGCCAGTCATGATATGTGTGTGTGTGTAATGTATCTAGCCCTACGATAGGTAGTGGTGTCTCTAAGAATAACCAAAATAAAAGTGTTACCACAAGGATGATGATGATGATGATGATGATGATGATGATGATGATGAAAAAAACAGGTGTACCATTCACATCCTTCAGCTGTCAACTCTCTCTCTCTGGCATTTTGTCTCCATGATAAACAGCAAAAAAGTTAAACGGTTAAACAGTCACTTGTTGAGGATCCCCCCCCCCCTTTTTTTGGATGTAGTTTGCAGTGGGGATTAAAATAGAAACAGTCTTGCTGAGGGAATGGGGATTAATTAGTTTGTTGCTGGGGGTTTTGTACAGGGTAACTTTCACGGCTATTGGTGTTGCCAGGATGACTTTGTGTGGTCCTTGCCAGGGAGCATCGGCCCAGTTTTTCCTTTTGATGACTTTGATAAGGACCAGATTCTCCCCCCCCCCCCCCAGGCTTGGCCAAGATGGGTGCTTCCCTGTGGTCCTTCCTAGGAAGAGCAGCATGGATAATATCTCTGTCAGTCAACATTCTTTGCATGTAATCAGCTAAATACCCTTCCTCATCACCTGAATTAAATGGCCTTAATGGTGGGAGTAGGTAAGGCTTACTATCCATTATTTTTCCTATTTCTATCGCTATTTTCTTAAGCCTTCTTTAATAGTCCTATTTGTGCGTTACACAAATCTTGCAGATTGTGGATGGTAAGCTGAGTGGTTTTCCAAGTTAGTGTTGAGTGTTGTACCTAAGTGTGATACAATCTAATTTACAAAATGTGTTCCATTATCTGAGTAAATCAATTCAGTTATTCCAAATCTTGGTATTATTTCAGTTAAGAGTTTCTTTGCTACCGTAGCAGCATTTGGGTGAGTGCAAGGGAAGGCTTCTGTCCATTTAATAAATGTATCAATAATTACCAAACAATATTTCTTCCCTTCACATTTATTTAGTTCAATGGAATCCATGCAAAGGCTTGAAAAGGATAAGTTGATGCAGGGAAGGTGCCTTTTTAGGCCTTAAGTTCCCTTAAGCATTGTTTCCTTCTTACAGAATTGAGTAACAATTTTTTTTGTAGCAAATTTTAGATTGAATAGTAAATTATTTTTACTAATCATACATTATTATTTATTTTACTATTAATCATACCCCCCTTTGATACATGGGAAACCCCATGCAGCAGAGTGGAGGCCTGCTGAAACAGTTTGTGTGTCATGTGATAAGTTTTTTGTCAGTGTTAAAAAAAGTGATGCTGTGGTGTGATTTCCTATATGACCTTGTGCAGCTGCTTTTGCGATGTCTACAAGTAATTTTCCCTTAGAGATTTGATCTGTGCCATTAATGTGTGCAGTACATTAGCGTATGGCTAATTTTGATGGAAGTTTTACACAGTCTAACATTTTTAAAATGAGGTTTTTGCAATCATGCCTCTTTTCTTCCACTGTTGTGTAAAGTGATGGATGGTAGAGAATGCATACTGGCTGTCAGTGTACACTGTGAGTGCTTTCCCTTGGCCTAATTTACGAGCTTCAGTTAGAGCAACTAATTCAGCTGCCTGTGCAGAGTAATGTGATGGGAGGTTTTGTGCTCTCAAAACAGTATCATGGGTGACAACTGCAAAACCAGATAAGTTTGAACCAGTACAGTCACGTTTGGAGGAGCTGTCAACAAAGAGTGTGAGATCACACTCCTCCAAAGGCGTGTCCTGTAAATCGGGGCGTGGTAGTATTTCACTCTCAATTTCTGTCAAACAATCATGAAGTGCACCTTTTGTTGAGATTGGCAAACAGCTCGCTGGATTTGTTACCGTGCAACGCTCAATGGTTAAATGAGGCTGTGATAATAGCACTGTTATGCATGCAAGGTGTCTGGATGGTGAGAGGACTGATATTTAACTTCGTGACAAAATGACTGATACTGCATGTGTGACCTTCAGGGTCAAGGGATGAAAAAGAACGAGCCCTGCTGAGGCCTGCACTGCCATCGATGCAGCTATGACGGCCTGCACACATGGAGGCAGAGCTCTCGCGACAGGGTCAAGTCTTGTGGAATAATATGCTACCGGACGCATTTTTGTGCTGCTTAGTTGGAGGAGCACTAACGTCATGTGTCCTTCTCTACAATCAGCCATTTGTACAAATGGCTTCTTGTAATCAGGGAATGCCAGGACATCAGTGCTGACCAAAAGTTTTTTTCATTTTAACAAATGCTTCTTCTGCCACACAGTTTTGTCCACCTAAGCTATGGGTGATTTGCAAATAAGATCAGATGGGGTTGCACTTCAAATGAGTAGTTTGCAATCCAAGAACGACAATAATTTAGAGTACCCAAAAATGACATCATGTCTCTTTTTGTAATAGGCTTTGGTGCTGACAAAGTAGCTTGTTTGCGAGCTCAGTCAACATGTCTGCCTTCTGCTGACAAAATGTGGCCTAAATATTTAATTTCTTTTTCCACAACTGTAATTTTTTCTTGCAGACTTTGTGACCTTGTTCTGCTAAAAATTTCAGTAAGGCAGTGGTGTCTTTTTTGCATGTTTCTTCATCAGGTGATGCCAGCAAAATGCCGTCAACATACAGGAGCAACTGGCTCCCATTAGGAGGAATAAACTGTGTCAAGTTTGCTGACATTGCCTGTGAAAAAATGGTTGGTGATTCACAGTAGCCTTGTAGTAATCTAGTGAATGTGTACCTCTTATTTTCAAATGTGAATGCAAACCAAAACTGATGACCTGGATGTATGGGGATGCTGAAAAAAGCATTGCTGATATTTATCACTGTGAAATATTTCATTTGTGGTTGTAGGTCATCCAACAAAGTGTGTGGGTCTTGGACTGAAACAGCCCTTGGGATAACTGCTTTGCTTACTGCCTGAAGGTCTTGGACCATTCGCCATCCGGAGGATGATCCAGGTTTCCTCACAGGAAACAAAGGTGTGTTACATGGAGAGTTTGGGCATGGGACAATGACAACTGCTGCTTTCAGGTCCTCTATGACTGGTTTAATGCTCTCTTGGGCTTCAGGATGTAAAGGAGACTGTCTTTGATAAGGCCTATAATGAGATTTAGCATTTATTTTAACCAATTCTGCATTTTTTTATTAAGTCTACATCTGCCTCTCCTGTTGACCACAGAGAATTTGGAATTTGTGAGAGTGTGTGTTCCTCTCCTTCTGTTAATGTAAAAAGTGATCACATGGGTGAGTGGATCTGGGCCACTCAGATATCTGTCATACATACTGCAACAATATTGGTCTGTGGCTTGCTGTGTAGTGGGAATATTGGACTTAAAATGTTGCATAGCTTTTGCATGCAGGTCTGCGGTCATTGCGGTCGGTCTGGCCAAAACCAAACTCCGTGAGTAACAGTGCCTTGGCACACCGAAATCCTGCAACACATTTACTCTTGTCACATGTAGGAAATGTGATGCTCTCATACCATTCTCCGTTTGGAAACTTTATTGGAATGCCCTGAACCTGCAATGTCACATCAGGTAAGAACTGCATTGTTAACATCAAGTCAAAGTCAGGTAAATGGATGTCTGTTATGTCAGTGTTAGCGTCAACAGTTGAACTTAGCTTCGGTGTGGTCAGTCAGGTGGTCGGCCCGTGAGGTCCTCCTTCCCCTCTCCGCCGCTGCTGGTGTCCAGGACATTGCCTCCGCCAATGGCCCTTTTGTCCACATTAATGACCAACGTCACGTTCCCCTTGCCATGGCCAGCTGGTCCCAAGCCTCCCTCCGTCCCCCCTCCACCACTAGGGTCCAGTTTCAGTGCCACCCTGAAAAACAGAATTGGGGGGAAGCTTCCCCCCCCCCCCCATTGTGTCAACAATTGCACAAACAGGAGTTGATTTTTCTTTCACTTGCTCACTTGTGATGTTAATAAGGTCTTACATTGATTTTCAATCTACGCTCACTTGTGATTTTAATAAGGTCTCCCACTGGTTTTTATTTCCCCGCGCATCTATTGGTCCACTTTATGCATTGGAAATGCATTTCCCTGCAGCCTCGAACCGGGACCCCCACCAAGCTCCTACTTTTGTTCGAACCTATTTGGACTTTGGTATCAAACGCTGCAACTCTTTTTACACATATTCTCAAACCCACCGCAGACTCGAATCGGGTGTCTATTTACCAATTAAATTTATTCACTGTGATCCACCTGTGGGTTAACTCCGTCACTCTCCAGCTCCCAGTGTCTCAGGACCGTGCCTCCACTTCTACAAAAACCGGGTCGTTGGTCCCGGTCGGGGGAGGGATTTCCCCACAGCCATGCACAGCTGTCCGTGGTCCAAAAACACTGGAAGCAGAGGAGCGATATATGGAGTCCCTGTGTTTCGGGCGCCAAGCATGTTAGAAAAATTCTTGAGAACCTTCAGTCAAAAACCACACTGGATCAGAGATTCAGCAAATTTAATTACACTGACCAATGGAGAACAATACAGAAATAGTCCCAGAGCCTATTCACGCACGCATCATTCTGACTCAAACACACATCACTCAGTTCTTTAAGCCCTCCGTTATCTGAGAGGTGGAGGAGCGAATTGTCCATCATGATTGCTCCAGTACTTCTGGTCAAAACTTGGTGTACAGATTAGCTTTTCTCAGGTCACTCCATCCCAGTCACACAGGAGCCACACAGGCTAGACTAAAAACAAGATGATAACTAGTGCAGCTGTAGCCTTGATACTTTTACACAAACTCTAAGTTAGACTCTGAGACCAAACAAAGACAAATATAAGACAAATATGAAATTTTTCTATCAAATTCTATGAACTGTTTGTATGTCAAAGTTTTTACCTTCTCTGACATTGTGGTGGAGGAGTAGACCTCAGAAAATAATGGATGATCCTTAAATCATTTTTAATGAACAAACAGCTATTAAATACTGCAAGATATTGCGGGATTTCCTTGTGGATTGGATCCGGCATCTGTCAAAAATAGACTCGTTGTGTTTCATTAGCAAACTGAATTTGACAAGCCAAATTCGTATTCGGATTCAGTGGTCCGGACCAGGTGGGGATTAGAATATTGATGAGAATGGGAACTATTTGCTGCGGAGGCCAGATCGCAACCATAACGTACTGCATCCGGAATCAGTGTAAATCTAGAGTTACACCTCTGAAATAATGTCACAATAAAGAAGAACCAAAATCAGTTTTATAAATACCTGAGAAAAATTTGTGTTTTTCAAATGGACCCAAGGTTTTTGTGGGTGGATGAACTCACAATAGTCAGTGAATCAATTAGCATACTGTTTTTAAAGTACAACACTGTGCCGGGATTCAAACTTCTAATGCTTCCCATTCAAAAGGTGTTATCTGCTCAAACAGCAGGTGCCACTGACACAAATCAAACATGAACACAGCTCACGTAAGAGGTTAATGTAAGTGGACGTGCAAAACATAAACAACATAACACTGTTGTCAGTCACAGACATACTATTAAACAATACCAGAGGGGTATTGCATAAACGTAGAATTAAGAAAGCTGGGATAACTGAAAAATCGTAGCTTGACATAGGCTGACCTGCACATCCTGGCTTAATCAGTTGCACCTCAAGCCAGGATGAGAAGGTGGTGCTATGTATGTCAAGCCAGTTGTAGATAGTTGGGATAAGTGCATGTTCAGGGCAAACTTAAATAGACCACAAAATCGATTACAGAATCACTGATGCTACTGCAGATAAGACAATGGACAAGACACGAGTGGCGTATTTCTCACCAGCAGAACCGTGATTTCTCATGGGACCCTATGAGGAGGTGAAGCATATGATATCTAAAAAAGGAAAAATGGCTGCTATAAAGAAAGAAAGAGAGAGAAATATTGTAGCATTCTGGGGGAATGCAACCGCATAAGCTGATGGGAAATGTTTAATGTCTAAAAATGAACATGTTCTCTTAAGCAAATTGTTTGGAAAACAAGTTAAATGGTCTAAAGTTGCTCAGTTGAGATGTTTTTGTGTTGCAGTTTTATGTCGGCACCGTCATTTAACAAACTGTAATGCTGTTGATACCATCTAGCTGCAATGCTCCTGCACTGTGTATATAACTGTGTACATATGTATATTTATTTACTGCCTTGGCTAACCAGTTCTTATCTATTATCTTATTTACTATTGCTCTCAGTGCAGCTATCCCTTTGCTGCTGCAATCTTAGAATTTCCCCACTGTGGGACTAATAAAGGCTTATCTTATCAGTGTGAGCACTGTTGCGGGGAGAGATACCCTTTTGCTGGAAAGATAGAAAAAAACTTAAGAAGGATGCTGGTTTTATTATTGAAGACTGTTGAATTTCCTGTTAAAAGCTGTCCATGCTAAAATAACCAGAAAGAGAAAGTTAGTTACTCATCATGTTTTATAATTAACAGTTACAGACTTTGACTTAAATGTGACCAGTGGAAGTACATGTTACTTAAAAAATTTTTAACCGTTCAGTTGGACATTCCCCCAAAGTTTTTGTATTAAAAAGTTGTAATATTTTTATCTGCCCTTCACTGGGAACAAACATCATCATCATCATCATCATCATCATCATCATCATCATCATCATCATCATCATAGCAGTCTGTCGTGAGCAACAATGACTGTTTCATTTAGGTCTGATCAGATTCCTCCACGCAGCTCTGTCCTTAGCCTTCCGCTGCCAGGAACTCCTGTCTATATCCAGCTTCTTCAAGTTTCTTTTTTACAGTGCCTTTAAATCTGAGCCTTGGTCTACCCTGATTGCGTTTGAACTCACATAACCGAGAGTAGAGTAACTGCCGAGGGAGACGCTGGTGGTCCATCCTCTCAACATGTCCGAGCCATCTCAGGTTAGTCTGTGTTAGCATGTCCTCCATTGATGGTAAACCAGCTCGTTTCAACGCTTCTGTGTTGGTTATCTTGTCTTTCCATGAGATGTTCATTATGGCTCGAAGGTGTCTTATCATGTACTCGTGGAGTTTCTTTACCTGCACTCTGTAGACAGTCCATTTCAGCGCTGTACAATAGAGTAGCCAGTACTGTCGCTCTGTACACTTTGCATTTCACACGGATAAACACATGTTGATTGTTCCACAGTCTCTCCCTCAAGTTTCCAAACACAGCGCTTGCTCTTCCCATTCTAAGAACTAGTTCATTCTCCAGCCTAGCATTCTCTGAAACAGTACTCCCTAGACACTTGAAAGTCTTGCATTTGACTAGTGGCTCTGTACCAATGCTGATCTCTTCTGGTAGTGATGTTGCTAACTGGAACTTTGGTGGTTGATAAAGGCACTCTGTCTTCTTGATGTTGATTTTGAGACTGGATTGGCTAGCTGCTCTTGCAGATTTCTCCACCAAAGATTGCATATCTTCCGCACTGTGTGCAACTAGAGCACTGTCGTTGGGAAAGAACATTTCTCTTACTACCTTTATCAATGTCTTACTCTTGGCTTTAAACTGTGCCACACTGAACAAGTCTGCTTCTTCCCTTGTTTGAAAGTATACTCCTTCTGAAGTGTCTCTGAAGCCCACCTCAAGCATGGATGCCAGATATAGCGAGAAGAGTGTAGGCACCAGCACACACCCTTGTTTCACCCCGTTGCTTACTGAAAAGTCTTTAGATACTGAACCACACATTGCCACGTTTGCTTGCATAACTGTATGGAGTGCCTCGATCAGGCTGACAAACTTCTCTGTACAACCACATTTCTTGAGTACCTGCCAAAGTCCTTGTCGCGAAACAGTATCGAAGGCTTTACTGAAGTCTATGAAGACTACATAAAGTGGCATGTTCTGTTCGATACACTTTTCTTGAACCTGTTTCAAGCAGAAAATCATGTTCTTTGTGCTTCTTCAACTTCTTTTTTTTTTTTTTTTTTTTTTTTGGTAACTTAGATTTTTATTCATTTTTCATCGTATATATTGCATTCAGATCACAGTCTACATTTAAAAACAAAGGGGCTAGAGTAAGAAAGAAAAAAAAAGAAAAAGAAAAAAAAGGGGGGGGGACAAATGTTGGAGCATCAAGTTTTTAGTTTCCATCTCTTAATTCTTCTGGTTTTTCCAGCGTCTTTGGTTATTCTTTCAATTTCTGTCTCGTTGTTGCACTTTGTAGTGTGTCCATTTCCGCCATTTTTTTCCCCATAGTCCTTCTTGCATTCTTTGTCGATATGTTAGTTTTTCCATCATACGTATGTCCTCAACAATGTCAGTCCATTGCTCTTGGTCAGGAAGAACTTCTGATCGCCATTTTTTTGTGATTGTTTTTTTACATGCAATCAACAAGATTTTAACTAGATATCTGTCCTCAGCCTGTATTACATTGTCTCTTTTAAGATCACATAAGTACATCAGGTTACAGTTCATTAGTATATTATATCCTAATATCCTCTGTATTGTCACATGTATAGATTTCCAGAATGATGAGATTTTGCAGCATTTCCAAAACATATGTGAGTGGTCTGCATTTTGAGCCCCACATCCCCTCCAGCATAAAGATTGGGTATTTGTATATTTTCCTTGAATCTGTGGTGTAATGAAAAAGCGAATCAGGTTTTTCCATCCAAATTCCCTCCATGTCCTTGAATTTGTTGATGTGTGTCGTGTTTTCCATATTTCCTGCCAGCTTTCTTCTGTTATGTTTAAATTGAGCTCTTTCTCCCATTTCTCCTTTATATAGTTACTTGGATGATTGTTTGCCATAAGTTTCTGATATAGCTTTGAAATAATTCTTATTTTATTTCCTGTATATGAGCTTAAAATGAATTGTATAATCTCGCTCACATCTGTTTGGAGGTTATGCCTAATCTTCTTCATATAATAGTCTCTCATCTGCAGATATCTGAAGAATTCCGATCTTTCTAGTTTAAATTTTCTCCTGATGTTTACAAAGCTCCCGAGATCTTTTTTTCCGATATTGCCCCATGCTGTGATTCCCTTGTTCACCAGATTTTTGTATCCCCTATCTTGTTTTGCCGGTTCAAACTGACTGTCAAATGCTACCCATTTCAATAGTTTTATGTCTTCCTTTATATTATACTTTTGTACTATTTTATACCACAGTTCCAAAGTAAATTTAGTGATTGGGTCTATTTGTTTGATTTGCTTATATGCATCTTTATCTCCTATTATGCTTTGTACTGGGAGTCCCTCAATTTCCTTTTCCATTTCTTTCCATTTTGCCTCATATCCCTCGTCGCACCAACATATGATATATCTTATTTGTGCTGAGTAGTAATATTCCTTTAGACTCGGTAGGCCCATGCCTCCTTTCTCTTTTGGTAACTGGAGAGTTTTATATTTCACTCTTGGCTTTTTACCTCCCCAAACAAATCTCGATATCATCCTGTCCCACTTTGAGAACTGGGCATCTGGAATCTCTGTTGGTAGAGCCTGGAAGAGGTAAAGTAATCTAGGTTGTATGCTGATTTTGACTGTCTCAATTTTTGAATTCAGATCCATATTTAAGATTGACCATCTATCAATATCTTTTTTTATTTCTTGTTCCAACCTATCATAGTTTGCTTTATATATTTTGCTTAGATCTTTAGGTATGTTCACTCCAAGGTATTTTATTTCTTTTTGTTTCCAGTTTAGTTTGATCTTATCAGTTATCTGGTTTAGAGGGTTATAGTGGAATGTCAGTATTTGTGTTTTTGTTATGTTTATCTTGTATCCTGATAATTTTCCAAAATTTTCTATCAAGTTCATCATTTCCATTATTGATTCATCTGGTTGTTCAAGGTAAACTATAATATCGTCTGCAAATAGCCCAATCTTGTGTTCCGCCCCCTTTATTGTTACACCTTTTAATTTCTTATTTTGTCGTATCGCTTGAGCCAGTGGCTCTATGAACAGAGCAAACAAGGTGGGCGATAAGCAGCATCCCTGCCTAGTTGATCTTTGTATATTTACTTTGTCTGTTAAGCTACCGTTTATCTTGATTCTTGCCACAGGTTCTTGATACAGCGTCCTTATGCATTGTACTGATTTTTCGTTAAATCCAAAGCGTTCCAGCACACTATATAGGAATTTCCAGTTAACCCTGTCAAATGCTTTTTCTGCGTCTAAACTCATTATTACTGCGCTTTTCTTTTCTTTATGTATTTGATTAATTATATGTATTGTTCTCCTGATATTGTCATGTGTTTGGCGTCCCTCTATGAAACCAGTTTGATCATCTTCTATCAATTCCGTCAAGAATGTCTTTATTCGTTTACATATAATTGTTGTATATATTTTATAATCCACATTTAATAAAGAGATTGGTCTATAGTTTCCGCATTGTTCTCTATCTTTCCCTGGCTTTAAAATAACTGAAATAATGGCTTCGTTCCATGATGGAGGTATTTTGTTGTTGTTCAACGTCCAATTAAATGACTTTAGGAGCTGTGGCGTGAGTTCTTCTATAAACAGTTTATAAAACTCAGAAGGGTATCCATCACTACCTGGTGATTTACCGTTTTTAAGTGACTTAATCACATCTCTAATCTCTTGTGTTGTTATTTCTGCTGTTAGCTTTTCATTTTGTTGATTTCCTATTGATGGCAAGTCCAATGTGCATAGAAATTTTTTAATATCTTTAGTATTTGTTTCTTCAGGTTGCGAGTATAGTTCTTGATAGAAATTATGGAATATTTCTTCGATGTTTTCTGGGTTAACTGTGGTTTTATTTGTGATGGGGTCTTTAATCTTATATACATTATTCATTGTTTGTTGTTTTCTTAACCGTTTTGCCAGCAGTTTTGTGGCTTTTGGTCCCGTTTCATAATATTTTTGCTTTAGATATCTATTTTTCCTTTCAATTTCATCTATTTGTGTTTCTTTTATCTTTATTTTTTCTTCTTTAATTTCTTGATATATTTTTGGGTCATTTGTGCTTTGATGTTTACGTTCTAATTCCCTCAGTCTCTCACATCTTTGTTCATATGCTTCCAGTTTAGACTTATTTGCTTTTCCTGTTTCAACAATTAATTTACCTCTTAACACAGCTTTTAATGCATCCCATAGTATTGTTGGGTCCACTTCTTCATTGTCATTCTCTTGGATATACTCGTTTATGTTTACTTTTATTCTTTCTTTCATTTTATCATCATTTAACAGTCCTACATTAAGTTTCCATGTTGTTTGTCGTTTTCTATTGTTTAAATACAGTATATTTCCATGTATATAGGATTATGATCTGATATTTCTGCCCCTCCAATCCAACAATTTCTCACCCTGTGTCTGTCACCTTCATTCATAAGGAAGTAATCTATTCTAGAGTGTACTTTATGGACTGCTGAATAATGTGTATAGTCTTTTTCGAGTGGGTGCAGGTCCCTCCATATGTCTACCATACCCATTTCTGCCAGTGAGGTTCTTATGAACTTTGTTACATGTTTTTTTGTCTTCTTAACACTTGTTGTATCAACTTCATGGTCCATGACAGCATTTAAGTCTCCTCCACAAATTAGGACTCCTTCACTGTGTGTTGCTATGAGATCAAACAGATGATGAAAAAAACCCTTGTCACTTTCTGGTGGGGCATAGATGTTCACTAATGTGATCTGCATACTATCTATTCTTCCCTTTATTATTACATACCTGCCTTCTTTATCCTGGATTTCTTGTTCACATTCAAATTGTATTTTATTTGAAATTAGTATCATAACCCCTCTTTTAGTTCCTCCCTTAAATGAACTGTAGTAGGAGTTCTTATAGCCAAATCTCTTTAGTTTCACATGTTCTGTCTTGCTCAAATGTGTCTCTTGCATAAATATAATTTCGGCTTTTTCCTTCTTGAATTTTCTTATTATTCTTTCCCTTTTAACAGGTGAGTTCAGACCATTCACGTTTAGTGTCATTATCTTAAGATTTTTACCCATATTCATGTTTTTCCATTTTTTTAACTTGTGCTCCTAGCCCCTTTAACGACAAAAATAACACATATTTATATAAAAACACATTAAAAAATCTCGACCTCTGTACTTTGGGCCTTTCTTCTGCCCACTGGTCCCTGTTGGTGGGTGGAGGGAATGTCCTCACAGAGTGAAGGGCCCTCCCTAGACCTCTAGTT
This sequence comes from Pholidichthys leucotaenia, assembly GCA_020510985.1. NCBI lineage: Eukaryota > Metazoa > Chordata > Actinopteri > Cichliformes > Pholidichthyidae > Pholidichthys > Pholidichthys leucotaenia. The sequence goes on from CM035843.1 coordinate 258,308,438, forward strand.
ACTATCCAAGTAATAGTCATTAGTCTAGAAATGTCCAACAAATATCACTTAAACCTCTCCTAGCCGTCTGTTTCTCTTTTACCTTGTCTTCTTGGCCTTCATTTCTTCTGTGCCTTTCTTAATCTTTGTTACAATCTAGGCTTTCAGTTGAAAGCCTTGCAGTTTTTCCAGGGCCCGCTGCTCCACGTCTCCTCCCGTCTTCTGCCGCTCACTCGCCTCCACTCCGGCTGTCGTGATGCGTTCAGGGCCGCCGCTGCTCCAGCCGCTTCCTCCGGCACGCTCACCACAAGGCCCCGCTCCATCATGTCCCGCGCTGCCTCTCTGGCTGTGTTGTATGTCTTCACGCTGTCCTCCCAATGAATCCTCATCTTCGTTAGCGGCGTTTGGAATCTAATTTTTTTCTCTTTCAGCGTTTTTTTAATGTTGGCATATTTCTTCCGCTGCTACACAATTTCTGTCGGGTAGTCATGATCAAAGAATATCTGTTTGTCGCCGATTCGTATCTTTTTTTTCCACGCTTGTGTCAGGATTCTTTCCTTTATGTCATATTTCAGAAAGTTTACCACAACTGACCTGGGTGGAGAGTTTGGCTTCGGGTTCTGTGCCGAGGCTCTGTGCGCTCGTTGAATCTGCAGATCCGCTTCATCGGGCAGCTCCAGCTCTTTTTTTAAGAACTGATCCATGAATTTCGTCATCGAGTTGCCTTCAATGCCCTCCGGGATCCCGAAGATGCGTATATTGCTCCGTCTGGACCTGCTCTCCAAGTCGGTTATTTTCTCCTGCATCCTCTGCGTTTGTGCCGTCAGGGTCTGTAGCTGTTCGCTTGCCTCGCTCTTCCAATCTTCCAGCTCCGATATTCGGGCCTGTGCTTCTGTCATACACGCCCGCTGAGAGCGCAGCTCCTCCATGTTTTCTGCTAGCTTGCGCTCCATTTCTCTTTGGAGGCCCATAATTTCCTCCTTAATCTCTTTTTTCAGCTCCTCCTCAAGAGCCGCTAAATCCTGTTGTAGCTGCCGCTTGAAGTCTTTCAACTCTTTACCCAAACTGGCGAAGCCAATGTTCATGTTATCGAGCCTGGCGTCCTCCATTTTCTCTGCTGCAGTCACCTCGTTTTTTTGGGCCTCGTGTTCAGCGATTTCTCCTGCGTTGTTGAAGAGGAATTCTTTAATTTTACCCTGCTTTTGTCCTTGTGTCCGGCTCCTTCGTGTTTTCATCCCTTAGTTTATTGATCCGCTTATGTCGAGCTGGCCATTTACCGATGATTTTTAATCCGGCTAGGGAGAGCTCGCTGTTTAAGCGTTATGTCTCTCCGCCATCTTCCCGGAAGTCCGTGCTTCTTCAACTTCTAAAGCCGCACTGAGTTTCCGGTAGTACAGTCTGCGAGATGTGTTCATTGAGTCTGTTTAGTAGTACACGTGAGAGAATCTTACCAACACTGGCTAGTAGTGATATTCCTTGGTAATTTCCACAATCTCTCCTGTCACCTTTCTTGAACAAAGGCACAATACTTGCATCCTTCCAGTCTTGAGGTACTTTCTGGGCATCCCATATCTCTTGGATGAGCTTGTGCAAGCAGTTGGTCAGCTGAACACCACCAAATTTCCACACTTCTGCTGGAATTCCATCCCTTCCCGGAGCTTTACCATCCTGTGTTATCCTGATAGCTGCCATTAGTTCATCAAGATATGTTGGTTCATCCAGACTTGATACAGCTGGTCGCTGCACTAGAGCTTCTTTAGCCTCTTCAGTGAAATCTTCAGGGTTGTTAAGTAGTTGGTCAAAGTGCTCTGCAAATCTGTCCAGGATCTTGTCTTTCTCCTGCAAAACCGTTTCACCATCCATAGCCTTTAGTTGGATCAGTCCTCTTGGTTTAGGGCCGTAGATTTCTCTCAAACCTGTGAAGAATGTTTTCATGTCCTTCCTGTCTGCTGCAATTTGAAGTTCCTCCGCTTTTTCATCCCACCAGTTGGATTTCATCTCTCTGGTGTACTTCTGTAGCTCACGCTGAGCCTTTGAATATTTCTTCTTCTTCGACCTTGTGTTACACTGTAGATTTTCCTGCCTAGCTGTATTCCTTGCTTCTAGTAGTTTCTTCAGGTGTTCATCATGCTCATCAAACCAATCTTGATGTTTCCTCTCAGGGTGGCCTAATACATTACTCGTAGTCTGATACACCATATCCTTCAGTGTTGCCCATTTCTCTTCCATGTCATTCTCTGAGTTGATGCTGTCCCAGTCTTTCAAGTTTTCATCCATTTCCTGTGTAAGTTCTTCCTGCTTCTTTTGGCCTTTCAGTGCACTAGTGTTTAGCTTCCGTGGTGGCTTCGCACCCCTCCTGCAGTGCTGTTTTCATCTGCAAATCCTTAATCTAGATCTCAGCATAACAGGATCAGTACCACAGTCCGCACCTCTCATTGCTCTGGTGTCCAATACATTCCTTATGTCTCTCTGCCTTACGTATTCTTACGTAGTCTAACAAGTGCCAGTGCTTGGATCTTGGGTGCATCCATGTCTTCTTGTGTGTGTCCTTGTGCTTAAATAGAGTGTTGGTTATCACAAGGTTGTACTCTGAACATAGTGCAAGTAGAAGTTCTCCATTAGCATTGCACTTGCCTATTCCATGACTGCCTAGCACTCCTTTCCATTTATCAGTGTCCGAACCAACTCTGGCATTAAAATCTCCAACGAGTATCAGCCTGTCATCAGTCGGTACACGCCTGATAGTCTCACATAAATCACTGTAGAACTCTTCCTTCACCTCCTCTGTGTTGGTCATTGTTGGGGCGTATACACTGATGAGTGTGGCATACATCTTCCGCTGTAGTGGGAGTCTCATAGTCATTATCCTGTCGCTGATTGGCACTGGTTCCTCATCAAGCATTGCTGCTATCTCTGTTGTAACTGCAAAGCCCACTCCTGCTTCTCTCCTTTCTTGAGTTGATTTCCCACTCCAAAAGAAGATGTACCCATGGTCTTCCAATCTGTCATATCCAGGCAGTCTTATTTTACTAAGTGCAGCTATGTTTACATTGTACCTGTTCATTTCCAGGGCCACAAGTGCGGTCTGTCTTTCTGGGCACTGTGATGTTGTTCTGTCCAACAGAGTGCGTACATTCCATTCTGCTACACACAAGGCTGCTGTTTTCCTCTTCTTTTGTCTTCCTGCTCTTAGCTTACTTTTCGCTGCCGGTCGGAGTGTGAACAGATCAGCACGGACCTTGTTAGCCCGGGCAACGTCTGAGCCGGTATGAGTTGCTTTCTGACTGACCATTTCTTGAAACTGCTTGCAAAGTATTTGAGTACCGCTTGCTTTTGCTGGACTAGCAGCACATTCTTGGCAGATAAGGGTATTATCAGTGGCAAGGACAAGCCAAGACAAACTGACTCCAGTATCTGTTGCAGTGACTGACCAGATGATAGGTTTGTTTATCTCTGCTCTTTGTGTAGTGCATGTCATGATGCATCGACTGGCACAGTCCACCACAGACCTTGCGACAGATGTGTTTATCTGCCAGGATCTCCAGTCTCACCCTGTGTAACTGGGAGGGTCAAGATCAATATATTTTACTAAATTATTATTAAACTAAATGGTGTAAAGTCAGCTTAGAACCTGGTTTAATTAATCAAAGATGTGATTGTTGCTTTAAAATGGGCTGCCAAAATCAGCAAAATATCAGTAAGCAACTACCTGGTGCTTAAATGCTGTACACATGATAACCTGTCACCATCTGATAAACAAGACTGCAAAGCGTCAGGCAGACAATACACGTCTGTCGTTCAATTCAGCAAACAAACAAGGCCTCTTAAAACGGGGGCATATCAGTAATTGCATAGAGCACTGAGGGAAGTCTGCTAGATACTGAAAGAGGTCAATATTTGGACACAGAAATTATTAATCACTGCAGTCACTACTTATTTAAGTAAGATTCCAATTCCTCATTAATGCACTTGACTAAAGCCAGTAACTACTGAAGATGTCAGATAAAGCATGAAGAAACAGTTCCGGGTAAAGGTGCTTCTTCTTCTGTTGTCTAACAGATGGTTTCATTCCAAACCACAGTCATCAATTTTGGTCCCATCTTACTCTCTGTTAAAGCAGCTGTGCTGGGTAGAACTCATTCACTGGGCTCGTATCTCTGCAGCTGTTTTCTAAGTTCTTTGATCTGCTCATTCTTCTTGGTTAGAATTTCCTTCAAGTTACGGTAGGCTGCAGTTTGCTGGAACTTCTTGTCCAACTCCTTTTCTGCCAAGGCCAATTGCTCCTGTACTCGCAAAAGGTCATGTTTGGCAAAAATGAGATTGTCCTGTAAATCCTTCTGGGATGCAGCGTTGGCGCTGAGAGATCTTTTGTCGTCCTCCCTCAGAGCTGCCACCGTGTCCTCCAGGCTGCTGATCTCCTGGGATTGAGTGACCAGCTGTTGTTCCCCCTGCACCTTCTGAAGGTCTTTCAGAGCTCTTTCTGCTTTAGTTTTTTCATCTAGCACACTCATGGTCTGGGATTCTGAAGTGCGGAGCCTGGCTTTCAGCTTATCATTTTCCTCCTGTAGTCTTGCTATTTCCTTGTTAAGAAGTTCGGACACTCCACTTTCGTTCAGTGGGGCTAACTTGGGTTTGCTTGTTTCCTGGTTTATCTTATCTGTGGTTTTAAAGTCAGTCTTCTCAAATTCAGCCACTTGTTCTCGCAGCTCCCTGTTTTCCAATTCTGAGATGTCACTCTGCAGTCATAGGTAGAATTTTTCAGCCTGGGAGAAAAGCTGCCTGAGCAGCAGCACATTGGTGTGGGCTGTGTTAATCAGAACAAACACATGTCCAAAAAAAGACATAGCATATATGTTGACTTTTCTTACCTACAGTGTCTGGTAGATAGATAGATAGATAGATAGATAGATAGATAGATAGATAGATAGATAGATAGATAGATAGATAGATAGATAGATAGATAGATAGATAGATAGATAGATAGATAGATAGATAGATAGATAGATAGATAGATGGATGGATGGATGGATCCCAAACTGGGAAATTACAGTGTAACAGCAGCATGATGGAAGACGACCAAAACGACATAAACACACACGGCATAAAAGAAAAAGGAATTACCCAGGGAAAGTAAAAAGTCAAACTTCTCGACCCAGCAGATGAGGATGATGATGCTGCAGTAAGTTATTAAAAACATAGGTATAGAATGTCCTGCCAGAACGGTTAATACAAGTTCTATTGAAAATGGTGGGTGACTGCACAAATGCAGATAAAGAGACTGTTGCTGGACTCAAGATGGCTTGAGATATCACAAGACATCTCTACTCATTGCATTTAAAGACACAGAGCCTCAGAGCTTGAGTTTCAGTCAATGTAGGATAATGAAAATGCTGCAGCATATTTACAGTAGACCATGGAATGACAGTGAAAAGCATTGATTTCTCATAGGATTGACCCTTACACTGACAGATTAGTCGCTGGGATTAATTTTAGCCTGACTTTTAGCCTGCTCTGGACCAGGCTAGCTGCAGAGAATAAATCTCCATTGCAACTTGGCTGGGCTTAATTTATCCTACTTTTATGCAACCAAATCAAGTATAGATTGAGCCAGGATTACTTGAAAACCCTGTGTCACAACTCGCTCTCGCCTGTCTCCCGCTTCAGCTGCGCGCACACCTGCACCTCATCAATCTCGGGCTATATAGCCCGCTCCGCCTGGAGCCTCGGCCTGGAGCCGTCTGCTCATCAACGCTCTCAACTCCAGTGCACGCCTGCTCCCTTACGGCCTGCGCTCCTTGAATGATCCCTCGTCAAGCACGTAAGCTATTCCTCCACTTACCTGCTCTCCAGTTTCTCCCCTGTGCACAGGTGGATCCTCTGGCGGCGGATTGTCCTCCCTCATCCTTGCCATTCCTCTCCTCACCTCACCGAGCGCGCACCAGAACACTGTCTTCCAGGCAGGAGACCTGCGGCTTAAGCCGACGCCAGCCACCGACTTATCTACAAGTAAGCACCAGACTGAGCATTAATTCTGCTGGGTGTACACCCACCGCTAATCCCTGTGTTTGCTCTGCCCGTAGGGTTGCCTGGCTGTACGGCGCTCCGTTTCGCCCTCGACGCATCCCGTCCTCCTGCAATACATCTTATCCCGCACACATGCACTCATACACCTGTTGTTGCATAATAAAATCACTGAATCACTCTTGAGCCTGTGTGCGTGTTCCCTGGGCCCGACATTATGTCAGTACAGCTCCAGCAAAGCGGCCCAGCGAACAGCGGGCTTGCACACCGTCTAAACACTCTCAAGGCTCGAGTGGATCAGATAACTCATCAGCAACAGGTTATCCTAAATCAACTCACCCAAATTAACCGCCGGTTGGACCGTCTGGACCCTCAGCAGGCGTTCCCTCCGGCTCAGCACAGCGGGCCAGCTCCCGTTGCTCCTCCAGCTAGCCAGGCTAGCCTGGGGCAGCCCACCCGGCTCACTCCTATTCCAACGCCCACACGCTTCAGCGGAAAGCTCGGTGAAGCCCGGGGGTTCCTCCTCCAATATGAGTCGGTGTTCCAGTGCGTCCCCGGGGACTTCCCGACTGATCACAGCCGAACTGGGTATGTTGCTAACCCCTTGGAAGGGCGAGCGCTAGCTTGGGCCTACGCCATAATGGCGAGGCCCAGCTACGCGAACGTAACCTATGCCCAGTTCGTGCACGACTTTAACGAAGTCTTCGATCATTCGGACCGTGACAGTGTGCTAACCACCTGGTTGCTGAATCTTTGCCAGGGTAGCCGGTCAGCGGCCGATTACGCTGTCAACTTCTGGGTGGTAGCGGCGGAAGTTGGGTGGGGGGATGCTGCCCTCTGCAGCATCTTCGTCCGTAGCCTGAGCCCCAGCCTTTGGGATGAGCTGGCCTGCTGGGACTTGCCGGAATGGCTGTCTGAATTAATTTCCCTTGCAATCAGTCTCGACAACAGGTTGAGAGAGCGGGCCGCTGAGCGGAAGACATTCAGCCACTCGAGCGGAGCTTCCTCCCGCATCTCTCAACCTCGCCCCCTGGCATTGCCCGCGCCAGAGTCCGCCGACGACCTGGAGGCAATGCTGATTGGACGGACCAAGCTTCCGCTGGCGGAGAAACAGTGCTGCAGGGAGCTGGGTCTCTGCATGTACTGCGGAGATGACCAGCACCCCGTGGAAGCCTGCCCGGTTAAGCCAAAAGGGGGAGTCCGCGAGTCGCTGTAGGGGGTCTCGCGGACTCAACCCAATCTAACTCCCTATCAAAGTGCCTCCTTCCAATTAGATTCTGTCACAATCTCACTGAGCATCTCACTCATGCACTGGTGGACTCGGGGGCGGAACAAAGCTTTATTTTCAAGAGCCTGGCAACCCGCCTGGGCATCCCCTGCCAAGCTCTGCCAGCCCCTCTCAATCTCGTTACTCTCTCATGAACCCCCCTGGAGAAGGTCACACACCGGACAGTTCCCGTCTCCGTCATCATCTCCGGAAATCACAGAGAAGACCTTAGCCTGTTTGTACTGCCCACCTCAGCTGCTCCCGCCATTCTGGGTTACCCCTGGCTGCGCCTCCACAACCCGGCCTTCGATTGGCGGTTCAAAAGCGTCCTCTCCTGGAGCACCTTCTGTTTGGGCGCCTGCCTCCAGTCTGCTGCCTGCGCCCCCTCGCTGCCTCTCTCCTCCTCTGACTCTCCCCCTCCGGACCTCTCCAAGGTACCTCCGGAGTTCCACGATCTTGGGACTGTCTTCAGCAAAACCAAAGCGCTGTCTCCCCCCCCCCCCCACCGCCCGTATGACTGCGCCATAAACCTCCGCCCGGGAGCGCCCTTGCCATCTGGTCGCTTATACAGCCTGTCGGCTCCGGAGCGGGAGGCCATGGACACCTATATAAAGGAGTCGCTCAGCGCGGGCATCATCCGCCCCTCCTCGTCCCCAGTCGGAGCGGGGTTCTTCTTCGTTGCTAAGAAGGATGGGTCCCTTCAGCCGTGCATCAACTTTCGGGCCTTGAACGACATCACGATTAAAGATAAATACACGATGCCTCTGACGGACTCCGCCTTCGACTCTCTCCAGGGGGCCTCCTGGTTTATGAAGCTGGACCTCCGCAGTGCATACCACCTCGTTTGGATCCGGGAGGGCGATGAGTGGAAGACGGGGTTCCGGATGCCCAGCGGCCATTTTGAGTATCTGGTCATGCTGTTTGGGCCCACCAACGCTCTGGCCGTCTTCCAGCGGATCATAAACAACGTCCTTCGAGACTTCCTGGGGGTGTTCGTCTTCGTCTACCTGGACGACATCCTGATCTTCTCCCGGTCCCGGGAGAAGCATCAGGTTCACGTGAGGCGGGTCCTCCAGCGTCTCCTTGAAAACAGGCTCTATATGAAGGCGGAGAAGTGCGAGTTTTTTACTGATAAGACCTCCTTCCTGGGCTTCATTGTTTCCCACAGTCAAATCATCCCTGATCCTGCCAAGGTCAAGGTGGTAGTCGAGTGCCCCCTCCCCCCTTCGTCCAAGAAACAGGTCCAGCAGTTCCTGGGATTCGCCAACTTCTACTGCCATTTCGTCCCCAACTACAGCTCCATCGCTTCTCCCCTGACCCGCCTCACCTCCCCCAAGGTGCCGTTCCGGTGGACTGAGGATGCTGCGTCGGCCTTCGCGACGCTGAAGACGGAGTTCTCCTCCTCCCGGGTCCTGGCTCAGGTGGATCCCACGCTACAATGCCTCATCGAGGTGGACACCTCCGATACGGGGGTGAGGGCGGTGTTGTCTCAGCGCTCTCCGGTGGACGGGGTGGTGCACCCCTGCGCCTTCTTCTCCCGGTGCCTGTCTGCAGTGGAGAAGAACTATGACATCGGCGACAGAGAACTCCTTGCGGTCAAGCTCGTGCTGCATGAGTGGCACCACTGGCTGGAGGGGGCAGCACAACCTTTTGTGGTCTGGACAGATCATAAAAACCTGGAGTACCTGAGGACGGCCAAGAGCCTGAATGCCCGCCAGGCGTGCTGGTCCCTGTTCTTTGGCCGCTTCAGGTTCACCATCACCTACCGCCCCGGCTCCAAGAATGCCAAGCCGGACGCGCTGTCCAGGCAGTTTGCCCCGGAGGCCCCTAAGGAACAGCAACACACCGTCCTGCCAGCCTCTTGCATCGTGGGCGCCGTCTCGTGGTCCATCAGAGACAAGGTCCGGAGGGCGCAGGAGGCCGAACCTGATCCTGGCGGCGGTCCAGTGGGGAGGTTGTATGTGCCGTCTTCCGTACGAGGTGACGTCATCCATTGGGCTCACACCTCCAAGCTCTCCTGTCACCCTGGGATCTCCCGCCTGGTGGAGCTCCTCCGGAGGTCCTTTTGGTGGCCGGGCCTCCAGAACGATGTCGCCAATTACATCCGTGTCTGCCCCCAGTGCGCTACTGGTAAGATCTCAACCTCTCCCCCAGCGGGGCTCTTCCATCCCCTGCCGGTCCCCGGAAGGCCCTGGTCCCACGTAGCCTTGGATTTCGTCACCGGTCTCCCGACGTCCAACTCCTTCAACACCATCCTGACCATTGTGGACCGGTTCTCGAAGGCAGCCCACTTCGTGCCGCTCCGCAGCCTCCCTACAGCGCAGGAGACGGCAGATTTGTTGGTCCAGCACGTCATCAGGTTACATGGGATCCCGGTGGACGTCGTCTCTGACCGGGGGCCCCAGTTCGTGTCTAGGGTCTGGAGGTGCTTTTGCAATGCCTTGGGGGCTAGGTAATCAATTGATTACCGTGGTCAAGGTAATCAATGCGGTGGCTGTGCATTTGGCTCTCCCCCCCTCCCTCTGTGTCTGTCCAACATTCCACGTCTCCCAGATTAAGCACCTGGTGACTAATCCACTTTGTCCTCCTCCTAGGGCTCCACCCCCTTCCGTGATGATCGACGGGGACCTGGCGTGGAGGGTCACTTCCATCCTGGACTCCCACCGCCGGGGTCACGGTCTGCAATATCTGGTGGACTGGGAGGGGTATAGCCCTGAGTGGAGATCCTGGGTGCACCCGTCGTTTGTGCTGGATAAACGCCTCATCATGGAGTTCCACCGGGTGTACCCAGGTAAGCCAGCGCCGGGAGGCGCTGCTCTTGGGGGGGGGGGGAAGTACTGTCACAACTCGCTCTCGCCTGTCTCCCGCTTCAGCTGCGCGCACACCTGTGCCTCATCAATCTCGGGCTATAAACTACTCCGGTTTTGCCGTAATGGTTATGGTTTTCAAGACCGCATTCCGGGTTACGGCATTATTAATCAAAATTACGGTTTTTCACTAAAAATTCAGTCAAAAATTTTCAATCGTAAAAAAAACACGAAAGCAATTCCAAACACGAGATCACTAGGAATCGTATCTAAATTTACCTGAAGCATTTGCTAAGCTAATGCTATCGCTATAGCTAACGCCATAGCTAGTCGTAGCACCTAACACCGATACAAAGAAGCGACTCCGTCCCCGGTGATTGGGGCTCGCCGGAGGAACCAACCGAGGGAACAGTTGGACGGGAGCCGGATCGGAGTTCAAGTACAGCGGTGGTAGGAGACGGGGACCAGTGCAGGAGCAGCCGGGGCCCCAGCTGGATAAGAGCAGGAATCGGAGCCCAGCTACAGCGGCGGGGCTTGGCAGAGGAACTACTGAGGAAGACGGCGGTAGGTGGCGGGGCTCAGCGGAGGATCTACTGGGACCCCAGCTGGACAGGAGCAGGATCGGAGCTCAACTACAGCGGCGGTGGGTGGTGGGAGTCGGTGGAGGAGCTGCCTGTACCCCGGCTGGACAGGAGCTCAATTGCAGCGGCAGTAAGCAGCGGGACTAGCAGCGGAGGGGGCTAGCTGAGGCCCAGCTGGATTCGAGGTCGGTCGGATCGGATATCAGCGTCACCAGCAGAGATTGTTTTACTATCAACAGGTCAGTAAATATGCCATCCAAAGAACGAGGAAATGGAAGAGATCAAAAAATCTCTGAACTAAGTTCAGAGATTTTATCTTCTTGGAACATAAGTCAATATTATACAGTAATAAGTGGCATTCAGCTGTTTGTTTTATGTCATTTAAGCACAGTTCTGGTACTTAAAAATCATAAAAACCCAGGAGCTTCGGGGGGCTTCGCCCCTCTTGCCCCCCCAGTGGGGCTCTGCCCTGGATCCTGCTGGGAGACTGCATCCCCCAGACCCCCTGCTAAATTTTCAGATAATTTCCCCAACCCCAAATCACATCTCTGGGTAAAGAATGATATACTGAGGCAGGCCAGAAAGTTACAGGGAACAGAAGTTTACCTAAATGAACATCTAACAAAAACTAATGCTGAAATAGCACGGCAAGCACGGATGCTGAAAAGACAAAATAAGATACAGGCAACATGGACAAGAAATTGTAGAGTTTGGATCAAACTAAATGGAACACCCGAGGAAGCAAAGAGTATAATAATCAGAGATCTTACTGACTTAAATAAATATAGATGAACACTAATTAAGAAAATTAAGAGACTATGATAATCCATATCCACACACATGGCAAGTCTTTTCATGAGGAATACTCCAAAGCATTTCCAGGAATTATTATTGCGGACTGTGAGCGCTTATTCAGCCATGTGAACAAGAACAAAACTGAGTTCAGGTCCAGTCTGTCACCTAAAGTTCTGGGCAACCTCATGACCAGGAAAATGATGATGACAGCTTCGGGTAACAAGTGCCACAGTGTGTTCCATTCAAAAGACCCAACTGAAGAAAGCTAAGAGGTGCACCATGGAAAACAACAATGCTTGAGAGTTACCATAGAGTTTTTCCTTGATCTTTTCCATCAGCATATCTGCATTGACAATTTAAGGAAAATAGAAACATGATTGTTGAAGAAATATGAGGTTGTTAGCCACATTTTAACTTGATTTAATGCTAATATTTGTTTGCCGTCGGGGGGCTTCGCCCCCCTGAACCCCCCACCAGGACTTTGTCCTGGACCTACATGGGCCTGCGGCCCCTGGACCCAAGCTAGGTACTAGGCTTTTCAGGTTTCAAAAGTTGGCAGGTATGTATATAGCCCGCTCCGCCTGGAGCCTCGGCCTGGAGCCGTCTGCTCATCAACGCTCTCAACTCCAGCGCACGCCCGCTCCCTTACGGCCTGCGCTTCTTGAATGATCCCTCGTCAAGCACGTAAGCTATTCCTCCACTTACCTGCTCTCCAGTTTCTCCCCTGTGCACAGGTGGATCCTCTGGCGGCGGATTGTCCTCCCTCATCCTCGTCATTTCTCTCCTCACCTCGCCGAGCGCGTACCAGGACGCTGTCTTCCAGGCAGGAGACCTGAGGCTTAAGCCGACGCCAGCCACCGAGTTATCTACAAGTAAGCACCAGACTGAGCATTAATTCTGCTGGGTGTACACCCACCGCTAATCCCTGTGTTTACTCTGCCCGTAGGGTTGCCTGGCTGTACGGCACTCCGTTTCGCCCTCGACGCATCCCGTCCTCCTGCAATACATCTTATCCCGCACACACGCACTCATACACCTGTTGTTGCATAATAAAATCACTGAATCACTCTTGAGCCTGTGTGCGTGTTCCCTGGGCCCGACATTATGTCACCCTGGCTTAATCCCTTATCTTGGTTTCATGCAATACTTCTCAGGTATCCACAACATTCAAAATCTAAACACAAACAAATTGAAATTTCACAACAGAAGTAAGACTTTGAACTTGAACATTTAGAATCCCACAAATTTTTGGGCTTACTAAAGAAGACAAAAATGTAATAATAACTAGAGGGCACTCAGAGAGGACATACTGTACCTCCGCCAAGGCTGTTTGTCCACCGATTAAAATGTGTCAAATGACAAGTATATTGGCAATAAATATTGGCAAAAGTCTATTTTAAATGAAAGCACCAAGGTGCTGTGCCTCGGTGCCTGTGGCATGGTAGCATGGGCGGCTGTAAAAAAGTGGCACTCCAACCTCTACTGGCCCGGGATAGTTATTACAATACTTTTTTTTTTGCTGCGGCATTGACAGAAATGGTGAGTTAAATTTGTGTTTATTTCAAAAACAAAGTGTTATTTCAAAATTCTGGCAAATTAAGCTGAGAAAATATGGTGATGCAAGCCTTTAGTTCCACTTAATTTTGACCGGGCAAGCTGAAACAGAGGTAGAGGGACAGACGGACAGATACACACAGCCACAAACAGACACACTAACCGATTACTGTATGTCTCCGTTTCACCAAGGCATAAAAAGCCCTGAAAACATTAATCCAGAATATAAAGATAAAAGATATCCCCCCAAATCATAAAGATATCCCCCCAAATCAAATGATTTCAAGGGGCAATCAAAGGGCCAACTGAGATAAAAATTTCATTACAATCAATCCGGTAGTTTTTGCATAATCCTGCTAAAGCAATGAGCACATGAGTCCTTTGACGAGGAAATAACTAATAAAGTTGCGCAATCATTGTTTTTCACAGAGGTATCAGATTTTTACAATATTCCCTTCTCTTCATGAGTAGTGTATAACTATACAACATTTCCCTAAAAATGTGAAACATGTAAGCTTTTGGGATATGGCAAAGTGACCAAAATCATAATGTGATGATGAAGGTTTAACGACTGTACCGCATTATGCCCAAACACACCCACACAAGCAATATCACAGTTCCTAATATCTATGAGCAACTGATCGTACTGAACTCATTAGTTTATACTGACACCAAAATTGAGTGAAAAACTGATCTCACAAGTTTTATGTTTCACGATCTAAAAACATCCACTGACACTGGATACTCTTTGTGTCTCAATTGCAACTTTGTTAGATTAAAATTTTTAATAACTAACAATTTTTAGAAGATAAACTGAGCATTAAACCTCTCAAAAGGAGTCCCTGGATGCTTAGCCGAACACAAAAGAAGCATGCAGGATAAAGCACTTGACAGTGAATGTGGTCGTTCTTGTGGGGCTGGAAGACCATAAGACATCTGGTGGGCTTTTCCTAGCTCGTCGATGGAGGTTTACAGCAGTCAGTGACAAAGGCAACCCTGGACCTGACTCACCAGATGTACTGACTGCTTTCTGTGACTGCCGAAAGAAACTGTTAATCCCTTCTGCCTATTGTATTCAATAGTATTCACTTGCAGGCACTTAAAATCTTTTCACATTTCCTGTAAGATGAGAAGCCTAAAAATACTGTGGAGGGGGTGGGGCTTATTGTCTTGTGGTCTTAACAACATACCACTCCTATCTATCTTTTTGCCCTATAATGTATATCATTGAATTACATTCATGTAAATGTCATATAAAGAGACATGTTTTTGTCATGGTTTCATTATGGAGATACAGTTAAAAGATTTGCAACTGTGTACTATTCTGAGTGCTTCTTTATAAGGACATGGAAAACAGTGTATTATGGTTGTTATAGCAACGGCAGAAATGGCTCCTCTGCTGAACAATAGTCATACAGGCTGTTGGGGAGGCCCATCAGCCCCCTCCACATCCACATCTGCTGCCCTCACATTCAGTCTTATGGGATGTTCTGCTGATTATTTTCTGTCCTGCTTCCCCCATTCAAAACCGACAGGCTGAGAGAAAGAGAATGAAATTAGGAATCCTGCCAACATCTGCAGGAACTGTGATAGGAAGTAAAACCTAAACTTGTGAGGCTGTGATGGATTTATTCAAATCAGTGTCAAAAAAAGTGGAACAAACAATATGAAGTTTTTGGGGTTTCCACTGGCAGACCACTTCGGCATAATTAAGCAATATTACATGAGAGGGAGTATGATATCAGAGATTATATAACTGCAGTGAATCGTTGAAGGGTGAAGACATCACCACAGTTATATATTCATGATACCATTCAACCTCATGTGCTGCATGCCTTTATACAACAGTTCTACAAACAGTTTAAGTGACAGCAATACGGGACCAAATATTATGATTTTTGTTTAACCAGTTATTTTGCTCCACTGAGTAACATAGTCCCTTCTGAATGAACTGTTGCAAAGCACCTCACTGAGCATAATATAGAAAACAATAGACCTATTGTCATTTCGCACACATGTAACCAAATTAAATATTGTCCAGTGCATAAATCACTATTTATAATACATTCCTATCCACCGATAAGTATGGGTTTGTGGGTCACCATGACTTTGCTCCAGTGGCTAGTTAGCATACTAGCGATTTCTGTCACGAACCGAGCTGGTGCTTTCCTGTAGGCTCGGTTCTGACTGTTCTCTGTGGCTCAGGTATCGGGTTTATTATGTATTGTGTTATCTTTTGAGTTCTTGTTGTTTTTATGTCTTTGTTCTTTTTCTTTTCCGTGCCTGTAGCCTCCGCACTGGCCAGCGGCTGTTAGGCAGCCTCTTTGACCTACATTCGTGTGGGTGCTGTCTTAACACTCACCGGTCCGACCACGCCCCCTCTCTCTTGACAGCCAGCTGATTCTCCCTTGGTAATTGTCTTTCCCGCGCCTCGCCCAGGTGTGTCCAATTTGTGGTGCCAGCAGTGCTTGTACTTAGGCGGCCTTTGCCAGTCAAGCACTGCTGGACCATTGTGCTTAATCATATGGACTTTAATCATCATATGAAGGTACTGTCTTATGAGGAAGCCGGAACTACTCTGTCGCCATTCCCCTCAGGGTAGTTACCGGTTGTGTGTGTGCTCGCTGGATTCTTGGACTTCTTGGACTGTTCCTGTACTGTGAGTACCGAACTGTTAGCGTTTCTCCTTGCAGCAGTGCTGCTACGTTTTGGTACGTAGCCCAGTTACTGTCTCCCGTACCAGTCGAGCCTCCTAGAGGACATCAAGTTTACACGAGCTTAAATGTTATTTGTATTGTTTGTTTTGTGGCCACTGTGTGCTGTGGTCTGCCCGTTACACGTTACCGTGTGATGCCCTTTAGCGCACCCTGTTACCTTTTTGTCTGTCGTTATTTTTGGGAACTGCTGTCTTTTGTGTTAATAAATGTGTTTGTGGTGTAACCAGCGTTTAAATCCATTCTTCCTTCCCCTCCTCTGTGTGCTGCATAAAAGCGCACGGAGAGGCTCATGACAGAATGGTCCAGCCAGCGAGGATTTAGTGGTTACACCCACACATCTGTTTTTCTTTTTGAACTGTTTTTTCTTTTTCTTCACCTACCTGTGTTGGAGTTATGGAGGCAGCAAGTCAGAATTATCCATTGAGTCTGGGGTGGGAATGCTGCCGAACGTTGATGGACATTGACGGACTAATCTCATCGGCAAGCGAATATTCCACCCCGGAGGATATACTCTGGTACGTAGGTCTGGCAGAGGCAGAGATCCGGTGGTTCCCTCAGCTCTCTCAGCATGCAGATGGAGTGGAGAGGATCACCCGGTTGGCAGTGCTGCGGCGTGGGTGTGGCGAAGGGGTGAGGAAATCCCCCAAGAAGACCAGGCTCACACTGAAGGGGGAGCGCTCTTGGGGCTCCGTTTGTCCTGCTTCATGCCAGAGGGTTACGCCCGCTCCCGCTCCGACTAATCCAACTCCAGCACCCTGCAGACAGCGTCATCCTGTGTTGGGGCGTTGGGAGAAGCCCTCCTTGTCCTCGGCAGCCATCTTCCCTCCAGCTGCTGTGAAGCCTGTCAGGGCCATCCCAGGCATGCCCATCTCCGCTGCTATGGAGACAGCTCCTCCTCAATCCTTTGTAGGGGCCAGGCTCACTGTGGACACGGACAGGGAGGACCATCAGCCTGCTGCAGCTGTTAACATCAAAGACCGGTATGACAGGCAAGTGTTTTTTCATTCTGTACCATTTAATAACATTGAACCTTGCCTGTCTCCCGAGGGAGAGGCCCAGTTTCAGCAGTCTGCTGGATCCTCTCCCCCAGCCCACCGCGGGTGCTGCAGAGCTCCAGCCAGAGCCCACCGCGGGTGCTGCGAGCTCCAGCCAGAGCCCACCGTGGGTGCTGCAGAGCTCCAGCCGGGAGCCACCGAGGGTGCAGCGTTGGCCAAGTCGGGGTCCACCGAGGGTGCAGCGTTGGCCCAGTCGGGGTCCACCGCGGGTGCAGCATTGGCCCGGTTGGGGTCCACCACGGATGCAGCTGTGTCCCAAGCTGGAACCACCGAGGGTGCTGCGGGTCAGCCTGAGGATGCCGTGGCCCCCTTCTCCTCCCTGCCCGACGCCATGGGGGTTCCCTCCCTATGGTCCGGTCACCCACCTGTGAGCCTTCCGGTGGGCAGGCCACCTCCTGCTTCACCCCTTCGGTCCTGGTGGCTTAAAGGTCTGATGACACATTTTTGGCTTGATCTAATTTTTCACACATAATATAATATGACAAAATAGGTTGGTCTGTGCAGTTCTAAGTCAAACAGGCTTTTTTTTCACGCGAATATCCAACGTTTTCATGAGCGTCACGTCACCAATTGTGTCAGTGGTTGGAAAACCCCCCGGCCATGTTGTAACGTCATTGACAGAACACAGCACTTGGCTGCCCATTGTACACACAGAATGGAAGTGGTAGAAAACATCAATGATGGTTCCAGCACATGTAGTCTGGAATTGGTTTGTGTTATCTAATCTTCAGAAGATTATAGTTCCGAAGAATGGGATGATGATGAAGAATCTGGGGACATCAGCCCATATAGGTTTGAGCCATGCCAAGCGGGCATCGTACCTAGCGAGTCAGACTCAGAGAGTGACAGTGGAGAGGCACACATGGCTGGCACAGCAGCAGCGGCAAACACACGGCAGGGGAACACCGAGTGTTATGCTTTTGTTACAGATATTGCAACAAATTATTTGTTCATAAATATAATTTATTTAAACCCGATTTTTCAATAAAATCATAGCAGTGCATTCTCTGTGGATCAGGCACCGGGTTTATTATGTATTATCTTTATCTATCCAGGACTTTGTGGACTGGTGCCATCGGAACTGCCTCCAGATCAACGCGAGGAAAACTAAGAAGCTGGTGGTGGACTGCCGCAGGCAAGGACAACCCCTCACAGCACCAGTAAATATACAGGGAACAGACATCAAGATAGTGACATCCTACAAGTACCTGGGTGTTCATCTGAACAATAAACTAGACTGGTCACACAATACCGACGCACTCTACAAGAAGGGACAGCGCAGGCTGTTCCTACTGAGGAGACTCAGGTCTTTTGGTGTACAAGGGGCGCTGCTGAAGTCATTCTATGACACGGTGGTGGCATCAGCCATCACTTTTAGAGTGGTCTGCTGGGGCAGTGGCATTACAGCAGCCGATAGGAAGAGACTGAACAAACTGATCAAGAAAGCTAGCTCTGTCCTGGGGCAGCGCCTTGACCCAGTGGAGGAGATGGGAGAGAGAAGGATGGTGGCTAAACCGTCATCTCTGCAGGAGTCCGAGTTCCACCCTATGCAGGACATACTGAATGCACTGAGGAGCTCATTTAGCAGCAGACTACATCATCCTAGGTGCACAACCAAGAGGTTTCGCAGGTCCTTACTACCTACGGCTGTCAGACTGTACAACCTAAGCAGGGCTGCTCGCAGAGATAGCAAAAAGACGTGACAACCTAATAGTATTGAATGCAAAAGACGCAATAGACTTACACAATGGTCCCCTCCGGTATACAACTAGGAAAATACCGGTCACTATGGAGGGTGAGAATATGTATGGGTACATAATCATACCATGTAGGATAACGAAGTAGACGGTTATGCTGTTTCATTCCATCTAGCTAGAATGCTCCGCACTGTGTGTGTTTATATATTTATTCCATCTAGCTACAATGCTCCACGCTGTGTGCACTTATATATTTACATATTTATTCCATCTAACTACAATGCTCCGCACTGTGTGTTTATATATTTACATATTTATTCCATCTAGCTACAATGCTCCGCACTGTGTGTGTTTATATATTTACATATTTATTCCATCTAGCTACAATGCTCCGCACTGTGTGTTTATATATCTACATATTTATTCCATCTAGCTACAATGCGCCACACTGTGTGCGTTTATATATTTACATATTTATTCCATCTAGCTACAATACTCCGCACTGTGTGTTTATATACTCATCTATTTATTCCATCTAGCTACAATGCTCCGCACTGTGTGTTTATATATTTATATATTTATTCCATCTAGCTACAATGCTCCACACTGTGTGTCTATATATATATATTTATATTTATATGTACATATGTATACTCGCTGCTCTTGTTTTTCTCTTGCCTTCTGATTGTTGCTCTGAGTGTTGCTATCCCTGTGCTGTTGCAATCCTGGAATTTCCCCATTGTGGGACTAATAAAGGCTTATCTTATCTTATCTTATCTTATGTATTATGTATTATCTGGTGAATCCTGCGCGTAAATCCATTCATCATGACCCTCCGTGCGCTCTTACACAGGTCATGGAGAGAGAGGATGAAAGAACGAGGATTTACGTGCAGGGTTCACCACAGCACATTTAATACAGAAAGACAGACAATTCCCAAAAAGGTGAAGACGTACAAAAAACACACACTTACTGATGGCGTTTGAGGGGCCGCATCGCCCAGACAACAAATGAGAGGAGGCGTGTTAGCCACAGGTGCGCTCCAGAGCCGACATCGCTTCAAGGATTCATGAGAACCACGGCGAACATGGAGTGACTAACACATCGTGAGAGTGCTGAAAATAATGGCAGACTAACAACTCATATGACAATACTATGGACCAGCAGTGCGTGACTGGCAAACGGCCGCTAAGTACACACATTGCTGATAATGGTGTGATGAGAAGCACCTGGGCGAAGACCAGGAAAGATGATCAGCGGGAGTTTGAATCAGCTGGTGATGATGATAGAGGGCACGTGTCCGGACCGGCGAGCGTCAGCATGCGATCACAGAAAGTAGGTCAAAGCTGCGCATAAATCCATTAATCCTTCCCCTCCTTGTGTGCTCCTCCCACGTAAAAGCGCACGAGGAGCACACGAGGAGCGCTCAAGGAGGCTTATGACAGTTGGAGCTGAAGCGTGTGATGTGGTCTTTCACGGCCTGCTGTTTATCTAAGCCTGCGACACAACACGAAGGCATAGTCGTAAAATTAAAACAAGAAACCAGAGAAACTGTGAGCTACAAAGCTGCTGTCATTCTAGTCAACAATACCGGCATCCGTTTTGTCGCTTATGTGATGGTGGTGCCGCCCTTCATTCGGTGGGTGGCACCACAGTCCAGTCAGCGGCTGCGTTTTTTTGATGATAACTAGTTTATGTAGGCGCGGTTGTAAATATTATATTGATCATCGACAATGACTTTTGGGTTTACACAACATGCTAAAAAATGTCAAAATTGTGTCATCAGACCTTTAACAATGCTGCCCGGCCGCCGGAGGGACTGAGTCTCTGGGCCAGACGGCCCGTGTTTTCCGGCAGGCCACCGGACTGTGTTCACCGGATTGCCTGCTGGGCCTGGGACTCTGGGCAGCCTCCCAAGCCTCCACACCTTTGGACTTGGGGGGGGGGGGGGTTAATTGTGGGCCCTGGGCAGGGTGTATTGTGTTCCCTCCTTAACTTTCCCCCTACCTCCCACCCGGGTTCGTGTTGTGATTCCTGCTGGGGGCGGGGGGGGGGCAGGAGTTTCCTTGTGATGTGTTGGAATCCACCCCTAGAAGGGCGGCTCTGTCACGAACCGAGCCGGTGTTTTCCTGTAGGCTCGGTTCTGACCGTTCTCTGTGGCTCAGATATCGGGTTTATTATGTATTGTGTTATCTTTTGAGTTCTTGTTGTTTTTATGTCTGTTCTTTTTCTTTTCCATGCCTGAAGCCACTGCTCTGGCCAGCAGCTGTTAGGCAGCCTCTTTGACCTACTTTTCGTGTGGCTGTTGTCTGACACTCGCTGGTCCAACCACACCCCCTCTCTCTTGACAGCCCGCTGATTCTCCTTCGGTAATTGTCTTTCCCGTGCCTCGCCCAGGTGTGCCCAATTTGTGGTGCCAACAGTGCTTGTACTTAGGCGGCCTTTGCCAGTCAAGCACTGCTGGACCATTGTGCTTAATCATATGGACGTTAATCATCATATGAAGGTACTGTCTTACGAGGAAGCTGGAACTACTCTGTCGCCATTCCCCTTAGGGTAGTTACTGATTGTGTGTGTGCTCGCTGGATTCTTGGACTTCTCGGACTGTTCCTGTTCTGTGAGTACCGAACTGTTAGCGTTTCTCCTTGCAGCAGTGCTGCTACGCTTTGGCACATAGCCCAGTTACTGTCTCCCGTACCAGTCGAGCCTCCTAGAGGACTTCAAGTTTAAACGAGCTTAAAAGTTATTTGTATTGTTTGTTTCATGGCCACTGTGCGCTGTGGTCTGCCCGTTACACGTTACCGTGTGATGCCCTTTAGCGCACCCTGTTACCTTTTTGTCTGTCGTTATTTTTGGGAACTGCTGTCTTTTGTGTTAATAAATGTGTTTGTGGTGTAACCAGCGTTTAAATCCATTCTTCCTTCCCCTCCTCTGCATGCTGCATAAAAGCGCACGGAGAGGCTCATGACAGATTTGGTTTTGGCATACTTCGCTTGCCTTTTTTTTTTTGCCATTTACAAATGAAATAAAGAGTCTATCACCACAAAGTTATTATGGTTAGCTAATTAAAGGAGTCGGTGACTGAAAAATGGTGTTTGTAGGTTTTAACTGTTTCAAATGTGTTACCTGGTCACATAATTGGCCCAAAATTTTCCAAACAGTCAACGATCTGAAAAAAGCACTCTGCCTTTATCTCGTTTTTCTCGCAGAGAAACTCCCCCCAAACATTTTTTGGCTCTTCCGGGTAAGTTTCCTACATCAAGTCTTGAAAAAGCCCATCCACTGCCATCCTAAAGACCCACCCACTGCTCGATTATTAGCTACTAGCTGTCCATCATGTAGATCGGAATGGTGGCTGAAGGTAGCCTATTAGCCCCTGAGCTATTAGCCCATGAGCTAACACTGGTACCAGGACACTGGCTGTAAGCATGGCTTATATTGTTATTTTCTTCAGATCTTAATCACCCTAATAGCCATCTCTGTTACCACCTGGTTCACTCTGGCCCATCTCCAAGTGTTTTCAACGTAATTCCATGGCAGATCGCCCACCCCAGCGCACCGGTCACTTTTATGGCCCAGGACCAGGGCTGCTGGCTGCTGTTATGCCAATGTGCGTTGGCATAACAACGGTACGTGCAATCCGCCGCGGAATCAGAACGAAACCATTGAGAGATGGGTTGCAGTGATGCGAGGCACACCATCGAACCAGATGATAACAGGGATGGCTATTAGGGTGACTAAAATCTGAAGAAAATGACAATATAAGCCGTGCTTACAGCCAGCGTCCTGGTATATGTGTTAGCTTGTGGGCTAATAGGCTACCTTTAGCTGGCCGTGCGAGCCACAAGCCGGTACAGACAATCAGCCACAGAATCACGACGAAGCCTCCAGCTTCCTGCAATCAAAATGTCCCAGGACCAGATGCTGCTGGCTCTCACGTCCAGCAACCCCACTGTCCTCTGTGGATCCACTCTACTCTCACGGGCAGTGTAGTCACTCCAGCTTTCAGCTGGCTGTGAGAGCAAAGTGGAGTCACACAGAACCACACTGCCCTTTCAGATCCCTTGGCTCATTAGCTTGCCTCGAGTTGCAGTGATCGTCCAGCACGTGGTTTTAGTGATTTGTTGCGAAATCACGGCAAAATTATTGGGGGATAGACCAGACTGACGCGAGATACACTATCGACTGTGGATCAGTAAACCAGAGCGCATAATTATTTTGGTAAGATGAACGCCGGAGGGAACAACACACCCATCTGAGACAGGAGGAGACCCTTCACCACCATAGGGTACGACAGACAAGGGGTGCACAGACAGACAGGAAACGTTTGACAGTACGCCATGCACGTGCTGAGTCAGTTGAAGCCCGAAATGCCCGCAAAGCGAGCAATGCTGCACACCATGCAAGGCACAGACAAGCTTGAGACCGAGGAGGTGCGGAATAGTTGGCTGGCTGCCAACGCTGCACACCAGGCAAGGCACAGAGAAGCTGAGACCAAATAGGACACACTAAACCACACCCATTACAACCAGTAAATCTGGAAATCCCACTCAGAAAGGCAGAAGGCACTCTATAAATTCAAGAAATCTCTGTCAGTGTGTCAGTCTGTCACCCGATTAAGAATAGGACACACTACTTTAAACCACACCCATTCGAAGCAGTACCCATGAAGAATGGCAGTCTACACAACAAATGTGTAAAATGTTAAGCAAAACGCTGTTTTTCTCCGGGTGCTCCGGTTTCTGCTTTTCAACGGGCATGCACGGGTCTTCCTGAACAGGATTGAAAGCCATTTTTTGTTCAGATCTATTTTCATGATCCTGTCCATGAACTAGAATTACAACGCACCTATCCCTCAAACCAGTGGTCTGAACGAAGAAGAAGAACAAGAAGACCAACTAGATGGAGAGCAATACAGTGAGGAGAACTGCTGCACATCAGAAAAGATGACGTGAAGATGAAACGCCTCAGGTTTGAGCAGTACGCCGCAGGCATGACTGTGAACAACACATCCATCTCAGACAGGAGGAGACACTTCAGCAACAGGCATGCAGAAATACTTGATTATACTTGGTTTCTTCGGGCATGGACGGGTATGCACGGGTATGTACTAGTAGTATTGAAATAAAAAGAACTCACCAAAAAAGTATAATTGAAACTAATCTTAAGCCCCTCAAAAACTTAGCTACGGCTCTGCATCAAACATGCTTCTGCCTCCTGCTACCCTGGTGTGTCACACACACACACACACACACACACACACACACACACACACACACACACACACACACACACACACACACACACACACACACACAGTGGTGTGAAAAAGTGTTTGCCCCCTTCCTGATTTCTCATTTTTTATATGTTTGTCACACTTAAATGTTTCAGATCATCAAACAAATTTAAATATTAGACAAAGATAACACAAGTAAACACAAAATGCAGTTTTTAAATGATGGTGTTTATTATAAAGGGTAAAAAAAAATCCAAACCCACACGGCCCTGTGTGGAAAAGTGATTGCCCCCCATTTCCTGTTAAAACATAAACGGGTGCATAAATAAAAAGTTTTAAAAAAAAACCCAACATAAACGGGTGAAGTCATTCTGTGAAGCCATTCTTTTGTTGATTTGGATGTGTGCTTGGTCATTGCTGTGCTGAAAGATGAAGTTCTCGTCATCTTCAGCTTTCTAGCAGAAGCTTGAAGGTTTTGTGCCAACACTGACTGGTATTTGGAAATGTCCTTAATTCCCTCCACCTTGACTAAGGCCCCAGTTCCAGCTGAAGAAGAACAGCCCCAAGGCATGATGGTACCCACCACCATGCTTCACTGTAGGTATGGTGTTTTTTGGTGATAAGCAGTGTTGTGTTTGCGCCAAATACACCTTTTGGAATTCTGGCCAAAAAGTTCAACCTTGGTTTCATTGGACCATAACACATTTTCCCACATGCATTTGGGAGATTTCAAATGTGTTTTTGCAAAATGTAGCTGGGCTTGGATGCTTTTCTTTGAAAGATAAGGCTTCCGTCTTGCCACCCTAGATGGGAGATTGTTGTCACATGTACTAAACAGCCAGTACTTACCAGAAATTCCTGCAGCTCCTTCAATGTTGCTGTCGGCCTCTTGGCAGCCTCCCTTACCAATTTTCTTCTAGTCTTTTCATCAATTATGGAGGGATGTTCAGTTCTTGGTAATGTCAGTGTTGTCCCTTTATTTTCTCCACTTGATGATGACTATCCTCACTGTGTTCCATGGTATATTTAATGCCTTGGAAATTCTTTTGTACCCTTCTCCTGACTGATACCTTTGAACAGTGAGATCCCTCTGATGTTTTGGAAGCTCTCTGCGGGCCATGACTTGTGCTGTAAGATGTGACGAGAAAAATGTCAGGAAAAGCGTACTAGAACAGCTGAACTTTATTTGGGGTTAATCAGAGGCACTTTAAATGGTGGCAGGTGTGTGCTGACTCCCATTTAACATGAGTTTGAATGTGATTGGTTAATTCTGAACACAGCCTCATCCCCAGTTGTAACAGGGTGTGCATATTTATGCAAACAGGTTATTGTAAGTTTTTTATTTTTTATTTTTCCCCCTTAAAAGATTTCAGTTTGTTTTTCAATTGGGTTATACAGGTTATAGATCACATTAATGGTGGAAAAAGTTTTGAAATGATTTATCTTGGTCTCATTTTTTTACTTTGCGAAAACCCGGTATTTGAACAAGGGTGTGTAGACTTTTTATATCCACTGTACACTAGTGCATGCCCAGAGAAAGCAAGTATTCTTGTCTGAAAACAAATAGCCCAATTAGGCTTTACAGGCTCAAATGTAGGCTGTGTTTGTAGCCAATATGTAGCCACTCACACGTTAGACTTTGACAAATATAAAAGGGACTGAACAGCACTAAGATTTATTTGATTGTGTGAATATTAATTACAGAATTATTGAAAATGAATGGGGTGGACGAGATTCGCCCTGAGTACCTCAAGGCCCTGGATGTTGTTGGGCTGTTATGGTTGACACGCCTCTGCAACATTGCGTGGAGGTCGGGGGCAGTGCCTTTGGCATGGCAAACCGGGGTGGTGGTTCCTCTCTTCAAAAAAGGGGACCGGAGGGTGTGCTCCAACTTTAGAGGGATCACACTCCTCAGCCTCCCTGGGAAGGTCTATGCCAAGGTACTGGAGAGGAGAGTCCGGCCGTTGGTCGAACCTCGGATTCAGGAGGAGCAATGTGGTTTTCGTCCTGGCCGTGGCACATCGGACCAGCTCTTTACCCTCTCGAGAATTCTCGAGGGTTCGTGGGAGTTTGCCCAACCAGTTTACATGTGTTTTGTGGACTTGGAGAAAGCATTTGACCGCGTCCCTCGTGGTTTTTTGTGGGGGTTGCTTCGGGAGTATGGGGTATCGGGCTTGTTGTTACGAGCTATTCGGTCTCTGTACGGCCGTTGTGAGAGTTTGGTTCGTATTGCCAACACTCGGTCGGACTCATTCCCAGTGAGAGTTGGACTCCGCCAGGGCTGCCCTTTGTCACCAATCCTGTTCATAATTTTTATGGACAGGATTTCTAGGTGTAGCCAGGGAATGGAGGGTGTCATGCTTGGTGACCACAGGATCTCATCTCTGTTGTTTGCAGATGATGTTGTCCTGTTGGCTTCATCCAGCAATGACCTACAGCTCTTGCTGGGACGGTTTGCCACTGAGTGTGAAGTGGCTGGGATGAGAATCAGCACCTCCAAGTCCGAGTCCACGGCCCTCAGCTGGAAAAAGGTGGATTGTCCTCTCTGGGTTGGGGACAGGCTCCTGCCCCAAGTGGAGGAGTTTAAGTATCTTGGGGTCTTATTCATGAGTGAGGGGAAAATGGAGTGACAGATTGACAGACGGATCGGAGCAGCATCTGCAGTGATGCGGACATTGTACCTGTCTGTTGTGGTGAAGAGGGAGCTGAGTTCTAAGGCAAAGCTGTCGATTTACCAGTCAATCTACGTTCCTACTCTCACCTATGGTCACGAGCTTTGGGTAATGACCGAAAGAACGAGATCGCGGATACAAGCGGCTGAAATGAGCTTTCTCCGTAGGATTGCTGGACTCACCCTCAGAGATAGGGTGAGGAGCTCAGTCATCCGGGAGAGGCTAAGAGTAGAACCACTGCTCCTCCACATTGAAAGGAGTCAGTTGAGGTGGTATGGGCATCTGATTAGGATGCCTCCTGAACGCCCCCCACTTGAGGTGTTTCGGGAACGTCCCACTGGGAGGAGACCCCAGGGCAGACCCAAGACTCGGTGGAGAGACTGTCTCCCAGCTGGTCTGGGAATGCCTTGGTATCCTCTCTGAAGAGCTGGAGCAAGTGGCTGGGGAGAGGGAAGTCTGGGCTTCTCTGTTTGAACTGCTGCCTCCGCGACCCGGACCTCCGTAAAAGCGGTAGAAGATGGATGGATGGATGGATGGATGGATGGATGGATGAAAATGAATGGGACATATTAGCAACTGTTTCGGAACCCTTGTTTAGTTTTTGCCAGATCACTTATTTGCAGTGTTGGGCAAGTTGCTAAAAAATAATAATTAGTTACAGTTACTAGTTACTTCTTTTCAAAAGTAACTGAGTTACTTTTGAGTTACTGCATGATTAAAGTAACTAATTACTTGGAAAAGTAACTTTCACATTACTTTTAAATGCATACTTAAAGTAGAACTGAACTCACCTTTTTGCCAAAAAAGTAGAATAGCAGATTAATTCCTTATTACCTATTGTATTTTTCAACACATAAAAGAAATTTTTAGGCCGTGTGATGGCCAAGCTATAAGCCGATAAACTTTTGCCTCTGGCTGGCAGTGCCAAACAAACCGGAAGTAGTGCAGACGACGCTGCGTGACGTCACGAGTGTGACCCTTATCAAAACAACAATGGCAGATGATAGCAGTTCCAGCAGTCAAGAACACCAGAGTTTTCAGAGTGAAGAGGCATTCAGGATCGGTGACAAGACAGAGGAGGATGCAGGAGTGTCAAGTGAACAGGAAGAGAGCGAGGGGGGCATCAAACCGTACAGATTAGAACCAGAATTTTCGGGGGATTCCGGCACCGACTCAGACCGCAGCAGTGATGGGGAGGAGAGTCGCTTATTGAATACAGAATGGTGAGTCTTTACTTTGGCATGTTTGGGGTGTCAGGATAAGGAAAATTAACAATAAAAAAGAAAGGGAAAAAAAACCATCAGCATTTTTCCAACTTATTACAGTGATCCCTCACTTATCGCGTTTAATGGGGACCAGAACTGATCGCGAAAAGTGAAAAACCGCGAAGTAGCGTCACAAGCACTTCGCAAACCATCAGCATTTTTCCAACTTATTACAGTGATCCCTCACTTATCGGTGATGGTTAACAAACCATCAGCATTTTTCCAACTTATTACAGTGATCCCTCACTTATCGCGTTTAATGGGGACCAGAACTGATCGCGAAAAGTGAAAAACCGCGAAGTAGCGTCACAAGCACTATTTTGCACAAAAAGGCACAAGAGAACAGCGAAAAGTGCCACTAAGCAACACGAGCGATAAAGAACAATGAATGCGGTCTTCCTTCGCTGGGTATAGGCGCTCGGCAGGGAGCGAAGCTGGGTAAAACGTCTCGGCCAATCAGCTTGCAAGATTCCCGAGCGGTGAAGAGGTGGGTGGAGAGGAGTGGAGCGGTGGTCAGAGAGGTAGATTTTCAGTTGTGCGGGATCTCCGTGTTGATACCTGATGTTCTAATGTAGAAGGCAGGGAGACTACATTAGCACAACCACTCCGGCTGCCCGGGGAGTTTCTGCCAGATAATCCCGCACCGGGCAGCTCCTCGTCTCAGCTTTTGCAGCATAGCACAGACACAGGCACGCTGCCGGGCCCTGCCCACCACAGTTTTCCGTGCGTTTTTTGTGTCTAAAACTTTGAAGAACGCGGAGTTCGTTTTTGTCAGACACGACGCCCACCGCCCTCCACTGCGCCCACCCTATGATGGACCTTTCAGAGTGCTGGAAACAGGGGATAAGCATTTTTTGCTAGACTTGGGGGGGTAGGAGGGAAAAAAATTGGCATAGACAGACTCAAACCTGCTTTCGTTGTGGCGGACGAGCAAGTGCTGTTGGCGAGGGCCCCTCGGCGTGGAAGACCCCACGGGGAGCTCCCCAGAGAGACGATTCCTCAGAGCACCCACACGGACAGACAGAAAGGTTTTCCCCCCAAACAACAGCCCCCCAAAGGCAGGGCAGCGCCGCGGAGGCGGCGAATTCTGGTTACAGCAGATACGGGAGAAGACTGAAGCCCAAGCAGCATGTGGACTGATGTTAATGGTTCTATCACAGCATATGGACTGTTATCCTTTTGTCCTATCTAAGTTGCTGGGGGGGGGGGGGCAACCTGGGGAGAGCCTAATTGTATACCATCTTAGACAGGAACAAAGAGCGGGGGTTCCCTAGTAAGATAACAGGGAGGTGTTAAGGATGAGTGGGTTGATTGCGATTGGACGAGAAGATCATCTTTTGTGTGTGAGAAGATTCTAGAAGAATGTCATGGTATTTAAGAGAAGAGCTGCATAAATCTGCCTCCGTTATTTACACTCTCCACAATATATACATACGTGTCCACAGACAACCAGAATTTCCATAGGTGTCTTTGTTACTTTAATTTCGCCCACAAATCCTGCCTTGAAGTATGACCAAGCGTCCAGGCTTTTAAATGCTTCCAGGCTCTGCTTTGTATATTTTCCTGGTGTTGAAATTAAGTACATATAAATATCAGGAAACCCAGTTTCTGGCCACGTGGATATTAGCGGACCACTGATTCTTTTGAAAGCTATGAGGGTCGCTGTCGAGTCCAACTGCCTTCAGTTTGAGCATAGAACCATTAATATTCCTCTCCATGTCAACGTTTTTACTGCTACACATAGCCATCTTTGATTTGTTTTGCCACTCAATCTGGAAGGAGGGGGGCATGGCTGTAAGAGAAGTGACGTTATTGCATGCCCTCAATATGTAGGCAATCACATGTTAGACTTTGACAAATATGAAAGGGACTGAAGTGAGATTTATTTGATTGTGTGAATATTAATTACAGAATAATAAAAAATGAATGGGACATCCAATATTAGCTACTGTTTAAGAACCGCTTGTTTATTTTTTTGTCAGATCACTTATTTGTGTCATCTTTGATGAGTTATTGAGCATTTTTGTGTCCAGTTTGGTGACAGTGGTCGTTTAACCGTGCATGTGGCCGCATATGATATGCAGTTGATCTGGGCATTCTGCTCCACAATTATTAACTTTCAATAATTAACTTTTAATAATTATGTGAGCACACTGAGAGCAGCGCCACAGGCGATGGCGAGTGGTGGTTCTGCAAAGGGACTCCCGTCTACCGCTGACTGGGGCAGACTGGGCTTTCGTCCCTGCGAAGGACCGTGGTCCGCCTGGTCAGGCTGCTGCTTCTCCCAGTGTGTTCTGTGTTGATATACCGGTATTCTTTGTCAGACCCGGCTTGGCAGGCTGGGTGTGCCTCCCTGCGAAGGACCGTGGTCCGCCAAGTTAGGCTGCTGCTTCTCCCGGCATGCTCTGTGTTGATACACCGGTATTCTTTGTCAGGCCCGGGGCCCCACTGACACTCTGCCCAGTCTGCTTGCGCACCTTCATGTTCTCCACATATGCTGAATTATCCTTTAGATCTACACAATCACAGCAACTTTATAGTATAATTTTTTAAAGCATTAAATCTTCAGTATTGTTCTTTTCTAGTCAAATTTGTCATTTTTCACTTCCTTGTTTTGTCCAGGGAACACTGTGGTGACTGACAGGTCTTGATGCTGGCATATTGTCCAATCAGCATGGCCGTGATGCGGCGTATTATCCAATGAGCACAGAGTCAAGCGCATTGCCCACACTTCTTGAAGCCAGGACACAGAGAGCAGTCAGAGTGATGGCTAAAACTTTTATTGATAAAAATTACATATTTTGACTGAGTGACTCCATATTCAGGGACGCACACCCTCGTAATCTCAGGAAAGCACGTTTAAAATCTGAGGCCAGTCTGACAAATGGTTCCAGAGATATGCGTGGAAGAGACAAACACACACACAGACTTTGTGAATTCATAGATAGATATATAATACACACACACACACACACACACACACACAGTATATATACATGCATACATGCTTACATGCATTTTCTACCGCTTTTCCAGAGGTCCGGGTCGCGGAGGCAGTAGCCCAAGCAGAGAAGCCTAGGACTTCCCTCTCCCTGGCCACCTGCTCCAGCTCTTCAGAGAGGATTCCAAGACATTCCCAGGCCAGCTGGGAGACAGTCTCTCCAGTGTGTCCTGAGTTTGCCCCGGGGGTCTCCTTCCAGTGGGATGACCCTGAAACACCTCAAGTGGGAGGCATCCAGGAGGCATCCTGATCAGATGCCCAAACCACCTCAACTGGCTCCATTTGATGGGGAGGAGCAGCGGTTCTACTCTGAGCTTCTCCCGGATGACTGAACTCCTCACCCTATCTCTAGGGGTGAGTCCACCAATCCTACAGAGAAAGCTAATTTCAGCTGCTTGTATCCACAATCTCATTCTTTCGGTCATTACCCAAAGCTTATGACAATAGGCGAGGGGAGGAAGATAGCTTGACTGGTAGATCGACAGCTTTGCTTTAGAGCTCAGCTCCTTCTACACCACAACAGACTGATACAATGTCCGCATCACTGCAGAGGCTGCTCTGATCCGTCTGTGAGTCTCTTGCTTCGTTCTCAGCTCACTTGTGAATGAGACGCCGAGATACTGAAACTCCTCCACTTGGGGCAAGAGCTTGTCCCCAACCCGAAGAGGACAATCCACCTTTTTCTGGCTGAGCACCATGGACTCTAATTTGGAGGTGCTGATTCTCATCCCAGCCGCTTCACACTCGGTAGCAAACCATCCCAGCAAGAGCTGTAGATCATTGCTTGATGAAGCCAACAGGACGACATCATCTGCAAAGAGCAGAGATGACATCCTGTGGTCACCAAGCCTGACACCCTCCGATCCTTGGCTGCGCCTACATATCCTATCCGTAAAAATTCTGAACAGGATTGGTGACAAAGGGCAGCCCTGGTGGAGTCCAACTCTCATTGGAAAGAAGTTTGACTGGGTTTTGGCAATATGAACCAAACTCTTGCAATGGTCGTATAGGGACCAGATAGCTCGTAACAATGAACCTGATACCCTATACTCTCACAGCACCCTCCACAAGAAACCACGAGGGACACAGTCAAATGCTTTCTCCAAGTCCACAAAACACATGTGGACTGGTTGGGCAAACTCCCACGATCCCTCGAGGATTCTCAAGAGGGCAAAGAGCTGGTCCGATGTGCCATAGCCAGGATGAAAGCCACATTGCTTCTCCTGAATCGGCGGTTCGACCAGGGGTTGGACTCTACTCTCCAGTACCCTGCCATAGACCTTCCCAGGGAGGCTGAGAAGTGTGATCCACCTAAAGTTGGAACACATCCTCTGGTCCCCCTTTTTAAAAAGAGGAACCACCACCCCTTTTGCCATGCCAAAGGTATTGTCCCCGACCTCCATGCAGTGTTGCAGAGGTGTGTCAGCCATGACAGCCCTACAACATCCAGAGCCTTGAGGTACTCAGGGCAAATCTCGTCCACCCCTGGGGCCTGGCCACCAATGAGTTTTTTAACCACTTCAGCGACCTCAGCCCTGTGATGGGCGAGTTGTCCCCCTCGTCCTCAAGCCCTGCTTCCTCTGTGGAAGGCGTGCCAATGGGATTGTGGAGATCCTTGAAGTATTCCTTCCACCGCCCCATGATGTCCCCAGTCGAAGTCAGCAGCGCCCCATCCGCACCATACACAGTATGGACAGGGAGCTGCCTCTTCTTCCTGAGCCACTGGACAGTTTGCCAGAATCTCTTGGAGGCCGACCAAAAGTCTTGTTCCATGGCCTCACCAAACTTCTCCCACACCCAATTTTTGTTTCAGCAACCACCCGAGCTGCACTCACCTTGGCCTGCTGGTACACCTCAGCTGCTTCGGGAGTCCCACAAGCCAACCAAGCTCAATAGGACTCCTTCTTCAGCTTGATGGCCCCCCTCACCAGTGGTGTCCACCACTTGGTTCAGAGGTTATGACTACGAGATGCAACAACAATCTTGCGGCCACAGCTCAAGGCAGCAACTTCAACAATGGATTTGGACAACATGGCCCATTCAGACTCCATGTCTCCAGACTCCCTTGGAATGTAGTCAGAGTACTTCCAGAGGTGGGAGTTGAAGACCTCCCGGACAGAGGCCTCGGCCAGACATTCCTAGCATACCCTTACTACACGTTTAGGTCTACCGGGACTGAGTGGCGTGCAATCCTGCCATCGGATCCAACTCACCACCAGATGAGGATCAGTTGACAGCTCTGCACCTCTCTTTTACTCTCTGCACTATATATACAGTGGTGTGAAAAAGTGTTTGCCCCCTTCCTGATTTCTCATTTTTGTATGTTTGTCACACTTAAATGTTTCAAATCATCAAACAAATTTAAATATTAGACAAAGATAACACAAGTAAACACAAAATGCAGTTTTTAAATGAAGATGTTTATTATTAAGGGTAAAAAAATCCAAACCTACATGGCCCTTTGTGAAAAAGTGATTGCACCCCCCCCTCCCTTAAAACATGTCACGCCGCGCCATTCATCAACGGCGCCACCTGCTCACGCACCTGACAATCATCAGCGGCGAGGGATAAAGGCCGTCTCGCCCGGAGGCTCGGCCTGAAGCCGTCAGACTTCGTCCCTCACCGTTGTGAGCATACTTCCCTTCAGCGTCACCATTTTGGTAAGAAGATCGCTTACCTCTTTTCTTCAGTCTTCTCCCCTGTGCACAGGTGGATTCCCCAGCGGCGGACATCTCCACTCCATCGCCCAATCCTCGCTGCTGTACAGAGCTCTCCAGGTGGCTGTCTTCCGGGCTTCGCCCCCTTGTTGTGCCAGCTGTCCTGACCCACCAAGTAAGTCCTTCTCTCGCCATAAATCCCTCCTGTGTTGGTGTATGCCCGTCACCCTCTCCCTGTGCTCTCTCCATAGGGTTGCTCGGCTGAACGGTCACCTGCCTCTATGCCTGGAGCAGACACCATCACCAACACATTTACATCCCGCAGACACACACTCATTCACTCCCGCTGTTAATAAACTCTTTGAACTACTCTAAGCCTGTGTGTGTGCGTCTCCTGAGCCGTGCGTTATGTCAAAACATAAATTAACTGGTGTATCACATCTTTGGAAAGCTGAGTTCAATTTCTCTAGCCACACCCAGGCCTGATTACTGCCACACCCGTTCTCAATCAAGAAATCACTTAAATAGGACCTGCCTGACAAAGTGAAGTAGACCAAAAGATCCTCAAAAGCTAGACATCATGCTGCAATCCAAAGAAATTCAGGAACAAATGAGAAACAAAGTAACTGAGATCTATCAGTCTGGAAAAGGTTATAAAGCCATTTCTAAAGCTTTGGGACACCAGCGAACCACAGTGAGAGCCATTTTCCACAAATGGCAAAAACATGGAACAGTGGTGAGCCTTCCCAGGAGTGGCCGGCTGACCAAAATTACCCCAAGAGTGCAGCGACGACTCATCCAAGAGGTCACAAAAGACCCCACAACAACATCCAAAGAACTACAGGCCTCACTTGCCTCAGTTAAGGTCAGTGTTCATGACTCCACCAAAAGAAAGAGACTGGGCAAAAATGGCCTGCATGGCAGAGTTCCAAGACAAAAACCACTACTAAGCAAAAAGAAAATAAAGGCTCGTCTCTGTTTTGCCAGAAAACATCTTGATGATCCCCAAGACTTTTGGGAAAATACTCTGTGGACTGACGAGACAAAAGTTGAACTTTTTGGAAGGTGTGTGTCCCATTACATCTGGCGTAAAAGTAACACAGCATTGCAGAAACAGAACATCATACCAGCAGTAAAATATGGTAGTGGTAGTGTGATGGTCTGGGGCTGTTTTGCTGCTTCAGTGCCTGGAAGACTTGCTGTGGTAAATGGAACCATGAATTCTGCTGTCTACCAAAAAATCCTGAAGGAATGTCCGTCCATCTGTTCGTGACCTCAAGCTGAAGCACACTTGGGTTCTGCAGCAGGGCAGTGATCCAAAACACACCAGCAAGTCCACCTCTGAATGGCTTAAGAAAAACAAAATGAAGACTTTGGAGGGGCCTAGTCAAAGTCCTGACCTGAATCCGATTGAGATGCTGTGGCATGACCTTAAAAAGGCGGTTCATGCTCGAAAACACTCCAATGTGGCTGAATTACAACAATTCTGCAAAGACGAGTGGGCCAAAATTACTCCACAGTGCTGTAAAAGATTCATTGCAAGTTACCGCCAACGCTTGATTGCAGTAGTTGCTGCACACAGGGCCATGTAGGTTTGGATTTTTTTTCCCCTTAATAATAAACACCTTCATTTAAAAACTGCATTTTTTGTTTAGTTGTGTTATCTTTGTCTCATATTTATATTTGTTTGATGATCTGAAACATTTTAGTGTGACAAACATACAAAAAAATGAGAAATCAGGAAGGGGGGCAAACACTTTTTCATTACACTGTAGGAGACAGTGTGTCTGCAACTGACAGGATTTTAGAACTATGACCCAAGAGTGTACATGGATGGAGACAACAGGCAAGTGCAAACAATAATCGTTATTTACAATAATAGTGCAAAGGTGCATGAAGCGGCGATCTGGCAACCCTGTGGGGAAAAGAGCAGAGACAGAGGTGAGCACACGCAAAGAACAGTGAGGAAATTAATATTGATTTTAGGCTTACAAGTTCCTCTTGGTGGAGACGGCGGGAAACAACAGATGATCCTCCAGTAGAGAGGGAACAGGATTCTGGGGAGGAGTGCTTCAGTTGTGGAGGAAAGGAAGCAAAAGAGGCAACGAGCTAAACGACACACGAACTTTATTCCTCCTCCAACATCAAGTACAGTACAACTCTAACTGGGTCTCTGAGCACCTTCTTTTTTTTATAACCTTTAATTCCGTGCCTTGAGACCCAGGGAGTCCGACAACAGTACATACAGTGGAACAAAGACATGCGTGGCACATTAACATCACATAACGCCAGTACCGCTTCTCACACCCTCTGTTCCTCCAGCAGTTCTGGTGCCTCCTGAACTCTCCGGTGGGCAAATAGTCCTTTCTGTCCCGTCTGAGACCCCCCGGTACCACTTCCTCCTTTAGTCCATTGTTCCCTCTTCCCCCTGGCTCCTGACTATAGGTGGAGAATCCCCCACACAGTGCCACCACACAGCACCCCCCCAAACACCCAGAAAGGGCACTAACCCCCCTGTCCTTTGGGCTTAAGCCAGCGCCCATAGTGGCTGTAGCGGGTGGTTGCCAATCCAGTCAAAACACCCTGTTGGCAAGGTGTAAGGGACGGCACCTCAGTCTGTGGAGGGAAAAAGGGTGGGAGGAAATCGTTAGCTTCACGAGTGCAGGTCTCTAGTCTCTACTAAGGGAACACCAACTTGCAGAGCAACCGACGGTGGGCGTCCGTGCTGGGGGGCTTGGGCCAACACCACCTGCTTGTCTGCCAACACAAAAGCAGGCTTCAGCCTGTTGATGCAGATGGTCCTCCTACGCCCCCCCCCAAGTCTAACACAAAACGCTTTTCCCCAGGTTCCAGCACCCTGAATGGTCCGTTGTACAGTGGGCGCAGCGGGGTCCGGTGCGCATCATGCCTGACAAAAACAAAACTGGCGTTCTGCAAGCTTTTTGGGACTAAGGTGCAGGGAAAACAATGGTGGGACGGGCCCAGCATGTTAAAAACCTTTGTACTGTGCAAAAATTGCTCGTGCGGATTGGCCCCGGGCACGGGGTTTTCCAGTAAAAACTCTCCGGGGATCTGCAGCGGCTGAGAAAAAACGAGTTCTGTTAGGGAGGCTGCCAGATCCTCCTTAGGCGAGGAGCACAACCCTTAAAGAACCCAGCACAGGCGGTTGACCCAATTTGCATCCGTGAGCGAAGCTCTGAGCGCTGCCTTAAGCGACCTATGGAAACGCTCACATAACCCATTAGCCTGGGGGTTGTACACGGTAGTGCGGTGAATTTTGACCCCCAGGCTCTGGGCCATCGTGGACCATAGTTCCGAAACGAATTGCGGACCCCTGTCGGAAGTGACGTCCGACGGGGATCCGAACCGTGCAACCCAAGCTGACAAAAAAGCGCGAGCCACTTCCGCGGATGTGGTGGAAGCCAGCGGGACCACTTCAGGCCAAAGCGCATGGTGCGGTCCACGATTATCAAAAGGTGCGTGAAACCTTGCGATGGCTGAAGGGGTCCCACCAAATCCACATGGATGTGGTCGAACCTCCTTGCCGGGATTTGGAACGGCTTGAGGGGGGCTCTGGTGTGCTTGTGCACTTTGTTCCGCTAGCACGCGACGCATGCTGCAGCCCACTATTTCACATCCTTACA
Organism: Pholidichthys leucotaenia; assembly: GCA_020510985.1. NCBI lineage: Eukaryota > Metazoa > Chordata > Actinopteri > Cichliformes > Pholidichthyidae > Pholidichthys > Pholidichthys leucotaenia. Next base: position 258,345,386 of record CM035843.1, read on the forward strand.
TAAGCGCGGCCAGACGAATTTCGCCCTCATCAGTTTAACTGAAGTGTGCACGCCTGGATGCGAAAGGGAGTGGACGGCCTCAAAAATGCGGTGGCACCAAGAGCTCGGAACCACTGGGCGCAGGCGACCAGTGGAGGCGTCACAGAGCAAGGGAGGGCACCCTTCTTGCACCACCTTACTCTCCAGCTTTAACCCAGTTGGCGCAGACTGGATCACGCAAATGTCCACGTCCCAAGCTTGCTCCGTGGCCATGGCAGGGAAATCTATTCCCATGTGGACCGGGGAGACCAATGCATGCGACAGGTAATCAGCTACAACGTTGAGCTTACCAGCAATGTGTTGAATGTTGGTCGTAAACTCTGAGATTGCAGCCAAATGCTGTTGCTGCCGGGCCAGCCACGGTTCCAAGACCTTGGACATCGCGTACGTCAGTGGCTTATGGTCAACGAACGCAGTGAACTTTCGTCCCTCTAGCCAAAACTGGAAATGGTGTGTCACCAGGTGGAGAGCTAACAATTTTCTGTCGAACGTGCTGTATTTGCGTTCATTGTCTCACAAAGTTCGACTGAAAAATGCGAGCGGCTGCCACGAACCGGAGACGTACTGCTCCACCACTGCCCCATGGCAACATCAGACGCGTCCGTAGTGAGCGGGTCAGGGTGGGCTAACAAAGTGGCATCCGCAAGCGCTGTTTTGGCATCTGTGAAAGCCTGGACTCACTCAGGAGTCCAGTCGATGTTTTTGGGCTTCTTTTTCTTAAGCGTGACATACAACAGCTGCATCAGCTGGGCTGCCCGGGGGAGGAAACAGTTATAAAAATTGACCATTCCCAAAAAACACTCCTGTAGGGCTGTCATGGTCTGCGGACATGGAAAATCCGACATGGCGCGCACCTTGTCCTGTAGCGGAATGGCGCCCTCAGGCGAAATGCTGTGGCCCAAAAAAATCAATCACTGGCACACCGAACTGGCACTTGGCCAGGTTCACTATCATCCCGTGCGCTTCCAACCTGTGGAAAATCTTGAGATAGGTGATGTGCTCTTCTTCAGACACGCTAGCCTCTAGAATGTCGTCTTAAGTAGACAAAAACGAAGGACAAGTCATGGACCACTGCGTCCATCATTCTCTGGAAGGTCTGCGCCGCACCCTTTAATCCAAACGGCATGCGTAAAAACTCGAAAAGGCCGAAAGGAGTTATTACCGCCGTTTTAGGAACATCTTCCACGCACACCAGGACCTGGTGGTAACCGTGGACCAGAACCACTTTCGAAAAAACACGTGGCCTGGCCAGGTGCACGGAAAAATCCTGTATGTGCGGGATGGGATACCAGTTGCATTCCATGGCATTGTTCAAGCGCCGGAAATCGCCACACGCTCGCCATGATCCATCGGCCTTAGGCACCATGTGTAGCGGGGACGCCCACGGGCTTTTGGAGCGCCTGATGATGCCCAACTGCTCTAAGTTGGCAAACTCCTTGTGGGCGCTGGCCAGTTTAGCTGCATCCAGGCGCCGAGGTCACGTGAACACCGGCGGGCCTTTTGTAGTTTTGAAATGTTCGACCCCGTGATTTGTTACCGGAGCCGAAAAAGTCGGGACCGTGAGTGCTGGGAACTGTGCAAGTAATTGCTGGTACTTACCTCCTGGACTTATAATGTTAGCCAGTGTTGTTGACCCAGCTGTGCAGGGCAGTAAGGTAAAAGAGACAGCATCCACTAATCATCTGTTGGCAACATCGACTAACTAGAAAAGCACTCGGAGAGCGCAGACCTCCGCCAAGCGCCACAGTTCCCCCCATACAGTGTTTGTGTGTACGTTTTCAGATTCCTTGACCATGAAAACATATGACTAGCAATTGGATTGACAATGATAGGATTAGTGGTTCAGTGGTTATTCACGAAAATGGCATTTTCCGTAATGGCGGCCACAGTTCCCCCCATACAGTGTTTGTGTGTATGTTTTCAGATTCCTTGGCCATGAAAACATATGACTAGCAATTGGATTGACAATGATAGGATTAGTGGTTCAGTAGTTATTCACGAAAATGGCATTTTCCGTAATGGCGGCCACAGTTCCCCCCATACAGTGTTTGTGTGTACGTTTTCAGATTCCTTGACCACGAAAACATATGACTAGCAATTGGATTGACAATGATAGGATTAGTGGTTCAGTGGTTATTCACGAAAATGGCATTTTCCGTAATGGCGGCCACAGTTCCCCCCATACAGTGTTTGTGTGTATGTTTTCAGATTCCTTGGCCATGAAAACATATGACTAGCAATTGAATTGACAATGATAGGATTAGTGGTTCAGTAGTTATTCACGAAAATGGCATTTTCCGTAATGGCGGCCACAGTTCCCCCCATACAGTGTTTGTGTGTACGTTTTCAGATTCCATGGCCATGAAAACATATGACTAGCAATTGGATTGACAATGATAGGATTAGTGGTTCAGTAGTTATTCACGAAAATGGCATTTTCCGTAATGGCGGTTTTCTTCTGGACGGTGATCCGGATCACCACCAAAATGTAATCATCTGTAGGATATCCCATTTCTGACAATCTGTGAAAATTTCATGAAAATCCGTCCATAAGTTTTTGAGTTATCTTGCTAACAAACAAACAAACAAACAGACAAACAAACAGACAGACAGACAAACCAACGCCGATGATCACATAACCTCCTTGGCGGAGGTAATAACCATAAACACATCAAAAATCTGTGCCTAAAACGGGGGCAGAACATGCAACTACCACAAAGTCCCACTGAAAATTGCGTCTGTGTAAGCATATCGTCAGTGTCTGCTCACCAGATGTCCTGATGGTAGACCCATTGGCGGCCGTAAGCTCGAGACCGCTGCCTCCTGCCCATCTGTCTGCGCTGGCTGGCAGGATGAGGCTCTTCTGGGAGCCCAAGTCCACCAAGAAATGTCTCCTCGAACGTGTGTCCGTGATAAAAAAGCAGCTTATTTCTGTCGCCAGCGGTTGCAGCTGCTACGGACTGCTGGCTATGCCGTTTCCTGGCTTCTTGAATTGGAATGGTGGCAGGCAGCGTTGGGCAGTCGAGCTGAAGCGGCGATGATAGAAACCGATCGCCCCGTTCCTGCGTCTCCTGGTGTCTGTCCCGGCTACCACCAACAGCTCCTCAACCTTGCTGGAGTCCCTCATGTATGCTGGTGCCGCTGCATTCACACTGAGAGCTCTGGTTGCTAAAATAATGCGATCCACTTCCTGTGCCAGTGCGCGGTAGTCCTTGGTCACTAGCAGCGGCGAGTTGGCCAGGATCGCCCTCGCTGCAGCTAGTAGGTTCCTAAGGAACAAGTGGGCGAACAGGAAAGATTTGTCGTTCTTCCCCATCAGCGCCAACATGCTCTCCATGAGCTCCACGGCTGATCTGTCACCTAACGCCGAACATGTTAGGAGTCTCTCTGCCCTCTCACTATCAGACAGGGTGTAGCGCTGGAGTAGCTTCCGCTTGAGTGCTTCATATTTTGCTTGGGCCGGCGGCTTCTGGAGCAGGCTAGTCACCTTTTGCGTGGCGTGTGCATTTTGCGCAGCGACCACATAGTAATTTTTTGTGTTGTCCATTGTTATCCTGCGGAGTGCGAACTGGGCTTCTATATGCAGGAACCACGCGGTCGGGTTGTGAAGCCAGAAGTTTGGGAGCTTGACTGAGACAGCGCACGTGGCGCTGATGCTCTCCCTCTAGGTAGTCTCCGGGGTGGTGCTCAGCTCGTTCTCCATGGCACATCTTGGGTCACCAATGTGGAGGAAAGGAAGCAGACGAGGCAATGAGCTAGACGACACACAAACTTTATTTCTCCTCCATCATCAAGTACAGTACAACTCTAACTGGGTCTCTGAGCACCTTCTTTTTATAACCTTTAATTCCGTGCCTTGAGACCCAGGGAATCCGACAACAATATGTACAGTGGAACAAAGACATGCGTGGCACATTAACATCATATAACGCCAGTACCGCTTCTCACACCCTCTCTTCCTCCAGCAGTTCTGGCACCTCCTGAACTCCCCGGGGGGCGAATAGTCCTTTCAGTCCCGTCTGAGACCCCCCGGTACCACTTCCTCCTTTAGTCCATTGTTCCCTCTTCCCCCCGGCTCCTGACTCTAGGTGGAGAATCCCACACACAGCGCCACCACACAGTGAAGGTTAGTGGACGAGGGGAACAGGCTGGCCAGGCCTGAATGCTGGGGAAAGGGTAATAATGATGATGAGGGTAATTTGGTGGTAAGTCGACTTACTTGGGTACGGTGAGGGGGAATGTGCACAGTCCAAGAGCTAACAATCCAATCTTTTAGGCAGTTTGCAGAGTCCAGGGCAAGCTGAGGTCAGAGCATGGCAGAAAGCACAGAGCAGGCAGACAAAATCCAAGACAGAGGCAGACTCGGTGTCAAAGTCAGGCACGCGTCACCGCTGGGCAAGAAAAAGCACAAGGCAGGATACTAGCTGGTGAGGGTCAGACGTGACCAGACAGAGTGTTGGGAGAGCGTCCCATTTATACCATCCACTGACTGGCCGCAGGTGGTGCTTGCCACTGCAGGGGGAAAAAATGCAATCAGTGGGGAGAGAGACAGGTAGGCAGGCAGTCCTTACAGCAACTCAGTAGAATGGAGTGACTGAGCCACCCGGCTTTCTCCAGGTGACATTTTAACACACAAAGTTAAACTAAATTTGTAATGAATGTAATCTATGCTCAAGGCAATTGTTACAAGCCCTCACTCTAGGGGTGAGAGGGGTGTAACAAATAACCAGATGGAGTTTGGTTGTCAAAGAAAATTACATTTTAATGAGTTAAAAGAGCATTTCTGCCAAAATGATAAATACATAAAATGGCTGGAGAACAATGGCCTAGAAAGGTACTACTCAAACCAAAGAAAGAAATATAACCAACTGAGATACAGAGGGAATAGTACCTCCAAACCTAAGTGTGTCTAACAAAGGTTACCTGCAGTGATGTACTGTACATAGAATCGCAAACTAAAACCTTGGCCCACTCTCTCATCCTAAAAGATAACATGGGCAGTAAGATAACGACAGGATGATGGTTAACAAAATATAACAAGTTCCCAGTTGCCACAGTGGAAAAACACAGAGTACTCCTGTGCAGGACAGACAATTAACCCCTTGCACTCTGGTCAATTTCCCTAAAAACACCTAAAAATAACATACCCAAAGTAAATCAAAAGCTGTTCTTCAACCCTTTGCGGCATCTTCATGGGGTTGGTCTCATTTAAAAGAAAACACTTTGAATTTTTTGGCAAAACAGTGATAATCTCTCTAAGTGCTCCTGCCACTGAGTAACAGTCATCTAAATATACTGAATCTGAAGAAAATAAAGTTTGCCTGGGTGTTTTTTTAGATACAGATGCTTGCAAATAACACACAGCTGTCAGATACTGGCTGGAAAATGCAACAGAAATGTAGAACCAAGTGTTATCAAGCTGAGGTCAAAATTTTGTAACAATACCACAAAAATGAATATATTACACAGCTTTTTTCTCAGGTTGTTCCCAGGTGTTTTTGAACTGTGCCAAATTGTGCCAAATGGCACAGTTTGGAAAAACATTGATAACTTTTGAATGCTTCAACATAGAAGCTTCATCTTGGGCTCTAATGAAAGGCGACACTCAGGGCTGTGTGTGTTTTTGGGGGGGTTGTTTGTTCATTCATGAATGAATGAATGAGCAAACAAGCCCCCCCACACACAAAGAAACATGCCACGTAAAAAATGTGTGGCCTTTTTTTACAAGAAAAAATGACCTACAGTGCAATAAAAATAATACTAAAATATCTGCAATGTAGAGGATAACAACTCCCCCACCCCCACCCCCCGCTACAGAGGAGCTCGGCGCACAAAAAATGGTCATGACGGACCGTTGTAGTTACCGATCGGTCAAAAGTCATTTTTATTACTATTTTCGTTGATAAAGAATAATTTAGCTTATAACACTTACCTGTCCACAACAGCAGTGTCATTGGCGAACATTTGTTCCTCATTGTCAGATGAACATGAAGCTGGTCCGGTTGTTACGGACTCGTGGTTCTGGTCACCCGATCCGGGCAAACCATCTCCGCTTCCATGATGGCGGTTTTTGCAAACGATTTTTCAAAACAAATAAGAACAGTAGTAATAAAAAAAGACTGGCTAACGGCTGAGAGTGGCGAATGCTACCGTTACACACAGGTCTCAATGTGTGTCACCCAGCGGCTTAGACAAAACAGATTTTACGCACGGGATGCACGCGTTTCAATCGTCGAACTTCTCTGCTTCAATTGGCTCGTTGTATTCGCGGTTGTTGGTAGGCAGGTCCTTCTTGCTAGGTTTTCAGTCATTGGTTCTTCAAGGTTTCAGAAACCCAATTCAAGGCTCTTATTAGTCGAATGAGAGGTCAATCAAATCTAAACCAATCAAACACTCCTTTGGCTTTCTGTTTGTGGCTGTGGCTGTACTGGAAGAACGGAAATGCGGCTTTTTTTTTTTTCAGTGCGCACTGAGACGCACAGTGTGCACTGAGACGCACTAGGACTCAGAGACGTGACTGCCCGTGGTATCCCGGAGTGCAACAGGTTAAAGGCACATGAGTGTCACCTGGTCAACACAAAAAAACCCAACCAAACAAAGTCCCTAAACCCAGGAAAACAAAAAGACCCTCAACCACAAAGTGAGCATTTTGCTAAATGCCCTCTGGCAAAAGGAACAGGGGTGGCAGACTGCTTTAAATTAAATCACAGCCGTGCCTAAATAATTGTTTGGCTGGAATTTATAGCAGGTGGCTGATTGGAGGTGAGACTTGATTGGTAGAATGTTGCAGCACCAGTCCAATCAGACACAGGATTTTGTCAGGGGCTGGATGAGGCAGGAGACAGCCAAAACACAGACACCAAACCAGAAGAGCTGCACAACTGGGTGACATGAGGTAGGAGGACAGACAAAGATGAGCAACATTGTCAAAATAAAACAACAGAAGGCTGTGGGCCGAAACACCCCTCCCCTTAAAAATTAAACCCTTGGTTTGTATGCAAGGCAAGAAACTCCTTACAAAACTGTCACCAGTCATCTTCTGAAGTTGTTGCTGAAAATATAGGTTTTTAGAAACTCGTTTGGCATAGCTCCAGAACAAAATGCATAAGTCTGACGGAATTAAATAAGACCAGAACCAACTTGTAGGGGCACATTAGGGCCTAGGCCGGGTCTCACAGGATGAGTGCCAAGTACAGGGCAGTTTCTGTCTCAGAGGTTGAATGGTGGAACTGGTGTGTCCCAACCACCGCTGGCACCAGAGAGACAGGCCATGCTGTTATTAGACATAGCCATGTACAGTGAGTCCATAAGGAGACATCTTCTCATTCCTCCTGAGTTGGATGCACAAAAGAGAAGGAGCTCACCACCCTTGAAGCATTCCCCCACTGTAGAGAACTCCGGCTGTAAAATGAAGGGGAGAGGAAAAAAAAAAAAAAAGGCCATGGTCTGGCAGCACAAAATGACAGACTTATCTTTGGAGCTAAAATGTAGAGCACTGTGGTCTATATTTATCATATATTCCATAACCTACATATGTTGAAGCATATGAGAATGTTTGGTGATTACATATGTAAGGCGACTTCACACCTCAGAACAGGACAAAGAGATCTCAACCGCCAGTGAGGATCAAAGAGTTTCCCAGGCACTGCGGTGGAGACTGGAGGAGCTGCCCTGACCCCCCAGGGCCATGAGGAGGAGTACGAAGACAATGGGGGGATTAAGATAAGGAGGGATGTCAGCTTTGGATTTGCATGTCTTTTGTTATGTGCAAGTATAAGTTCATAGAGCCGAAAGTGTTCGGTCTCTTTTTCCTTCTTCTGCTGCTGCACTAGGATGAGACTTGTTAGAAGAGCTGATAATAAACTTTGGTTTATATATCACATCGCCTCGTTCTTCCAAGCTCTTCTACAAGCACAGAGTAATTTGGAGCAACCAATCTTTAGAGTTAAGGTAGATAGATATAGATAGATACACTTTATTTCGAACAAAAAAGTAAAAAACAAAAACAAAACAAATGACAAGTGCAACAAAGTGACAGTATACAGTGCTCGAAAGGGAGAAGGGAGAAGTGAACACTTATCAACACCAACTCCTCTTTTCCATAAATACAGCCCATGTGAAATATATTCAATTTACCACATTTAACACCCCAAGTAAACAATTAACTGTATTTTGTACATATCAACATTAACACCCATCCATCCCAACATACATACAGTCCATACATCAAAACCAGCCCCAAACAACACAGATATACACAGCACTGTCCCACCCACCATTCCAGTGTCCCAGAGTGAGCATAGTGAATTGTACATACAAATACTACCCTTCTAACATATATTCTTTAAGCAAATAATGTTTATACCTATTTTTGAATTGATTTCTGTTTGTACATAGTTTCAGTTCCAGCTCCAGACTGTTCCACAAATCCACCCCACAGACAGATATGCACATACTTTTCTTAGTTGTTCGTATCTTAGGTTTTGCAAATTTTAAGTCCCCTCTCAAATTATAATCATTGTCTCTTTTTTTTGAATATTTTTTGTATATTAGTTGGGAGTTGATTATTAATTGCCCTGTACATGACTTGTGCTGTCTTAAATTTAACTAAATCCATGAACTTTATGACATGTAACTTTAAAAACAATGAACTGGTATGGTCTCTATATCCTACATTATTTAATATCCTTATAGCTTTTTTTTGTAATGTGCACATTGGCTGTAGGTTGGTCTTGTAGGTGTTTCCCCAGACTTCTACACAGTAGTTAAGATAAGGTAGAAACAGTGAATTGTACAGTAAGAACAATGATTTATAGTCCAAGATGTTGTCTTCCCCAGTATCCCTATACATTTTGCCAACTTGGCCCGGATGTGACTGATGTGAGATTTCCAGCAGATTTTATTGTCTAGCTTCACCCCCAGAAACTTATTTTCCTGTACTGTTTCTATTCTGGTATCATCTATCGTTACGATTATTTCATGATTTATTTTATAATTTCCAAACAACATAATCTTTGTTTTTTTCAGATTTAGAGTTAATTTATTTTTGTTGAACCACTGCGTTAACCTTTTCATTTCAGTTGTGACCACCTCTAAAACCTGCTGCAAATTCTCACCAGTGCAAAGGATATTTGTGTCATCTGCAAACAAAATAAATTTCAGAATTTTTGATACTTGGCATATGTCATTTATATACAGTACAAGATAAAGAGTTTGGGTCCCAAAACTGACCCCTGGGGCACACCACAAGTGATGTCCATGAAGGGTGATTTGTGCTCACCAATTTGTACAAATTGTTGTCTGTTACTTAAATAACTTTCCACCCATCTCAGTCCGACCCCTCTTATCCCATACCTTTCCAATTTCCTCAGTAGAATTCTGTGGTCAATGGTGTCAAAAGCTTTCTTTAAATCTATAAATACTCCTACAGCAAACTTTTTTTTTATCTATACAACTAGTAATTTCTTCTATATGTTCGATCAGTGCCAAGGATGTTGATTTATCTGCTCTAAAACCATACTGGCTGTCTGTAAGGAGATTGTGTTTTTCAGTGAAATCATCCAGTCCCTTAGTGAAGATTTTTTCAAGTATTTTGGAGAATTGTGAGAGTAAAGAGACCGGCCTGTAATTTGTGAAATAATGACTGTCTCCTGTTTTATATAGTGGTATTACTTTTGCTATTTTCATTTTGTTTGGAAATTTACCAGTTTGAAATGACAGGTTACAGATGTGGGTGAGTGGTTTAACAATTCCTTCAATTACTTTTTTCACTGTTGTCATGTCAGTTTCATTCCAGTCAGTTGATTTTTTGTTCTTAAATTTACTCACAGTCTCAATAATTTCCTTTTCAGCAACTGCACCCAAAAAGATTGTGTTTGGATTTCTATCTTCTATTTCATTTACAGAACCACTGTTGTTTGTTTCTGGTGTTACTACTGATTTTTGACATATATAATAAGATGTAGTAAAAGAGACTATTACAGTAAAGAACTGGAAAAAAACAAAGACAATATTAAAAATACATGGACAATAATCAACAGTATCCTTGGAAATAAAAGCAGAAATACCAGCTACCCAACTAACACTCCAAAAAATAATAAATCGACTCCGAATGTGAATATAGCTTCACCTGCAGATGAATTTAATAAATTTTTTGTTAACATTGGACCTAAACTGGCCCGAGAAATACCCACTACGGTGCCAACAGGTGATTCAATATGCAATAACACTGCTGTAAAAGACACCATCTTCATAAAGAACACAGACGAAAGAGAGGTCATTGAAATTGTTAAATCGTTCAAAAGTAAAACATCTACTGACTGCGATGGTATTGATATGCTACTAGTCAAAACTGTTATCGAATGCATAGTGAAACCACTGACGTATATCTGTAACCTGTCTCTCCAATCAGGTATATTTCCCAATGCAATGAAAATAGCTAAAGTAATTCCGATTTACAAGACAGGCGACAGAGGGGAACTCTCCAACTACAGACCAATTTCACTATTACCGCAATTTTCCAAGATACTTGAAAAAATATTCTATGAGAGAATTGACAACTTCATACTGAAGAATGATTTATTGTGTGAGCAGCAATATGGGTTCAGACACAAAAGGACAACAGCATATGCCTTAATGGAATTTACAGAAAAAATATCAACAGCCATTGAAAATAAAGAGTATTCAGTTGGAGTATTCCTGGATCTTAAAAAAGCATTTGATACAGTAGATCACAATCTATTATTAAAGAAACTACAAAATTGTGGTATCAGAGGGGTAGCACTGTCCTGGTTAAGAAGTTACTTAAAGAATAGATATCAGTTTGTATGTGTTAACAACAAAAACTCAGAGCTACTGAAGGTCACCTGTGGAGTCCCACAGGGTTCAGTTTTGGGACCATTATTATTCAATATGTATATAAATGATATATGTAAAGTTTCAGAAAAAATGGACTTAATATTGTTTGCTGATGACACTAACCTGCTATGCAGTGGAAACAACTTGGAACAACTTCTGGATACACTCGGAAAGGAATTAGGAAAGCTGAAACTGTGGTTTGATTCAAACAAATTAACGCTCAATTTAAGCAAGACAAAATTTATAGTCTTTAACAACCATCACAACTACCCAGTACCCAAACTCAGTGTAAATGGTGTAGAGATTGAAAGGGTATCCGAAACTAAATTCCTTGGAGTAATAATTGATAACAAACTGTGTTGGAAGCCACATATTAATTATATAAAAGGTAAAGTATCCAAATCAATTGCAATATTACACAGAGTGAAAAATTTGCTGAATCAACCCACACTATACACCTTGTATCATTCATTAATACTCCCATACATGACATATTGTAATGAAGTATGGGGAAATACATATAAAACAAACATATATCCACTCTTTATGCTTCAAAAGAGAGCTATTAGAATAATCAACAAAGCAGCTTACAGGGAACCAACAAACCCACTTTTTCTTAAACAAAAAACTCTCAAGTTGAAAGATCTGATCGACTTTAAAACCGCAATAATAATGTTCAAAGTGAAGAATCTATCACTGCCCGCAAATATCCAAAAGTTGTTCCAAACAAGGGAGAAACGATATCACTTCAGAGGAACATGTATATTTCAAAAGCCTACAGTGAGAACAACCACCAAGCAACACTGTATTTCAGTGCAAGGTGTCAGATTATGGAACGATTTTGGACCTGAATTAAAATCATGTACAAAGCTTGGACAATTTAAACAAAAACTAAAGGAAGAAATACTCCAAACATATTTACAAGACGACATGTAAACTCACATAAGGATTGACATTTCCAGCCTGTGTTGTGTTATAGCTTAGTTTTTCTTTTTTCTCTGTGACACTATGTCTTAGATTTGTTTTTGAATAGTAACCGCTTAACTTAGACTAGCTCAGTTTTCTTTTTCTCTCAGTCATATTTTGTCTTAGCCTTGTTTTAAATTGTAATCGCTCTTGTCTTGTTTTCTCTTTTTTCTCCTTTGAATTCTTGGATGGAATATGGGTGGGCAATATAAGCTGCGGCTTCAGCCATCACCCATTTCGGATAACTCACGTGGAATTGTATAGTAGAAGGAGTCTTTGTCTAATTTGACCTTGTTGTTATATTATACAGTTTCTTTTAACCTGTAATGTACTATCCGAAATAAATTCATTCATTCATTCATTCATTCATTTTACTAATTCAGGACCAACGTTTACAAAAAAATTATTGAAACCACTAACCACATCCTCCATATTATTTATCAAATTGTCATTTTCAATAAAATATTCTGGATAATTAGCATTCTTAGGTCTATTACTAATAATCCCATTGAGTACTTGCCATATTCCTCTTAAGTTATTTTTATTATCCTCTAATATTCTGTTGTAGTATTCTTTCTTACAAGTCCTCATTATATTAGTAAGCTTGTTTTTATATCTTTTATATTTGATCTCAGCCTCTTCTGCACTTAATGAAATGTTTATATAATGTATTCTTCTTTTTACATGCATTTAGTAACCCCTTGGTAACCCAAGGAATATTTTTGTTTTGTTGTCTGTCACTGTATTGTTTTATAGGACAGTTTTTATTGTACAATGATTGAAATATTTGTAAAAATTTATCATATGCTTCATTTATATCATTTTCATCACAGACTATCTTCCAGTCTTGTATTAATAATTCCTTTGCCAGTAAATACATAGATTCTTCAGTTCTTATTCTTTTATATTTAATATTTAATATTTTTGGTATACTTTTTCTTCCTATAATCACATTGATAGACAACAAAAATCGGCAGGTGGTCACTGATATCATTCAATAAAAGCCCACTCATGATATTATTTTCCATAATGTTTGTGAATATGTTATCTATTAGTGTGGCACTGTGTGATGTGATTCTGCTAGGTCTGGTAATTGTTGGATGTAAGCCCATACTGTACATTGTGTTGATAAATTCTTCTGTCAAACTATGTTGTTTTGAATTCATAAGATCTATACTGAAATCCCCACAGATGAACATAACTTGATGAGTTAGTTTTGCATACATTTTTTCCATCCAGTCCTTAAATAAGTCAATGTTTGATCCAGGTGTTCTATATACACAGCTCACTACCATATTCTTCACATTATCCAGACAGATTTCTATTGTAATATATTCAAATAAATCATCCACAGTTACTGACAAATTTTCAACAACCTTGTATTGCAAGCTCTTATCAACATAAATTGCAATTCCTCCTCCTTTTTTCACTTTTCTATTTATATAATTTAATTCATAGCCATCCAATGTAAAATCCACTCCTTTCTCTTCACTGTGCCACGTCTCTGATATTGCCACAATATTGAATGGCTCTTTAAACTGATGTAAATGATGTTTAATGTTATTAAAGTTGGCACAGAGACTTCTGCTGTTGAAGTGGATCATAGAAATATTGAAATCAGATGTGACCATTGTGTTAAACTATTCATCGGTGTAGTAACTACAGTTATTATTGATGGAGGTAAATAAATTATTATCAGGGTCTATGTTATATTCTACGTCCTGTGGGTTGTGATCCGTATATTCAAAAACTTTCAGTTCCTGATGTTCCTGTTTGTTGATCTTTTGTTTCATGTAATTAAATGTCCTGATGCAGATGAGTGTCATCCTTCAGTGTCCTACAGTTGTCTCTTGTTGCTGTCAACTCCAGTTCATAATATTCATTGATATTTGTCCAGTTCCATAATATTTCGGATGTTAATGACCTTGGCTTCTTCAGGTGATCCATTTAATTTGATGTATATTTTACAGTTTGATGTCCAGGTGTTTTGAATCTTTTTCTGCTTTCTCATGTATCTTGCTTTTCTGGCTATTTCTGAGTTTTCTTTTGTAAGGTGCTCGTTCATGTAAATGTTCGTTCCTTTCAGTTTTCTAGCTTGTTTTAGCAGCGCAGTCTTGTGTTTTCTATTCACAAACCTCATGATGACAGCTGGTTTGTCGCTGTTTTTCCTGAGCAGAGGGTGGCAGGCCTCTATGGTGTTACAGTCCAGCTGGATTCCTTTGGACTGCAGGAAGGCCGCCACTTGTTGCTCCGTGGATTCGGCTTCCAGCGCGTTGAGCCTCCCTCCGCTGTCCGCGGCCACCGCCCGAGCATATGATCGGGGTTTAATGTGGAGCCCAGTGATGATCACATCGTTCACCGGGGTGTACTGCTCCAGGTCCGACACTCTGCTCTCCAGATACGCCAGCCTCTTGTCCTTCTCGGCGTTCTGGATCCGCAGCGCTTTCACCTCCTCGAGCAGGCCCAGGATGTTTTTTTTGCTGCAGCTTAACAGCAGAAATCTCTTCAGCCAAGAAGTCGAGCGATCTTTTTATATCATCCACCTCCTCAGTCTGCTGAGCTTTCTTGGGACTCATGATCCCGGACGATGTACGTTGACTAAACAGCTAATGAACAGCTGTTTAGCTAGCTGAATGGCGGGCCGCTCTGCTCCGCTCTCGTTTCCCAATCCGCAGATGCCGTAGATGTCGTTATTGGCGTCTTAAGTCAGGCAGGGGTCGAAACTAAGATGTCCAGTCCGTAATCCAAATTCAGTTCTCAAAAGCCAAAAAAAGTAGTCAAAAGCCGAGCACCAAAACACAGAAATCCACCGACTGACAGGATCTGACAGCAAGTTGACAGCAGGTTGACAGGAACCGAACTTTACTCCAGTAAAGTTAGGAAGGTAGGAACTTTACTCCAGTTCATTGCCCACACCAACACCTGACAACAATAAACTCATTAAATTACAATTTAGGACTGGGACAAGGGTAAAAATATACTGGGATCACAAAGTAATTTCTGTTACGACCCAGTTTCTGGGCCAAGGCCAGAATTGCCTATACGTATGTATTATCCTGGGATCGCAAATCACAAAGTCTGTTTTGACCCTAGCGTCAAGGTGGACTGATCTCGTCACTTTCACCCTTAGGCAAGGTAGACCACACCTCTCAAGTCACTTTCACCATTAGGCAAGGTAGACCACACCTCATGTCCCAGGCTGGGAATTGAACTCATGACACCAGGTTCTTAACCACCTCCTGCTCTACCACTGAGCCAAAGAGGAATTCCTCCCAAGCAACTTCACTAGGAGTGGAGGCATACCCTAACGGTGTCATGACCTGCACCACTGACTAATTTCCCATGGAGGGGGTTCGTCACACCTCCCCCTTAAGGAAGTGGTGCAGGTGTCCAATCCCGGAACTATCCTGGGTAATTAATTGATTAATTAATCAATCCTGGACGAGCCCCCACATGTTACAACCCCTCAGTCTAGGGGTGAGAGGGGTGTAACAAATAACCAGATGGGGTTTGGTTGTCAAAGCAAAGTTACATTTTAATGAGTTAAAAGAGCATTTCTGCCAAAATGATAAATACATAAAATGGTTGGAGAACAAAGGCCTAGAAAGGTACTACTCAAACCAAAGAAAGAAATATAACCAATTGAGATACAAAAGGGAGAAGTACCTCCAAACCTAAGTGTGTCTAACAAAGGTTACCTGCAGTGATGTGTATAGAATTGCAAACTAAAAGCTTGGCCCAGTCTCTCAACCTGAAAGAAAGATAACATGGGCAGTAAGATAACGACAGGATGATGGTTAACAAAATATAACAAGTTCCCAATTGCCACAGTGGAAAAACACAGAGTACTCCTGTGCAGGACAGACAATTAAAGGCACATGAGTGTCACCTGGTCAACACAAAAAAAAAAAACCCAACCAAACAAAGTACCTAAACCCAGGAAAACAAAAAGACATTCAACCACAAAGTAAGCATTTTGCTAAATGCCCTCTGGCAAAAGGAACAGGGGTGGCAGACTGCTCACATTAAATCACAGCCACACCTAACTAATTGTTTAGCTGGAATTTATAGCAGGTGGCTGATTGGAGGTGAGGCTTGATTGGTAGAATGATGCAGCACCAGTCCAGTCAGACACAGGATTTTGTCAGGGGCTGGATGAGGCAGGAGACAGCCAAAACACAGACACCAAACCAGAAGAGCTGCACAACTGGGTGACATGAGGGAGGAGGACAGACAAAGATGAGCAACATTGTCAAAATAAAACAGAAGGCCATAACATGTTGGCAATTCTGGCCTTGGCCCAGTAACAGAAATTAGGGGCTCATCTGGGATTTGAACCTGGGACCTCCTCACACCCCAAACAAGAATCATACCCCTAGACCAATGGCAAGGGACAAGGTCAGTCCACCTTGATGCTAGGGTCGAAATGGACTTTGTGATCCCAGGATAATATATATAGGGAATTCTGGCCTTAGCCTAGAAACTGGGTCGTAACAGAAATTGGGGGCTCATCCGGGATTGATTAATTAATCAATTAATTACACAGGATAGTTCCGGGATTGGACACCTGCACGACTTCCTGAAGGGGGGAGGTGTGACGAACCCCCTCCTTGGGAAGTTAGTCAGTGGGGCAGGTCATGACACCATTAGGGTATGCCTCCAATCCTAGCCAAGTTGCTAGGGAGGATTTCCTCTTTGGCTCAGTGGTAGAGCAGGAGGTGGTTGGGATCCTGGTGTCATGAGTTCAATTCCCAGCCTGGGACATGAGGTATGGTCTACCTTGCCTAATGGTGAAAGTGACTTGGGAGGTGTGGTCTACCTTGTCTAAGGGTGAAAGTGATGAGGTCAGTCCACCTTGACGCTAGGGTCGAAATGGACTTTGTGATCCCAGGATAATATATATAGGCAATTCTGGCCTTGGCCCAGAAACTGGGTCGTAACAGCAATGGGTAGTCATGGTTCCATTGACTGCTTGCCAGAAGTAACTCACTTGTGATTTGTTAGGGCATATTTCCCTAGTTAGTTCTGATTATAGTAAGATTCATTCATTCATCTTCTTCTGCTTAATCCTTTTCGGGTCGCCGGGGGGCTGGAGCCCATCCCAGCATCCTTGGGCGAGAGGCAGGGTACACCCTGGACAGATCGCCAGTCCATCGCAGGGCCAACACAGAGAGACAGACAACCATTCACTCTCACAGTCATACCTAAGGACAATTTAGAATCCCCAGTTTTGTTGCCAATTAACCTAACTTGCATGTTTTTGGCATGTGGGAGGAAACCGGAGAAATCCTGGAGTAAACCCACGCAGACACGGGGAGAACATGCAAACTCCACACAGATCACTGTTGGTTGGGCGCTGGGATCGAACCCAGGATCCCCCGGCCAAGGGTGAGTTGCTGTGCTGCCGCAGTGCTAACCACTCTGCCACCGCGCTGCCCTATAGTAAGATTCATCCATCCATCTTCTTCCGCTTAATCCTTTTCGGGTCGTAGGAGGGCCGGAGCCTATCCCAGCATCTTTGGGCGAGAGGCAGGGTACACCCCGGACAGATCGCCAGTCCATTGCAGGGCCAACACAGAGAGACAAACAACCATTCACTCTCACATTCATACTTAAGGACAATTTAGAATCCCCAGTTTGGTGCCAATTAACCTAACTTGCATGTTTTTGGCCTGTGGGAGGAAACCGGAGAAATCCTGGAGTAAACCCACGCAGACACGGAGAGAACATGCAAACTCCACACAGATCACTGTTAGTCGGGGGCTGGGATCAAACCCAGGATCCCCCGGCCAAAGGTGAGTTGCTGTGCTGCCGCAGTGCTAACCACTCCGCCACCGTGCTGCCCATAGTAAGATTCATTTTATTTAAAGTCCCAAAGGGGCAATTTCGTTTGCAGCAGAATAAGCACAACCATACATAAAAACATAGCAAAGAACCTGTTATAAAAACACATACATAAAAAATATGAGAGCAGTTAATGAAGCATTTGGATATAAAAAAAAAATGTCTGATCCAGACAGTTGCTGTTTCAGAGGCTTAAGTTTCAGTGACAGTGATTAAAATACAAAGGCGATGCAGCAGTCCAGCCAAGACATTCCCCAAAACACTTCATGGAGCAGCTAAAAGAAGTTTCCACAGTGTGTGGTACAATTCTTGGCCTTGGCTGGAATATTCTCTATCAAGAGATGCAGCATATTGCTTTGTCTCCAGACATTTTGCAATATCAAAAAGTCAGGCTTACTGTACATGTGTGACATGATTTGATGGAGTGAGTACAAAAGTAGGACAGAAAAGATGCATCTGTGCTCAGAATGATGGGAAATGTTAATAAAAAATAAATTACTGAAAATTAGAATTAGATTACAACTCTGTTTTGTGGATCTTTTGTTGACTCCATTTGCATAGGAGATTTTCATATGCTGCACCAAGGACGTCCAATGCCACCCTGCCAAGACCTCTTGCCACCCCTTTGCCACCCCATGTAAAATTTTCTGGATCTGCCACTGCCCTAAAAAAAGTACAAAAACTCAAATAGCAGCCTTTGCTACTCCATAATGAGCTGTTGTAATGCTGCATGTTCAAAACAATCTAGAGTTACATTCAATCCTATTAAAGTAAAAAAAAAGAAAACACAAGTTATTCCATCCTGTTTACAACCTTGCTGGGTCTAGAAGTTTAAAATTTTAATTAGGCTTCAGATGAAAATTAAAATAACTTCTTCCAGTCCAGAATAAATTTACAAACACTTTAAATATCTGCAGGAATGTGAGCCTTCACGACACAAACAATGAAATATTCATCAAGCCGTTTTAATTTGTTTGTGATGATTATAATTATCCTTTTTTAATTAATAGAATAGAATAGGCTTTATTGTCATTGTACGGTTGTACAGCACAACAGAGTTGTGAGTGCTCCACCAGGCTACTGTGCAATAAAGTAAATGAGAAGACTTGAAATAAAACAGCTGCAGAACACACGATTAACCATACGACTGAGGTAAAGGTAAAAGTAAGAATAACGAATAGCCCATTGGTACTGTATATACACAGGTACGGTAGTGGGTTAGCAGGTGGAACTATGTACATAGGAGTGCAGAGTGAAGAACACATAATTGAGTAAGATGGCCCAACGATTATGGAAAAAAATGTACAGTAGTTGTTTCACGAATGGGTCAATATACATGAAAGTGAGGAGTGCAACAACAGGTGTTATAGTGATAGTTAAAAGGTCCTCAGTTCTGTGCATGTGAGCGTTCAGAGGGAGGGGGTGGGGTCTCTGACTGTTTGCAGTTCGGATGGCCCAGGGGAAGAAACTGTTTGTCAATCTGGAGGTGTGGGACCTGATCGATCTGAACCGTCGTCCAGAGGGAAGCAGGTCAAACAGGTGGTGGGCGGGATGTGAGGGGTCTCCTGTGATGGCCTCGATCCTTCTGAGACAGGAGGATCTAGAGGTGTCTTCCAGGGAAGGCAGAGGGCCGCCGACAATTTTTTGGGTGGTGTTGATGATCCTCTGCACAGCCTTCCTGTTCTCGGCCGTGGAGCTAGCGTACCACACACCCAGACAGTAGGTGAGCACGCTCTCCACTGAGCAGTGATAGAAGGCCAGCAGCAGCTTCTGGTCCAGGTTGTTCTTCCTCAAGACACGGAGGAAGTGCAGCCGCTGCTGGGATTTCTTCACCAGGGCCTTGGTACAGGCCAGTAGTACAGGAGAGGTCGGAGGAGATGTGGGTGGGGTCAGATGTGGGGTCAAAGGAGATGTGGGTGCCCAGGAACCTGAAGGTGGGGACGTTTTCCACGCGGTCGCCATTTATGGGGGGGGTTCCTGTCTGTTCTTCCTGAAGTCCAGAATGAGTTCTTTGTTTTTCTGGACATTCAGTTTCAGGTTGTTTGCTTGGCACCACAGCAGCAGATGCTCTACCTCCGCCCTGTATGCCTTCTCATTGTCGTCGGTGATGAGTCCAACCAAGGTGGTATCATCCGTGTATTTCACGATGACAGTGGTTGGGTGGGCTGGAATACAGTCAAAGGTGTACAGGGAGTACAGTAGAGGGCTTAACATGCAGCCTTGGGGGGAACCGGTGCTGAGGGACAGTGTGGAGGAGTGGTGGGGGCCAAGTCTGACTGTTTGTGGGCGATTGGTGAGAAAATTCTTTATCCAGGAGCAGGGGGTGGTGGTGGCAGTGGGGATCTGGAGGAGGTGCAGTTTGTTGATCAGGATGTCCGGGATGATGGTGTTAAAAGCTGAGCTGTAGTCCATGAAGAGCATCCTCATGTAGCTCCTTGGGTTCTCCAGGTGGCTCAGCACTCTGTGAAGAGTGGGATCGATGGCGTCCTCCGTAGAGTGGTTCTCCCTGTACGTGAACTGATGGGGGTCGAAAGAGGGGGGAAGACAGTCTTCCCCCCCTCTGACAGAAGAGAGATTAAATTACAAATCATGGTACTCTAATTTACTGAGATGCACTAATATTCAGAATGAGGGCTTATATCACCACAACAATAATAGAGAATACGAAAAAGAGTAAGCTGCTTATGTAATTCACCCATTTACTGCAGTTAACATATTAGCCAGCATAGCAGAAGCAGCTCAGCTGTCAGCAACCATCATCAGAGAGAAATTATTGTGCAACAGCAGGTTATTTAAACAGCATGTACTAATAGCGTGGTCAGTTTTCTAAAGCTGAGAGAGTTGCTCACTGAAAATAAGAAGTGCTAACGTTACTTGCTAACCTTTCCGGTGCAGTCCGCTGACAGGTGGCCAGAGTCGGGGGAACAGAGAGGAGGAGGGAATGGATGCATCGCTGTAGTGCAGCTGTTGATATGACAACACTGCTTTACAGTCTACATTAAACTTGTTTCATTTATTTATTTTTTGTAAAATCCTCCCATATTTTGGAAACTTTTGGCTTTCTCTGTGATTTTCTCTTTGTGTCATCATGATGTGCTCCTCTTCTTCTTCACTGGAACAGTTAAACTGAACATTCCCATGGCATGCATATAAACTTTAATATTAAACGACTTATCGGCAATAAAAATCTGCATCGACAAAATTTTATGATCAATGTTATCGACAACGTTGACTAATCATTGCAGCCCTACTGCTCAACCTAGCTGGGAGGCTAGAAGCTAGTCAGCTATAATGGCTAACTGACATAAGAGGGAGGGCGGCGCTGAAACGGTGAAGGATGGTACTTTAAGTGGCAGGCTTTAATTGAGTGTTTAAGGAAAGCCAGGAAAAATAAAAAACTAATTTGCTTCAATAATTTAAAAAAACACAGAAAATGTGAACAAAATATGTCACAAACATTTCATTAAGACATGTGTGAGCTATTAAAATATGGAAAAACTACAGTCAATGACTCCTTTAAAACAACAAATCCAACTCTAGTTTGTCTATTTTGTTGTAAACAGGCCTGAAATATCTTGTGGACATTTACAAGGATCAGACTTCCCGTGTCAAGGAGGTCTCATTTTTAAGACCATCTCTTTTCATACAGCACCTCACAGTGGAAATTAAGGTATCCAACACACTATTACAATTGCCACATAAGAAACCACTGATATTAACTATAATTTAAAGATTACTTAAAAAACCAAACAACTGCAGCAGAGTGATACATATTTAGTGAAACGTTCAAGTGCAAATATTGGGCAACACAGTAACTCCTGGAATCCCTATTGTCCAATCAGATTGCTCGGTCGGAACTGTTGCATAAATATACTACATATACTGTGGTGTGAAAAAGTGTTTGCCCCCTTCCTGATTTCTCATTTTTTTGTATGTTTGTCACACTTAAATGTTTCAGATCATCAAACAAATTTAAATATTAGACAAAGATGACACAAGTAAACACAAAATGCAGTTTTTAAATGAAGGTATTTATTATTAAGGGGGGAAAAAATCCAAACCTCCATGCCCCTGTGTGAAAAAGTGATTGCCCTCTAAATCGAATAACTGGTTGGGCCACCCTTAGCAGCAACAACTGCAATCAAGCGTTTGCGATAACTTGCAATGAGTCTTTTACAGCGCTGTAGAGGAATTTTGGCTCATTCATCTTTGCAGAATTGTTGTAATTCAGCCACATTGGAGGGTTTTCAAGCATGAACCGCCTTTTTAAGGTCATGCCGCAGTATCTCAATCGGATTCAGGTCAGGACTTTGTGTGTTTTGGATCATTTTCCTGCTGCAGAACCCGTGTGCTTCAGCTTGAGGCCACGAACAGATGGCTGGACAGTGTCCGTCAGGAATTGGAATGGACCCATGAATTCAGCAGAATTCATGGGTCCATTTACCACAGCAAGTCTTCCAGGTCCTGAAGCAGCAAAACAGCCCCAGACCATCACACTACCACCACCATATTTTACTGCTGGTATAATGTTCCTTTTCTGAAATGCTGTGCTACTTTTACGGCAGATGTAATGGGACACACACCTTCCAAAAAGTTCAACATTTGTCTCGTCAGTCCAAAGAGTATTTTCCCAAAGGTCTTGGGGATGTTTTCTGGCAAAACTGAGACAAGCTTTTATCTTCTTTTTGCTCAGCAGTGATTTTCGTCTTGGAACCCTGCTATGCAGGCCATTTTTGCCCAGTCTCTTTCTTATGGTGGAGTCATGAACATTGACCTTAACTGAGGCAAGTGAGGCCTGCAGTTCTTTGGATGTTGTTGTGGAGTCTTTTGCGACCTCTTGGATGAGTCGTTGCTGCGCTCTTGGGGTAATTTTGGTCGGCTGGCCACTCCTGGGAAGGCTCCCCACTGTTCCATGTTTTTGCCATTTGTGGATAATGGCTGTCACTGTGGTTCACTGGAGTCTCAAAGCTTTAGAAATGGCTTTATAACGTTTTCCAGACTGATAGAGCTGAATTACTTTGTTTCTCATTTGTTCCTGAATTTCTTTGGATCGCAGCATGATGTCTAGCTTTTGAGGATCTTGTGGTCTACTTCACTTTGTCAGGCAGGTCCTATTTAAATGATTTCTTGATTGAGAACAGGTGTGGCAGTAATCCGGCCTGTGTGTGGCTAGAGAAACTGAACTCAGCTTTCCAAAGATGTGATAAACCATAGTTAATTTATGTTTTAACAGGGGAGGCAATCATTTTTTTCCACACAGGGCCATGTAGGTTTGGATTTTTTTTTTTACCCTTAGTAATAAATGTCTTCATTTAAAAACTGCATTTTGTGTTTACTTGTGTTATCTTTGTCTAATATTTAAATCTGTTTGATGATCTGAAACGTTTAAGTGTGACAAACATTAAAAAAATGAGAAATCAGGAAGGGGGCAAACATTTTTTCACACCACTGGAGACTGGCTAGGCCACTACAGGACCTTGAAATGCTTCTTACGAAGCCACTCCTTCATTGCCCGGTCGGTGTGTTTGGGATCATTGTCATGCTGAAAGACCCAGCCACGTTTCATCTTCAATGCCCTTGCTGATGGAAGGAGGTTTTCACTCAAAATCTCACGACACATAGCCCCATTCATTCTTTCCTTTACACGGATCAGTTGTCCTGGTCCCTTTGCAGAAAAACAGCCCCAAAGTATAATGTTTTCACCCCCATGCTTCACAGTAGGTATGGTGTTCTTTCTCCTCCAAACACGACAAGTTGAGTTTTTACCAAAAAATTCTATTTTGGTTTCAGCTGACCATATGACATTTTCCCAATCCTCTTCTGGATCATCCAAATGCTCTCTAGCAAACTTCAGACGGGCCTGGACATGTACTGGCTTAAGCAGGGGGACACGTCTGGCACTGCAGTATTTGAGTCCCTGGCGGCGTAGTGTGTTACTGAGCTCTCTGCAGGTCATTCATTAGGTCCCCCCGTGTGGTTCTGGGATTTTTGCTCACCGTTCTCGTGATCATTTTGACCCCACGGGGTGAGATCTTGCATGGAGCCCCAGATCGAGGGAGATTATCAGTGGTCTTATATGCCTTCCATTTTCTAATAATTGCTCCCACAGTTGATTTCTTCACACCAAGCTGCTTACCTATTGCAGATTCAGTCTTCCCAGCCTGGTGCAGGTCTACAATTTTGTTCCTGGTGTCCTTTGACAGCTCTTTGGTCTTGGCCATAGTGGAGTTTGGAGTCTGACTGTTTGAGGTTGTGGACAGGTGTCTTTTATACTGATAATGAGTTCAAACAGGTGCCATTAATACAGGTAACGAGTGGAGGACAGAGGAGCCTCTTAAAGAAGAAGTTACAGGTCTGTGAGAGCCAGAAATCTTGCTTGTTTGTAGGTGACCAAATACTTATTTTACCAAGGAATGTATCAATTAATTCATTAAAAATCCTTCAATGTGATTTTCTGGATTTTTTTTCTCATTTTGTCTCTCATAGTTGAGACATACCTATGATGAAAATTGGAGACCTCTCTCATCTTTTAAGTGGGAGAACTTGCACAATTGGTGGCTGACTAAATACTTTTTTGCCCCATTGTATCAGTTCTGGAGGATTAATGAACACCATTTCCTATACTGTCTTGGTGTGCACCTTCGCCAATTTCAGGGCATTAACATGTTATTCCATGTCCCAAAAGCCAGTTTAGGAAGCTTGGGATCAGACCGCCAAGGTCTCTGACTTCGACCGCCACCTGATCCACATAGCATAAATCCACGGACTGGACTGGAGATCCAACACCAATGCTGCGTACAAGAGGGGAATGAGCAGACTCTACTTTCTGAGGAAGCTGAAATCCTTCAACGTGTGCAACAGGATGCTGGAGCTTTTCTACCAGACCGTTGTTGCCAGCACCATCTTCTTTGCTGCTGTCTGTTGGGTTAGCAGTATCAGAGCCAGCGACACCAACAGACTTGACAAGATTATCAAGAGGGCTGGCTCTGTAATTGGTCTCAGGCCGGAGACCTTTGAGACTGTGGTGGAGAGGAGAACACTAAATAAACTGCGATGCATCATGGACAATCCTGATCACCCCCTCCACCACACACTGGACAGACAGCGGAGCACTTTCTCCAGCAGACTGCTACAGCTTCGCTGCCGAACGGTCAGGTACAGGAAATCTTTCCCGCCACATGCCATTTCACTGTACAGTAACTCACTCTGATGTTGTACTTTGGTCATAACTATGCTGCCATACTGCACCTTGCAGTCTAATTGGTACCTCACATTTCACTCTGGACCTGATTGCCCTGCATTGTACAGCAGGTATGATTCATGTATCTATACGGGTCACCATCTATTCATCTATGATGTATATAAGTTTTTAGTAGTTTTACTCTCCATGGGTAATCCCTTTGGCTATTATGCTGTGTGTGTTTTTGTCGTTTGGTTGTCTACTGTCATGCTGCTGTTACACTGTAATTTCCCAGTTTGGGATCAATAAAGTACATCTATCTATCTATAGCACTGCTGCTCCTCCACACTGAAAGGAACCGGTTGAGGTGGTTTGGGTATCTGATCAGGATGCCTCCTGGATTCCTCCAACTTGAGGTGTTTCAGGCACGTCCCACTGGGAGGAGACCCCGGGGCAGACTCAGGACTCGCTGGAGAGACTATGTCTCCCAGTTGGTCTGGGAATGTCTTGGTATCCTCTCTGAAGAGCTGGAGCAGATGGCTGGGGAGA
Source organism: Pholidichthys leucotaenia (assembly GCA_020510985.1). Taxonomy (NCBI): domain Eukaryota; kingdom Metazoa; phylum Chordata; class Actinopteri; order Cichliformes; family Pholidichthyidae; genus Pholidichthys; species Pholidichthys leucotaenia. The sequence goes on from CM035843.1 coordinate 258,370,821, forward strand.
GGGAAGTCTGGGCTTCTCTGCTTTAACTGCTGCCTCCGTGACCCAGACCTCCAGAAAAGCGGTAGAAGATGGATGGATGGATGGATAACATGTTATTTTCCATCCGTAGCCATGCTTCATTTTCAAACTATACGATTTGCCGAAAATGGTATATGCACATAATGTAATAAACGATAAGAAGGGCAATGAAATCCCCCCATAGATTATGCTCCACTGTATTATTTTCTCCCCAGAAATGCATAAATGCACAATAGTCATCCTACTTCTTGTATTTACCATTCCTGTTTTTGCGGCAAAAAAATCTGAATAATAAGAACAGAGAATGTTTTGACCTAAGTCTCGTGGGATTTAACGTGATGCAAGTTGGTTCCTTGACTTTTTGCCTGTGTGAAAGGGAGCCGAACCAAGAAGAAAATTATACAAAGTAACAAACTTAATAACTGATTTGGACCAAAGTAAACGAATTTAGGTGTGAAAGCACCCAAAGAGACCAGATCAGTTGACTCTGTAAAAGTATTTAAAAGTCAACTAGCCAGTATTTTTAAGAAAAAAAATACATCAATAAAATTAAAGAATTAAAGTCTTTATATTCTCCCAAAAGAGAAAATACATTGATGAACTAATACTTTAAAAATGTTTTGTGGGTCCAAAATAATCATAATATTTACATCTGAGCAGTTGGATGACGAGACTGTGGTGACTGGAAACACAGATGCATATAAACACTACATAGGGGACACACACACACACATTTGGGTGCTTCCTATTTGGGGTCACCACAGCAGATGATGGGTCCGCATATTGATTTGGCAAGGATTTTTCGCCAGATGCCTTTCCTGATTCAACCCTCCCCATTTACCCAAGCTTGGGACTGGCACAAGGAGTACACTGGATTTGTGCTTCCCTCTGTGGATGGGTAACTTTTCCTTTCCCCATTCTAATTTTGCTGAGCACCAAGCTGAAAGGTGGAAATTACCATTTTTATGGCCATTGATATGACCTGGCTGGTTCTTGAATCCACAACCTCCCAGCAATAGGGCGGCTGCGCTACCGCTAGGCCACCAATAGGACATGCTAACATTTTCATAGCAGTGTTGCACCTGCAGCATTGTGGTAACAGGATATAGAAACAATTGTTCGTTGTATTTATTGTCATCTTGTAAGCACATACTTACTATGACTTATTTTCTATGACCAGAGTGGCAGCTAGTCATGTCCTATCTTATGTTTATAAATACAGTATATATGGCTGGTATGGATGTCACACATGATCACAGCCAATTGCATAGCTGGGTCGATGTCACTTGTCTCTTCCAAGCAGTTGGGGCAAAAATAAGTGTGACACCTACTGACCAGGAGGTCAGAATGTTGTCTGTAATAAAATTGATCTTGTTCTTCTATTCAGACAAGAGAGATGTTTCATACCCTGACAAGTTTCGACTGTCACCTACAGTCTTCTTCAGAAAACATCATCTGATGTCCGTGACATTTCACATCGCCGTTTTATCCTTTCCGTAGGCATGACCAATCTGACAGATTTAACAGATCCACCAGGTCGGTCATGCCCCCCACTGTGTGATGGTCTTTAGAGGACAGAGTCCCAGGTGTGTGAGAGCATGAATGTTCCATCATTCGGTGTGGGCCCACTTCTTGATTTCAGTTGCTTCTTTGATCCAGCATTTGTGTTTGTTTTTTTTTTAATTTTTAGATTTAGTATACTTTATTGATCCCCAGAGGGGAAATTGAGGGTCATCCACCACCTGGATGGATGAAGCAGCCACGATACGGCGCTATCCCTTAACCACTCACACACACATTCACACCTAGGGCCACTTTAGAGTCTCCAATTAACCTAACCTGCATGTTTTTGGCATGTGGGAGGAAACCGGAGAAATCCCGGGGTAAACCCACGCATACACGGGGAGAACATGCAAACTCCACACAGATCACTGTTGGTCGGGGGCTGGGATCGAACCCACGATCCCATGATCCCCACGATCCCCCGACCAAGGGTAAACTGTGCTGCCGCAGTGCTAACCACTGCGCCACCGTGCAGCCCCATTGTTGTCCTCTGATCCAATTATTTTAGCGTTGTCCCAGTCCATGATGTGGTTATTTATCTTGCAGTGGTCTGATATTGCTGATTTGAGATTTTCCTGTTCTGCCTTTTCTTTTTTCTTTCATGTGAGTCACCCTGCTGTTTCTTTTTCACATTCTTTTTGGTGTTCCCTTTTCCATATTGCAAACATCCTTCCTGTTTCTCCAATGTATGTTTTTTCACATGATTTGCATGGTATTTCATAAACTACATTGCATTTTTTGTCTTGTTGTATTTTGTCCTTGGGGTGAATCAAAAGCTGCTGCAGTTTTGTGTGGGTTTTTATTACTGTACTTACAGCATTCTGTGCTTTTCATGATTCTTTGTATGGGTTCAGTTATTCACCGAATGTATGACAGGGCTGCTATATTTTTGTTGTTTTCTGTTTTTGGTGTGTGTGTGTGTGTGTGTGGTTTTTTTTGTTCTTGGTCTTTGTTTTAGACTTGACATTTTCCTTTGTTTATTGCCCATGTTGGGTATTGACAGTCCATAAGTGCGTGTCATATGTGTTGTTCTTCCTTTTGTCTGTCCTCCTTATCTATGATGATGGTGGTCCATTCATATGGTGTTCTCACAACTGACAGTTTGTGTGCTGTGGGATGTTCTGATGTCCAGATGAGGTACTGGTCCATGTGTGTTGGTTTTTTGTATACTGTGATTTTGACGCTGCCATCGTCCTTATGGTGGATTTTTGTGTCTAGGAAGTTTATGGTCCTGTTTGTTTCTTCTTCCTGTGTGAATTTGATGTTTCCAGTGTTGTCTGTGGTATTCAGGTGGTCTGTAAGTTCTTGTGTATGTCCATGTTTTACTTTTTCCAGAATATTGTCCATCTATCTTCTCCAGAGAGTGGGTTTGCATGATATGGGGGCTGTATTGATGGCTCTGACTTCCAAGTCTTCCATAAAGAAACTACTCATTATTGCAGAAAGTGGGTCTCCCATTGCAAATCCTTCTTTTTGTCTGTATATTTTGTTTTTGAATTGGAAGCAGGTAGATTTGGCAACAAACTAAGAGTTGTGATATGTCATTGACTGTAAGGTTTGTGCATTTTTTGAGTGTTTTGTCCTTCTTGAGGCATTCTTGTACAGTGTGTAAAGTGACATCAATGGGGGTTTTTAGTGAATAGTGACACCACATCATGAGAAATTAATATCTCGTCTGCTTCCACTTTAATGTTGTTGAGTTCGTGTGCCAGTTCTTTTGAATTTTTACAGTGATATTCTGTTAGTCCAAGGATGGGTTTGATGATTTCTACTAGTGCTTTTGATAGATTATACCATGAACTGAGATGATGGAACATTCATGCTCTCACACACCTGGGACTCTCTCCTCCAGAGACCATCACACGGTGGGGAACGTGGTTGACCCGACGGATCTGTCAAATCTGTCAGGTCAGTTACGCCTATGAAAAGGATAAAACAGCTGGTGTGACACGTCACGAACGTCAGAAAAAGACTGCAGGTGACAGTCGAAACATGTCAAGGTATTGAAATATTTCTCTAGTTTGTCTGAATAGAAGAACAAGATCAATTTTTATCCCCCGCCCGTCAAAGCCCAAAGAGGTCTAAGAGCTTTTAGGGCGAAGACCGATGGGGGATTATGTTATGGGTCAGTCCGTTTGTCTGTCTCACTTTTGTGAAATCGACTCCTCCTACAGTTTTGTTCCGATTGTTTTGAAATTTGGTACCAGGGTTTGATATACACTGATGACGCACATATTGCAATTTGGCTTTGATCAGATGATTTCTGCAGGAGTTGTAGCCCCTAATTTGACCTCCTATTTCACCTCACTTCACAGACAGTAACTATCTTGTGAAATCAACTACTCCTACAGTTTTGTTCCAGATGTTTTGAAACCTGGCACCAGGGTTTGATATACACTGATGATGCGCATATTGCAATTTGACTCTCATCAGATGAGGTCATCCGATGTAACCTTTTCAAATCGATACAGTAGCTGTATCTACGACAAATCTTGGATGACTTACACCCTGACCTATGTATGGGTTGGGGTCAAAAGGTCAAAGTTAACATTCCATTTGCACTATGGTAAATGCTAAATTTACTATTACTATAATACAAGTAAAGCCAGAGCTACCAAACCTGGCATACAGGTTTACGTTGGGATACTGACCTCTGACTATGGGTTTGGGGGTCAAAGGTCAAGGCTAATATTCCCTATGCCTTATTACTGTATAACGAGTAAAGTTAGGGTCACCAAACTTGGTACACAGGTTCACCATGGGATCCTGACCTCTGACTATGGCTTTGGGGTCAAAAGGTCAAAGGTCACGGTTAAAATTCCCTATGCCTTATTACTGTACAACAAGTAAAGCTAGGGTCACCAAACTTGGTACACAGGTTCATCCTGTGACTTTAAAAGCGTGACTATGGTTTGGGGATTGCAAGGTCAAAGGTCAACATCAAAATGGCTTATAAACTATATCTCAACAACAAAGAAAGCTAGGGTTACCAATCTTGGTACACAGGTTCACCTTGGGATCGTGACCTCTGACTGTGGGTTTGAGGTCAAAAGGTCAAAGATCAAGGTTGGCATTCCCTATGCCCTTTTACTATAGAATGTGTAAAGCTCTCTAGGGTCACCAAACTTGTTGCACAGGTTCACCTCAGGATCCTGCCCTACAACTATGGGTTGTATACTTTATTGTATATACATGGATGATGAGTTTATCATAATTTGGTTCTGCCACAGTAATTATACTGAGAAGTTGAAAACTGCTCTCCATCAGTAAGTATTGGGATCTTCAAAGAAAATGGAGGCCGGGGATATTGCAGTTGCCTCAGAGTGCTCTTGTATCACTAAAAAGACAAAATGAACTTGTTTGAGATAGAATGTTGTCTCTGTCAGCTTTAAACAAATGACGACTGTTGGACAACAGTAAATTTATTGAAAATATGTTAAATGACAAGGCCATTCTAGATTATGATCAGTGTTTGTGCTAACAACATCCAGCTGGGAATTTACTTGTTTTCACATTTTGATACTCAGATGGCAGAGCAGTAAAACACTGAATAAATAAACAAATCATAATCTGTTGTCTTTATTACTGTCAACAATACACATTTGTGGAACTGTTGTATAAAAGCACTTTATTACACTTGAGAATGTGTGGTATGATGAATATGACACTGCATAGATGTTTTCTACAACAAAATCACAGTGGACTTATATTGTTCATTGATTCCACATTTCTTCTCATGTAATATTGCTTAAATAAGGCCTGGTAACAATACAATAGCACAACAACCAGAATACATGCACTATGTGATTTGATATGCTAGAATTGTTTAAACATGTATACGATAAAAATGATTGGAATCCAAAGAGCACTGTCTTTTCAAATGGGTGTGTGTGTGTGGGAAGGGATTTCTTTTCTTTCTCAGAGGCAAAACTGTAACTTAAATGCTGGTCAAAGAGAAGAAAGCCCTACAGTGCTTTTGTCTTTTGATTCCTTGTGGACAGTAGCCCCAAAAGAAGTGGATAAAGGCCACCTGCATGTCTGTGGAGTCACAATGAATTCTTAAAAAAAAAAAAAAGAAAAGAAAAAAAAAAAAAGGACATTAAAGGATGGAGGTTGTGAGGCTGTACTTCCTAAACAACAAATTATAATTTCACAGCTATAAATATCACTCATTAAACTTAGGCCAAGAAGGTGTAAATACTCATTTATTTATTTTTAATTGCCTCACAGAAGTTTTAAACCGTAGTGATTCAGAGTGATAAATTTAGGGAATCAGGGAATGGAGTCCTCTTCTAGAACCACCGCACAATTGATGTTTTTAAAAGAAACTATCTGCAATGAAGTACCCAGACTTGAATAACTTGTCTGAAGTTATTTGCTTTCCAGCGAGACCTGTCCTGATCAATAAGTTCTTCCTCCCAATATACTGTATGCTCCCACTTACAACTACACTTGAAAACAAACCCACACGCACAAAAATCAACCCCGACTTTCCCCTGATACTTGGTGACCACTGCCGCATTTACAGATGGGAAAAGAGGGAAAGAGAAAAACTTCAGACTTCTCCCACATCCATATTGATTAAACAAATTTGCCACAAATCATATTACAAATGCCCAGTGGGGGGCTATAGACTTTGATGGAAATACTCCATTCATGCTCTGCCCTCCCCGCAGGGTTCAAACCTCGACTCTTGGCTCGTTTAAGCGTGCTGACAGTCTCTGATCCTCTGACCATCTGCAGGGTGGGCTGGCCAGTGCTCAGGGGTCTTTGTGTTCTAAACTTTAGGAGACTTAACAGTGAAGCTAGAAAAAAAAAAAAATCTTGGGGTGAAGTATCCCCCGCTCATAAATCTGGTTTCGAGCTCATTTGCACGACACACAATTCAACCTGTGGTGTCAGAACGGCATGGGGCAAAAATATTTCTTAGGGGTGTTACAATAATGGAAAAAGTTTATAATGAAAATTAAGTTTAGAGGAAATTTAAAGTACATTTTCACAATAACAGAAATACAAGCTACCCAACCGATTTTTCAAAAAATAATAAAACGACTCAGAATGTGAATGCAGCTTCACCTGCAGATGAATTTAATAACTTTTTTGTTAACATTGGTCCTAATTTGGCTCGAGAAATACCCACTACGGTGCCTACAGGTGATACAATATGCAATAACACTGCTATAAAAGACTCCATTTTCATAAAGAACACAGACGAGAGAGAGGTCATTGAAATTGTTAAATCGTTTAAAGGTAAAACATCTACAGACTGTGATGGTATTGACATGCTCTTAGTCAAAACTATTGTTGAATGCTTAGTGAAACCACTGACGTATATCTGTAACCTGTCTCTCCAAACAGGTATATTTCCCAATGCAATGAAAATAGCTAAAGTAATTCCGATATACAAGACGGGTGACAGAGGGGAATTCTCAAACTACAGACCAATTTCACTATTGCCGCAATTTTCCAAGATACTTGAAAAAATATTCTATGAGAGAATTGACAACTTCATACTGAAGAATAATTTATTGTGTGAGCAGCAATATGGGTTCAGACACAAGAGGACAACTGCATTTGCTCTAATGGAATTTATAGAAAAAATATCAACTGCCATTGAAAATAAAGAGTACTCAGTTGGGGTATTCCTGGATCTTAAAAAAGCATTTGATACAGTGGATCATAATTTATTATTAAATAAACTACAAAATTGTGGTATTAGGGGGGTAGCACTGTCCTGGTTAAGTAGTTACTTAAAGAATAGATATCAGTATGTATGTGTTGGTAACAAAAACTCACAGTTACTGAAGGTTACTTGTGGAGTCCCACAGGGTTCAGTTTTGGGGCCATTATTATTCAATATGTATATACAGTAAATGATATATGTAAAGTTTCAGAAAAAATGGACTTAATATTGTTTGCCGATGACACTAATCTATTATGCAGTGGAAACAATTTGGAACAACTTCTGGATACACTCGGAAAGGAATTAGGAAAGCTTAAACTGTGGTTTGATTCAAACAAATTAACGCTCAATTTAAGTAAGACAAAATTTATAGTCTTTAACAACCATCACAACAACTCAGTATCTAAACTCAGTGTAAATGGTGTAGAGATTGAAAGGGTACCTGAAACTAAATTTCTTGGAGTAATAATTGATAATAAACTGTGTTGGAAGTCACATATTAATTATATTAAAGGTAAAATATCCAAATCAACTGCAATATTACAGAGAGTGAAATATTTGCTGAATCAACCCACACTATACACCTTGTATCATTCATTAATACTCCCATACGTGACATATTGTAATGAAGAATGGGGAAATACATATAAAACAAACATATATCCACTCTTTATGCTTCAGAAGAGAGCTATTAGAATAATAAACAAAGCAGCTTACAGGGAACCAACAAACCCACTTTTTCTTAAACTAAAAGCTCTCAAGTTGAAAGATCTGGTTGACTTTAAAAGAGCAGTAATAATGTTTAAAGTGAAGAATCTATCACTGCCCGCAAATATCCAAAAGTTGTTCCAAATAAGGGAGAAACAATATCATTTTAGAGGAACATGTATATTTCAAAAACCTACAGTGAGAACTACCACCAAGCAACACTGTGTTTCAGTGCAAGGAGTCAGATTACGGAACGATTTTGGACCTGAATTAAAATCCTGTACAATGCTTGGACAATTTAAACTAAAACTAAAGGAAGAAATACTCCAAACATATTTACAAGACGACATGTAAACTCACATAAGGATTGTCATATCCAGCCTGTGTTGTGTTGTAGCTTAGTTTTTTCTGTCACAATTTGTCTTAGCTTCGTTTTTTTGAATTTGTAATTGCTCTTGTCTTTTTTTTTTTTTTTTCTTTTGAATTCTTGGATGGAATATGGGTGGGCAATATAAGCTGCGGCTTCAGCCATCACCCATTTCGGATAACTTATGTTGAATTGTATAATCAGAGGAGTTATTGTCTAATTTGACTTTGTTGGATTTTCTTTCCCCCTTTGTTATATTATTCAGTTTCTTTTAACCTGTACTATCCGAAATAAATAAAGATTCATTCATTCATTCATAACAGTATCAGCTGTGCTCTTTGACTCATGCAAGTTTGAGTAAAGATTAGCCCCGCCTCCTGCCCCTACACACTTCTCTCTGAATGAAAATGGGTGGGAACAGCTACATGGAGCGTGACCATGCGCTTGGATTGTAACAGCTGCATGCAGGTGGGGTGTGCATGTGTGTGTAAATAGGTTATTACACTACAGTGGAAAATGAATATGCAACTTTTTATTAATTATTGTCAAATAGAAAAGACCCAACCAAACATTTTCATAAAATTTTATTCAGCACAAATTAACTTCATAATGTAGTGATTTTGTTTATAGAGAATGGGCATTGATGTAATGCTGCGCTGCATTCTGGGCCGTCATCGCCATTTTGTGGGTCAGGTGTCTTTGTTAAATAAGCAGTCATTGTTTCTACAAAGTCGAAATATGTCAAGATTAATGTCTAGCATACCCCAAAATTATTTCTAACATATGAGTAACGCTCTTTGAACCCATGTGTAACTTATTGAACAGGTTTCTAACTTATAGCTACCATATAATGGTGTGTTTGTAGCAGAGGAGGTGGATCAATTAGCTGAGCACTCTGGAACACTGAAAAAAAATAACCAGTATCATTAGCTGCTATAAAAACATCCTAAATCAGTCCCTCCAGGATTTCGTGATGTTGTGATTGCACCAATTCACGCAAAATCAGCCAATCATCGCAACTATTGTACGACCTTGCAACTTTGTAAAATCACCGCAACTTTCCTGCAATTTTGGCCAATCCTCGTCAACTTCCGCCAATTTCACCAATCAAATTTGTCTCTAACTGGCGCTGAAACGATCAGTCTAACCAATCAAATGCATCGCTGCACCGTGTTCACGTCTGTGTTTACAGTAAGTAGTGAGTTTATAGTTTACAGTGAGTAACGGAACACATCAGCAAACAGTGTGTGTGATTTAAAAAAAACACTCACCCGCAAGGTTTTCAACACCGTCCCTTCCTCCATCTCCCCCAGCCTGCGGGTGGATGTCTTGCCACGTCTTCGTCCTGACTGCGTGTACGAAGCACTGGGTTTGTGTTGAAAAACATGCGCCTGTTCAAAAGCACCCCGTCACGGGAACGCGCGTGAGGAGAGTACACTACACTACAGCCAGTGTTTGAACATTTATACATCTTTAGAGGTAAAATCATTACTACATCTGGTCAATGAGCTTTAAAACTGTTAATCTCCGGTGTGGACTCTGGATGGACAAATGCACCCACCCATCCCCCACCCCTCGCCATCCCGCTGTAAATGAAAGATGTGTGTGTGTGTGAAGACCGGCATGCAGCAGACAGACAGGAAGACATGGAAAGAGACAGAATATTCTTTGTATTTCTTTTTTCAGAAAAACACAGACTCCAATAGCCAATACAGTGCAACAGAATAAACTGTTTATTTTTCTCTCTCCGCTCGGTACAGAGTGGTTAGGAACCGTAGGGAGTTTTCAAATGAAGGTGCTGGTAATAATTTCCAAATCTATACTCTTAAGATAAGATAAGATAAGATAAGATAAGATAAGCCTTTATTAGTCCCACAACGGGGAAATTCCAGGATTGCAACAGCACAGGGATAGCAACACTCAGAGCAACAATCAGAAGGCAAGAAAAAAAACAAGCAAGCAAGAGCAGCTAATAAACATATGTACGTATTACTATAAAATATATATATATACACACACACACAGACACACAGTGCAGAGCATTGTAGCTGGATGGAATAAATATATGAATATATGAACACACAGTGCAGAGCATTGTAGCCAGATGGAATAAATATGTAAATACACAAACACCCACAGTACGGAGCATTGCAGCTAGGTGGAATAAATATGCAAGTATATAAACACACACAGTGCGGAGCATTGTAGCTAGATGGAATAACATGTAGATATATAAATATATAAACACACCCAGTGCTGAGCATTGTAGCTAGATGGAATAAATATGCAAATATATAAACACACACAGTGCAGAGCATTGTTGCTAGATGGAATGAAACAGCATAACCGTCTACTTAGTTATCCTACATGGTATGATTATGTGCCCATACATATTCTCACCCTCCATAGCGACCGGTATGTTCCTAGTTGTATGCCGGAGGGGACCATTGTGTAAGTCTATTGCATCTTTTGCATTCAAAAAACTATTAGTTTGTTACGTCTTTTTGCTATCTCTGCGAGCAGCCCTGCTTAGGTTTGTACAGTCTGACAGCCGTTGGTAGGAAGGACCTACGAAACCTCTCGGTTGTGCACCTGGGATGATGTAGTCTGCTGCTAAATGAGCTCCTCAGTGCATTCAGTATGTCCTGCATAGGGTGGAACTCGGACTCCAGCAGAGATGACAGTTTAGCCACCGTCCTTCTCTCTCCTATCTCCTCCATCGGATCAAGGCGCTGCCCCAGGACAGAGCTAGCTTTCTTAATCAGTTTGTTCAGTCTCTTCCTATCGGCTGCAGTAATGCCACTGCCCAGCAGACCACTCCAAAAGTGATGGCTGATGCCACCACCGTGTCATAGAATGACTTCATCAGCGCCCCTTGTACACCAAAAGACCTGAGTCTCCTCAGCAGGAACAGCCTGCGCTGTCCCTTCTTGTAGAGTGCATCAGTATTGTGTGACCAGTCTAGTTTATTGTTCAGATGAATACCCAGGTACTTATAGGATGTCACCATCTCGATGTCTGTTCCCTGTATATTTACTGGTACTGTGAGGGGCTGCCCATGCCTGCGGCAGTCCACCACCAGCTCCTTAGTTTTCCTCGCGTTGATCTGGAGGCAGTTCCGATGGCACCAGTCCACGAAGTCCTGGATAAGCCCTCTGTACTCAGCTTCATCTCCATTGGAGATGAGGCCAACGATCGCAGAGTCATCAGAGAACTTCTGTAGATGGCAGTGTGTTGTGTTGTGTGAGAAGTCCGCAGTATAAAGAGTGAACAGGAAGGGAGCCAGCACCGTTCCCTGGGGGGCCCCCGTGCTACTGATGATCGTGTCGGACACACAGTCCCGGGTTCTCACAAACTGAGGCCGGTTCGTGAGGTAGTCCAGGATCCATGATGACAGGTGCTCTTTAACATGCATTCAGTGCAGTTTAGCTGTTGTAATGGATATTGTGTTAATGTTTGTATTTAAGATAAGATAAGATAAGATAAGCCTTTATTAGTCCCACAACGGGGAAATTCCAGGATTGCAACAGCACAGGGATAGCAACACTCAGAGCAACAATCAGAAGGCAAGAGAAAAAACAAGAGCAGCAAGTATACATATGTACATATAAATATAAATATATTGTGGGACACATATGTATCACTTTAAGCTTCACATCTCAGAATAGAACAAAAGAACTGGGCCTCCTGTGAGATAAGAGGAGGATGTGAAAATTTAGTCTTTGGTATGCAAGAGACGGCCTTGGGGGATTTCCTGGTCTGCCAGAGACTATAGGCACTTTTCCACAAGTATCACCTTAGCTTTACTTACTTTTACTTTACTCAGTTTCTCGCGCTTTCCACAGTACCCTACACGCTTTAACCGATACGATTTTCGTGCCAGTTTAGGGGCAGGGGACAAGCGAGAAAAAGCGAGGTGTGATTTTTCGTCAATCGACTGCTAGCCGCTGATTGGTCAGCGCGTAACATCACAGAGAGAGCGTCCGTTTTCAGTTTTCTGTTGAAGCTGCACGACCGCCATTTGTAATCGGTCACGGAGTGAATATGATATTAATAAGGACGGTGGCTAAACTGTCATCTCTGCTGGAGTCCGAGTTCCACCCTATGCAGGACATACTGGATGCACTGAGGAGCTCATTTAGCAGCAGACTACATCATCCCAGGTGCACAACCGAGAGGTTTCGTAGGTCCTTCCTACCAACGGCTGTCAGACTGTACAACCTAAGCAGGGCTGCTCGCAGAGATAGCAAAAAGACGTAACAAACTAATAGTTTTTTTTGAATGCAAAAGATGCAATAGACTTACACTATGGTCCTCTCTGGCATACAACTAGGAACATACCGGTCGCTATGGAGGGTGAGAATATGTATGGGCACATAATCATACCATGTAAGATAACTAAATAGACGGTTATGCTGTTTCATCCCACCTAGCAACAATGCTCTGCACTGTGTGTGTTTATATTTATATATCTATATATTTATTCCATCTAGCTACAATGCTCCGCACTGTGTTTTTATATATCTACATATTATTCCATCTAGCTACATTGCTCCGCACTGTGTGTGTTTATATATTTACATATTTATTCCATCTAGCTACAATGCTCAGCACTGGGTGTGTTTATATTTATATATCTATATATTTATTCCATCTAGCTACAATGCTCCGCACTGTGTTTTTATATATCTACATATTATTCCATCTAGCTACATTGCTCCGCACTGTGTGTGTTTATATACTTGCATATTTATTCCACCTAGCTGCAATGCTCCGTACTGTGGGTGTTTATATATTTACATATTTATTCCATCTAGCTACAATGCTCTGCACTGTGTGTTCATATATTCATATATTTATTCCATCCAGCTACAATGCTCTGCACTGTGTGTCTGTGTGTGTGTGTGTGTATATATATATATATATATATATATATATATATATATATATATATATATATATATATATATATATACAATATTACAGTTATATTATAACTGTAATATACTAATATACTAATTATAGTATACTAATTATAGTATAGCTAATATACTAATTATAGTATATTAGCTGCTCTTGCTTGCTTGTTTTTTTTTCTTGCCTTCTGATTGTTGCTCTGAGTGTTGCTATCCCTGTGCTGTTGCAATCCTGGAATTTCCCCCTTGTGGGACTAATAAAGGCTTATCTTATCTTATCTTATCTTAATAGAGACAGCGTTGTAGGTTAGGTTTTGCGGAAATCTACACCGTGGTCCAATGAAGAGGTGCGGGGTTTTCTCTGCTTGCTGGCAGATCCACAGTCAGAAGAGTGATCCGGACCCTACAGATGACTGCGCAGAATAGAACCGTACTACTGACAAGCTGAATACGAAGTTGAGAGAACCATCCATGGTGAGTGATTTGTAATATTGTGCATCTGTTTGCTTATTTATCCTGTTGGTGGTAAGCTCACTTTTGAGCCATACAGCCTCGTTCTGTGCTGGCTAACTCGTTGTAGCTAACGAATTTTGGCTAGTAGCTAGATAACACCAACTGTTGATTTGCGCTTGTTTTCTCCTAAATATTCGCTTGTGAGAGCAAAAGATGACATATATCAATCCTGGTTATAGTCCTGGTTTTTGTTTTGTATTGCACTTGGTGCTGCACATTAAATTGTGTGCAATTTAATGCCGTTTTTTGCTGGCTAACTCGTTTTAGCTAACGAGTTTTGGCTAGTAGCAAAATAATACCCACTGTTGATTCACGCTTGTTTTCTCCTAAACATTTGCTTGTAAGAGCAATACGCTGAAATATATCAATCCTGGTTATAGTCCTGGTTTTTGTTTTGCATTAAATTGTGTGCAATTTAATGCTAGAATGTGTTTCCACATGCCAGGGTTAGCTTCCCTGTTTATATTGGATACTGGTGAGACCACAGGAGCCGAAATCTCTAACAATATAAAAGGGCTTTTTCAAACCAGTGATTTATAAAGTCATTCATATAATTTTCTAAAGCGTCAGAAAGAGAAATCCATATATTATATCATTCATTACACAGACCATGATATATTTCAAGCATTTATTTATTTCAATTTGGGTGATTATGGCTTATAGCCCCTGAAAACCCCAAATTCCATTTGGCAAAAAATTAGAATATTACATAAACTTTAAAAAATAGTTTTTAAATAGAAATGTGGGCCGATGAGGTGTTGGTTAATATGGGCTGTAGCCATAATCATCAATATTAAAATAAACACTTTCAATATATCACTGTCCCTGTAATGAATCTATATATATATTTTTTTTTTTTTTTTTTTATTTTTTTTTTACTTATTTGTACCCGTAGGTAGATTTGGTTTGCAGTCTGGTGACAAGCCACCGGCTGCCGGTCGCTGCGTGCGCGAGCGCCCTAAACCTACATGTTTTTGGTATGCGGGAGGAAACCGGAGAAATCCCGGAGTAAACCCACGCAACACGGGGAGAACATGCAAACTCCACACAGCTCACTGTTGGTCGGGGGCTGGGATCGAACCCACAATCTCATGATCCCCGCAGTCCCCCGGCCGAGGGTAAACTGTGCTGCCACAGTGCTAAACCACTGCGCCACCATGCAGCCCATGCTGCATGGTGGCGCAAGTGAAACCCATATATGGGTTTCACTTTCTGAAATGAGTGACAAAAATATTGAACTTTTTCATGATATTCTAATTTTTGAGATGTGCCTGTATAAGTGTTGAACTTGCTTGAAAAAACTAAACACCATCCATTTCTATTGTTCGTCTAGGCAGGAGGGAATCAGCCGCTCAACAACGGACGTCGCCACTGTGGAAGTACTGAAATCCTTTGCTTTTATAGGTAAGTGTCAAAATCAAATTAGCACAATTTCCACTTAATGTAAAAGGGACTGAACTGAGATTTATTTGATTGTGTGAGTATTAATTACAGAATAACTGAAAAAGACTGGCGCATCAACTGTAAAATAAACCACTTGTTAATGTATTTATTTGTCAGATCACTTGTGTGATCCTTTGAGTTATGTTCATAACTGTATCTTTTGGGGAATGGCAGTTGTTCAGTCATCAATATAGTTTAGTTTATATGTGTAGTTTATACTCTATCATCAATAAAGTCATGCAGTAACAGGACACATTACAAATATTGTAGTGCTTCCTTTTATATTTTAGCAATGCAAGTACAAAACACCACCCACACTTGAAGCCAGTGCAAGAAGAGACACTTTTACATTCCAGACAAACTTTTATTGATAAAAACTCTATATTTTGACTGGGCGACTCCATAATCTGTGATGCACACCTTCAGTTAAAGTACTAGATTCCATTCCACTGAATGTATTGATTCATTCTGATTGCTGAGGCCACAGTAAAAGCAGATGACTTTAAATGCAACCCAGCCCTTGTAAAATCAACTTTACATCAGTGCAGCTATATGAAAATTGTGGTTAAATACAACAACGAAGTACTTTATCGTCACATTGGAATTGGAATCGCTGCTGTTTGGTTTTTCTTTTGAATTCTTGGATGGAATATGGGTGGGCAATATAAGCTGCAGCTTCAGCCATCACCCATTTCAGATAACCTATGTTGAACTGTGTAGTCAGAGGAGTTATTGTTTAATTCGACCTTATTAAATTTTTTTCCCCCTTTGTTATATTATTGTATTTTCTTTAAATCTATCCAAAATAAAGATTCATTCATTCACATTCCACCACTGGCTTTTAGTAACAAGTGTATTTCCCAAATATGTTTTAAACTTCATTTATTTAACCTCCACACATTTCTGTCTTTTGTCTAGGCAAGAGGTAAACGATCGATCCACCCCAAACTGGACCTTGCGTCACTATTTACAGATATGCAGGCCTAAGATCTGCTGATCTGAGACCAGTGTGAGCTGCACATCCCAGCTGCTGAGTGACCCAGTCTGACAGTTTGAGTTTTGCACATTCTGAATAATCTGGAATTTGCTGCTGATTGTAATAAACAATTTAGTGACTTATGTGTTTGCATCATGATTTCTATTTTTGTCTTTTAATACACTGGTAGGAAAAGAGTCAGTAGTACAAACCATTAATGGGTGACCTTGAAAATAATGACTCGAAAATAATGACTTGAAAATAATGACATTTATGTCACATGGTGGTAACCTTCACATATAAAAAGACATCTGCAAAAACTTCAGAGGTTTGTCAGTGCAATACTACATGAATGCATGTATAGTACATTGTTGATGCAGAGAATATATATTTCTACAGTATATGTATCGAGTAAATCAAGCATTTTCCATGTAACCTTGTGACTGCATTATTTTAATTGCTTTTAATGCTAGATCAAGTTTGTTTTGGCCTAAAATGCATCATAACTGTCAAATACATCTTATTATACCGAACTCAGTAATGTTTACTTTTGAATATACATTTTGTGGCTAATATAGTTATTAACCTGGTGATCGAGTTGTGTCAGCTGATCATTTTTTGCTATGACACCACCTCAGACTCAGTGCAGCTGAAGCAGGTACGTTCATGATGTCTCAACAGTCCAGGATTTTCACGCAGATTAGAGCAATTTTTTTTCCCACAATATTTTTATTGAACCTTTTTTTTTTTTTTTTCAAACAGCACACACAGACACTAACACAAAAGTAATTTAAAAACTAAACAATAAAATGACAAAAAAAGGTTAAAAAACAGAAACCATTAACAAAAACAAATCAACAATGTTCCTCTGTTTAGGTAATCTATTACATTAGAATACATAATATACATTCACCAGCTTGGAATTTGCAAGGTCCACACATATCATTCACCTTCTTCAGAAGTTACGTTTACTTAATTTACATAATCAATGAAAGGTCTCCATATATTCTCAAACACATTTCCTTTGATTTCAGTATGTATGTTATTCTTTCTAGTGGAAACCAAAAGTGAGTTGGTTGTAGTCATTTTTCTAAGGTGTTTTGACGTGAAATTACCCATCCCTGAACACATATGCCTTATAAATATCAAGAGATGGGAAAATGATACTCAAATGACACTCAACATGCAAAATGGTGCTACAGTTGGATTGCCTTTCTTTAAAATTTTTAAAGTTATTTTGTAAGTAAAAGTGGGCTAGGATTAACTGGAAATATAACAAGTTTCCACATATAATACCAAGGTCAATTGGCAATTCAATCAAACCAAAAAGGAGTTGTTCAGCTGCTGCATTTTTCTGCAGTCATTTTCTACGGTGTCCCATCCCTGAACACATATCCCTTAAAAAGAACTATCAATGGGAAAATGATACACAAAAACAAGAATTTTACTACAGTTGAATTGGCTTTTTTTTAAAGTAATTTAAATTATTTTGTACGTAAAATAGGGCTATGATTAATTGGAAATATAACAAGTATCCACATATAAGTTCTTCATATAAGTTATAAGGAAGTTCTGCAACCACTGTGTGCTTGAGAAGCTGGGGACAACATTCTCCCACCACTGCGAGCTACGGTTTACTGCCCAGGTCCATGGTCTGCAGCGTTGATTTTGCAACAACGCAGCCAACTAGAACACACACACAGCATACATATTAATACTGATAACCTGGCGACATCAAAATGCTGTACACAACAATGACATGATGATAAAATGACAATAGAAAGCATTAAATTACCAAAAACTTTTTCCTCGTGTGCTTGATATGCCTGATATGCTGGGTAATTAAGCTCTCTGCTTCATATTCACCAATGGCAACAACGAGTCTCTGGTACTGCTCCAACGTGTGTTCTCTCAATGCACGTCGACTTCTCCTGTAAAACTCTCTTCTCCGCTTAAAAACATTCATTGTGTTCAAAAGCCAGAGAAGAACCAACGTGGAAATCCTCCGCTCGTAATCCGCCATTTTCTTTGTTGTTAAGACATCGGTCGCCGGAGATGACGTCAGCAGAGTATGGGACCGCCTCAATCACGCCCACTACAGAGTTTACGCGGCTTTACAGGGTTGTAATGGGTCAACAACCCAGAGAGAAAGAAGTAGTGGAGAATCGAAACAAGTAAAAAAGAACTGTGACTATGGAAAAGAGCCATATGAGGAGGATGTTATAGGATTTAAGGAAAGATGCATTGTTACTTGTGATTAAATACAATGTGACTGTGAGCTTTGAAGGTCCTGGATATATAAAGGACGAATGTCTGTGTTTTTCCTCTTTCTGCTTTGCTGATGTTGGAAGATGTGAATAAACCTGACTCGTGAGATAAACTCTGCCTCGTCATTTTCACATTTCCACACTGGTGACCCTAAGACGTATCATGGATGAAAGAAATTCCCCCGGGCCAGCCAAGTCAGGAGCTCCCAACCAAGCGTATGCCGCTACCGTCCAGCTACCGGACTTTTGGCAGGACAACCCGCTCTCCTGGTTCCACTTGGTCGAAGCACAGTTCGCCCTCCGGGGGATAACAGTAGATGACACGAAGTTCTACCATGTGATTGCAAAGCTCGACAACCGCACAGCTCAGCATGTGGAGAGCCTATTGGAGCGGCCACCAGCCAATGACAAATATGGCGGGTTGAAGGCTGCACTTATCCAGAGCTTCACTCTCTCAGTCGAGGAGAGAGCGGAGAGGCTCCTGGCTCTGAACGACTTGGGAGATGGCACGCCCATTGACCTGATGGAGAACATGCTGAGGTTGAGGGGCTCAGACAACGACAACTTCATCTTCACCCACATTTTCCTCAGGACCCTACCGTCTGCCACGAGAGCGACCCTGGCCAGTTCGCCGTTGTTGGACCAGCGGGACTTCCGCGCGCTGGCCCAGGAGGCGCACCGGATTCTCAATGCCAGCAAACAGCGCGCGGCCACCGCGCCAGCGACGGAGTTCGGCGCGACGGCCGGAGATGGCGGGGGGCCAGAGATGGCGGGACCAGAACCACCGACGACGGCGGCGGCGGCGGCCAAGGATCACAGAGGAGACACCCTCTGTTTCTACCATCGCCGCTTTGTAGAGAAGGCACGCAAATGTATACCACCGTGCCAGTTCAAGCGCTCGGGAAACGCCAAGACCGGGGGTCGGTAGCAGCTGCGGCCCTCGGGGAGGAGAACAAGCTGCTCTACTTGAAGGATGTGCGCTCAGGGAGGTGTTTCCTCGTGGACACAGGCTCCCAGTTGAGTTTCATCACACCTTCCTCTGCTGACTGGCTGGCGGTTCCCAGAGGTCCCGGGGCGTCAGCAGCGAACGGCTCGGAGATTAAGACCTTTGGTGAGAGGACTCTGCTTCTGTCCCTACACAGCCGTACATTTGAGTGGACTTTTGTCATAGCTGCAGTGAATTTCAATATGTTGGGGGCTGATTTTCTGTGCTCACATGGGTTGTTGGTTGATCTTGCTAACAGGCGCCTGGTTAATGCACTTTCTTTTTATTCTATTCCCTGTACAGCCCGAGCGACCCCGCCAACAGCACAAGCCAACGTCACAGCTGCAAGTGGTAAGTTCCACACACTGCTCACTCAGTTCCCAGCACTCACGGTTCCCACATTTTCAGCAGCCGTCGCTAAACATGGAGTGGAACATTTTATTACTACCACCGGACCGCCCGTTTTTGCAAAAGCTCGGCACTTGGATTCAGCTAAACTGACCATAGCGCGCGAGGAGTTTGCCAACCTGGAAAGGTTGGGCATCATCAGGCGTTCGAACAGCCTATGGGCTTCCCCACTTCACATGGTCCCTAAAGCTGATGGCTCGTGGCGACCTTGCGGAGATTTCCACAGGTTGAACAACGCCACAGCGCACGACCGCTACCCAATCCCACATATCCAAGATTTTTCCGTTCATTTGGCGGGGGCGCGCGTTTTTTCTAAGATAGACTTGGTCCGCGGTTACCACCAAGTCCCAGTGCGCGCTGAGGACATACCCAAAACAGCGGTAATAACTCCGTTCGGTCTATTCGAGTTTTTGCGCACGCCATTTGGGCTTAAAGGCGCTGCGCAGACGTTCCAACGCATGATGGACGCGGTGTTGTGTGATCTCCCCTTCGTATTCGTCTACCTGGACGACATCTTAGTAGCCAGCGCATCCGAAGACGAACACGAAAACCACCTCACGGCAGTTTTCCGGAGGTTGGGAGAGCACGGTTTAATAATCAACCCAGCGAAGAGTCAGTTCGGGGTGACGCAGATTGATTTTTTGAGGCATCGCGTCTCTCCAGAAGGAGCGGTTCCGCTGCCTGACAAAGTGCGCGCGGTAGCAAATTTTCCCCAGCCACAAACGGTCAAGGCATTACAGGAGTTTTTGGGAATGGTGAATTTTTATAACCGTTTCCTCCCCCGCGCAGCGCAGCTCATGCAACCATTGTATGCCGCACTCAAAAAACAAAAACCCACAAATAAGATCGAATGGTCTCCGCAGCGAGAGCGAGCATTCTCGGAGGTCAAAACAGCCCTGGCAAACGCTGCGTTGTTAGCACATCCAGACCCAATGGCCCGCATAGCGCTCACTACTGACGTGTCAGATGTGGCCATAGGGGCGGTCGTGGAGCAGCATGTAGCCGGGCCTTGGCAGCCGCTCGCCTTTTTCAGCAGGACTTTGTGCGATAGTGAACGAAAATACAACGCATTCAACAGGGAGTTATTAGCTCTCCACTTGGCCATTCGCCACTTCCAGTTCTGGCTGGAGGGATGCCGTTTCACCGCGTTCGTTGACCACAAGCTGCTGACATTCGCGATGGCCAAGGTTTCAGAACCATGGTCGGGCCAGCAGCAAAGACAGCTGGCTGCCATCTCAGAGTTTACTACCGATATTCAGCACGTGGCGGGTAAACTTAATGTAGTGGCAGACTGTCTCTCGCGCGCCGTGGCGGCCCCAGTCCACGTAGGGATAGATTATGCAGCCATGGCCACGGATCAGGTTAGCAACGCGGACGTGCGCCCGCTCCAGTCTGGACCAACAGGGTTAAGGCTGGAGAACAGGGTGCTGCAAGACGTTATGCCCCTCCTAATCTGCTATGTCTCCACTGGGCGACTGCGTCCTGTGGTACCGGCCGCGTGGCGCCGCCGCGTTTTTGACTCGATTCATTCTCTGGCGCACCCGGGAGTGCGCACGTCGGTCAAAATGGTAGGAGAGAAATTTGTATGGCCGAGCCTGCGCAAACAAGTTAAGGAGTGGGCAGCAGCCTGCATGGCTTGTCAACGAGCCAAGGTACACAGACACACGAGAGCTCCCTTGGAGCCGTTTCACATCCCGGCTAAGAGGTTCGATCATGTTCACGCGGACCTCGTAGGCCCCCTCCCGCCGTTACAGGGGTGCACACACCTTCTGACAATGGTGGACCGCACCGCGCGCTGGCCGGAAGTGGTCCCACTGGCATCAACCACAGCCGAGGAGGTGGCGCGCACGTTTTTAACAGCATGGGTAGCGCGCTTTGGAGTCCCATCGGACATTACGTCCGACAGAGGTCCTCAATTTGTTTCCGAACTTTGGTCAGCAATGGCCTGCAGCCTGGGGGTAACGATCCACCGCACAACCGCGTACAATCCGCAGGCTAATGGGTTATGCGAAGGTTTTCATAGGTCATTGAAAGCGGCTCTCAGAGCGTCGCTGACGGATGCAAATTGGGTGGACAGGCTACCGTGGGTTTTATTGGGGTTGCGTTCTGCACCTAAAGAGGACTTAGAAGCCTCCCCGGCTGAGCTAGTTTTTGCGCAGCCACTTCGGCTGCCCGGGGAGTTTCTCCCAGATAATCCTGCGCCAGATAGCTCCCCATCTCAGCGGTTGCAGCGTGGCACGGAATCGGGCACGCTGCCTGGCCCCGTTCACCACAGTTTTCCGCGCGTTTTTGTGCCTAAGGCTTTGAAAAACGCGGAGTTTGTTTTTGTCAGACACGATGCCCATCGCCCACCGCTGCGACCACCTTATGATGGACCATTTACAATTGTGGAAACAGGGGACAAGCATTTTTTGCTAGATTTGGGGGGCAGGAAGGAAAAGATTGGCATAAACAGGCTCAAACCCGCCTTTGTGGTGGCGGACGAGGATGTGCTGTTGGCCAGGGCTCCTCGGCACGGCAGACCCCCTCGGGGACATTCCCCAGAACACCCACAGGGAGTGACAAACAGTTCTCACCCCCAGACAGCAGCTCCCCAGCAGGATGGCGCCGCAGAAGTGGCGAAGCCTGCTTACAGCAGATACGGGAGGAGACTGAGGCCCAAGCAGCACGTGGGTTAATGTGTAATGATTTTATCGTGACATGCAGACTGTTATTCTGTTGTTCCATCTTAGATGTTTGAGGGGGGTCATGTGGGACACATATGTATCACTTTAAACTTCACATCTCAGAGTAGAACAAAAGAACTGGGCCTCCTGTGAGATAACAGGAGGATGTGAAAATTTAGTCTTTGGTATGCAAGAGACGGCCTTGGGGGATTTCCTGGTCTGCCAGAGACTATGAGGAGGATGTTATAGGATTTAAGGAAAGATGCATTGTTACTTGTGATTAAATACAATGTGACTGTGAGCTTTGAAGGTCCTGGATATATAAAGGACGAATGTCTGTGTTTTTCCTCTTTCTGCTTTGCTGATGTTGGAAGATGTGAATAAACCTGACTCGTGAGATAAACTCTGCCTCGTCATTTTCACATTTCCAGAATATATATATATATATAGACACACAGTGCGGAGCATTGTAGCTAGATGGGATAGATATATAAATATATAAACACAGTGCGGAGCATTGTAGCTGGATGGAATAAATATATGAGTATATAAACACACAGTGCGGAGTATTGTAGCTAGATGGAATGAATATGTGAATATATAAACACAGTGCAGAGCATTGTAGCTTGATGGAATAAATATGTAGATATATAAACACACAGTACGGAGCATTGTCTCTAGATGGAATAAATATGTAAATATATAAACACACACAGTGCGGAGCATTGTAGCTAGATGGAATAATATGTAGATATAGAAACACAGTACGGAGCATTGTAGCTAGATGGAATAGATATATGAATATATAAACACAAAGTGCGGAGCATTGTAGCTAGATGGAATAAATATGTAAATATATAAACACACACAGTGTGGAGCATTGTTGCTAGATAGAGTAAATATATAAATATATATATATATAAACACACACAGTGTGGAGCATTGTAGCTAGATGGAATAAATGTGTAAATATATAAACACACACAGTGCGGAGCATTGTAGCTAGATGGAATGAAACAGCACAACCGTCTACTTAGTTACCCTACATGGTATGATTATGTACCCATACATAATCTCACCCTCCATAGCGACCGGTATTTTCCTAGTTGTATACCGGAGGGGACCATTGTGTAAGTCTATTGCGTCTTTTGCATTCAAAACTATTAGGTTGTCACGTCTTTTTGCTATTTCTGCGAGCAGCCCTGCTTAGGTTGTACAGTCTGACAGCCGTAGGTAGGAAGGACCTGCGAAACCTCTCGGTTGTGCACCCAGGATGATGTAGTCTGCTGCTAAATGAGCTCTTCAGTGCATTCAGTATGTCCTGCATAGGTGGAACTCGGACTCCAGCAGAGATGACAGTTTAGCCACCATCCTTCGCTCTCCTATCTCCTCCACTGGGTCAAGGCGCTGTCCCAGGACAGAGCTAGCTTTCTTGATCAGTTTGTTCAGTCTCTTCCTATCGGCTGCTGTAATGCCACTGCCCCAGCAGACCACTCCAAAAGTGATGGCTGATGCCACCACCGTGTCATAGAATGTCTTCAGCAGCGCCCCTTGTACACCAAAAGACCTGAGTCTCCTCAGTAGGAACAACCTGCGCTTTCCCTTCTTGTAGAGTGCATCAGTATTGTGTGACCAGTCTAGTTTATTGTTCAGATGAACACCCAGGTACTTGTAGGATGTCACCATCTCAATGTCTGTTCCCTGTATATTTACTGGTGCTGTGAGGGGCTGTCCTTGCCTGCGGCAGTCCACCACCAGCTTCTTAGTTTTCTAAGCGTTGATCTGGAGGCAGTTCCGATAGCACCAGTCCACGAAGTCCTGGATAAGCCCTCTGTACTCAGCTTCATCTCCGTTGGAGATGAGGCCAACGATCGCAGAGTCATCAGAGAACTTCTGTAGATGGCAGTGTGTTGTGTTGTGTGAGAAGTCCGCAGTATAAAGGGTGAACAGGAAGGGAGCCAAAACCGTTCCCTGGGGGGCCCCGTGCTACTGATGATCGTGTCAGACACACAGTCCCGGGTTCTCACAAACTGAGGCCGGTTTGTGAGGTAGTCCAGGATCCATGATGACAGGTGCTGGTCCACCCCTGCGCACAGCAGCTTGTCCTTCAGGATCATCGGTTGGATGGTGTTGAAAGCACTGGAGAAGTCAAAGAACATGATCCTCACCGCATTCCCGGGCTTCTCCAGGTGGGACAGAAAACGGTGAAGGAGGAAGATGACCGCATCCTCCACCCCAATACCACGCTGGTAGGCGAACTGGAGTGGATCCATCGCTGGTCCCACCAGGGGGTGGAGGTGAGCAAGGAGCAGTCTCTCCAGGGTCTTCATCATGTGGGACGTCAAGGCCACTGGTCTGTAGCTGTTCAGATCTTTGGGGTGGGAAGTCTTTGGTGCAGGTACCACACAAGATGTTTTCCACAGCTGTGGTACCCTCCCCAGCTTCAGGCTCAGATTGAAGATGTACTCCACAATCCCACACAGCTGGTCTGCACAGGACTTGAGGAGCTTTGCGCTGATGCCGTCCGGTCCTGACGCCTTCCTCGCCTTGATCTTCCTCAGCTCCGTCCTCATCTGGGTCTTAGTGAGGGTCAGGTTGGGGGGCTGTGTGTTGGGAGTGGGGGGGTGTTGGTGGAGTGGGGAGTGGGCAGCAGGACTTGATGTCTTTAGAGGCAGCAGTGGTTGTTGTGCAGTCAGGGGGGAGGGCGGTTGGTCAAACCTATTGAAAAACAGATTCAGATTGTTCGCCCACTCCCTGTCCCCCATGGCCTGGGGGGAGGTATTCTGGAGCCCAGAGATGGTTTTAAGGTTTCTCCAGACCCCGCTGATGTCGCTCTGTTGCAGCTTGTCCTCCATCTTCTTCCTGAAGCTGTCCTTGCCTTCTCTGATCTTTCTCCTCAGCTCCCTCTGTACAGACTTCAGCATCTCCCTGTTCCCCTACCTGAAGATCCTCTTCTTCTCTCTCAGAAGTGTTTTTATCTCAGGGTTGATCCAGGGTTTGTTGTTTGAGCAACACCGTATGGTCTTGGTGGGAACGGTGTTGTCCACACAGAAGCTGATGTAGTCCGTGATGGTGTGAGTCAGGCCATCGATGTCCTCACCATGTGGATCGCAGAGCTGCTCCCAGGCGGTGGTTTCAAAACAGCCCTTTAGAGTGTCCATTGCCTCCTCAGACCATAACTTCACTGTGCGCATGGCCGGAGGTTGTCTGTGCACTAGGGGTTTGTACACTGGCCGGAGATGAACCAAGTTGTGATCCGATCTCCCGAGTGGGGGGAGTTGTGATGAGGTGTACGCCTCCTTAGTGTTTGCGTAGAATAAGTCCAGTGTTTTATTGTCTCTAGTGTGGCATGTGACATACTGGGTAAAGGTGGGTAGAATGGGAGACAGTGAAACATGGTTGAAATCGCCTGAGATGAGGAGAAGAGCATCTGGGTGTTCTGTTCCATGTTTAATGTTGCAGCATTGCACCGAGATAAATTCCTAGTTTGTGTACTACATGAACAATGGCAATAAATCTCATTCTGATTCTGATTCTGATTCTGTCTGCAGCCTGCCAGTTACTGAATGGATGACGTCATGCGCTGTTCCAGCGTTTAACCGTCGGATTTGCATAAACAACAATGCAGATCACGTGTGAGTATTCCCTCGGGAGATATGTAGGCCGCATGCTAACAGCTAGCAACTCAATGTCTTTGCTGCAGTGTTGTTGTTTAACAGTGATATGTCCCGGTCTGCACCAGTTGTTGTTAACATACATTATCACTCCACCGCCCCTTGCTTTGCCACTGTCTGATGTTCGGTCTGCCCGTATTGTGTGGAAACCTTCCAGTTCAATGTTAGCATCTGCTGCTAATTCGGTTAGCCAAGTCTCTGTGTATAGAAACAGGCTACACTCCCGGTATATGCTATCGTAATTCTGTAGGTAATCTCCCATTATGCTCTACACATATTCGATACATATTCTGTTTGCATTGTTATGAACAAATATGTTGTGCTAAACTCTGATAAACAGGAATTAGGCAGAGCTATAGAGCCCTCTTTCTGCTCTCTCTCTCTCTCTCTCTCTCTCTCTCTCTCTCTCTCTCTCCTTTCCTTTAGTCAGGTCTAATACTTTAGTTACACACCCCAAACCAACACCCACATACACACTGTTGATCGTACATTCTAGAAGACAGTAACTTGAACAGAGGGTGGCCTGTTCATGTCAAAGTTAAATTGGCCAATCAGACAGTCATGTACAAGCCCATCCTATTGTACGGGGTTGGTCTAACCAACCCGAGACGATTAATGTAAGTCGCACCCGGAAGTCGTGGTCAGTCTGGCGATGCTCCTGAGGGGGCTGTGTCACTCTGCACCCTGTGCTGCTTGCTTTACATGTGACTTCTAAATAAATGTTACATCTTTAAATTGAAGAATTCTCTGGCTTATTCTTGGATCTTTCAATCAAAGAATCAGGGTTTTTTTTCTAACAAGTGGTGTCTTGACCCGGATGAACTATTCTAAGATGAGTCCGGAACAGATCGGAAGGACCCTTTGTTAGACGACTGTGGCGCCCAAACAGAAAGGTGAG
Source organism: Pholidichthys leucotaenia (assembly GCA_020510985.1). Taxonomy (NCBI): domain Eukaryota; kingdom Metazoa; phylum Chordata; class Actinopteri; order Cichliformes; family Pholidichthyidae; genus Pholidichthys; species Pholidichthys leucotaenia. The sequence goes on from CM035843.1 coordinate 258,397,906, forward strand.
CAGAAAACCTTTTTTACACGAATTTCTGAACTTTGGACATAGTGAATTTACAGTTGTCTGATTAAGGGGTATATCCGATCTCCAAATTTTACAACATGGGGAATGAAAATTTAAATTCCAGAGAAACTGTTTGTGTGATGGAAATCAGCAGTCACATGTAAGGCATGAACCATGTGGTCTCACACGAGGGAGAGTGAAGAAATGTCCTAGGATCAAATAGCTGCTTTTTTTTAATTATAAGGACGATTTGCAATGCAAGAATCTTTTTTACATCAATAGTGAGCATAGATAAGGTACTCTAATACATTATAAGAATCTCAAACTTAATCATGAGTGAGTAATGTAGCAAGCAGCCACAAGAATCTTTTTAACACCCTTAGTGAGTGACTGGTAATAAAATAATAATAATTTACAGGACAGCATAAGAATCTTTTTACCACCATTAGTGAGTGTCTGTTCACAAGAATAAAATATAACTTACAGAACAGCATAAGAATCTTTTTTTACCATCCTTAGTGAGTGTCTGTTCATAAGTTTAAAAATAACTTACAGAACAGCATAATAATCTTTTTTTTACCATCCTTAGTGAGTGTCTGTTCATAAGTATAAAATTAATAATTTATAGAACAGCATAAGAATCTTTTTATACATCATCAGTGAGTGTCTGTTCATAAGTAGAAAAATAATAATTTACAGAACAGCATAAGAATCTTTTTTTTTACCATCCTTACTGAGTGTCTGTTTATAAGTATAAAATAATAATTTACAGTACGGCATAAGAATCTTTTTATACATCATCAGTGAGTGTCTGTACACAGCAATAAAGATAGCTTGTTAAAATCAGTATAAGACTGAACTTTATGATACAATACCTCTTGTATCGATGTCCTGACGAGGTCTCGATGAAAGTACCCTCTACATAAAAGTTAAGCTATGAGAAAACGAGTACATGCAAATCTGCGGCATATTCTCCACATTGTGCATGCTGATCTCTGTGTTAATTCTGTGTCTTGAGGGTTTGTTTGTAGTGTCTATATTGTGCATGCAGATGTCTGTGTTAATTCTGTGTCTTTAGGGGATAAATGTGTGGTTTGAGAAATACCGGGGGTTGGAAATATCTACTAAACTTTTCCCAGAGTATGATTTAACTAATGGCGCTCTTCTGGCCATGTGGATAAAACAAAGGCGGGTGTGTGTTTTTCCACAAAAGAGGGAGGTAATTTGCCCCCACTCCTGAGTGGAGGTGAGATTGTTAAAACAGGTTACTGAGAGGAGAACCATAAACACAGGCAGCCATCTTAAATGTTTCCAGGTACTTAAAGCGGAAATGAGGTATTAGGTATCCATTCTTTCAGTGCATTTCTTTTAATTGTGAATATTAACATTAAGTAATGAGCAAACACTCACAGCAAAGATTATAGCTTTACTGTATACTCAGTTATTTAAAGTCAATCTAACACCTCAATTATGTTCCTCCCCAATAGAGGGTATGCATAGGATGTCACTGAACAGAACTCTTGGCAAATAAACACTGAGTGGCAAAAATGAGTAGCAGCATGAAGGTGTATGCGGTACAACACAAAAATCCACACAGCATTCAATTACAGCAGCACAAATAATATCTGTTTGCACTGTGGAGAGTTCATCTTATCATTCCATCTTGTATTAATTACCAAAAATTAAATAAAGGCTTTGAATCAGTTCCTTTCTTGACTCAAGGTTGGAAATCTAGATAAGAAGGGAAAATAAAATTTGAAGGAAAAACCCGCACTTATTTATGGAATGGCTGACACACGGGGGGCCTGAGGCTCCCCATGAATCTGTTTCTTTTATAAAAGGAAGCCAAAAGGAGGAGGGGGAGGACAGCAAGGAGGAGGAGGGAGCATGCCCCACAATGGAAACTGAGTGATGGCCAAACCGGCTGCTGACGGGAGGGAGGCGCCCATGGTTCACACCCACCACGGAAAAACTGGACTGCATGCTTAAGACTAGAACAGATAAGTGGACTCACTTCTACACATATACAGAAAATTAGCAAAAACCAAATTATTAAAAAATGCCAGACATCTTCCATTTACCTGACTCTGAGGTTCAAGGTACTTCGATTAAATTCGTATGGTCCAGGTGCATGTAAAGTAGGAATTTCGGGTAATGACATACAGGACTTTTCAAGGTCAGAAAAAGTAACAATCAAATTCTGCAAATGGCAAGCTACCAGCTGAATACCTATCAACATCTGTAAAAGTAGCATTGTACCCCATGTACTATAGGCAATTGAACAAATCTGATCCAAATTATGAACAACCATTATTGGCAAATCCATCCTCCAGATTGGTCATACAACTTGGACTGGTAAGCAAGGAAATGTGTGGAAGCATCCACTGTCCTAATTGAAGAGGATAAGAGACATTTCAACCTATGGAGGGTTCCGCACATCCCGCTGGTTAGACCCAAACACATGGATTGGAAAATGTTGGACATTTTGTCACCTCTACTGGGGAATATAGCCATCCATGGAAAACCAATACCTGACCTTAACACAGAATATTCTCCCAAATTAAAAACATGCGGATTGTCTCTTAACTGGGTAACCATAGCACAAAAGGCTGTGCACATTGACGCCCAGAAATCTCCTACATGACCAATCTTAACATTAACAAACGAGGGGATGAGAAAAATTTGAAGCAAATTCTAAATTTGTTATGGTAAAGGTTGAACAGATGTAGATTAATAAAAGGAGCAGAGTACAACACTATAGACCATATATTCAGAAGCCCAGAAAGGTGTTAACCAGGCAGGGCCTGCAGAAGTTAATGAAGCTCTAACTGTTTGTGCTCGTTGTATGTCAAGATCACATATATTGATAAATGAGCTAAACCTCCAAAGGCAATTTTTCCACAGTGGTACTCATCAGCGAATCTTGCACATCTCATACCTCCTCATAGAAACCAATTGCTGAGTCCAGAGGAAAAGCTGAAGACCCCAAGACAGAGGATGATGACAAGGAAGACCATTCTGCCATCATGGATTATTTGTAAACACAATGTGCTACCGATAATACATAAATCATACATAGCTCATCATACAAACGTAGTGGTGTGAGACTTATAGTATTCTTGCATATTTATTTCCATCATGCTAATTACGGTTAGGTAGTCAGGATAATTGTGAAGATTAGAAGCTCTAGAGGCCTGAATACAACAAACATGGATAAGGATGTCTCCTAACTTTGAATGATTTTGTCTACTACCTACTTACAGTACAACACATAGGTCCCATTACCCAGCACACTCATCACAACACCATCACTGCCCGTAGCTTGCATATAGCTGACAATCACACACTCAAGGCTAATGGGCGATAACTTACAACAGCACATGGATAACTACAGATGCAGTGAATAAGGATAAAATGGTACAGGCTCCAGCCATTGTGGTGGCAACCCCTCAGGCCATTATTGGTCCTGTCCCGGCCGAGCCCTTTGTATCGGCACTCAAGCAAAGGTGTAGAATGCAGGGAAGGTGCATGCAGTGGGGGCACCAGACCATCACGACGTGTGCCTGCGACGTAAAAAGAGGTCGTAGGGCTAGTGACTGTACGACTTCAGTCCCTAGAAGAAGAATGGACTGGTACCCCAGCGCATCCACCGCACCTCCAGCATCCGGGGTGGAGCCAGATCAGCCACATGGAGGAGACGGCATTTTTCAACGCTACACCTCACAGTGGAAGCTATGGTGGGCACAGAGGCTCGATCTTCATCAACACCAGCATCTCTACCTCTGTCCAATTACCGGTGGGTGGCATCCCTGGGACAGCATCACTGAAGGGTTCACTGGCTGGACTAGATGTTGTCTACTCTGCTGCATCCACCAGACTGTCCTATAGACCTCATGGGACGAGATGTGCCTCTGAGAGCGTGGGCACACAGTTGTTTTGCTTCTAACTGTACCGGTGTGTGTCAACGAGATGGGACTGTGCTCCACAGCTGCGGATACAGGAAGCAGACACAGAGGAAGGTCAAACCCCTGTCGCAACCGTGTGATGACTGCAGCCAAATGATGTGAGCCCTGGCAAAGGTGAACCGGTGGACAAAGGTTTCGTGGGCTTCGTGGATTGACCCTGTTCGACCTTATGACCCCCACATGGTCCACTCCACCGGACAAAGAACTATTCCCACGATGATCAGGAGACCTCGGTGGGGGTGCAGGACTTGGTGAACAAGGACAATTATGTGACTGCCGTTCATCTGGACAAGGCCCTCTCAGCTGCACCATGCAGGGGTGTCCACGGGGGGGGGGGGGGCAAGGGTAGCAGAACCAATGGTGCAAGCCTATCTTGGGTTGACTGACTGGGTTATCACACAATGTAGGGACCTGCCTTACTCACCATCTGTTAATCGCTAGCGTCTCTCACACCATGCATGGTTGACATGATAAAATCATGTCAAAGGGGGAGTGAAAGGGTTATGAAAAGTTAGAGTGCCAAAATAATAATTCTGTAGGTAATCTCCCATTATGCTCTATACATATTCTATACATATTCTGTTTGCATTTTTATGAACAAATATGTTGTGCTAAACTCTGATAAACAGGAATTAGGCAGAGCTATAGATCCCTCTTTCTGCTCTCTCTCTCTCTCCTTTCCTTTAGTCAGGTCTAATACTTTAGTTACACACCCAAAACCAACACCCACACACACACTGTTGATCGTACATTCTAGAAGACAGTAACGTGAACAGAGGGTGGCCTGTTCACGTCAGAGTTAAATTGGTCAATCAGACAGTCACGTACAAGCCCATCCTATTGTACAGGGTTGGTCTAACCAACCCGAGAAGATTAATGTAAGTCGCACCCGGAAGTCGCGGCCAGTCTGGCGGTGCTCCTGAGGCGGCTGCATCACGCTGCACCCAGCGCTGTTTGCTTTACATGTGACTTCTAAATAAATGTTACATCTTTAAATTGAAGAATTCTCCGGCTTATTCTTGGATCTTTCAATCAAAGAATCTGTTTTTTGTTTTGTTTTTTTTTTCTAACAGTTATATAGAATATCACTGCAGTAAACTGGAAAAAAGCATATGCTTTAAAATTTGGAAATCTTTCCACAACTTTTAATGCAAAAAACACTCTAAAAACATTGCAACCTTTATCGTAACTTTTTAAAAAAGCTCCCGCGAATTCAGGCTTATTGGCCCACAACAATCATAAAAACATCCCGCAAAGTCCTGGAGGGACTGCCAAATCAGGGCAGTGATGTTTTTATAGTCACCTGAAAGAGAAGAATCTGCTTAATTTAACAGTACCAAACATTCTATGGACTTCAGTCCCCAGCTGATATTAAATCCATGCGTAATGAAGGCAACAAATAATCACAACTTGAAGAAAAAAATCAAAGAAAATCAGCAACACCAAAAAGCTCCCATTCAAAAAAAAACACTGCTCCAAATTAGCAAGAAAAATTGGGAATAGCAAAGATGATGTGGGGAAATTATTTGGTTTTGCCTTGTGTGTTTTTACACATTATTGAGAGATGATAGAGAGCCTGGCTGAGGTGCTGCGAAAGCGCACGGCGTGCAAGACAGCTGCTCTGGAAAGGGGATGTCTTTCTGCACTTCTAAATATTTTTTAAATCACAACTTAGCTTGACGGAGCCAATGTATTTCCTTGTGACCGCTGCAATCCATTCCATCCCATGCGTCTTTTTTTAGCTCAGAGACCCATTCTCTCCACTTTTCTTCCAAGTCGGGAAGTTATAAAAAGCATATGCCATTATTTACATTTCTTATGTTTGAATAACATATTCAGTGTCATATTAATAAAGCTGCGTGTCCACAGGGAAAGTAAAAATGCTCTCAGTCTGTTTTCCTGAGCACTTTTCATGCGCTTATTAAAAACAGCGCTCTGTCCGGTATCCTGGCAGCCACCTGACCTGTCAGTCAAAGTGTGCCGGGGATTTCAAATTTGTGACCCGTGCTGGCAAAATGAGTCACTTTGAGTACATTTTCAGAACTGATGTAATGTTATTTCAATATTCTGTATTGAAAGACCTTCAAAATGATACTTAATTTGTAGGAAGTGCGCAAAAGTGGACCCGGAAAAAGACGATTTGTTTATATTTTGGCTAGGTTGAAAACTTGCATTCGATTGATCAGGAGTTATGCCTTCCACAAAAACATATACATTTTTACAAAGTATGATTTCTAAGCTTTCCAATGATACCAGGCACTTATGGGGTTATCATGGCGAAGAGTCTTGATTTATGACTTCTTGTGCTTGCAGCTCGTAATGACGCGGTATGCATTCCGACTCATTTTGCCAGCATGGGTCACATTTTGTTCTGAAACACTCCACTCACTGGAATAAATCCCATCAAACTGGTAATAAAATACACGTCCCTCCAAGCTTTGGCTGTTAAATATTGATCATGGTGTATTTTTAAGCCGATTGTGATCGGCTGGTGAGAGAGAGGTGTGCAGCTGATGAGCGCTGCAGTGCTCGGAAAGTTGAACTTTTTTCAGCTTTCAGTGTCATGAGCACAGCGCTGACTGCTGAGAGCTTTTTTGTGCTGAGGGCACTGAGTGCCTTAAACGCTGGACTACATAGAAAATAAGATAAGATAAGATACGATAAGCCTTTATTAGTCCCACAACGGGGAAATTCCAGGATTGCAACAGCACAGGGATAGCAACACTCAGAGCAACAATCAGAAGGCAAGGAAAAAAAACAAGAGCAGCGAGTATACATATGTACATATAAACATAAATATATAGACACACGATGCGGAGCATTGCAGCTAGATGGAATAAATATATAGATATATAAACACACAGTGCGGAGCATTGTAGCTAGATGGACTAAATATATGAACATATAAACACACACAGTGCGGAGCATTGTAACTAGATGGAATAAATATGTGAATATATAAACACACACACAGTGTGGAGCGTTGTAGCAAGATGGAATAAATATATGAATATATAAACACACACAGTGCGGAGCATTGCAGCTAGATGGAACAAACATGCAAATATATAAGCACACACAGTGCGGAGCATTGTAGCTAGATGGAACAAATATGCAAGCACATAAACACACACAGTGCGGAGCACCATAGCTAGATGGAATAAATATGTAAATATATAAACACACACAGTGCGGAGCACTGTAGCTAGATGGAATAAATATGTAAATATATAAACACACAGTGTGGAGCATTGTCACTAGATGGAATAAATATATAAATACACAAACAAACACACACAGTGCGGAGCATTGCAGCTAGATGGAATGAAATAGCATAACCGTCTACTTAGTTATCCTACATGGTATGATTATGTACCCATACATATTGTCACCCTCCGTAGCTACCAGTATTTTCCTAGTTGTATACCGGAGGGGACCATTGTGTAGAGAAGAGTCACCCACAGCAGAAAAAAACACATTTGTTGGACACGCAGCGTAACCGCATTCATTGCTCACTACTAAGCACAGACAGGCTGAACTGTTTTCCCACAATTCCTTGCGGTTTTTCCGCTGGGTGACGTCACGTGCCCATTCCCTATTGAATTGCTATTGTCTTCACTACCAGATAAAAAGGGTGTGAATATCCCAGGAAATGTACAGTAATTTTATGGGAACTACTGAGAGAACCAGATTTTAGCATCACACTAAATATCTCTTGCATACGTATACCAGAGTGGTGTGCTGGTGGTAGGCCATCTGCCCCACAGGTTCACAGCCTAATCAGTTCATACCCAAGCCCACATGACCAAACCATAAATAAACTTCACGTCTCTCTGTATAAACATGTATCTAGCCAACGTCTGCTGGAAGATAAAATGACATGGTGGCTTCTTTTATTTGGAGAGGTCAGTTGCCAGATGATGTCACCAAAAAAGGCAATATGACATGAAATCCAATATGGAAAACCCAAAGCTATGATAAATCCTGTGAAATACAAAGAGCTACAGAGCCAATCCAATGAATGAATCAGCAAAAATGAGGAGGAAGCAAAGAAAAAATGTGCTTAAAGTATGTTGGTTTTTCATGTGTATTCGGCTATATAAAGTTTTGAGTGTGCTAGTCAATTTGTATTCTGACTTTAGGAATGTCAAACATGATCTCAGGTCAGTTAAAAAACAAACTTCCCTGCCCAAAAGTACTTATTAGGTACATCCCAAATCAGCATTGTTCCGAGTAAATGAAACCACCAACATGTACATATTGCTTGTGATCTTTGACCTCGACACAACCTGAATATAGACCAAGCTAAGGTTCAATGTGTGTGAGTTTGCTGACCATCCAGTCAACTGCCTAAGGAGAAGACGTGATTCTTGCAAACCATGGATGGAAGGACAGGCAGACACAGTACCATAACAAAAGGTAATTTTGCCTTTACAAGAATTAGCTAAAAAATACTTTTCACCTTCTATCTTTGTGCACAGTATAACATAGAGCAAGGAAAGGAAGTCAATGCATAAATCTACAAAAAAAAAAGACCCCCAACTCCCACCCCACTGTAGTTTCTACTACATACCATAGCTGTGTGACCTAGAGTGATAAAAATAGAGCTGGGTGCTGTCCTATGCACTACACGGTGTGGGAGGGACACTTGGCTTGAATCCATTACACCACTAACATCTGAACAGCTGTACCTGAGAAAAATCATTAACATGTTTTATTATGATATTTTAGATCTTATATTTCTTATCTTTCAAAATGTATGTATTTTATATTTTCTTATCGTAAATTTCCCCACTGTGGCACAAATAAAGGATTAGCTCATCTTTTCATACTGTATATAAACATTTGGCTGATGATGAAATGAACAGCAGCAGTCAGTATAAGGAAGCCTCTTTTTTTCCCTCCTCTTTTTATAACCTCAAACACATGGCACGCTCCTATTATTTTAAGTGCTTCCAGTTACTTGAGATCTCAGTCGACCTCTGACAAGACAATCAGGACGAGGTATGGCAACATTAAAAGGGTAAGGCCGGAGGCAGATTAGGCTACCTGTGTTACGAAGCATTAGATATGATTAAAAGCCAGAAATGTTCATCAGGGATTGATTAGTGTGTCTTTGTGTCAGGCAGCAATTTTAGACAGGAACATATTTTGATAAAGTTTTCTCCATTTGTCTACTTCACATGATTGATCTTCTCTCAACTCAGGGAAAACATGGGTAAATTATTTTGCTTCTGTTCATACAGAAGTCCAAAGACGTATGATGAGTGGGCTCAAAGGGAGCAGCTGTGTTGGCTTCTGAGGAGAACAACAAATGGGTAATGCTCACACCAGCTGTGTGACGACTGATTTGTGTATGAGAAGGTGAAGCTGCGGACTGTGGATTCACCTGTATGACTGTGCGGTTCAAGTGACATTGTTATTTTTAGCTCGTACTGTATGTCATTTTTCTGAAGTTACATTTTTGAAAATAAACACAAATGCTTGCACACGATCACACAGCAGGCTACCGAATATTTCCTATGACGTTTAATCCGTTTCTGTATATGGCCCCACTTACAGAAAGGCTCATAAACGCTTCTCCAGAAACCCAATCCAACAAAACAGACCATCGCTCATAAAGACGCCACATGAGTGATGGGTGCAGAGCGAGTTATAGTGACCCTGGGACACACAACTTTTCCATTTCCCAAACACACAAATTCCACGGATTTGCACTCATCAATCGAGTGATTATCACACAAGTTTCACCGTAGCATTAGCAAGATCTGCTCATGGACAGCTTTTACATTAACTAATATTTAATTTTTAAGATTGTAGATCAGCATCTTTAAACTTCACATTCTACTGTCTCATCACAATTGACAGTAGCAGTTTCTTTCTAAAAGGGTCCAGATCAAGTAATTCTGCAAAACATCTTAAAATATATCACATCATTTATTATTTACTGTATAAATACAGTTATGTCCTGAAATTAAATATGAAAAAAATTGACAGGTAGAAAATAAAGCTCCCCTCTGTGTATTTCTTCTTCAGTTCAGTCAGAAGTTACAGAGGCTTGGTCCTCCACGCAATGAAATAAATATACTACTCCACCCTTGCCTGCAGATTTTTCTCATAAAAAAACCCTTTGATAGTTTAGCCATCTGGCTGAGCCAAAAAAGTCCTCATAAAAGAGGCCCAAATAAGGTCAGGGGTCACTCCCTCCCTAGGTCAGGGGCCCTAGAAGGTTGTTATAGTGGACTTTACTAAAGTTGTCAGCTCAGATCTCCTTGACAAATTAAAGCACATTCTTCTGTTTTTAGCAAGTATTCCATTACAGTCAGGCTACCCAAGAGGAAGTGCTTTTAGGAGATACAAGAGGTCGACTTCACAGATATGGATTATTAAAGCACCTATGAGAAAATGTGTGTGTGTATGTGGGGAGTGGGGGTGAAGAATTCCTTTTTTTATCATCAATATTTGATAATCAAAATTCTCCAATGCACAAGTCTTGACCTGTTTCTTTTTGAAACCGTCATCCATGTGGATGGGTGAACAGCCTTTACTCAACACATAGTACATTAAAGGTGCAATGACAGCCTGTCATTAACCCCGACCTGTCTGAGCCGCCGTCCAAATGTTCAGAGGATGAAAGGACTTATCTCACAGACGAATTTAGCCAACTGCTGTCTGTGTGTCAGCACATAGAATCTGCCCGCTAACATGATGCAGGCAGTGAGGTTTGGTCCACCGCTTTCCAGCTACTGTCTTGAGATTGAAAAATATAAATAATAATAATAAGTCTCTAAGAAGCATGTGCATTGGCATCCCGGTTGAGAATTATGCTGCTTTCTAAGTGTGAAGTCAGAACTTCTGAGTTCCTGGTCCTAAAAATCAGATTTTCAATTTGGAAAGCTGGACAGCCCTCACCACTACAGAGATCAAAATTCTACACTCGTTTGCTGTGTATCAACAGTTGTGAAAGCTGTGCAAAATTATTAGCCCCTTTGTTTGCTGTGCCTCTTTTGGTTGGTCATACACACAGGAATTCAGTACCATTCAGCTTTATTTATACAGCTCCAATTCACAACAACAGTACCGCCCGACTTCTATTTCTAAACATGTTGCTATACTCTTTTTATAGAAAAAAAATGCTGCATACTGTGTTGTCTTCAGTCAATGTTGCTAAGATTGTGGGTTTACAACTTGTTCTGGAATATATTCAACAATGACAGGACATCATTCCAACTTACATTCACCCTGTAAAGACAGTTATGATACTATAATAACAGGCAGCCCATAGCCCTTAGCATAAACTAAAATTGAAAAAAAAAATTATTTACCTCTTTTATTTGATATTGACAGTTTGCAAGCGATAGACCATAAGGAGAAAAATGTAAATGATACAAAGTACATTGCCAAAGACCGAATCAATCCACAATTTTTACACTTGGGATTTAGCATTAGCTCAAATTAGTCAGAACTTGTACTCAAGTGCGGGTACAAATACACGATAACTTAATAACTAGTTATAATTTTGATCAAGTTTGCTCTTTTTAATTATACAGCTGTGTTTATCTGATGAAAATAAAATGTAAAGTAGTGATATGCAGGACATCCTCTAATGTAATGCAGGTCATTTCATGAAAAGGAATAGTAATAAAGTAATATGGTCACCAATTTAATATATTACCATGTAGACATAGTCTTGTCTGTGTGTATAGGCTACTGGACTCCTGAATCTCCATTAAGTGTGATAAAGTGCCTACCTACCTACTTACCTCCCTCCCTACCTCCGTCCTTCCCCTTTCCAGTGCAGTTTGCTTCTGGTTTAGCATTTTTTGCTAGCGTTGTATCTAGATGATGCATTGCTAAATGGTTTCTGAGATTTGGGGTATTTCACAATATTTCACCTCCACTTTGCAAGACTTTAGAAGAGCTTGACAGCACCAAAGCCGTTTGTTAGCTGTCAGCTGGGCGCCATGATTCCACACTCACTTGCAGCTGAACTCTTGTATGAATGTTGAATTAAGCAAGAGTTCACTCGGCTCAGGGACTTGCAAGTTTCACAAATGTAAAAAGTGTTTTGTTAAAGGATCATCGGCAGATTTTGTGCATTGAAATCTGCTCATTCAAACGTGAATTGATTCAAATACGTGAATCAATCTTTTGTACCCACCTCTAAACCAATATCTACTGTTAAATATGAGGATGCAAAGTGCAACATATCTTCCTTAATTATAATGGACTCCAGAAAAGTAAACGGTATACTTTGTTATTCAAAGGCACTCTGTAAGCAAATTTATTTACAGACATTATATTTAAGTGGAATTGAAACTCTTCCTGTTTCATTAAAGTTCCAATCACATGTGATGGATTTCTTGCACGTGAAAAGAGATGCTTTTTTAAAAACGCTTGAATCTCTGCTATGAAACACTTTTCTGGTTGGTGAGCACAAGCTGTTCTTGTAGGGATTTGATTATCTATCACTTCCATTGTTGGCCAGTTTCCTCTTACTATAAACACGGGCTTAATGATGAAAAATATAGCTGTGGGTCTTTTGAATGGGGAAGCCTACAATTAACCAAGATTAATAATGGCGTTCCCTGAATAAGCCCTTCATTTTGCTTTATCCTCCGGGCAAAAAGTTCTGTGAGCAAAGAAGTGTTTGTTTGTGTTCAACCACACAGGCTGATTATAAGAAATGTTGGAGACTTTGGATCCCTCCGTGCACAGATTTTGAAGTCTTTTTCCCCTCCCTCCCTGTCAGTTTTTGTGATAATTTTCCTGAAAACCTAACAAAATACATGCACTCCAAATATTTTTGTATATGTTCACTCATTGCCACTTGTTTAAAATGCTTATTTGTTATATTTAGTGATTCTATAAGGAAAATAATTCCTTCCCTCCCACCCCATCATGACTAAAGATATATGATTTTAGTGTGTGTGTGGCCTCCTTTCCCATACCCACCTGTAGATTGCGCATTGATTGCTGCAGACAGCCTTGTCAGGTCCACTACTCAGTGGTGTTTAATGGAGCTCATCGTCCCCTACTAATTCTCTCACCATTTCCTCTGAAACTGGAAACTTTGGCCCATGTATCATCTGGCAGAGCACCTTTCTTAGGAAGTGACTGGAGCATGGAGTGAGAGCTTTAGCACTTCTTTTAAGGGTAGACAATGAGCACAAGACAAATTTCTAGCCGAGCAGCTGTGTGGTGGCGAACATTTGCCTTTGTCCTGCCCTTCCCACACTCACATTGGGGCTGTCATATGTTTAACATTTATTGTGATTTTTAGATGTTTTTTTTGAATGCATGTGGGGTGAAACCAAACAGGTTCATGTACTGTATGTGTTTAAAAATCACAAGACTGACAGATGTGTTGTTGCCAAAATCAGCTCCTGTATTCATTCTTCATCTCTGAGTCAGTCTGATCTATAAGGATTAGTTACATTACAGAGTGATAAGAAAAATATATCATTTTTATAAAGGTTACAACAATAGTTTGCCATTGTAGGAATTGTTGTACACCTCCTCTCAACGGCCTTCCCCTGTATAAACAAAGATTAAATAAAATATTATATAGGGGGTGTGATGATGCACTCAGCTCATCAGACGAGATGATACAATATTTCATTTCCAAGAATGAAAGAAGACGATAGTTAAATTAAAAATTAAATTACCCTTTATTGTCATTCAATCCATACAGCCAATCATGTACAGTAGAATGAAATTGTGTTTCTCTTATCTACAGTGTTAATCACACACACACCCATATATAGAATCAGAGGGGTCGCTGCCATGCAAGGCGCCACCACAGATTTCCCTCCTCCATTCCATTATTGCTGAGCACCAAGCTGGACGACAGGAAATTCCGCTTTTATATGGTCTTCGGCATGACCCGGCTGGGATTTGAACCCCTGCCTCCCGGGTATGGGGTGGATGCTCTACCAACTGAGCCACCACTCCGGTAAATAAACACTGCTTTTAAGAAAATTTTGATGATATATACCACTTGAAAATGTTTTTTGTTTTTTTTAACTAAAAGTCACAAAATCCAGAACAATACAGGCACATACTAAAATGTCTGCGTGTGAGCTTCTAACTTTTAAATGAAGCTGTGTGGAACCTTCTAACTGAATTCTTTTCCACAAATGGAACACGTAGCATAACATAGCTTTTCACCTCAAGTATTGTTACATTTAAATATTGTAAGTGCTTGTCACACCTGTTATGTCTCAGTTTGGAGTCCATCTGGCCATCACTGGCCATCACTCCATCTGGCCATGATACGTAGCCGTCCCTGGTGCTCCTCCACCTGCCACTTGGCCCGTACCCGCCGTGATCTTGCCTCCTCCCAAGCCCGAACCCAGTCAGCGACTCCCAGAGGGGCTCTGCTCGGCTTGCAGGGTCTCTGCTTGGCATGTGGTCTCTCTGTGCCTATTGGTGTTGCCCTGACCTCTTGTAAGTCCGCTGCGGCCCTTGCCATAGTGGCCCCGTGTTCGCTGGCCCACTTTAGCCAAGCTCCAGGAACAACTGGGACCAGCTCCTTGGTGTCGCTTGTTGTTACAGATGTCCCGCTGTGCCACCCAGTACCCTCATCCAGGGCGACTTGGGCTCTGGCACTGGGGCCCTCCTGCGGTGACCCTGAGCGAGACAAGGCCTGCTCATTTTCCAGGGTGTCGGGCAACTCTTCATCCCACACTGCGTCATCTTCCACTCCCGGAACCGGACGGTCCCACAGTCCACAGCCCAACCACTCTTCCCCAGCGCCGCTCTTAATGGCGAAGCCTACACCACAAAAAAGGTCGCAACCCATGACGTTATTGCCATGGGCTGTCACGGTGAACTCCAAATCAGACATCTCCGCTGATTTGTACCGGGCCGTCAGTCTAAGCTTTCCCACCGTGGCTAGCTGCCCTCCTCCATCGTCACAAAGCGGCGCTGGGTCACCTCCAATCCTGTAGTGCAGGAAAAGTTGTCTCACTGTAGCCCAGTTCAGCAGGGAGCCCTCCACCCCATGTCGATTAGCAACGGCACCTCCACACCATCCAACTCTACCATGCAATATGTGTATCCATTGGTGTTCAGGGACACAGTCCAACCGTCGGGGTGGGAGGAGTCAATTTCTTCTGCGGGCTCCCCTGCTCGATCATGTGGCACACACTCGCATAATGATTTAAGTGGTTACACCTGCCGCAGTGCTTCCTTCTTGCTGGACAATCTCTAGCCTTGTAGCGGTGCTTTGTGTACCCGCAGCCCATACATATCATCTTCCCTGGGGCAGACCTCAATACCACAGTGTTGGCATCTCCCGCCTCATCCTCAACGCTCCCATCGCTGTCTGGGTCCATAACTTGTGTAGCCATGGGGGAGCCTAACTCTCATTGTGACAAGCGTTCACTCAGCCCCCGCGTCAGCTTATCCGCTGTTTCCAGCTGGAGAGCTAACTTGATGGCCCTGGATAGCGTCAAATCACCTGGAAAAGTGAGCAGCTTCAACCTTATTGCAACACAGTTGGTATGTTCCGCCAACTGGTCCCAAACCATTTCTTCTTCCAACGGTCCGAACCAACACTCGGTAGCCAGTAGCCTCAAGTCCACCACGAACTGTTGAATGGACTCGCCCACCTATTGGCGGCGCTGCTGAAACTTAATCCTCCAGACAATGACGTTGTCAGGGGCACGAAAGTGGCACACCATTAGCTCGACCACTTCATAAAAGTCATCCGCGTTGCCAAGCATGTTCAAAATCTGCTGTCCCTTCATTCCCAGTTTATGCACTAACAACGCATGTGCCCTCAATCTGTCCATCCTTCCCAGGTTCAGTGCCACCACGCAAGTCTGGAAGGCGGCGTACCACCTCGGCCAGGGAAAAGGTGGCTCGCCTCGGAGCTCCAAAAACAGCCGAATTGGGGAACCAAATGCTTCCATACCTTTCTTTCCACTTTAATCCTCGTTGCCAAATGTTATGTCTCAGTTTGGAGTCGAAGGATGAGGCCAAGTGCTGAACTGAACACACGTTTATTAATAATGTAGTGCAACCAAACCACACACAACCGCTAGGCAGAGGAGATGGCCAAGAGGCCGCCCCTCCTGCCTGCAGCCCTTTTATAGGCACGGGTGGTGGTGGAACTGGAACCCAGAGCCGCCACACTGTTCCTCAAAAATAAAAACACTGAACAGCACATGCCGTGGACAAAATTGTTGGTACCCCTCTGTTAATGAAAGAAAAAACCCACAATGGTCACAGAAATAACTTGAATCTGACAAAAGTGGTAATAAATAAAAAATTCTATGAAAATTAACCAATGAAAATCAGACAATGCTTTTGAATTGTGGTTCAACAGAATTACTTTAAAAAACAAACTCATGAAACAGGCCTGGACAAAAATGATGGTACCCCTAGAAAAGATTGAAAATAATGTGACCATAGGGACATGTTCAACCAAAATGTGTCCTCTAATTAACATCACAGGTGTCTCCAAACTTGTAATCAGTCAGTCGGCCTATTTAAAGGCTGACAAGTAGTCACTGTACTGTTTGGTGACATGGTGTGACCACACTAAACATGGACCAGAGGAAGCAAAGGAGAGAGTTGTCTCAGGAGATTAGAAAGAAAATTATAGACAAGCATGTTAAAGGTAAAGGCTATAAGACCATCTCCAAGCAGCTTGATGTTCCTGTGACTACAGTTGCACATATTATTCAGAAATTTAAGATCCACGGGACTGTAGCCAACCTCCCTGGATGTGGCCGCAGGAGGAGACGGATAATATGAATGGTAACAAAAGAGCCCAGAACAACCTCTAAGCACA
Source organism: Pholidichthys leucotaenia (assembly GCA_020510985.1). NCBI lineage: Eukaryota > Metazoa > Chordata > Actinopteri > Cichliformes > Pholidichthyidae > Pholidichthys > Pholidichthys leucotaenia. The sequence continues at coordinate 258,414,670 of CM035843.1, forward strand.
TTCATGGTGAACTCCAAGGTCAAGGTGCATCAGTGTCAAATCGCACCATCTGTCGTTGTTTGAGCCAAAGTGGACTTCATGGGAGACGACCAAGGAGGACACCACTGTTGAAAACAAATCATAAAAAAGCCAGACTAGAATTTGCCAAACTGTATGTTGACAAGCCACAAAGCTTCTGGGAGAATGTCCTATGGACAGACGAGACAAAACTGGAACTTTTTGGCAAAGCACATCAGCTCTATGTTCACAGACACAAAAATGAAGCATACCAAGAAAAGAACACTGTCCCTACTGTGAAACATGGAGGAGGTTCTGTTATGTTCTGGGGCTGCTTTGCTGCATCTGGCACAGGGTGTCTTGAATGTGTGCAGGGTACAATGAAATCTCAAGACTATCAAGGTATTCTAGAGAGAAATGTGCTGCTCAGTGTCAGACAGCTTGGTCTCAGTTGCAGGTCATGGGTCTTGCAACAGGATAATGACCCAAAACACACAGCTAAAAACACCCAAGAATGGCTAAGAGCGAAACATTGGACTATTCTAAAGTGGCCTTCTATGAGCCCTGATCTAAATCCTATTGAACATCTGTGGAAGGAGCTGAAACATGCCGTGTGGAGAAGGCAACCTTCAAACCTGAGACAACTGGAGCAGTTTGCTCATGAGGAGTGGGTCAAAATACCTGCTGAGAGGTGCCGAAGTCTCACTGACAGTTACAGAAATCGTTTGATTGCAGTGATTGCCTCAAAAGGTTGTGCAACAAAATATTAAGTTAAGGGTAATATCATTTTTGTCCAGGCCTGTTTCATGAGTTTGTTTTTTAAAATAATTCTGTTGAACCACAATTCAAAAGCACTGTCTGATTTTCATTGGTTAATTTTCATAGAATTTTTATTTATTACCACTTTTGTCAGATTCAAGTTATTCCTGTGACCATTGTGGGTTTTTCTTTCATTAGCAGAGTGTCATAACCCGAGTGTCGGTTCTGGCCACACTCGGGTCTCATATCTTTTTGTTCCCTGGCTTTGGCAGCTGAGGGTTCCTTCCAGCTCCTCGGGCTCTTATTGTGAAGGCGCCCGGGGGAGCTCCCTGCTGTCAAAGTCAGCTGCTGCTCTGCTGTCATTAGCAGCAGCTGTGCCGCGTTGGGGTCATTAGCCGCCAGAGATATAAGCGGGTGCTAAATGTCCTCCAGCGCGGCAGTCTCTGTTATATCCTGTTATGTTCTCCTGTTATGATCATCGGTTACGATCATCTGTTATATCCTGCTACGTTTTGATGGTGCTCCTTTATGCTCAGGTATGTTCCTGTTTGCCTAGCTCATCATTAACGTTGTCGTCTGGCGCATCGGGTGTTCCCCGGCTCAGACTTCACTCAGCCGCTGTATGTGTTCTGTGTGTGTTCATCCTTATCCACAATAAATTACCACTGCAAACTCACTGGTGACTGAGGCGTCTTGTGACGGTCCGTGAGGGCCGTTGTGACAGTAGACTGCCGCCTAACGCCCGGAGAGGAGGCGTTGTTTCGAGACGCCATTCACCGTGCAGTTTGCAGTAGTGGACTGTTAATTCCTACCTGTCTGAGTGTCTGCAGCGGGGAGTATGTCGTCATCCAGGGGCCATTGTCGGCGCCTTGGCAGGCAGCAAGCGGAGGTTCTGAAGGAGGTGGACTACACCATCTTCACCGCTACGCTGTTGGACGCTCCCAGCGACATTTGTAGATACCTGGACCTAGCCGAGGAGATTCTGGATTCTCTTCCCCGCTTCACCGATCATCCAGAGGTAAGCGTGAGGAGAGATGACATCGCCACCCAGCGTGAGAGACTCCGAGGGCTGGAGGGAAATCCTGGCAGGAAGCTGAAGCGGAGGAGACGTCGCCCCTCGCTTCGGGATCCCGCTCCTGCCTCCGTTCCGGCCCGGGAGTTCGCACCACCCGGAGGTCTTTTCCCATCGGGCATGTCGTCACTCGGGATTCCCCCAGAGAAGCTGCAGATGACAGCAGAAAAGATCTGGGACCGGGTGGCTGCTGCTTGCTCCGCTAAAAATCCTCCAGCGTATAGTATGAAGCATGTGGTGGCGGCGGTCAGACTGGTGGAGAGGAATCCAGCGCTGCGTGAGTTTCCTGAGTTTGCTGACTTGCTTGCCGCCGTTTCTGCTCAGGAACGGCGATTTCCGGACCTCACCTTCGCCTCACCCCCTACAAGGAACCGTCGTCAATCCGGCTTCCAACCTCGGCTAGACCCCCGTCTGGATGCTGTTCCGGGTCGCCGCAAGGGCTCAACCCCCCACACAGCTGTCACTCCTGCGCCTCGTCAGAGGGGAATCCCCGCAGCCTCGTCTTCTCCCGGGCCCTCGCCTGCTGTCCCGTCAGCGCTCCATGCCCGACTGACCCCGGCTGTCGCCCCCTCCTCCTCGTCGCCTATCCTGGCTGCTGTGTGTCACGAGAGCTCCGTTTCGGCGAGCTTCATCCCGGATCCGCCTCGAGTGGCCTCATCTCGTCTTCCCAGAGGGCCCTCTGACGCCATCCAGCGGGGAAAGGAAGGAATGACGTCCCCCACAGCGGAGACTATCTTACCCTTAGGGGAAAGGCAAGTGCATGATAATTTCTCTTCTTTTGACATTGTTTTGCCTTGTCTGACTCCTAGGGGTGGAGTTCGGGGTATGCAGCCCCCCGAGCTCCCTCCACCCGCTGTGGATGAAAATATTAACCCTGCTTCCTCTGTGTCTCCCTCCGCTGAGCGGTCCTCGACGTCAGGCCAACGTCGCTGGATGAGGAGGGGGCCTGCGGTTCTGGAGAGCCTGGTTCCGGTTCCGCAGCCACGCCATGGGCGGAGGAGGAGAGCGGACTGCAGCGTGGAGCCATCGCCGATGAAGAAGCGTCCCCGGGGTTCCACGGAGGAGCGGTCCAGTCCAGCAGGGCGAGATTCTCCTGCCACCACACCGTGCGGGCCACCGGCGTGGACATCGGTGCCGGAGGACTCTCTAGCTGCACGCACCATCATGCCAGCTGCGGAGCCCGACGCAGCTGAGTGGGAGCCTGAGGACGACCTCCTGACTTCTGAGCCCGGATCATCGCAGTCCTGGACGGCGTCAGAACCCGAGCTCAGGCAAGTGCTCTGTTTTATCTTTCTTCTTCACCTTTTAGAGCACTTTTGCCTGTCTCAAGGGGAGATGAGCCGGGTGCAGCCGCCCGCTGCGTCCGAGCTTATCTCGCCGGGTTCTGGCGCTGCCGGTGATCCTGATCCCGGGTTTTCTCTCTTGTGTGAGTCTTCTCCCAGGGTCGCCGGCGAGGGGCTGCTCTCGCCTGCTGCGCCAGAGGTTCCGGTTTCGAGGTTGGAGGTCGAGTCTGGTGCCACGCCGACTGGGTCCACCAGGAGTACTGTTCCGGTCCAGTTGGGGTCCACCGTGGGTGCGGTTCCGGAGGCCCAATCGGGGTCCACCGTGGGTGCGGTTCCGGAGGCCCAATCGGGGTCCACCGTGGGTGCTGCACCAGCAGGTCCTAGGTTCGGTGAGGGAGCTGCAGATCCCCGGCCACCGGATGCTGGACAGGCTCGTTTTCTTCATCTCCACAGTCATCCTCCTCGTCTCCCTGAGGAGCACTACCCATCTCCACCTGGGGCCGTTGGGGTCCCGAACGCTCCGCCCGGTTTCCCCTCATCTCCCCCCTTTTCTGCGGGATCACCGGCTGCTTCCTCCCAACGGTTCTGGTGGGCTGGTGTTGCGGGGCGGCCGCCTGAAGGGCTGTCTCGTTGGTTTGGTTCTCTGGGCCGGCCCCCCGACCTATTTATCTTCCTGTGCGGCGACCTGCTCCGGCCGCCTGAAACTCTCTTCCCCCGAGCATGGGACTGGGGTAGGCCGCCCGAACTGTCCTCTTTTCCCCTCCCTGTTCTGTGGCCTCTTGTTGCCAGATGAACCCCCCGAACCTTCTGCCCCATCCCTCCGGGCCTGGACTGCGCCCTTTCCGGGTTCCTGATCTCGTCTGTGGGACTGTTGGGGTGTTTGTGGGGGGGGGGGGGGGATTGTTTTGTGTTTTTGTGTCACTCTGTTTGCCCAAGGGTGTGTTGCCTATTTTGTACTTATTGTGGTTTTGTTCTTGTTACCCGGGATTGTGGGTTTTTTTTCTATAGCCTTGTTGGTTGTTTGTCTCTCTCCCTCCTGCCAGCACCCCATCCACCCACCCTAGGGGGGTGGGGGGGGGGGGCTTGGGTGTTACTCTGGCCGCTCAGAGCTCGGCCTTGAGGGGGAGGTACTGTCATAACCCGAGTGTCGGTTCTGGCCACACTCGGGTCTCATATCTTTTTGTTCCCTGGCTTTGGCAGCTGAGGGTTCCTTCCAGCTCCTCGGGCTCTTATTGTGAAGGCGCCCGGGGGAGCTCCCTGCTGTCAAAGTCAGCTGCTGCTCTGCTGTCATTAGCAGCAGCTGTGCCGCGTTGGGGTCATTAGCCGCCAGAGATATAAGCGGGTGCTAAATGTCCTCCAGCGCGGCAGTCTCTGTTATATCCTGTTATGTTCTCCTGTTATGATCATTGGTTACGATCATCTGTTATATCCTGCTACGTTTTGATGGTGCTCCTTTATGCTCAGGTATGTTCCTGTTTGCCTAGCTCATCATTAACATTGTCGTCTGGCGCATCGGGTGTTCCCCGGCTCAGACTTCACTCAGCCGCTGTATGTGTTCTGTGTGTGTTCATCCTTATCCACAATAAATTACCACTGCAAACTCACTGGTGACTGAGGCGTCTTGTGACGGTCCGTGAGGGCCGTTGTGACACAGAGGGGTACCAACAATTTTGTCCACATGTGTAAAAAAACAAAAAAAAACAAAAAAAAAAACAAGATGGCGCCCACAGTGGCCGCCGTGGTGTATCGCTGCCCTTTAATTTTTATAATTTGTCTGTTTTTGTTCACTGATTGTGCATCTGCCGGTTCATACACCCGTGAAGAACTACTAAATATCAGGACTCTCACCCCCATGGACCTTCTTCCAGTTTTTTTAGCTCCTGCCGCTGATCTGATCCATTGTTTGGCCAAAAAAGCAAGACGGCGGAAAAGAGGGAAGAGAGGAGGGATTCTCGCTCGGCTACGAAAAAGAGGCTCGCGAACAGCCTTGCCTGGCATATTTCTATCCAATGCCAATTCTCTCCTGAACAAGGTAGAAGAATTAAGACTGCTGATGCGTTTCAAGGACCTCGCTTCCTCGTCTGTCATCTGCTTCTCTGAGACCTGGCTTAATGAGAACATTCCAGATAGCGCGATCAGCCTCGAGGGTTTCCAGCTGATTCATGCTGACCGCGTCACAGAGCTGTCCGGTAAGTCTATCGGAGGAGGAGTGTGCTTCTATATTAACAACAGCTGGTGCTCTGATGTAACGGTGATTTCCAAACACTGTTCTCCCGCCCTGGAATTTCTTTTCATTAACTGCAAGCCATTTTATTCCCCGCGGGAGTTTGCCTCATTCATTCTCGTCGCTGTGTACGCCCCTCCTGACGCGGACACGCGCGAAGCTCAGCGTGTGTTCGCAGATCACATCCAACTTACGGAGCGGAACTTTCCAGACTCCCTGGTTATCGTGGTGGGCGATTTTAACCAGAGCAATCTGAGTCACGAGCTCCCCCGCTACAAACAGTGTATTAAATGTCCAACCAGAGGAAATAACACGCTAGATCACTGTTATACTTCAGTAAAGGACGCATATCGCGCTGTTCCCCGCGCTGCGCTGGGACTATCTGATCACGTGATGGTTCACCTCATCCCCACATACAAACAAAGACTGAAACTCACTAAACCTGTTGTGACCACCACAAAGAAATTGACCAGTGAAGCTGGAGAGAAACTGAACATATGCATGGATATAACTGACTGGGACATGTTTAAAAGAGCCACACATGATCTTAATGAGTACACATACACTGTGAACTCATATATCAACTTCTGTGAAGAGCACATTCTCCCATCGCGCACCAGGATAAGATATTCTAATGACAAGCCTTGGTTCACAGCTAAGCTCAGACGGATCAGGAAGGAGAAGGAAGCAGCGTTGAAAAGTGGAGACAGGGACTGCTACAGGGAGGTCAAATATCGGTTTAACAGAGAGCTGAGGAAAGCTAAATCTGTATATTCTGAGAGACTCCAGCAGCAGTTCACTGCTAATGACTCGGCTTCTGTGTGGAGAGGACTGAGGCAAATCACCAACTATCGGCCTCAGGCTTCTAAAGGTCAGGATGACAAAGCCCTTTGTCAAAGACTGTCCCAACACTATGCCCGTTTTGACACCTCGTCAGCTGTGTCCAACTCACCCACTCCACCCAGCTCCACTGCCTCCTCAGCCCCTAATTCATCAAGAGCGGTCCCCCCTTCCTCCTCCTCCTCCTCCCCCCCTCCCCTTGTCATCAGTGAGCAGGACGTGCACAGACAGTTCTCCAGACTGAACCCGCGCAAGGCCCCCGGGCCGGACGGTGTGTCTCCCTCCACCCTGAGACACTGTGCGAAAGAGCTGGCTCCTGTCTTCACAGACATTTTTAACACCTCCCTTAAGCAATGTCACGTGCCGACCTGCCTCAAATCCTCCACCATCATCCCTGTCCCCAAGAAGCCACGGATTACTGGACTTAACGACTACAGACCTGTAGCGCTCACCTCTGTAGTCATGAAGTCCTTTGAGCGCCTGGTCCTGTCTCACCTCAAGTCCATCACCACACCCCTCCTAGACCCGCTGCAGTTTGCCTACCGTGCTAACAGGTCTGTGGACGACGCAGTCAACCTGGCCCTCCACTCCATCCTGCAGCACCTGGACTCCCCGGGAACCTACGCCAGGATTCTGTTTGTGGACTTCAGCTCCGCATTCAACACCATCCGCCCCGATCTGCTCCAGGACAAGCTGTCCCTGCTCAACGTGCCTGACTCCCTCTGCAGGTGGATCACCGACTTCCTGACGGACCGGAGACAGCATGTGCGGCTGGGGAAGTCTGTCTCAGACTCTGTTAGCATCAGCATTGGATCACCCCAGGGCTGTGTACTTTCCCCCCTACTCTTCTCCCTTTATACCAACTCCTGCACCTCCTCCCACCAGTCTGTTAAGCTGATTAAGTTTGCGGACGACACCACCCTCATCGGGCTCATCTCCAACGGTGACGAGTCCGCCTACAGGGAAGAGGTGGCCCAGCTGGTGTCCTGGTGCAGCCACAACAACCTGCAGCTGAATGCTCTGAAGACAGCGGAGATGATTGTGGACTTCAGGAAAGTCACATCCCCCCTGCCCCCCCTCACCATCACAGGCTCTCCCATCACCTTTGCAGATTCCTTCCGCTTCTTGGGCACCACCATCACCCGAGACCTCAAATGGGAGCCAACCATCAGCTCCCTCATCAAAAAGGCCCAGCAGAGGATGTTCTTTCTGCGGCAGCTGAGGAAGCTCAAGCTACCCACCAAGATGTTAGTGCAGTTCTACACGGCCATCATCGAGTCCATCCTCACCTCCTCCATAACTGTGTGGTACGCAGGAGCCACTGCCAGGGACAGACTAAGGCTGCAGCGCGTCGTGCGCACTGCTGAGAAGGTGATAGGCTGCAAGCTCCCATCTCTCCAGGACCTGTACATCTCCAGGACCCGGAGGCGTGCTGGCCGGATCATAGCCGATCCTTCACATCCTGGTCACGTGCTGTTTGCCCCCCCTCCCCTCAGGTAGAAGGCTTCGGTCCATTCGGACTAAAACCTCCCGGCACATGAACAGCTTTTTCCCCTCTGCCATCAGACTGCTGAACACTAAGTGACTTTTGACTCTCGTGCACTATGTACAGCAGCTCAACCAGACTCATGTCAATCATCACTGTTTTTCTGTTGCATTATTGACTGCACTATGTGGTACTTCACATTATCTGCTACATGCTAATTTTTTAAAACTGCCTTGACTAGTACTACTCATTATTACTAGTATTATTATTATTATTACTTATTATTACTTATTTTTCTACACTTATTGCACGTTTCTAGTCCTTTAGTTTTTTAGTTTATCCCTTTTTCTCATTATGTTTTTAATGTTGCAGCATGGCACCGAGACAAATTCCTAGTTTGTGTATCACATGAACAATGGCAATAAATCTGATTCTGATTCTGATTCTGATTCTGAGCTATACAACACCCTACTATGATACCATACCAAAATGTTCGGATACTTTTCTTCTATTAGTAAGAAGGTCACGGGATCGATTCCACCCCTGACCATCAGTGAGCCTTCTGTATGGAATTTGCATGTTCTCCCCGTGTGTGCGTGGGTTTACTGTGGGTACTCTGGTTTCCTCCCACAGGCCAAAAACACAGACTGACAGACATTATAGATAGATAGATAGATAGATAGATAGATAGATAGATAGATACATACATACATACATACATACATAGACAGATAGATAGATAGATAGATGTACTTTATTGATCCCAAACTGGGAAATTACAGTGTAACAACAGCATGACACAGTACACGACCAAAATGACAGAAGCACACACAGTGTGGTGATACAGGTGGGGATTTCTCCACCCACAGAAAGCAGCTGGGGAAAGGGAGAACAATGGACTGAAGGAAGAAGTGTCACCGGGGGGTCTCAGTCGGGACAGTAAGGACTATTCGCCCTCCAAGGAGAGGAGGGTACGCCGGAGACGCTGGAAGAAGAAGGGTGTGAGAAGCATGTTATGTTATGATGTTATGTTAATGTGGCACACAGGTCTTTGTTCCAAACAAGGTATTATGGTCGGAAGTTCCGGGTCTCAATGCATGGAATTAGATAGATAGATAGATGTACTTTATTGATCCCAAACTGGGAAATTACAGTGTAACAGCAGCATGACAGTTGACAACCCAACAACAGAAACACACACATGACAGACAAAGGGATTACCCAGGGAAAGTAAAAACTAACACGACTGTAAATATATGATGACCTGTATAAACACATGAATCATCCCACTGCACAAAGAAGGACTATCAGGAGCAGAGTGAAAAAGTGATGTACCAGTTAGTCTGTAAGGTGCAGTGTGGCAGCATAGCTATGGCCAGAATACAACATCATAGTGAGTTACTGTACAGTGAAATTGCATGTGGCAGGAAAGATTTCCTGTACCTGGCCGTTCGACAACAAAGCTGTAGTAGTCCACTGGAGAAGGTGCTTCGCTGTCTATCTAGTGTGTGGTGGAGGGGGTGATCAGGATTGTCCATGATGGATCGCAGTTTATTTAGTGTTCTCTTCTCCTTCACTGTCTCAAAGGTCTCCGGTCTGAGACCAATTACAGAGCCAGCCCTCTTGATAATCTTGTCAAGTCTGTTGGTATCTCTGGCCCTGATACTGCTACCCCAACAGACAGCAGCAAAAAAGATGGCGCTGGCAACAACAGTCTGGTAGAAAAGCTCCAGCATCCTGCTGCACATGTTGAAGGATCTCAGCTTTCTCAGGAAGTAGAGTCTGCTCATCCCCTTCTTGCGCGCAGCATCGGTGTTGGATCTCCAGTCCAACCCGCTGCTGATCCTGACACCCAGATATTTGTAGTCCTCAATACTCCCACATCCTCCCCCCTAATCTGCAGTGGCTGAGAAGGTGTCTTCCTCATCCCGAAGTCAATCACCATCTCTCTAGTCTTGCTGACATTCAACCTCAGGTGATTCTGCTCCGTCTACCAGTGCCCTGTACTCCCCCTCCTCTCCTCCTCTTATACACCCCATAACAGCTGAGTCATCAGAGAATTTTTGCAGGTGGCATGACTCAGTATTGTACTGAAAGTCAGTGGTGTATAAGGTAAAAAGAAAAGGAGAGAGCACAGTCTCCTGTGATTAAAGGTATAAAAGGAGAATGAACAGAGACCCGGGAGTCTTTTACTGTACTGTATGTTGGAGAAGGAATAAACTTTGTGTGTTGTCCAGCTTGCTGCCTCGCCTGTTTCCTTTCTCCACATTGGTGACCCCAAGACGTGCCACGGAGAGCAAGATGAGCACCGCCCCGGAGGCTACCTGGAGACAGAGCACCAGTGTTGCGTGCACTGTCTCAGTCAAGCTCCCAGATTTCTGACTCCATGACCCGACCACATGGTTCCTACACAGAGAAGCTCAGTTCGCCCTCCACGGGATAACAACGGATGACACAAAGTATTACTACATGGTCACTGCACTGGACGTGCGCACAACACAACAGATGACGAGCCTGCTCCAGAAGCCGCCAGCCCAGGGGAAATATGAGGCACTCAAGAGGATGCTTCTCCAGCGCTATATCGGAGTTAGGGGACAGATCAGCCGTGCAACTCATGGAGAGCATGTTGGCGCTGATGGGTAGGAATGATGAGTCTTTCCTGTTCACCCACCTGTTCCTCAGGAACCTACCTTCTACAGCGAAGGCAATCCTGGCCAACTCGCCATTGCTGATGACCAAGGACTACCGTGCACTGGCGCAGGAAGCGGATCGCATCATTTTAGCAACCAAAGCTCTCAGCGTGAATGCAGCGGCACCGGCATCCAGGAGGGACTCCAGCGAGGTCAAGGAGCCGTTGGTGGTAGCCGGAGCAGACGCCAGGAAATGCAGGAATGGGGCGATCTGTTTCTATCATCGCCACTTCAGTTTGAATGCCAACGATGCCTGCTGCCATGCCAGTTCAAGAAGTCGGGAAACGGCACGGCCAGCAGTCAGTAGCAGCTGCGACCGCTGGCGACAGAAACAAGCTGCTTTTTTATCACGGACACACGTTTGGGGAGATGGTTTCTGGTGGACTCCGGCTCCCAGAAGAGCCTCATCCTGCTGGTCAATGCAGACAGGGTGGCAGGAGGCAGCTGTCCCGAGCTCACGGCCACCAACGGATCCACCATCAGGACATTTGGTGAGCGGACACTGATGATATGCTTACACGGACACAACTTTCAGGGGGACTTTGTGGTAGCTGCATGTTGCGCCCCATTTTAGGCGTAGATTTTTTATGTGCTTATGGGTTGTTAGTCGATGTTGCTAATAGATGATTAGTGGATGCTGTCTCTTTTACCTCACTGCCCTGTACAGCTCGGGGAGCTGGGTCGACGACACTGGCTAACGTTATAGCTCCAGGGGGTAAGTACCAATAGTTACTCGCATGGTTCCCAGCACTCATGGTCCCGACTTTTTTGGCTACGACAACAAAACAAGGTGTTGAACATTTCATAACTACAAAAGGGCCGCCGGTGTTCACGTGACCTCAGCGCCTGGACGCAGCTAAACTGGCCAGCACCCGTGAGGAGTTCGCCAACTTAGAGCAGTTGGGCATCGTCAGGTGCTCCAACAACCCATGGGCATCCCCGCTACACATGGTGCCTAAAGCCGAGGGGTCATGGCGACTGTGCGGTCATTTCCGGTGCTTGAACAACGCCATGGAACACGATCGCTATCCTACTCCACACATCCAGGATTTTTCCGTGCACCTGGCTGGGGCGAGTGTTTGTTCGAAAGTGGATCTGGTCCGCAGATACCATCAGGTCCCGGTGTGCGTGGAAGACATTCCAAAAACAGTGGTAATAACTCCTATTGGCCTTTTTGAGTTTTTACGCATGCCATTCGGATTAAAAGGCACGGCGCAGACTTTCCAGAGAATGATGGACGCAGTGCTTCGTGACTTGTCTTTCATTTTTGTCTACTTAAACAACATTCTGGTAGCTAGCGCGTCCGAGGAGGAGCACATCGCCCATCTCAAGACGGTTTTCCAGAGGTTGGAAGTGCACGGCTTATAGTGAACCCGGCAAAATGCCAGTTCAGTGTGCCAGTGATTGATTTTTTTGGGCCACCGCATTTCAGTGGAGGGCGCAATTCCGCTACTGGGCAAGGTGCGCACCATGTGGGACTTTCCACGTCTGGAGACCATGAGGGCCCTGCAGGAGTTTTTGAGAATGGTCAATTTTTATAACCGTTTCCTTCTCTGGGCAGCCCAGCTGATGCAGCTGTTGTATGCCACGATAAAAAAAAAAAAAAGAAGAAGCCCGCAGAAAACATCGACTGGACTCCTGAGCGAGTCCAGGCTTTCATGAACGACAAAACAGCGCTTGCGGATGCCACATTGCTAGCCCATTCGGATCCGTCGGCATGGATAGCACTCACTACAGATGTGTCTGATGTTGCCGTAGCAGCAGTACGTCTCTGGTGTGTGGCAGCCGCTCACATTTTTCAGTCAAACTTTGTGCGACAACGAACGCAAATACAGCACGTTCGGCAGAGAGTTGTTGGCTCTAGACCTGGTGATGCACCATTTCCAGTTTTGGCTCAAAGGGCACGAGTTCACCACATTCGTGGACCATAAGCTACTAACGTACGTGATGTCTAAGGGCTTGGAACCGTGGTTAGCTCGGCAGCAACGGCATTTGACCACGATCTCGGAGTTTATGACCGACATTCAACACGTTGCCGGTAAGCTCAACATCGTGGCCAATTGTCTGTTGTGCGCGTTAGTCTCCCTGGTATACATGGGAATAGATTTCCCTGCTATGGGTGCATTGCAAGCTGGAGACGCGGACATTTGTGCGCTCCAGTCGGCACCAACTGGGTTAAGGCTGGAGAGCAGGGTGGTGCAAGAAGGGTGCCCTCCCTTGCTCTGCGACATCTCCACCAGCCGCCTGCACCCGGTGGTTCTGAACTCTTTGCGCTATCGCGTTTTTGAGTCAGTCCACTCTCTTTTGCATCCGGGCGTTCGTGCTTCGGTGAAGCTTGTGGGGGCAAATTCGTCTGGCCGCGGTTGCGCAAGGACGTAAAAGAGTGGGCTGCAGCCTTCGTTGCGTGCCAGCGGGCCAAAATGCACAAGCACACCAGAGCTCCCTTGAGCCCTTCCAAATCCCGGCCAGGAGGTTTGACCACGTCCACGTGGATTTGGTGGGACTCCTCCCACCGTCGCAAGGTTTCACGCACCGTTTGACTATCGTGGACCGCACCACACGCTGGCCGGAAGTGGTTCCGCTGGCTTTTACCGTGTCCGTGGAAGTAGCTCAAGCCTTTTTGTCAGCTTGGGATCCCCGTTGGACATCACTTCCGACAGGGGCCGGCAATTCGTTTCAGAACTCTGGTCCGCGACGGCCTAGAGCCTGGGGGTCAAAATTTACCGCACTACCACGTACAACCCCCAAGCTAACGGGTTATGCAAGCGTTTTCATAGGTCGCTCAAGGCAGCGCTCAGAGCTTCGCTCGCGGATACAGATTGTGTTGACTGCCTGCCCTGGGTTCTTTTGGGGTTGCGCTCCGCACCTAAGGAGGAGTTGGCAGCCTCCCCGGCAGAACTCGTTTTTTCTCAGCCACTGCGGATCCCCTCCTGTACACCTCACCAGCGGGATGTTTTGACTGGATCGACGACCCCCCGCTACAGCTGCTATGGGCGCTAGCTCAAGCCCAAAGGACGGGGGGATTAGTGCCCCTTCTAGGTGTTCAGGTAGGGGGGGAGCTGTGTGGTGGTATTGGTGGTGGATTCTCTACCCAGAGAAGGCTGCTGGGGAAAGGGGGAACAATGGACTGAAGGAGGAAGTGTCACCGGGGGGTCTCAGTCGAGACAGTAAGGGCTATTCGCCCCTCGAGGAGAGGAGAGAACGCCGGCACTGCTGGAAGAAGGGTGTGAGAAGCGGTGCCGGCGTGATGTTGTTAATGTGGCACACAGGTCTTTGTTTCAAACAATGTATTATGGTCGGAAGTTCTGGGTCTCAATGCATGGAATTAAAGGTATAAAAGGAGAATGCACAGAGACCCGGGAGTCTGTTACTGTACTGTATGTTGGAGAAGGAATAAAGTTTGTGTGTTGTCCAGCTCGCTGCCTCGCCTGTTTCCTTTCTCCACAACAGCATAATAGAAAAAGGAATTATCCAGGGAAAGCAAAACTGCCTTGATAACTTTATATACATTGCAGATGAATAGATGATGACCCGTGTAGATACATGGATCGTACTCGCTGTACAATGCAGGACTATTGGGCGCAGGGTGAAATGTGAGGTACCAATTATATGGTAAGGTGCAGTATGGCAGCATAGTTATGACCAAGATTCAACATTAAAGTGAGTTATTGAACAGTGAAAGTTAATGAGAAAGTTAATAAAATATGTGAAATATGTCAAAAGTTAATAAAATTTCACTTATTAGCATGCCCCTCAAAATAATGGAAGCTGTTGCAGCTTTTATATATAAAGTAAGGATGTACGCCATACAGTGTGAAATGGTAATCCCAAACACTGACTTCACTTAAGTCAATGGAGAGTTTCATTCATTTGAGCAGAGGCGGACTTACCATTAGGCAAAGGTAGGTGACTGCCTAAGGCCCCGATCTGCTAAGGGCCCCGGTCTACTAGGAGCCCCATATATTTTTTTAATGTTTAGCATATTTAACATGATGTCCGACAAAATAAAGAAACGCTAGTATTTACATAAATGGCAAATCAAATCACAAACGTAACATCCTCCCCCTTCTCAAACTGTTGGACATTTCCATGGTGTCTCTGAGACATGCGCGTATCGTTGGTTGCATTGTAAACAAACTGCACAGCGTGTAGAATAGTAGCAAAATAGAAACAAAGTTATCCAAGCAGTGCAGAGAAATGGAGAAAAAGGGAAGGGCACAGAAGATTTTTATCAAAACAACCTTTTTCACTTCAACCAGTGAGGAGAGTTACCCTCCTGAAGAGCAGATAGAGAGCAATGCTGCTTGTACGAGCACACGTGATGCTAATGACAAGCACCTGTTGTTAATGAGGAGGCAGCGATAATGCTCGTTGCTGACAGTACAGATAAACAACAAAATGTTTCTACTATTTTTTTCTAATTGCAAGATTTGCAGAGGCCAAGGCTCACATTGTTAAATTTGAATATGACCAACTGTGCTCCCCAGGCATGCACAGGATATCTGCAACCACAGCTGATGACATTACATGAGATTAAATGTAGTTTTGTGAGTTTTTTGCACTAAAAGTTGTGGGAAAAATTCCAAATTTTGAAGCAGATGCCTTTTTCCATAAGTTTACTGCAATGATATTCTAAATAACACCACAAGAAAATGGGCGGTGCGGTGGCGCAGTGGTTAGCACTGCACCAGCACAGCAACTCACCCTTGGCCATAGGATCCCTGGTTCGATCCCAGCCCCTGACCAACAGTGATCTGTGTGGAGTTTGCATGTTCCCCCCGTATCTGCATGGGTTTACTCCGGGATTTCTCTGGTTTCCTTCCACAGGCCAAAAGCATGTAGGTTAGATTAATTGGAGACTCTAAAGTGGCCCTGTGTGTGAATGGTTAAGGGATAGCGCCGTACCGTGGCTGCTTCATCCATCCAGGTGGATGCCCTCAATTTCCCCTCTGGGGATCAATAAAGTATACAAAATCAAATTTAAAAAAAAGCACGATTGTCAAAAAATTCCTATTAAACAGTGATTTGTATATTAAGCAGAACCTTCTGCTATACAGAAAAACTTGTGTGCAACAGCAAATACAGATTTTAACTCTGTTACATCTGAGAATTTTGTATGTATACTTTATTGATCCCCAGAGGGGAAATCTTCAACAATGCTCCTCTGTTTAGTCTAGACAATCCAATACATAAGTATACATATTATGTTCACCAGTTTGGAATTTACAAGGTCCACACACATCATTTACCTTCTTCTTCAAGAGTTATGTTTAAATTTTTTACATAATCAATAAAAGGTCTCCATATATTCTCAAACACAATTTCCTTTGATTTCAGTATATATGTTATTCTTTCTAATGGAAGGTTTGTTAACATCTGTCTTAACCACTGAGTCACATCTGGTCTATGAGTCTTTTTCCATAATAGTGCAATACATTTTTTGGCATTAAGCAAACTGAGGTCTATGAATGTTCTTTCACTTTTATTAAAATTATGCTTTTCTGGGTACAGACCCAACAAAAACAATTGAGGATTCAATATGATTTGTTTTGAGATTATTTTTTCAATTGTTACCCTCACCTCTTCCCAAAACATTCTTATTAATCTACATTCCCATACACAATGAAATAGAGTTCCTTTACTTTCCATGCATTTTGTGCATGTATCTGGTATATTTTTGTTATATTTATTTAACTCCTCCGGTGTAACATACATCCGCATTAACCATTTGAAATGTATCAATTTAAGGCGTACATTTATTGATTTGGTTTGAGCTTCTGTACAAGCCAATTCCCATTGTTCCTCTGAAATTTCAGTTTGCAGATCTTCTTTCCAGTAGTTTAATCTTTTCAGTGAATTTTCACTTGAAGATAGTGTCAATGAGTTATAAAACTCTGAAATAATACCCTTTCTTTTACTATCTTTCATCATCATTTTTTCCAAGGATGAATAAATAGGTCGAGTGAGAGCTTTATTTTGATTTGATCGAATAAAGTTTCTAAGTTGAAGATATTTTAAAAAATGTGTTCTATTGAGATTAAATTTGATCCTCAGCTCTTCAAAAGACATTATGTTATCTGCACCTGGCAAATATAAATCCTGAATCTTTTGTATCCCTTTTAAATTCCATACTTTAAATACAGCGTCCGCTCTCCCTGGTTTAAAATATTGATTACCCCATATTGGACTAAATTGTGACAATAACTGTGGTTCTTTTAAATAGTTTTTAGCTTCACACCATATTTTGATCATATGCTTTACAAATGGATTTTTAACTTGTTTTTGTAATTTTTTTGCCGAATCTGAGTATATGAATATGGGAAGAGGTAAAGGTAAATTGTATGATTCCATTTCAGTCCAGTGAGGGAGATCATTTGATGAAAAATAATATGTCATAGACCTCAGTTGTGCCGACCAATAATACAACATAAAATTTGGACATTTCAGACCTCCACGATCAAATGGTAAATATAATAAAGACAGACGTAATCTAGCCCTCCTGTTGTTCCATATAAATTCCACTAACTTTTTTTTTATTCTTGAGAATAAATCTAAAGGTGGTGATAAGGGAATGTATTGAAATAAATAAAGTATTTTAGGTAAAATATTACTTTTAAGTATATTGATTCTCCCGATCATCGACATTGGTAGTGACATCCATCTCTGAGTTAACTCATTGATATCTGTCATTAAGGCTTCATAGTTGACACTGGCGACTGATTCTAGCTTAGGCACAATTTGGATTCCTAAATATTTAAACTGATTTACAACATTGAATTGATTTACCTCAGGGGCTGGGTAATTTCTCTGGGTCTCATTTAGCATTAATATTGAAGATTTAGTTTTATTTATTTTATATCCTGATATTTCCCCAAAATTCTTTATTAAATTCAACAAGGTTGGAATTGATTTTTTTAGATTCGACATAAACAAAATTATGTCATCGGCGTACAGGGAGATTTTATGTTCTGTTGGTCCAACTTTAATTCCATATATTTGTGAATGTAAACGTATCGCTATCGCTAAAGGTTCAATTGCCATAGTAAACAGTAAAGGTGAAAGTGGACAGCCTTGTCGACATCCTCTATTGATTTTTATTGGTTTTGAAATATTGTTATTTGTTAGGATTTCTGCTGTAGCATTATTGTATATTATTTGAACCCATTTTATGAAATTATTTCCAAGTCCAAACCTTTGTAGGACTTCAAAAAGAAAGGGCCATTCAACTCTATCAAAGGCCTTTTCGGCGTCCAGTGATAGGAGAGCTGTATCCGGTGCTTCTTTATTAAAATAAATAATATTAAATAGTCTTCTTACATTATGGAAGCCTTGTCTTCCCTTTATAAAGCCATTCTGATCTCGATTAATAATATTTGGTAAAATTTCTTGTATTCGTCTTGCTAAAATTTTACAGATTATCTTAAGGTCGGCGTTTAATAGGCTTATTGGTCTCATATTTTCACATTTATTAGAGGGCTTTCCTGGTTTTGGCAGCAGTATAATTAAGGCATTATTTATGTATGATGGTAAATTATTATTTTGAAATGCTTCTAAAACCATTTCCAAAAAAGGTTTTATTAATTTATTCTTAAATTTTTTATAAAGGTCAACTGGAAGACCATCTGGTCCTGCACTTTTTCCTGATTTCATATTATCAATGGCTAGCCCAACTTCTTCTTGACTAATTTTAGACTCCAATATCTCCCTGTTTTCATTTGGAATACACGGTATAGATAGTTCGTTCAAAAACCCATTTAGTTTTGTTAAATCAAATTCATTTTTAGTATCATATAATTTTTCATAGTAATCTCTAAAGGCTCTGTTAATTTCTAAAGGATCTATAACTACCTGTCCGTTACTTATAATACTAGTAATTGGTGTTTTAATTTCTAATTGTTTAATCTGCCATGCCAATAATTTTCCTGATTTTTCACCTTGTTCATAAAAAGATTGTTTCAATCTTAGAAGACTCGAGGCAGCTCTATTCGCTGATTTTTTGTCGTATTCAGCTCTCAAAATCAGTAATTCATTCTCCAACCTTGGATCACTTCCTGCATACACTTTTTCCCGAAGACTTTTCATTTTATGTTCCAATTTAGCTCTCTCCTCTCGAGTCTTCTTAGATTTTGATCCTGTATAACTAATAATATGTCCCCTAATAAAAGCTTTGAAAGCCTCCCACTTTACACATGCTGATGTTTGTGTAGTATTGATGTCAAAGTACTCGTCTATCTGTTTTTCTATATACTTGACAAATTCCTCATCCTGAAGCCATTTATGCTGAAATTGCCATCTACCTGATTCCTTTGTCAATTTTTTATCTACATATATTAGACAACAGGGTGCATGATCAGAGATCACGATGTTATCATAAAAGCAGTTTTGAATCTTGGATCTTAATTCTGTGGAAATCAAAAAATAATCAATACGTGAGAATGTCTTGTAGGTACTGGAATAACAAGAATAGGCTTTAACTTGTGGTTTCATTTCTCTCCATATATCTAACAATCTCAATTCTTTCATAAAATGATTAATAGTCATCCTACATCCATTGTGCGTACAATCCAGTCCTGTTGATCTATCTATACCTGGATTCAATGTACAATTAAAATCCCCTGCTATTATATGTTGCCCTGTAAGTGATGATAAAATAAGAAATAAATTAGCAAAGAACTTTTGATCATCTATATTGGGACCATATAAGTTCACAAGATTTATATTTTCTAATAGCAAAGAACCTTGAATGATTACATATCTTCCAAGTTTGTCTCCAATTACATTTTTTACTTGAAAAGGGACTGATTTATGTATGAGAGTCATAACTCCCCTGGCCCGGGATGAGAATGATGAGGTGAATACACTTCCTTGCCATCTACTCCTAATTCTTTTTATATCCTCCTCTATTAAATGAGTTTCTTGTAAAAACATAATTTTTGAACCCATGTCTTTTATTTTATTCATAACTTGTTTAAGTTTTTTTAAATTTTGTAGACCTCTGCAATTCCATGAAGTTAAATTAAGATTAACACTTTGGTTTATGATCAATAGAGAGTTTGGGATTACCTTGCAGTGTAAACATGCTCATACAGAGAAGCAAAAACATGAGTGGTTGAACATTCATCCTACAAACTACACACAAACAAATTCCCCCTTCCCACACTTGTGGCGAACCCTCCAAAATCAAAAGAAAAATTCCGTCTCCCGATATAGCCATCGACCGTTCCACACCCACGGGGAACAGCCTAAGCCACTCCTTCTTCATCCTCCCAATCACCCTAACTCTACTGCTTTTAATGACGTAACATTAACTCTCCTCTGTAGTTTTCCAACTTAACTCCAAAATTTTTAACAACTTTGTACATCATAGTTTTTTTTTTGTTTGTTTTTTTTTTTTTTTAATATATAATACAATCTATATTTTGTAAACTTGCTATTTACTTCAAGTCAGTCAGATGCCTGTGCAAATGCTTAATTATTCTACCTTATATTTTGTTCATGCTTAGCTCCCACCAGTCTCTTCTTCTTCTTTGATCTTCTTGATGAACTCCTGCGCCTCCTCTGGGGTCTTGAAGATGTGGGTTCTGCCCTCATACGTGGTCAGCAGTCTCGCAGGATAGATTACACCATGACGAATCCCAAGGTTGCGCAGCTCCTTACGTATGGGATCAAACTGCTTCCTCAATTGTTGGATTCCTGTGGCCAAATCTGGGTAGAACCGCACCTGCTGATCCTGGTATTTAATCTCTCCTTTAGCTTGTGCAGCGTTGAAGATCTTCATCCTGTCTCTGTTGCTAAGAAACTTCATAATTAAGGTCCTCGGCGGTCCCTTATCTCTCCGTGGGCCAATACGATGTGCTTTTTCCAGAACCACTGCTGATTGCAACTCCTCGCTGCCCAGCACCTCCGGAATCCACTTTTCCAGAAAGGAATATACGTCCCGACCTTCTGATTCCTCTGGAAGACCCACCAGCCTCAAGTTATTCTGTCTCGACCGAGATTCCAAATCCAAAATATTATCTTCTAGACATTTTTTTTTTTTTCCAAAGTGCGCACCTTTAATTGAAGACGGGTGACGTCATCTTCAGCACTAGCGAGACGGAGCTCCATCTGTGCCGTTCGTTCTACACAGTCACCCAATTCCTTTCTTATTCCTTCCAACGCTGTCATAATCCCATCAAATCTAGAGGAAAAGTCCGCTCTCATTGAACTCATGGCAGCCATCAGCGCATCTGCGCCGCTCCCCGCAGATATCGCACCGTTGCCAGCCTCCTCCGCCATATATGGAGTTTTGTTTGCTGCGTCACAGACCTGAAAGTCCGTTAATTTGGACTGTTTCGGCGGCTCGCTTTTTCCTTTACTTGATTTTCCAGCCTTAGGCTTCACCGACATATCCTCGCCCAAACGCTGGGATACGTTCTGTCCCAAATGAGAGAGTTATTTGCCGATTTTTTTCTCCAGGAGCAGAGCAGAGTGAGACACGTCCGTCTTACGTGGCAGCCATAACCGGAAGTCGGGAGGAGGCGGGTCCTTCTTGCTAGGTTTTCAGTCATTGGTTCTTCAAGGTTTCAGAAACCCAATTCAAGGCTCTTATTAGTCGAATGAGAGGTCAATCATATCCGGCTGTGTCTGTAGTGGAAGAACAGAAATGCAGCTTTTTTTTTTCCAGTGCGCTCTTAGGACGCAGCGCCCTCGTGCATCCTAGAGCGCACGAGAGCACCCTCGTGCGCTCTAGGACGCAGAGACCTGCCCGTCTGCGGTACACCGGAGTGCAAGAGGTTAAACTGCAACTGTAATAAGTTAATATTACTGTAATAACTAAATGTGTCTTAGGGATGTGTGAATGGCTGTGTTGGGGTTGGGGGTGAGTGAGTGTGTTTCAAACTATGACATACAGTGGGGCAAAAAAGTATTTAGTCAGCCAACAATTGTGCAAGTTCTCCCACTTAAAAGATGAGAGAGGTCTCCAGTTTTCATCATAGGTATACCTCAACTATGAGAGACAAAATGAGAAAAAAAAATCCAGAAAATCACATTGTCTGATTTTTAAAGAATTTATTTGCAAATTATGGTGGAAAATAAGTATTTGGTCACCTACAAACAAGCAAGATTTCTGGCTCTCACAACCTGTAACTTCTTCTTTAAGAGGCTCCTCTGTCCTCCACTTGTTACCTGTATTAATGGCACCTGTTTGAACTCGTTATCAGTATAAAAGACACCTGTCCACAATCTCAAACAGTCAGACTCCAAACTCCACTATGGCCAAGACCAAAGAGCTGTCAAAGGACACCAGAAACAAAATTGTAGACCTGCACCAGGTTGGGAAGGCTGAATCTTCAATAGGTAAGCAGCTTGGTGTGAAGAAATCAACTGTGGAAGCAATTATTAGAAAATGGAAGACATACGTACAAGACCACTGATAATCTCCCTCGATCTGGGGCTCCATGCAAGATCTCACCCCGTGGGGTCAAAATGATCACGAGAACGGTGAGCAAAAATCCCAGAACCACACGGGGGGACCTAGCAAATGACCTGCAGAGAACTGGGACCAAAGTAACAAAGGCTACCATCAGTAACACACTACGCCGCCAGGGACTCAAATCCGGCAGTGCCAGACGTGTCCCCCTGCTTAAGCCAGTACATGTCCAGGCCCGTCTGAAGTTTGCTAGAGAGCATTTGGATGATCCAGAAGAGGATTGGGAGAATGTCATATGGTCAGATGAAACCAAAATAGAACTTTTTGGTAAAAACTCAACTTGTCGTGTTTGGAGGAGAAAGAATGCTGAGTTGCATCCAAAGAACACCATACCTACTGTGAAGCATGGGGGTGGAAACATCATGCTTTGGGGCTGTTTTTCTGCAAAGGGACCAGGACGACTGATCCGTGTAAAGGAAAGAATGAATGGGGCCATGTATCGTGAGATTTTGAGTAAAAACCTCCTTCCATCAGCAAGGGCATTGAAGATGAAACGTGGCTGGGTCTTTCAGCATGACAATGATCCCAAACACACCGCCCGGGCAACGAAGGAGTGGCTTCGTAAGAAGCATTTCAAGGTCCTGGAGTGGCCTAGCCAGTCTCCAGATCTTAACCCCATAGAAAATCTTTGGAGGGAGTTGAAAGTCCGTGTTGCCCAGCGACAGCCCCAAAACATCACTGCTCTAGAGGAGATCTGCATGGAGGAATGGGCCAAAATACCAGCAACAGTGTGTGAAAACCTTGTGAAGACTTACAGAAAACGTTTGACCTCTGTCATTGCCAACAAAGGGTATATAACAAAGTATTGAGATGAACTTTTGTTATTGACCAAATACTTATTTTCCACCATAATTTGCAAATAAATTCTTTAAAAATCAGACAATGTGATTTTCTGGATTTTTTTTTCTCATTTTGTCTCTCATAGTTGAGGTATACCTATGATGAAAATTGGAGACCTCTCTCATCTTTTAAGTGGGAGAACTTGCACAATTGGTGGCTGACTAAATACTTTTTTGCCCCACTGTATATGGATGCCTAGAGAAATGTAATTTCATTTTGCCTGCACTATAGTTGTATGTACAGCAACATGGCAATAAAGGTTGATTTGATTTGATTTTGATTTGTTTATCTTTTGTTCATATAAAAGACAAAAAATAAAATAGAAAGATGTCTTCTGACGAAGGCTGCAGTGCAGTTGAAACATGTAAAGAAGGTAAAGACATCTTTCTATTCTATTTTTTGTCTTTTATATGAACAAAAGATAAATAATTAAAAGAAGACAAAATGAACCTATTTGACGTGATTTTGATTTGATTAGTTACACACCCAAACCAACACTCACACACACACTTTTATTGTACATCTTCGGAGATAGTTAATGTGAATAGCGGATGGCCTGTTCACGTCAGAGTTAAACTGGCCAATCAGACGGTTGCGTACAAGCCCATCCTATTGTACGGAGTTGGTCCAACCAACCCGAGAAGATGAATGTAAGTTGCACCCAGAAGTCGGGGTCAGTCTGACAACATTCCCGAGGGAGCTGCATCATACTGAACCCAGCGCTGCTTGCTTTACATGTGACCTCTGAATAAATGTTGCATCTTTGAATTAAAGAATTCTCCAGCTTATTCTTGGATCTTTCAATCAAAGAATTGGGATTTTAACAATTTTGGTGCCGGTGACCCGGATTGAACTATTCTGAGACGAGTCCGGAACAGATCGGAAGGACCCTTTTTAGATGACTTTGGTGCCCAAACAGAAAGGTAAGCAGAAAACCTTCTTACACGAATTTCTGCACTTTGGCCATACTAAATTTACAGTTGTCTAATTAAGGGGTATATCCGATCTCCAAATTTTATAATTTAATTGGGAGTCACATGTAAAGTCTGAACAAATAGTTTCACGCGAAGAAAAGTGCACGTGTTCTATTATCAGTCTGATTTAGGACGGTCGCGATCAGGACGTACAATTCACAGGTGTATGGTCCACCAAATTTTAAAGCATCTTGGAGTCAGTCTGAACCAAAATAAATATGAGACTAGGGGACTGGGGTGGTCAATGATCATCCGGGTTTGTCTCCCAAATTAAAATAGCTAGGGTTAGTAACCTGATGCTGGGGGGAGCCAGTGTTCGACCCAATGCCACTGAGGAGCAAAGCCACGCTTGTTTAAATCAGTATAGCACTGAGCTGTATGATACGGTACCTCTTGTACTGGAGATCTGCCGATGCTTCAGTGAAAGTGCCCTCTACATACAGTTGGACAAGTCAGTGGAATTCTGGGAGCAGTCTGTACCCAGAATCAGTAAGACTTAGGGGACAACAGCCGTGTCCGTCTTCCAAATTAAAATAGCCAGGATTAGCTTGATGCTGGGGGGGATTTAAGTGTCCGACCCGATGCCGTTAAGGAACGATGCCATGTGGGTGAAGTATTTCAGATGCAGTCTCTTCCGAAATAATTACGAGACTTAGAGAACAATGATGATCAGCGCTCACCCGTGTTCATCTCCCAAATTAAGGGAACCAGGGCTAGCCTGGTGCCAGTACTGAAAAAAAAAAACCTTTTGTTAATAATTCACAGTACAGCGCAAGAATCCTTTAACCATTCCTTAGTGAGCAACTGTCCATGATAATAAAAATAGTAATAATTTACAGTGCAGCGCAAGAATCTTTTAACCATTCCTTAGTGAGCAACTGTCCATGATAATAAAAATAGTTATTTATATTGTCCACAGTGTGCATGCTGATGTCTGTTAATTCTGTGTCTTTAGGGATAAATGTGTGGTTTGAGAAATACCGGGGGTTGGAAATATCTACTAAACTTTACCCATAGTATGATTTAACTAACGGCACTCGTCGGGCCATGTGGGGAACAAAGGCAGGTGTGTGTTTTTCCACAAAGAAGGGAGGCAATTCGCCCCCACTCCTGAGTGGAGGTGAGATTGTTTAAAACAGGTTACTGAGAGGAGATTACTTGAGGTAACAGTATTAAAATGGAGCACTAAATTAAAGTTGTAAGGTTATTCTGGCATGTTTACAGCTGAAGTTAAGGAGGCAACACTCCAGTTTCTTTGAAAAACAAGTCGTGGTTTGTGGACAATAGACTTTGTGGCCATATTGCACGTCCACGTTGCACGTGGCAGAGGCGGCCACATGGCATTCAGTGCACGTGTGGGTAAACGCCATCTTAACCCCTTGCACTCTGGTCAATTTCTCTAAAAATGCCAAAAAATAACGTACCCAAAGTAAATCAAAAGCTGTTCTTCAACCCTTTGCAGCATTTTCATGGGGTTGGTCTCATTTAAAAGAAAACCCTTTGGATTTTTTGGCAAAACAGTCATAATCTCTCTAAGTGCTCCGGCCACTGAGTAACAGTCATCTAAACATACTGAACTTGAAGAAAATAAATTTCGCCTGGGTGTTTTTTTGGATACAAATGCTTGCAAATAACATATAGCTGTCAGATCCGGGCTGGAAGATGCAACAGAAATGTAGAACCAAGTGTTATCCAGCTGAGGTCAAAATTTTGTAACAATACCACAAAAAATGAATATATTACACAGCTTTTTTCTTAGGTTGTTCCCAGGTGTTTTTGAACTGTGCCAAATTGTGCCAAATGGCACAGTTTGGAAAAATGTCTGTAACTTTTGAATGATTCAATATAGAAGCTTCATCTTGGGCTCTAATGAAAGGTGACACTCAGGGCTGTGTGTGTGTGTGGGGGGGGGGTTGTTTATTCATTCATTCATGAATGAATGAACAAACAAGCCCCCACACACAAAGACGCATGCCACGTAAAAAATGTGTGGCTTTTTTTTCAAGAAAAAATAACCTACATTGCACTAAAAATTATACTAAAATATCTGTAATGTAGAGGATAACAACTCCCCACCACCACCGCTACAGAGGACGGACATCGTCCATTGCCACATGACGGACCGCGGCACATTGCTACAGAAGAGTAGCGGGGGGGGGGGCGTTCACGGTCCGGACGCGGTGCATGGACCGTGTCCAGTCTGTGCGCCGCGGTACACGGTCCGTGCGCCGCGGTCTACTACGCACAGTTGTACTAAAATATCTGCAATAATATCTGCAATCCGCTACAGAAGAGTAGCGGGGGGGGGGGGGGTGTTCACGGTCCGGACGCGGTGCATGGACCGTGTCCAGTCTGTGCGCCGCGGTACACGGTCCGTGCGCCGCGGTCTACTACGCACAGTTGTACTAAAATATCTGCAATAATATCTGCAATCCGCTACAGAAGAGTAGCGGGGGGGGGGGTGTTCACGGTCCGGACGCGGCGCACGGACTGGACCCGTGCGCCGCGGTCTTCATGTGGCGATGACGCACAGTTGTAATTTACCGATCGGTCAAAAGTCATTTTGATTACAATTTTCAGGGATAAAGAATAATTTAGCTTATAACACTTACCTGTCCACAACAGCAGTGTCGCTGGCGAACTTCTCTTCCTCACTGTCAGACGAACATGACGCTGGTCCGCTTGTTACGGACTTGTGGTTCTGGTCACGCGACCCGGTCAAACCATAATTCCATTATTGCGGTTTTGTGCTTCCATGATTGCGGTTTTGGCGAACGATTTTTCAAAACAAATAAGAACAGTAGTAAGAAAAAAAGACTGGCGAACGCATGTGTGTCACCCAGCGGCTTACACAAAACAGATTTTGCAAGGGACGCACGCTTTCGAACTTCTGTGCTTCAATTGGCTCGCTGTATTCGCAGCCGTTGGTAGGCGGGTCCTTCTTGCTAGGTTTTCAGTCATTGGTTCTTCAAGGTTTCAGAAACCCAATTCAAGGCTCTTATTAGTCGAATGAGAGGTCAGTCACATCTAAACCAATCAAAGCACTCCTTTGGCTTTCTGTTCGCGGCTGTGTCTGTAGTGGAAGAATGGAAATGCAGCTTTTTTTTTTTCAGTGCGCACTAGGACGCAGAGACGTGACCGCCCGCGGTACACCGGAGTGCAAGAGGTTAAACCATCTTCAAGCTGCGGCACAGCGCCTCCATCATGTGGCCAAATGTAGGAAGTGCATTCTTTCATAAATCTACTACCAAATAGAGCTTCAGATCTTCCTAATAAATGTGGAACCTTATCTCTCTGACTGAAAGGAAAGCTTTAAGTCTATGCACGGCAAAATAAAGCCCTCCCACACTTGCCAATGCGGGTTTGATGTAGTGAGGCAAGGCCTGCCCAATCAGCTGGACAGAAAAGGCTCAGCTTTAATTTGGGCAGAGGGGAGAATAAGGAGATTTATTCCTACTTATACAGTAAAAGTGTAGAAAAATCCTAAGTGGACAATATATAAAGGTGAGGTAATTTAAATAAAGAAAAAAGGAAAATTGCAAATTGGAATAAATAAATAAGTAAATACATAAATAAATAAAATAAAATAAAAATAAATGAATATATAAATAAATAGATAGAAGTTTTGGAGATGAGCATTGTGGAAGTGAGAGTGGACAGAAAATGGAAAAGGAAGTTTGGTTTTAGAGAAAAATTGAAGGCTGATGAATTGTTAAAGTTTTGTGCAGGACACGAGAAAATATGGAGAAACGATTGGAAGAAGGAAAGAAAAATGTAAGAATAAGAGACTCATGCTGCAACAGTGAGAACAAAAGCAAAATAATCAATAAACGCGATAAAATGGAAAAGGACAAAAACAAGCTGTTTAATGGCTTGTCTGTTTCTCTATTAATCTGAGACGATGGTGGTGGCTGTGGATCATCCCTCCCCCAGCGACCGTGTGAGACCCTCTTCAGGCTTGCTGGAATTGGCTGCATCCACCCTCCCCCTCCTCGCCATCGCCTAGCGACCCCCTCCCCCCTCCGCAACAACAGTAAAAGAATGTAAAACAAAGGGACATCGAAAGATGGGCCATAGATGATCAACTGGGCACATGTACAGTAAGTAGAATAAATTATATTGTTGCTTTCCATTTGCCTTCGGACAGCGTCTCAAATACTGAATCTCATTCATTAACATTTAAGTGTTAGTCTATGTAAGCCATACATATTTTGCCAGGAAGCTGTGTTGGTGCTAACAAGCCATTCCAGATTCAGCAAACTACTCATATGTTCTCTAAGTGTGCATAAACAGTATTTGTGAATCAGCTGTAGTCAGCACGTGTTCACGAGAATTGAGGATTGCATAACTGGCGCCTAAAACTACCACTAAAATCACATCTCAATATAACTGACCAGCAGTCTCATTTACTAAAAGCCCTATCAGAGAGGTGCCAAAATCACATACTGAGCAAACTGAAGTATTTTTAGAAAAAGCTGTGGATAAGGTAACAACCAAAATAAAGCCTCTGCTAAGCAGATGCCACAACAACCCATGCCCCACCAAACTCTATCTATGCACCCAGGACCTCCCATCACAGCAATATGGACCCTACCCAGACCCTACACCTAATCTGCCCTATCAGTATCAGCCGCAGGGCCACAGGAGATGGTCAGAGGTTTAATAATAGAGGCAGAGGCCATGTTAACAGTAAAACCCTGGGGGGTTTTACTTTCCCCCAATTAGCAACAAAATAGGTATCCTCCCCTACATGGTCCTTATTTGGATGTTGAAAAAGAACGGCTTTGTTAATGCCATTCTGTTTCAAAAGGGGGAGAGTGGGACAGGCACGGATAGAAAAGTACTAGGTCATCCGGCTTGTGTGAAACATGTAGCCGCTATAAGAAAGGCTGTAGAAAAGACATTGCACCTGACAATGCCTTTCTTGACTCAAAGTTGGAAATCTAGATAAGAAAGGAAAATAAAATTTGAAGGAAAAACCCACACTTATTTATGGAATGGCTGACACACGGGGAGCCTGAGGTTCCCTATGAATCTGTTTCTTTTATAAAAGGAAGCCAAAAGGAGGAGGGGGAGGACAGCAGTGGAGCAGGAGGGGCCAACACACCCACAATGGAAGCAGTGATGGCGAGACTGGCGGCTGGGAGGGGAGGCATCCATGATCCACACCCACTACGGAAAAACTGTACTGCATGCTTAAGACTAAAACAGATAAGTGGACTCACTTCTACACATATACAGAAAATTAGCAAAAATTAAATTATTAGAAAATAGCAGACATCTTCCATTTACCTGACTCTGAGGTTCAAGGTACTTCGATTAAATTCGTATGGTGCAGGTGCATGTAAAGTAGTAACTTCGAGTAATGACATACTATACAGGACTTTTCAAGGTCAGAAAAGGTAATAGTTAAAATCTGCAAATGGCAAACTAACAGTAGAATATCTATCAAAATCTGTAAAAGTAGCTTTATACCCCATGCACTATAGGCAATTGAACGGATCTGATCCAAATTATGAATAACCATTATTTGCAGATTCATCCTCCAGATTGGTCATAAAACTTGTACTGGTAAACAAGGGAATGTGTGGAAGCATCCATTGTCCTAATTGAAGAGGATAAGAGATATTTTAACCAATGGGGGGTTCCACACATCTTGCTGGTTAGACCCAGACACAAGGATTGGAAAATGTTGAACATTGTGTCACCTCTGCTGGGGAATATAGCCATCCATGGAAAGCAAACACCTGACCTTAACACAGAATATTCTCCTAAATTAGAAACATGCGCATTGTCATTTAACTGGGTAACCACAGCACAAAAGGCTGTGCACATTGACACCCAGAGATCTCCTACATGACCAATCTTAACATTAACAAACAAGGGGATGAGAAAATTTGAAGCAAATTCTAAATTCGTTATGGTAAAAGGATTAAACAGCTGTAGATCTAATAAAAGGAGCAGAGTATGACACTATAGACCATATATTCAGGAGCCCAGAAGGGTGTTAACCAGGTCATAAAACCAAAAGCAGCAGATGTCATAGTGTCATCAGTCCTGTAGGAAACACCCTGATGACACAGGGCCTGTAGGAATTAACGAAGCTCTAACTCTTTGTGCTCATTGTATGTCAGGATCACATGTATTGATAAATGAGCTAAACCTCCAAATGCAATTTTCCACAGTGATAGTCATCAGCAAATCTTGTACATCTCATACCTCCTCATAGAAACCAATTGCTGAGTCCAGAGGAGGAGCTGAAGACCCCAAGACCGAAGATGATGACAAGGAAGACCATTGCGCTATTACGGATTATTTGTAAACACAATGTGCTACTGATAATACATGAATCATACATAGCTCACCAAACACACGTAGGGGTGTGAGACTTATAGCATTCTTGCGTTATTATTTACATCATGCTAATTACAGTTAGGTAGTCAGGATAATTGTGAAGGTTAGAAGCTCTAAAAGCCCGAATACAACAAGCATGGATAAGGATGTTTCCTAACTTTGAACGATTTTGTTTACTACCTACTTACACTGCAACACATAGGTCTCATCACCCAGCTCACTTATCACAACACAACCACTGCTTGTAGCTTGCACATAGCCGACAATCATACACTCAAAGGCTAATGGGGGATAACTTACAACAGCACATTGTCAATTACAGATGTAGTGAATAAGGATAAACCGGTACAGGCTCCAGCCATTGCAGTGACAACCCCTCAGGCCATTATTGATCCTGTCCCGGCCGAGCCCTTTGTATCAGCACCCAAGCAAAGGTGTAGGGTGCAGGGAAGGTGCATGCAGGGGGGGCACCAGACCATCATGACGTGCGCCTGCGATGTAGAAAAGGAGGTCGTAGGGCTAGTGACTGTACGACTTCAGTCCCTAGAAGAAGGATGGACTGGTACCCATGCGCACCCACCGCACCTCCAGCACCCGGAGTGTAGTCAGCTCAGCCACACGGAGGAGACGGCACTTTCTGCATCAACACCGGCCTCTCTACCTCTGTCCACTGATTGTACACCGGTGGGTGGCATCCCTGGGACAGCATCACTGAACTGTTCACTGGCTGGACTGGATGTTGTCTACTCTCTGCTGCATCCACCAGACTGTCCTATAAACCTCATGGGACGAGATGTTCCTCTGAGAGCGTGGGCACACAGTTGTTTTACTAATAATGGTACCGGTGTGTGTCAATGAGATGGGACTGTGCACCACAGCTGTGGATACAGGAAGCAGACACAGAGGAAGGTCAAACCCCTGTCGCAACCGTGTGATGACTGCAGCTGGATGATGAGAGCCCTGGCAAAGGTCAACTGGTGGACAAAATGTTTCGTGGGCTTCGTGGATTGACCCTGTTTGACCTTATGACCCCCACATGATCCACTTCACCGGACAAAGAGCTATTCACATAATGATCAGGAGGAGATCTTGGTGGGGGTGCAGGACTTGGTGAACAAGGACAGTTATGTGACTGCAGTTCATCTGGACAAAGACGTGTTGCCTCGGTATGCCCTCTTAGACATCGCTGCACCGCGCTGGGGGTGTCCTCAAGGGGGGAGGCAAGGGTATCAGAACCAATGGTGCAAACCTATCTTGGGTTGACTGACTGGGTTGACACACAATGTAGGGACCTTGACATATTGCTGGACCCAGGGAACACACACACAGGCTCAAGTGTAATTCAATAATCTTTATTGTAACCAACAGAGGGTGTATGAGTGTGTGTATGCGTTGTGTGAATGTGATGATGATGAACGTGCTGCAGCCAGGGGCGAGACAGAGCGCCGTACAGCCTGGCAACCCTAAAACAGAGCCAAAGCACAGACATTAATTTCTGCCAAGTCACAGTGAGCTGAATAATGACTGGGGCTTACTTGCAGGTGGACTGATGCGAGCACAGGTTCGGCCCGAGGGCTCCAGCCAGGAAGACAGCGTCTGTAGGGCACTCCCAGTGATGAGCGGTGAGGTTAGGCGAGGCGAGAGGAACGTTCTGCCGCTGCGGAGAGTTGGTTCTGCCGCCTGAGGAATCCACCTGTGCACAGGGGAGAGCCTGAGAGAAGAGGTAAGTAGCGTGTTGCTTACTTGTCGAAGGGAGGTCTTTCAAGACGAAGCAATGATCTGTGCGGAAGCAGACGTGCAGGAGACGAAGGTCAGGTAGAATGACAGACGGCTCCGTGCCGAGGCTCCAGGCAGAGCAGGCTATAAAGCCTGTGAGTGATCGGCTGCAGGTGTGCGCGCAGCTGAGGCAGGTGACGGCCCAGAGTGAGTCATGACAGACCTACCTTATTCATCATCTGCTGACCGTTAGCGTATCTCACACCATGTATGGTTGACTTGATAAAATCATGTCAAAGGGGGGAATGAAAGGGTTATGAAAAGTTAGAGTGCCAAAATAATAATTCTGTAGGTAATCTCCCATTATGCTCTATACATATTCTGTTTACATTCTTATGAACAAATATGTTAAGTGTCAAACTACAGTCTGAAGTGTTACGCAACCACAATCTGATAAACAGGAATCAGGCAGAGCAATAGAGCCCTCTCTCTCTCTCTCTCTCCCTCCCTTCTTTTAGTCAGGTCTATTACATTAGTTACACACCCAAACCAACACTCACACACACACTTTTATTGTACATCTTAGGAGATAGTTATCGTGAATAGCGGATGGCCTGTTCACGTCAGAGTTAAACTAGCCAATCAGACGGTTGCATACAAGCCCATCCTATTGTAAGGAGTTGGTCCAACCAACCCAAGAAGATGAATGTAAGTTGCACCCAGAAGTTGGGGTCAGTCTGACGACGTTCCCGAGGGAGCTGCATCATAGTGAACCCAGCGCTGCTTGCTTTACAATTGACCTCTGAATAAATGTTGCATCTTTGAATTGAAGAATTCTCTGGCTTATCCTTGGATCTTTCAATCGAAGAATCGGGATTTTAACACTACTAAGGATCCCCTCGAAGCTCCCCTCTGGAACATCCGTACTGTGGCCCGCTGCCAGAGTGTGTCTGTTTTCTCCTCACTGGAGACGGGCTGCACTGGTGTTTCCTCTCCCCCAAATGCCACAGCTCGTTTGGGTGCTGTCTGGATCCATCTGTCAGCTCAAGGTAACCGTCATCATGAGTCCTCACTACCCGCAGTTGACCCTAGTCATCCCGCTGTTCTCTCGATTTGCGGACCCCTCCAAGCCGAGACTCAACCCTAGGGCGCACATTATCACCCACACCCAGGGTAGTACTCACTAGCTTCCGTGATCTTCAGCGTCATAACCTGGTTTGCTTTCGGCTTTAGGACTGTGACTAGGATTCTTCTTTGACTTGGCACAGAGGCGTCGTCTCTTCGAATTTAGTCTGCTGGTAGGATCATTAGCTTTAGGATAATGCATTAGCATTAGGATCATCATTAGCTACCCCCCTATCCTTCAAGGAACATCTAAAGGGGACGGCTGCTAAGGTGAAGGTACGAAACAACCTGCTCTGCAAGCTCGCTGGTGCAAAATGGGGGGCGGCAGTCTCCACCCTGCGCACCTCAGCACTGGCCCTTTCATACTCTGTAGCAGAATATTGTGCCCCTGTCTGGTCCAGGTCATCTTACACACACCATGTAGACACCCAGCTCAACTCAACCATGAGAACTATAACTGGAACAATCCGCTCAACACCACTCCCCTGGCTCTCTGTACTGTCAAACATAGCCCCTCCACACATCCGGCGAGCAGCATTAACTCAAAGGATGCTCCAAAAAGTTAAAGATTCTCCTCACTTACCAATCCATGCAGATATCTACACTCCACCCACTGCCCGACTTTCATCCAGACGGCCGATTTGGAAAAACCCTCCCCCAGCTGACTTTACCATCCAGACAGCTTGGCAAGAGGAATGGGAGACCAAGGAGGTCCCAAACAAACAGCTGGTGATAAACCCCAACCAACAGGTCCCGGGCACCAACCTCCCAAGGAGACAGTGGTCTACACTCAATCGCTTCAGGACTGGACATGGCCCCTGCTTGGCCAGCCTTTACAGATGGGGCAGTAGCCCTAGCCCACTGTGCGCATGTGGAGAGGAGCAAACAATGGAACACATCATAGAGGCTTGCCCGCTCCAAAGACTGGAAGGAGGATTACACACCCTCCATACAGCAAACCAGGAGGCAACTGCTTGGCTTAAGGACTTTGCATTTGCTAAATAAAATAACCTGGTTCCTGTACGGTGCTGCAGGGTTCCACCAATCCGGCCCGAGCTCTGGTTCTGCTCCTTCCTAGGGGCATGCCTAGGGCTCGTGCCACGCGGTCTCACCCTGTCCGCTTTCATTTTGTGCGTTGAATCAGCCACGGCAGTGCCCGGCTCAACAGCGGTACTCGATCAGCCACCGGAGCTACAGTGTGCCTGCTCGCTGGCTCTATTCACCCCCACAGGTGTCTGACCGTGCCGTTTGGGTCCCTTATCCAGGGTACCACGAACACTGGCACCGGAACCTCCCCATGACGGTACCCCGTGGTGCTGGTCGTGCCCTCCATCACTCGGTCCGGGGAGGTTCAAGTCCCACACTTCACCATCATTTCCCACGTAGAAGGGTCGTCCCATAGCCCACCACCGGACCAGCCCTCTCTGACGCTGCAGGCAATGGAGAACCCGAGCCCGTACAACAAGTCACAGCCCATCAAGTTATTTCCTTCGCGGGACACCATGAACTCAGTTGCGCACACCGAAGCAGACTTATACCTCGCTGAGAGCCACAATGAGCCCACAATGTCCAGGGGGTTGTTACCATAACCATAACAAGCAATGTCTGTTCTACTCACTCTGTAATGTGGGAAAAAGGTCTTCACTGTCGCCCAATTTAGGATTGAAGTCACCGACCCCATGTCCAGCATCAGCGGAACTACCACCCCATCCAATTTGATGCTGCATATTATGCGTCCATCAGTGCTGGGTGAGGCCGTGTGGACCACCATGGGCTTCTTCGCCGAAGAGTCTGCCTCTGGTCCCCCTGCTCAAAATTTCGGCAGGCTCTAGCGAAGTGGTGGAACAGACCGCACTTTCCACAACGCTTCCCTTTCGCTGGGCACTCCCTCGCTTTGTAGTGGTGCCTGGTGGATCCACAGCTGTAGCATCTCGGTGTCCCTAGGGCGGACCTAATCTTCACAACGGAGGCGTATTCGTCGTCACTCTCGTTGTCAGGATCCAAGGCCAGTGCCTTCCACTGTTTTCCGTTCCCTGGCAGGTTTTCAGTTTCACCAAGATTCTTCATTATCATTTCCGCTGCCTCGTGTTGCTGTGCTAAGGTCATAGCGGCTAGGAATGTTAGCTCACCAGCATGAATGAGGAGGCGGACCTTCGCGGAGGAGTACAGCACATGTTCCACTAGTTGATCACGAATCATCTCTTCCTCCAAGGCCCCGAATCTGCATTTTTCTGCCAGCTGCCGCAGGTCTGCCACGAACTGTTGTACTGACTCACCCGGCCGTTGGCGTCGCTGTCTGAACTGAATGTGCCTCATGATGGTATTTTCAGGGGTGCAAAAATAGCCCGCCATGAGCCTCACCACGTCGTCAAATGTATCACCTCCTCCCAATGTGCTCAGGATCCTGTGGCCCTCCATTCCTAAATTATGGACCAGAATTGCCCTCGCAAGCAATTTTTCAAGGTCGCCGAGGTCCAGAGCGATGAGGTAGTTTTCAAATGCTGCGTATCACCTGACCCAGGGAACAAGAGGCTCTCCCAGAGCCTCCAAAAACAGCCGAAAGGCAGTGGGAGCCCGCTCCATAACCTTTTGTCCTCGTCACCAAATGTTACGTCTGAGAATGATGAGGAGTTGAGATGACGTTTTATAGTTTTATTAACACAAGAACAGGAATGCACAGGAGTCACTCCGTCTAGCCTGAGAGTCCACAGCGAAGAGACAGAGTCCCTTCCTCTGGGCCCTCTTATACTCCCGTGATGCCACCACCGGAAAGGTAGGACGTCACCTCCCACTACACCCAGGACACCGCCATGTTGGTACACCGTAACTATGTACACTATATTCATATCCAACAAACACAATTAAGTGAGAATGAAGTAACTACTCAGAAATTCGTCATAAAAATGACCAACACAGTAGGCTACTCTTGCTGAGAACTTGAATAAGAATGATGAAAAAAATAATTATCCATTACAACAGCTAAATTACATTGAATGCATGTTAAAGAGGATAGATTTGGAAATTATTGGCTGCATCTTCAGTTGAAAACTTCCTAACCGCAGCGGTGCCCAACCCTCGGTACCAAGCGCAGAGAAAACAGAAACAATTTATTCTGTTGCTCTGTATTGTCTATCCAAGTCTGTGCTTTTCTGAAAAAAATTACTGAATATTCTCTCTCTTTCTGTGTCTGACTCCTACCCGTCTGTCTATCTGCTGCGTGTCTTGACACACCTGTCTCATGAGATACTCATCTTTCCTTTACTGGGAGGAGGGGCTGTCCTTGGGGGTTTGCCGGGGCACGTGTTGCTCTGTGTCCAGACTGGAGATTCACAGCTTTAAGGCTCATTGACAAGATGTTGGAATGATTTTATCTCTAAAGATGTATAAAATGTTCAAGAACTGGCTGTAGTGTTAGATTTGCTCATTTGTTTGTGGTTTTACAGCATCTCTCCTCAGGCGTGCTTCCGCAACGGGGTGCTTTTCAGGCAGGTGGACTTTTTTGAACACAAACCCGGCACTTCATACATGCGGTCAAGACAGAAACGTGGGGAGACGTCCATCAGTGGCTGGGGGAGACAGAGAAAGGGATGGCGTAGGAAAACTCGCAGGTGTTTTTTTATTGCACACTGTTTTTTGCTGATGTGTTCCATTAACACTCACTGTAAACACGGAAGTGAGCACGGTGCAGCGACGCATTTGATTAGTTAGACTGAGTGTTTGAGCTCTACTTAGGGACAAATTAGATTGGTGAAATTGGTGGAAGTTGACAAGGATTGGCCAAAATTGCGTGAAAGTTGTAGTAATTGGACAAAGTTGCAAGGTCACTCAAAAGATGCGGCGATGGCCTGATTTTGCGTGAATTGGTGCGATCACAATATCGTGAAATCCTGGAGGGACTGGTGTGAACAAACAACAGATCTTCCATGTAATTTTTTTTTTATAATAGACAAGAGTCTACATTCAATTTGTTAAACTTTGTTTTTCTACAGATGTAATTCCTGATGCCTGAATGATAGCATCATTTGAAGACTTCTGAGGACAATAAGTTTCAGGTAGGATTTCAGTAAGGCCTGAAAAGAAAGTGTAGAACAAAGAAAAAGTAAGGCCCCATTTCTGTCTTTGCCTTGGGCCCCAAATGGACTAAGTCCGCCCTTGCATTTGAGTTTATTTCTAGCTGATCTATATAAACTATATTTTTCATAAAACAATAAATCATATTACAGACAGAAAGACAGAAAGGGTGTAGACTGAAGCAACAGCTTATTAAAGTCTACCCCTCGTACACTATACAAATGTTTAGCCAGCAGCATGGCAACAGCAACAAAAATTTGATCAATAATCTGGTTACTTATTTCTTCATTAACATGATTTTTGTCAAATATTTAAACTTATTAAATGTGCCACATAATTTCAAATCAGCAATAACATTATTCCATATATTATATAACATTATTTTTTGTGACCCCCATCACAGAAAAACTGTGATTTTTTTTTTTGATTTTTTTTTACATTGGTTCTTATTTTTAGTTTCTGAAAAATGCATGTTCTCCTTAAGTCATAATTACTTTTCCTCAGATGGAACAACTCACGGATGTTAGAAGGTAACTGACATTTTTCACACTGAACATATTCTACAATATTTTGAAATCTCTTAATTCACTGAATGTATTAATTTATCATTTCAAGTCACTGGCTTGCCGAAAGACTGACTGACTAATTTAACATATAGTGGATTAGTGAAATCATAATTAGCTCTGCACACAATTTTTATTGCTTTTTTAGTAATAAAATATTAAATTAGTGATTGTTTCATATATATTTCCCCATACTTCCACACCATAGATCATGCATGGAACTACAGGTACATCTCAAAAAATTAGAATATCATGAAAAAGTTCAATATTTTTTGTCACTCATTTCAGAAAGTGAAACTTATATATTATATAGATTCATTACACAGAGAGTGATATATTTCAAGTGTTTATTTATTTCAATTTTAATGATTATGGCTTACAGCCCATAAAAACCCCAAATTAAGTTTCTCCAAAAATTAGAATATTACATAAAATTAATTTTAAAAAATAGTTTTTAAATAGAAACTTTTGGCAGTGTGGGGGAAGGGGGTGCCGAGTCCTGCTGGAAAAGAAATCAGCTTCTCCATAAAGCTTGTCAGCAGAAGGAAGCATGAAGTGCTCTAAAATTTCCTGGTAGACAACTGCACTGACTTTTCATTCAGCCAACATTTCTATTAAAAAACTATTTTCTAAAATTAATTTTATGTAATTTCTAACTTTTTGAGAAACTGAATTTGGGGTTTTCATGGGCTGTAAGCCATAATCATCAAAATTAAAATAAATAAACGCTTGAAATATATCACTCTGTGTGTGATGAATCTATATAATAAATGGGTTTCACTTTCTGAAATGAGTGACAAAAAATATTGAACTTTTTCATGATATTCTAATATTTTTAGATGTACCTGTATGAGTGAAGGGTATAATGCATAAAGTGATACCGGAGTTACAAGATTTTTGGCTTTGTGTAGTAATGCAACAGACTTTGATACTTTTGCTATATCTTTTATGAGATTTCCAGTTTAATTTACTATCCAAAAACATGCCTAAGAATTTTGTTTCTGGTACATTATCAATTTAATTATCATTTGTGTTAAGTTTTCCATTCAAATATATTGATCAATTCCCAAATATTATGAATTTTGTTTTACTTAAATTTAATCATTTATTTAGATCAAACCATTTCTTGGCGGTTCCTAATTCTTTCTCAGCAGGAGTTGATCCAGATTTTCGAACGTGCAAAAATTCTCAGCATTCCCCACCCAATCGAACCGAGACCCCCGGACTATCCTGGTCTGAATGCAGCCTTAAAAACGGTGAGTTGTTCTAACGTGTGACAGCTGGACATCTAGAGCAACAACTGACAGTACACAACCTTGCACTAAAGAAAGCACTTGTTAGCACTTTGTCAAACCATAAGTTAAATAAAAAAGTGGATTATTGCAATTGATTTTAGTTCCGTTTTTAATGTGATAATTTATGCATTTAATTGACTAAGAGTATTCCTGGTGCAATTTGTAGCATTAGGAAATAACATTGGAAACTAGAAAAGCACTCAGAGAGTGCATACCTCCGCCAAGGCTCCTTCAGTCTCTCATGGATCACCTCCAAAATGTAATGGGTTTGTGTGTAGGCCTAGAGCCACTTGTGGTGAAAACTGCATCAAAGTCTGTCCATTAGTTTTGGAGTATTGTGGCTGACACCATGTGAGAAGAGCCTTGGCTGAGATATGCATTCCCAGATTATCACCAAAATGTAATGGGTTCCTCTGTAGGCGAAGAACCACCTCTGGTGAAAATTTCATCCAAATCCATCCAGTAGTTTTTGTGTAATCCTGCTGCACAAATACAAACAAAGCCCTTGGTGGAGGTATGCACTCTCAGATCATCATCAAAATTTAATCATCTGTTCCCCTTGCCATTACACACCTTTCCTGAAAATTTCGTCAAAATCCGTTGATAACTTTTTAAGTTATGTTGGTAACAGACAGACAAACAAAGAGACAAACAAACCCCGGTAAAAGCATTACCTCCTTGGCGGAGGTAATAAGTGTACTAATGGTATGGTTTCATGTGTTATCCTTAGTATTTGTCATATATGTATAAAATCCTTGGCAAATCGATATTCGATTCAATTCAACTTTATTTATATAGCGCCATTTCACAACAACAGTCAACTCATAGCACTTTCAAATGTAGGGGAACCCCCCACAATTGCAGAAAGACCCCAGCAATCAGGCATTCCCCTGTGAGCAAGCACTTGGCGATGGTGGAGAGGAAAAACTCCCTTTTAACAGGAAGAAACCTCCAGCAGAACCAGGCTCAGGGAAGGGCAGTCATCTGCTACGACTGGCTGGGGGGTGAGGGGATAGAGAAGAAGAAGAAGAAGAAAAGAACAGACGTGTAGAGAGCAAACAGCACAATGGGGACTCAATCTATGGGAGAGAACAAACAGATGTTAATGACCAGCAAAAATATTTCATTGAAAGTGAAGAAAGGAGTGAAGCCCAGTGCATTATTGGAGGTCCCCCGGCTGTCTAAACCTATTAGCAGCATAACTAAGGGAGGGTTCAGAGGCACATGATCCCTCCCTTATTATAGGCTACATCAGAAAGGATGGTTTTAACCCTATTCTTAAAAACAGAGATAGAGTCTGACTCCCTTATCCAGATTGGCAGCTGGTTCCACAGGAGAGGAGCTTGATAACTGAAGGCTCTGCCTCCCATCGTACTTTTGGAGATTCTAGGCATTACAAGTAATCCTGCAATTTGGTTGTGTAGTGCTCTGTTAGGATAATAGGGTAGTATTAGATCTTTTAAATAAAAAGGGGCCTGATTATTTAGACCTTTGTAAGTGAGAAGAAGGATTTTAAACTTAAGTCTAAACTATGGGAAGCCAATGAAGGAAGGCCAAAACAGGAAAGATATGATCTCTCTTTCTAGTACCTGTTAAAATTCTTGCTGCAGCATTTTGGATCAGCTGAAGACTTTTTAAAGATGTTTTAGGACAACCTGATAATAAAGAGTTACAATAATCTAATCTAGAGCTAACAAAAGTGTGGATTAGTTTTTCAGCATCACTCTGAGACAAAATGCTCCTAATCTTGGCAATATTATGCAAATGATAGAAGGCAGTCTTTGAAACAAGTTTAATATGTGAATTAAAAAACAGATCTTGATCAAAAATAACTCCAAGGTTCCTCACAGAACTATTAAAAGAGTAACCGCATCCAAACTAAGAGTTTGATTTGGAAAGGTATTTCTAAGGTTTTCTGGACCAACTAGAATGACTTCAGTCTCATCTGAATTTAATAGCAGGATATTACAAGTCATCCAAGCTTTGATTTCCTCAAGACAGGCTTCTAACTTGGCTAATTGATTACTATCATCTGGCTTCATTGACAGGTATAATTGTGTGTCATCTCCATAACAATGAAAATGTATACAGTGTTTTCTAATAATGCTGCCTAGTGGAAGCATATATAAACTAAAAAGAATAGGGCCTAGCATAGATCCCTGTGGAACTCCGTGACTGAGCTTTGAGTTGGAAGAAAACTCATTATTGACACAAACAAACTGGAACCTATCAGATAAATAAGATCTTAACCACTGCAATGAAGTTCCATTAAGTCCAACATGGTGTTCTAATCTATAGATAGATAGATAGATAGTTTATTTCGAACACAAAAAATATAACAAAAAACAAGCAAATAGCAAATGCAATAAAGTTACAGTATACACTGTTCGAAAGGGAGAAGGAAGAAGTGAACACTTATTAATTCCAACTCCTCTTTTCCATCGCTACACCCATGTGAATTTTATACAAATTACTACCTTTAATACCCCAAGTAAACAATTTACTGTATTTTTTACAGATCAACATTAACACCTGTCCATTCTAACATACAATGAAGTCTATATTTCAAAACCAGTCTCAAACGACACAGATACACACAGTGCTGTCCCACCCACCATTCCATAGTGTCCCATAATATCCCAGAGCGAACATAATGAATCGTACATATAAATTCTACCCTTCTAACATATATCCTTTCAACAAATGGTGCTTATACCTCTTTTTAAATTGATTTCTGTTTGTACACAGTTTCAGTTCCGGCTCCAGACTGTTCCACAAATCCACCCCACAGACAGATAAGCACATACTTTTCTTGGTTGTACGTATCTTGGGTTTTGTGAAGTTTAAGTCTCCTCTCAAATTATGATCATTGTCTCTTTTTTTAAATATTTTTTGTATATTAGTTGGGAGTTGATTGTTAATTGCCCTGTACATTACTTGTGCTGTCTTAAATTTAACTAAATCGATGAACTTTATGACATGTGACTTCAAGAACAACGAATTGGTATGGTCTCTATATCCTGCATTGTTTATTATCCTTATAGCTCTTTTTTGTAATGTGCATATTGCTTGTAGGTTGGTCTTGTAGGTGTTTCCCCAGACTTCTACACAGTAGTTAAGATAAGGTAAAAACAGTGAATTGTACAATAAGACCAATGATTTATAGTCCACGATGTGTCTTGTCTTCCCCAGTATGCCTATACATTTTGCTAATTTAGCCCGGATGTGACTGATGTGAGGTTTCCAGCAGACTTTACTGTCTAGCGTCACCCCCAGAAACTTACTTTCCTGTACTGTTCGTATTCTGGTATCATCTATCGTTATCATTATTTCATGATTTATTTTATAATTTCCAAACAACATAATCTTAGTTTTTTTTAGATTTAGAGATAATTTATTTTTGTTGAACCACTGCGTTAATTTTTCCATTTCAGTTGTGACCACCTCTAAAACCTGCTGCAAATTCTCACCAGTGCAAAGGATATTTGTGTCATCCACAAACAAAATAAATTTCAGAATTTTTGATACTTGGCATATGTCATTTATATACAAGATAAAGAGTTTGGGTCCCAAAACTGACCCCTGGGGCACACCACAAGTGATGTCCATGCAGGGTGATTTGTGCTCTCCAATTTGTACAAATTGTTGTCTGTTACTTAAATAACTTTCCACCCAACTCAGTCCTACCCCTCTTATCCCATACCTTTCCAGTTTCCTTAGAAGTATTCTGTGGTCAATGGTGTCAAAAGCTTTCTTTAAGTCTATAAATACTCCTACAGCAACCTTTTTTTTGTCTATACAACTAGTAATTTCTTCTATAAGTTCGATCAGTGCCAAAGATGTAGATTTATCTGCTCTAAAACCATACTGGCTATCTGTAAGGAGGTTGTGTTTTTCAATGAAATCATCCAGTCTCTTAGTGAATATTTTTTCAAGTATTTTGGAGAATTGTGAGAGTAAAGAGACTGGCCTGTAATTTGTGAAACAATGACTGTCTCCTGTTTTGTAAAGAGGTGTTACTTTTGCTATTTTCATTTTGTCTGGAAATGTACCAGTTTGAAATGACAGGTTACAGA
Source organism: Pholidichthys leucotaenia (assembly GCA_020510985.1). Lineage (NCBI taxonomy): Eukaryota > Metazoa > Chordata > Actinopteri > Cichliformes > Pholidichthyidae > Pholidichthys > Pholidichthys leucotaenia. The sequence goes on from CM035843.1 coordinate 258,457,508, forward strand.
TGTGGGTGAGTGGCTTAACAATTCCCTCAATTACTTTTTTCACTATTGTCATGTCAATTTCATTCCAGTCCGTTGATTTTTTGTTCTTAAATTTACTCACAGTCTCGATAATTTCCTTTTCAGTAACTGCACCCAAAAAGATTGTGTTTGGGTTTCTATCCTCTATTTCATTCACAGACCCACTGTGGTTTGTTTCTGGAGTCACTATTGATTTTGCTAATTCAGGACCAACGTTTACAAAAAATTTATTGAAACCACTGACCACATCTTCCATATTATTAATCAAACTGTTGTTTTCGATAAAATATTCTGGATAATTTGCATACTTAGGACGATTACTAATAATCCCCTTGAGTACTTGCCATATTCCTCTTATTTTTGTTATCCTCTAGTATTCTGTTGTAATATTCTTTCTTACAGGTCCTCATAATAGTGGTAAGCTTATTTTTATATCTTTTATATTTGATCTCAGCTTCCACCGTTCTGCATTTAATTGTTTATATAATGTATTCTTCTTTTTACATGCATTTATTAACCCCTTGGTGATCCAAGGAATATTTTTTTGTTGTTGTCTGTCACTGTATTGTTTTATAGGACAGTATTTATTGTACAATGATTGAAATATTTGTAAAAATTTATCATATGCTCCATTTATGTCATTTTCATCATAAACTATCTTCCAATCTTGTATTAATAATTCCTTTGTCAGTAAATACATTGATTCTTCGGTTCTTATTCTTTTATATTTAATATTTTTGGTATACTTTTTCTTCCTGTAATCACATTGATAGACAACAAAAATCGGCAGGTGGTCGCTGATATCATTCAATAAAAGCCCACTCCTGATATTATTTTCCATAATGTTTGTGAATATGTTATCTATTAGTGTGGCACTGTGCGACGTGATTCTGCTAGGTCCTGTAATTGTTGGATGTAAGCCCATACTGTACATTGTGTTGATAAATTCTTCTGTCAAACTATGTTGTTTTGAGTTCATTAGATCTATATTTAAATCACCACAGATGAACATAACTTTATGAGTTAGTTTTGCGTACATTTTTTCCATCCAGTCCTTAAATAAGTCAGTGTTTGATCCAGGTGTTCTATATACACAGCTCACTACTACATTCTTCACATTGTCCAGACAGATTTCTATTGTAATACATTCAAATAAATCATCCACAGTTACTGACAGATTTTCAACAACCTTGTATTGCAAGCTCTTGTCAACATAAATTGCAACTCCTCCTCCTTTTTTCACTTTTCTATTTATATAATTTAATTCATAGCCATCCATGGTAAAATCCACTCCTTTCTCTTCACTGAGCCACGTCTCTGATATTGCCACAATATTGAAGGGCTCTTTAAACTGATTTAAATAATCTTTTTTTATTTTATTTTATTTTTTTTTATTTAAGTTTTTGTAAAGGGTATACAGGTCATTACAGCATTGCATTGTTTACATTTTCATCACATGTTCCCTTATTTTTTGCTATTTGACAACATTGGTAGGATAGTTATTACAACACCCCCCCCTTTTTTTTTAAAGTGAAAGAAAAAGTGAAATTAAGGAGAATTAAATAAAAACAAAACAAAACAAAAAAAAACCGAATAAACAAACAAACAGAACAGCAAAAAACAAACAAACAGAAAATTAAGTAATTAAAAGTAAAAGAGCATCTGAGCAGCTTTGGAACAAAGAGTGGGACCATCATTGAAATGGTATTTGTCAAAGATTAGATCTAATGGAAGACACATATGCGATCCAGGGTTGCCAAAAGTTCATGAACCCATCCATGTCCTGTCTCAGTGCGAATGTCAACTTTTCCATCGAGTAAATGTCTTGAATCACGTTAATCCAATCTTCAGGTGTAGGACAGTCCTTCAGCATCCATTTTTTAGTTAGGGCTTTTTTACTTGCCAATATTAAAACATTGAATAAGTATTTATCTCCTCGTCTTTCCAGTGAGTCCGGTAGTAAACCCAAATACAAAGTTACAAAAGAAAAGGGAACTGTTATTTTGAATATTTTCCCCAATATTGTCTGTACGTTGGTCCAATATTGGTGGATAACTGGGCATGACCAAAACACATGAAAATGATTTGCAGTCTCTTCACCACACAAGCGCCAACAGTTCAACCCCTTATGGGTAAATTTGTTTTGTGCAGGTGTTCTGAAAAATCTTACCAAATTTTTCCATCCAAATTCTCTCCACTGCAGGGAAGAGGTACTTTTCCATTGCTGTTTATTTAGCTTTTCCCATATTTCCAATTGTAAAGTGAAATTCCCCTCTTTTTCCCATCTCTCTTTTATATATGATGTGTTGTCTCCTTTTAAGTCTTGAAGACCTTGGTATATTTTAGAAATGTATCTGATCCCTGGGATCCCTTTATATGCCATTAAGAAGACCTTCAGAACACCTGACTGGGCCCTTTCCAAATCCTCCTTTTTAAGTATATTGTTTATGTGGTGTCTAAGCTGAAAGAACCTGTAAAGATCTTGATTTATTAGACCTTGTTTTTTCAAATCTTCAAAACTTCTTAAAGTTTGCCCCTTAAAAAAATCGTAATATTTTATCAGCCCTTTCTCTTTCCACTCTTTAAATCTAGTGTCTGTTTTATTGGGGGTAAAGTCTTGATCATAGGCAATCCATTGCAGAAGTCGATAGGGCTCTTTAGCTTGATTCTCTCTGACTATCTTAAACCAAATTTTTAGCGGGGTCTCTATCCACGGGTTGGTGTTATTCAAGAGTTTAGTTAAGGCATTGTTCCCTATTATCGCCTGTAGGGGGATGTCACTTGTTATTTGGCATTCCATCTCCTTCCATTGTGCAGTGTAGACTGGGTTACATATCTCTACTAAAGTTTTAATTTGTGCAGCTATAAAATAGTCCCTGATATTTGGCAGCGCGAGCCCACCTTTGTCTTTGTTTAGCTGTAGGGTTCTATATCTGATTCTAGGTCTCTTACCCTGCCATATGAATCTTGAGATCCTTCTGTCCAGCTCCTGCCATGTTTTTTTGGGAGGTTCTACCGGTATTGTTTGGAAAAGGTATAGAAGACGTGGAAGTATATTCATTTTGACTGCTTCAATTCTTTGTGCAGTACCTAAGAATGGTATCATATTCCATCTTGCTAGGTCAGATTTTATTTTAGTCACCAGTGGATCATAGTTTAGTGTTATAATTTTGTTGAGTTGTTTCGTGATATTGACCCCCAGATATTTCATAGATTCCAACTCCCAGTTAGTTTTGAGTTCATTTAGTGAAAAATGATTTGGGTCATAGTTGAATGTTAAGACTTGGGTTTTATGCATGTTTAATTTGTACCCCGATAAATCTCCATAGTCTGAAAAAACTGAGATTAGTTCTGGTAGAGAAGTGTCTGGCTGCCCTAGGTATATTAAAATGTCATCAGCAAAGAGTGCTATTTTATGTTCCTTCTGACCAAGTGTAATACCTTGAATTTCTTGATTTTGTCTTATCCATTGGCTCAGAGGTTCTATGAAGATTGCAAAGAGCAGTGGAGACAGGGGGCAGCCCTGACGACATCCTCTTTCCAGCTCAAAAGATGATGATAAATTATCGTTAATCCTTATTTTAGCTGTTGGTTTTTTATATAATGCCTGTATAGTTCTAATGAAGTTGTTATGAAAATTGAAACTGGATAAGATTCTATATAGGAAAGACCAGTCAACCGAATCGAATGCTTTTTCAGCATCTAATCCCAATATGACTGCATATAAGTTATATTTTTTTATATGATGAATTATGTGTAAAGTGCGTCAAATGTTGTCTTGTGTCTGTCTTTGTCTTATAAAACCTGTTTGGTCTAAGTGAATTAAGTCTGTCAGTATGTTTTCTAACCTTTTGGCAAGGATAGTGGTAAAAAGCTTATAGTCCTGATTTAATACACTGATTGGTCTGTAGTTGGAGCATTCTAGTTTATCCTTTTCAGGTTTAGGTATAACTGCAATGACCCCTTCTCTCCAGGAGGGGGGGATTTCCCCTGTGTGGAGGACGTAGTTAAATGTTTTCAGGAGGAGAGGAGATAGTTGCTGTTTAAAGGTTTTGTACCATTCTGCTGTATAGCCATCTGCTCCTGGGGATTTGTTAGCTTTAAGTTTCATAATTGCTTTTTCCAATTCTTTAGGTTGTATTTCTGACAGTAGGGTTTTATTTTGTGAATCCGTAAGTTGGGGAAGGTTTAATGTGTTTAGTAATGTCTCGGATGCGTTTTTATGTTTTTTGTGGGAGTATAAGTTCTTGTAGTAATTCTCGAAGCTTTTAAGAATATCCTGAATTCTGAATTTTATTTCCTTTGATACTGGGTCTCTGATTTTGTAGATTGCTCTTTCCGTTTGTTGTTTCCTCAATTTATAGGCTAGTAATTTTGCCGATTTACTGCCTGCTTCATAGTGTTTTTGTTTCAGAAATGTAAGTTTCTTCTGGATTTCTATTGTGTAGATCTCATTTATTTGATTTTTAATTTCTTTAATCTTGAGCGAGCCATTAGAATGAGTGTTGTCTTTGTGTTCTTTTTCTAGGTTCTTGAGTTCTGACTCTAGTGTGATTAGTTTTTCTTGTCTCAGTTTCTTTTGGGTTGCCAGTTTTGCAATAATTTTCCCCCTTATTACAGCTTTGCATGCATCCCATAGTATTAAAGGAGATACTTCTCCATTATCGTTTTCTTCCAAATATCTGAGAATATCTGATTCCAATTCATCTTTCAGTGGTCCTTTCAGGACACTTGAATTCAACCTCCAGGAAAATGTATTATTTGTGTATTTTTGGATGTTTAAGTCCATATAGATCGGACTGTGGTCGGAGAGATCCATCAGTCCTATTTTACATGTTTTTACTCTTCCAATGTCTCTATTAAACATAAAAAAGTAATCAATCCTTGAGTAAGATGAATGTGGCGTTGAATAAAAAGTATAATCTTTTACATTGGGGTTGAATTCCCTCCATACGTCACAGATTCCCATTTCTTTTAGTAGCATCCGAGTATTCTTACTTTGGGTGTTATTTTGATGTGAAGAATTACCTGTCACATCCCAGTATGGATTCAGTCTTAGATTGAAGTCTCCACCACATATCACTAAACCTTGGGCTTTAGTTATCATTAGGTCGAATACATTTTTATAAAATTTCCATTTAGCCCCTGGTGGTGCATATACATTCAGCAGGGTGATATCTTCTCCCTCTAGCCGCCCAGTTACCAAACTGTACCTCCCTTCTTTATCTTTGTGCTCTGATTTTTTTTCAAATGTAATTTTGGTTGATATCAATGTCGCTACTCCCCTCCTCCTCCCTGATTTATATGAAGATGAAGAGATCATTTTAAACCCTTGTCTATTGAGTTTAGTGTGTTCCACGTCTGTTAGGTGGGTTTCTTGTAAAAATATTATTTCTGCTTTGTCTTTTTTCATTTTGCGTAGAATCTTGGATCTTTTAACTGGATTCAGGATCCCTTTTACATTATATGAGGCTATTTTGGTTACACCCTGTTTCTCCATTGTATTTTCTTATTTAGTATAACAGTGTGGTGGCCCTCTTTTTTGCTACTCAGAAACTGAAAGAACATTAAGAACATAAAAAACATTAAGAACATAGTGTACGAAACTTTAAAACAAAAAACTGTCAAAAAAACTTCCTGAGCTGGGGTCTCTTTAAAAACCCTGTACGAGCCCTGATGGAGTGTAGGCTCTGAGGGAAATTCCTCAAACTCTGTTACGTGTTGAGGGCCCTCTCTTACCCCTGTAAGTTGTCCCATGTTTTTAACATGAATTTCAGATCCCAATCCGAATTTGTAATGATTTTTTTTTTTTTTTTTTTAATGCCTATACCCTATGAGATTGTGTGCACCCTCCCACCCCCATCACAGCAAACATTCACTCTAATACAGTATTTGTTAGTATGGAGAGAACATGTGGGTCATTGTTACATTTCTATTTTAACATGATTTTTTTTCCCCCCTTTAAATTAAGAAGACATTTGTTTCTAATGCTATAACTGCTCCATGAAAGGTTTTACCACATGCTGATTCTGCATCTCCTTTAATGTTTGTTACCTTGTAGGAGGGGGGGTGGAAGTGCAGAGTGACTGAAAATAAAAGAAAAAAAACAAAAAGGTCGCTATTCCTTCCTGGAACTGGAAAGCTTATCTTTGTAGCTCTGGGGCTGGGTTTCCCGCTGCTGGCCCGTGGATTTTGAAGGTCTCTGAGTGGACCACGTTTGAGCTCTGATTTTCTCGCTCAGATCCGCTGCGGGTTTAAACACCGTTACCGGGAGTCCTCTCCTTGCCATGTCAGTTGTTGCTTCTTCCGCTGAATTATAGAGACATGACTCTTCCCCGTAAAAGACCCTTAGCTTCGCCGGAAATGGCGTCTGAAAGCGTAGATTCTGTTCCCGTAAAACCTTTTTGGCGTTGTTATATTTCCGTCGTTTTTTAAGAACCTCAGGGGCGTAATCGTGCTCCACGAAGACTTTTCTCTCATGATGCATAAATCCTTTTTTCTGCCAAGCCCGTCTTACAACCTCTTGTTTTATTTTGAAATTGGCGAATCTTACCACCACAGAACGTGGGGGCGCTTCCGGGGCTGGCTTTGGGGCTAATGTACGATGGGCTTTTTCTATCTTCAAATCGGTGGTTTGTGGAATATCCAACTTCTCTCTCAATAAGGATTCCACGCATTCCGCCACTGTGTTGAAACCATCTTCAGCTCCTTCTTTCAGACCGTGAATTCTGATGTTATCTCGTCTCTGTCTTCCTTCTTGGTCGGTTAGCTTAGCCTCCAGCCTTGACTGTTTTCTGTGTAAATCCAGCACAGAATCTTCAAGCACTTTTACTCTTTCTTCAGCTTCCAAGATTCGGTTTTCGGCCTGGTCCATTCTGCTGTTTGCCTTTTTTAGATCCTCTCTGAATTCAAGAAATTCGGCCCGAAATCGTCGTATTTCGTCAAATAGCGATTTCAAGCTAATCCTTTTGTTAGCTAGGCCCAGGTCCTCGTCTTCTGAACGGAGGTCCTCTGGTTCAGATTCTGCAGCCGCTGTGCGTCCTGACCTGGGGAATGTTAGTTTCTTCTGCTTGTGGTTAGGCATGGTGTTATTGTCTTTTGATTTTTAATCTTCCAAAAATCCGTTAGGTCTGATTTTGAGGATGTTTTCCTTGGATTGAGTCTGGGAGTTTCAGCGTTAGGTTGCTATCACCATGACGTCCAGACCGGAAGTCTAAATAATCTTTAATGTTATTAAAGTTTGCATAGAGACTTCTGCTGTTGAAGTGGATCATAGAAATATTGAAATCAGATGTGACCATTGTGTTAAACTGTTCATCTGTGTAATAATTACAGTCATTATTGATTGAGTTAAAAAGATTATTATCAGGGTCTATGTCATATTCTACGTCCTGTGGGTTGTGCTCTGTGTATTCAAAAACTTTCAGTTCCTGTTGTTCCTGTTTGTTGATTTTTTGATTCATACTGTAGAATGTTTTGTTGCAGATGAGTAAAATCCTTCAGTGTCCTATATTTGTCTGAATTGTTGCTGTGCCTCCAGATCGTATTTGTCCAGTTCCATAATATTACGGATGTTAATGACCTTGGCTTCTTCAGGCGATCCGTTTAATTTGATGAATATTTTACAGTTTGATGTCCAGGTGTTTTGAATTTTTTTCTGCTTTTTCATGTATCTTGCTTTCCTGGCTATTTCTGCGTTCTCTTTCGTGAGGTGCTCGTTTATGAAGATGTTGGTTCCGTTCAGCTTCTTACCTTGTTTCATTAGCGCCGTCTTGTGTTTTCTGTTTACAAACCTCATGATCACAGCAGGTTTGTCGCCGTTTTTCCTGGGCAGAGGGTGGCAGGACTCGATGTTGGTGCAGTCCAGCTGGATTCCTTTTGACTGCATGAAGGCCGTCACCTGTTGCTCAGCGGATTCCTCATCCAGCTGACTTCCACTGCTGTCTGCGGCCACTGCTCTCGCGTATGATCGGGGTTTGATGTGAAGCCCCGTGATGATCACGTCGTTTGCCCGAGTTCTCTGGTCCATCTCAGCCAATCTGCTTTCCAGATATGCCAGCCTCTTGTCTTTTTCAGCGTTCTGGCTGCGCAGCGCTTTAATTTCTTCCACGAGGTCCAGTATACCTCTTTGTTGTGATTTTAGAGCAGCCATTTCTTCTGCCAAGAAATCCAGCGCTTTTTTTTTATCTCATCTTCATTTGGCAGAGCTCTTTTGGGACCCATTATTCCGGCCGATGATCTCTGATTTGGATAGCTCGAAAAAAAAAAACGCACGTGGGAGTAATCTCTTTGTTTGAGCGCGAGGTGCGGGGGGGCGGGGGGCGCGGGGCTGCTTCACAAGTTTCACCAGCTACTACTGGCAAAATTCCTCGTTACTCTTCACGAGCAGGTTCACTCCCCAGCGGCAGCAGCAAAAAAAAAAGCTCAAAACGCCAGCTCCAAACTGCGTTCTAACTGCGTTCTAACTGCGTTTAACTGCCTTTTAAAGAGTCATGGACAGGGAGCTCTTACCTGTGCGTCCTCACTCGTCCTCACCTGGAACTGGAAGTAGAATATCATCATATCAAGTAGAATATTATGATCGATAGTATCAAAAGCTGCACTAAGGTCTAAAAGGACAAGTACAGAAACAAGTCCATTATCAGATGCGATAAGGAGGTCATTAGTAACCTTCACTAAAGCTGTTTCAGTACTATGATGGACTCTAAACCCAGACTGAAACTCTTCAAATAAACCATTTCCCTGCAAGTGGTCAAATAATTGTGTAGCAACAACTCTTTCTAAAATTTTTGAAATGAAAGGCAGATTAGAGATTGGTCTATAGTTAGCTAAAACTCCTGGATCCAGCGCTGGCTTTTTGAGAAAGGGTTTAATTACAGCAGCTTTAAAAGCCTGCGGTACATGGCCTAATGTTAATAAAGAATTGATTATTTGAAGAATAGAGCTACCAATAAATGGGAAGACTTCTTTAAATAACCTGGTAGGAATAGGGTCTAAAAAGTTGAAGGCTTGGATGAGGAAATTATTTTTATCTAACTCTAAAAGGTCAATCGGAGTAAACTCATCTAAACAGATATCAATTGAAGGAGTTGTAGTAGTTACTGTATTTAAGTTAACGGTGTTAAGAATCTTACTGATTTTATCTCTGATAGATGAAATTTTATTACTGAAAAAGTTCATAAAGTCCTGACTAGTAAGCTCTAAGGGAATGCTAGGACTGACAGAGTCTTGACTCTTTGTCAGCCTGGCTACAGTGCTGAAAAGAAACCTGGGATTATTCTTGTTCTCTTCTATTAATGCGGAATAATAACTTGTTCTAGCTTTCCTAAGAGATTTTTTTATAAATTAGAAGATGATTTCTCCAAGCTGGGTTCACTCCGGGATTTCTCCGGTTTCCTCCCACATGCCAAAAACATGCAAGTTAGGTTAATTGGCATCAAAACTGGGGATTTAAATTGTCCTTAGGTATGACTGTGAGAGTGAATGGTTGTCTGTCTCTCTGTGTTGGCCCTGTGATGGACTGGCGATCTGTCCAGGGTGTACCCTGCCTCTCGCCCAAAGATGCTGGGATAGGCTCCAGCCCCCCCGCGACCCGAAAAGGATTAAGCGGAAGAAGATGAATGAATGAATGAATAAATAGATTTCATCTCATTTAGTGGAACACCATTTTCTTTCTAATTGACGAGTCTCCTGGTTTAAGCTACGAGTTTCTGTGTTGAACCAAGGAGTTAGAAATCTCTGATTAGACTTTTTCTTTTTTAAAGGAGCCACCATGTCTAGAGTCTGACACAGAGAAGCTGTAACACTATCTACCATGGTATCAATTACAGAAGGGGCAAGCTCTCCATAGCTTACCTCCGTTGTGTTGACACATGGCATAGAGGAAACAATCTGCTTAAATTTGGTAACCGTGTGGTGACCCACCACAATCTACTTGGACATTCAGAACACTCAGCTTGAGCATGAACCAGAACGCATTCAGAGCTCACTCACAGCGCACAGGCAGGGCGCTGAGTGAGTCTCGTGATGGAGGAATAAATCACCTTTAACCTTCAGCTTGCCGTGTCCACCTGCACTTATTTCGTTCCTCCACACTGGTGACCCTTGACGAAGAATGGAACACCAGGCGAACACCCCGGAGATCATCCACGACCAGGAAAGCCTCAGAAAGCGTCATGGTGCGACCCTCGCCTGATATTTTGGACCTCCACGCTGGGACCTGCTGAGGGAGAATGATCATCTGCTCCCTCTCACCGCGCTGTGGATTCCAGAGACCGAGGATCGCCTACGTCCTTCGCATCCACACGGGAGCGCGCGCACACCTTGTCCTCTCTCCACGATGGTGACCTCCAAGGCCAGACGGAGAGCGCAGCGCTTGGACCAGAACGCACCATGACCCAACACGAGCGAACGACAGAAACAGCCTGAACAGGGAAGACCATCGGTGCCGACTGCGCAGGTTTCCATCAAGCTCCCTGACCCTGACTTCAACTCTCGTCAATGGACCTTCGGCGCACAGAAGCCATGCGCACACAATGCAGAGATTACGAGGACAGCGCTATTGCCAGCTATGTGGTCACTGCGCCAGGCGCGCGCCACGCACCAGGGACAAACCGGCTCCACAGACTGAAACAACGTCCTCCGCCGCTGTACATGCCTGAGAAACACGGCCCATCGCCACCCTCGGATCCTTCAGGGCTGCTCGCACACCTGAAGCAGACGTGCAGCCAGCACACAGGACTTTGTATGAGTTTTCCAACCACGGCGCACAATGGGAATTTAGCCGATTGCTTTCCCTGATGACTTTAGGGCTGTTTTCCCGCACCTAAAGCCAAACTGCCGAGTCCCTGACACAGCTTCAGTTTATTACAGCTGCTATGCAACCTCGGGGAATTTGGCCGTTCGCCTTCCCCACATCCTTGCAGGACTGGGCCCGCACGAGGAGTCAGAGACTAAATTTTTTTTTCTTCTTCTCACAGCCGCTGTGGATCTCCACCACGTTTAACGGGAAAGTCCCTCACCATCGCAGATCCACACACAATTTTTGCGCGGCCCGGATAACTTTGCCGTCCTGGGCCGGCACTTGCTTACTCCCACCCCCCTCCACCTCCTCCTGCACAGAGCTTTTCCAGCACCTCGCTTTCAAAGCCGGCCGATCGCCGTCTTATTCAGTTATGCACGACTGCGCTCCTGCCCGTGCGCCCACGATCCACGGCCATTCAACGTGCTGGAACACGGAGCGGAGCACACTGCCCTTTCCACCCCTCCCCCGTCCCCCTCACGGACTGACATACCCTCCGACACTCCTCTACAGCAGGACAGTTTTACCGGAGCTGGACAAATGACGGGGGGGGGGGGGGGTTACAACCCCTGCTGAGTGCTCTGGGGGGAGCGGTGTGGTGACCCACCACAATCTACTTGGACATTCAGAACACTCAGCTTGAGCATGAACCAGAACGCATTCAGAGCTCACTCACAGCGCACAGACACAGCACTGAGTGAGTCTCGTGATGGAGGAATAAATCACCTTTAACCTTCAGCTTGCCGTGTCCGCCTGCACTTATTCATTCCTCCACAACCGCATCATTTGAGAGGCATCTACTGTAGTCATATGTTTCTTTAGAAGCCAAATAGTCAGAAATAGTAAAATCAAAGAAGGTGAACAGACAATGGTCTGACAGTACAGGGTTATGAGGAGACACTAGCAGATTTTCTATTTCTATGCCATATGTCAGCACAAGGGCCAACGTGTGGTGGAGATAATGGGTAGAATTTCCTATTTTATGAGAAAACCCCATCAAGTCTAATATTGAATTAAATGTCATATTAAGGCAATCACTATCTACATCTACATGTATATTAAAGTCCCCTACTATAATTATTCTATCTGATTTCAGCAATAAATCTACTAAGAATTCAGCAAATTCGGATAAAAACTCTGAGTAGGCTGAGGGAGGACGATCAACTATGGCAAATAAAACTGGGTTAAACCTAAAATTGCTAACATGCCCAATACTGAGGACCAGGCCCTCAAAGGAATTAAAACATGTTTTTTGCTTTACATTAACTAGTAATTTGGAATGGTAAATTGTCGCTACTCCTCCACGACCAGAACTTCTGGGATTTTGACAGTTTAAATAACCAGGGGGAGTTGATTCATTTAAACCAACATAATCCTCTTGCCCTAACCAAGTCTCTGTAAGGGATATTAAATCAATCTGATGATCAATTAACAGATCATGGACTAGCAGAGACTTGGGAGTTAGAGATCTGACATTTAACAAACCGCATTTAATTTTCAAATTATGAGGAGGAACAGAGGCCAAGTCATTAAATTTAGAGGCTTCATGTTTAATTTGAGTTTTACCAACTTTTTGTTTAATCACTTTGGGATGCTTATATATTATATTTTTATTTAGTTTGGAGGGAGCAGACAGTGATTCTCTGATGGGGAAGACAGGGGCTAAGTTGAGGGGTGGCGGATGAAGAGGAGCTGCAGAGACGTGTGTAAGACTGCGACTCTGCTTCCTGGTCCCAACTCTGAGTTGTCAAGGTTTTGGAAATTTGGATAAAAATGATGCCAGATTGTTAGATAAAAGAGATGCACCATCCAAAGTGGGATGGATGCCATCTCATCTAATAAGACCAAGTTTTCCCCAAAATAAGTTCCAATTGTCTATGTAGCCCACATTGTTTGCAGGACACCACACAGACAGACAGCGGTTGAAGGATGACATGCGGCTAAACATGTCATCGCTGGTCAGATTGGGGAGGGGCCCAGAGAATACTACAGAGGCAGACATCGTTTTGGCAAAGTTACACACCGATTCCACACTAAGTTTTGTGACTTCCGACTGTCAGATGATGTTAATGCCGGCGTAGATAACAATTGTGGTGTGGGACACATATGTGGGTTTCATATGCTTCACATGTACAGTGGGGCAAAAAAGTATTTAGTCAGCCACCAATTGTTCAAGTTCTCCAACTTAAAAGATGAGAGAGGTCTCCAATTTTCATCGTAGGTATACCTCAACTACGAGAGACAAAATGAGGGGAAAAAAAATCCAGAAAATCACATTGTCTGATTTTTAAAGAATTTATTTGCAAATTATGGTGGAAAATAAGTTTTGTTTTTTGGGGGTTTTTTTGGACTTATTTTGTACCCGTAGGTAGATTTGTTCTGCAGTCCGGTGACAAGCCACCAGCTGCCGGTCGCTGCGTGCGCAAGCGCCCCTTAACTCCCTAACCTGCATGTTTTTGGCATGTGGGAGGAAACCGGAGAAATCCCGGAGTAAACCCACACAAACACGGGGAGAACATGCAAACTCCACACAGATCACTGTTGGCCAGGAGCAGGGATCGAACCCACGATCTCATGATCCCCGCGATCCCCCGGCCGAGGGTAAACTGTGCTGCCGCGGTGCTAACCACTGCGCCACCGTGCAGCCCGGTTATTTGGTCAATAACAAAAGTTCATCTCAATACTTTGTTATATACCCTTTGTTGGCAATGACAGAGGTCAAATGTTTTCTGTAAGTCTTCACAAGGTTTTCACACACTGTTGCTGGTATTTTGGCTCATTCCTCCATGCAGATCTCCTCTAGAGCAGTGATGTTTTGGGGCTGTCGCTGGGCAACACGGACTTTCAACTCCCTCCAAAGATTTTCTATGGGGTTGAGATCTGGAGACTGGCTAGGCCACTCCAGGACCTTGAAATGCTTCTTACGAAGCATTTCAAGGGATCATGTTTGGGATCGTTGTCATGCTGAAAGACCCAGCCACGTTTCATCTTCAATGCCCTTGCTGATGGAAGAAAGTTTTCACTCAAAATCTCACGATACATGACCCCATTCATTCTTTCCTTTACACGGATCAGTCGTCCTGGTCCCTTTGCAGAAAAACAGCCCCAAAGCATGATGTTTCCACCCCCATGCTTCACAGTAGGTATGGTGTTCTTTGGATGCAACTCAGCATTCTTTCTCCTCCAAACATGACAAGTTGAGTTTTTACCAAAAAGTTCTATTTTGGTTTCATCTGACCATATGACATTCTCCCAATCCTCTTCTGGATCATCCAAATGCTCTCTAGCAAACTTCAGATGAGCCTGGACATGTACTAGCTTAAGCAGGGGGACACATCTGGCACTGCAGGATTTGAGTTCCTGGCGGCGTAGTGTGTTACTGATGGTAGCCTTTGTTACTTTGGTCCCAGCTCTCTGCAGGTCATTCACTAGGTCCCCCCGTGTGGTTCTAGGATTTTTGCTCACCATTCTCGTGATCATTTTGACCCCACGGGGTGAGATCTTGCGTGGAGCCCCAGATTGAGGGAGATTATCAGTGGTCTTGTATGTCCTCCATTTTCTAATAATTGACTCCCACAGTTGATTTCTTCACACCAAGCTGCTTACCTATCGCAGATTCAGTCTTCCAAGCCTGGTGCAGGTCTACAATTTTGTTTCTGGTGTCCTTTGACAGCTCTTTGGTCTTGGCCATAGTGGAGTTTGGAGTCTGACTGTTTGAGGTTGTTGACAGGTGTCTTTTATACTGATAACAAGTTCAAACAGGTGCCATTAATACAGGTAACGAGTGGAGGACAGAGAAGCCTCTTAAAGAAGAAGTTACAGGTCTGTGAGAGCCAGAAATCTTGCTTGTTTGTAGGTGACCAAATACTTATTTTCCACCATAATTTGCAAATGAATTCTTTAAAAATCAGACAATGTGATTTTCTGGATTTTTTTTTCCTCATTTTGTCTCTCATAGTTGAGGTATACCTATGATGAAAATTGGAGACCTCTCTCTTCTTTTAAGTGGGGGAATTTGCACAATTGGTGGCTGACTAAATACTTTTTTGCCCCACTGTATATTACTGTATGCTTATTGTATGCTTCACGTCTCAGAGGAACAAAAGGACTGGACCTCCTAGGAGATAACAGGAGGATGTGAAATGTGGCCTTTTGTATGCAAAGAGATGACCTTGAGGGATTTCCTGACCACCAGTGATTTTAGGTGGAGGTGAGAAGACCTGGAAGAAGACGCACTGTGACTTGGGATTAAAAGACAATGTGACTGTGTGCTTTGATGTCCTGGGGTATAAAAGGGACAGATGTTGGGGGATTCTCTCTCTTTTCTGTTTTTGATGATGTTGGAGAATGTGAATAAACCTGACTTGTGAAATAAACTCAGCCTCGTCCTTCCACATTCTCCACACTGGTGACCCTAAGACGTATCATGAGTGGAAGAAATTCTCCCGAGCCATACTCGTCAGGAGCCAGCCAAATGAATGCAGCCACAGTTCAGCTACCAGACTTCTGGCAGAACAATCCGCGCTCCTGGTTTAACGCGGTCGAGGCGCAGTTCAACCTCCGGAGGATTTCGGTAGACGACACAAAGTTCTACCATGTGGTTGCAAAGCTGGACAACCACACAGCCCAGCGGGTGGAGAGCCTGATCAACCAGCCGCCGGACAGCGACAAGTACAGCGCGTTGAAGGCTGCACTCATCCGTTACTTCACCCCCTCGGTGGAGGAGCGAGCAGAGGGGCTCCTGGCGCTGACTGAATTTGAAAGCGACAGGCCTGCGGACCTGATGGAGAAGCTGTTGAGGTTGAAAGACTCTGACGATGACCACTTCATCTTCACCCACCTTTTCCTCAGGACCCTACCGTCAGCGGTGAGAGTGACCCTGGCCAGTTCACCACTGTTGGCCCGACGAGACTACCGCGAGCTGGGCCAGGAGGCGCAGCGACTCGTCAACGCCAATAAACGTCGCGTGGCCACGGCCGCGGCAGCGGAGCTTGGCGCAACGTCCGGAGATGGCAGGGGGCCAGAGGCTGCAGTACCAGACTCACCGACGATGGCGGCGGCAGGGGCCAGGAAACACGGAGCAGACAACGTCCTTTGTTTCTACCATCGCCGCTTCGCAGAGAGGGCACGCAAATGTATACCACCGTGCCATTTCAAGCGCTTGGGAAACGCCAAGACCGGGGGTCGGTAACAGCTGTGGCCCTCGGAGAGGAGAACAAGCTGCTCTACTTGAGGGATGCGCGCTCGGGGAGGCATTTTCTCGTGGACACAGGCTCCCAGCTGAGTTTCATCACACTTTCCTCCACTGACCGGCTGGCGCCTTCCAGTGGTCCCGGGGTGTCAGCAGCGAACGGCTCGGCGATTAAGACCTTCGGTGAGAGGACGTTGCTTCTGTCCCTACACGGCCGTACATTCGAGTGGACTTTCGTCATAGCTGCAGTCAATTTCAACATGTTAGGGGCTGATTTTTTGTGCTCACATGGTTTGTTGGTTGATCTTGCTAACAGACGCCTGGTTAATGCACTCTCTTTTTATTCTATTCCCTGTACAGCTTGAGTGGCCCCGCCAACAGCACATGCCAACGTCACAGCTGCAAGTGGTAAGTTCCACACACTCCTCACTCAGTTCCCAGCACTCACGGTCCCAACATTTTCGGCGACCGTGGCTAAACACGGGGTGGAACATTTTATTACTACCACCGGACCGCCTGTTTTTGCAAAAGCTCGGTGCTTGGATTCAGCTAAACTGGCCCTAGCGCGCGAGGAGTTCGCCAACCTGGAAAAGTTGGGCATCATCAGGCGTTCGAAAAGCCCATGGGCTTCACCGCTTCACATGGTCCCGAAAGCTGATGGCTAGTGGCGACCTTGCGGTGATTTCCGCAGGTTGAACAACGCTACAGCGCACGACCGCTACCCGATCCCGCACATCCAAGATTTTTCAGTTCATTTGGCGGGGGCGCACGTTTTTTCTAAGATACACTTGGTACGCGGTTACCACCAGGTCCCAGTGCGCGCTGAGGACATACCCAAAACAGCGGTAATAACTCCGTTCGGGCTATTCGAGTTTTTGCGCATGCCGTTTGGGCTTAAAGGCGTGGCGCAGACGTTCCAACGCATGATGGACGCGGTGTTGCGCAATCTCCCCTTCGTGTTCGTCTACCTGGACGACATATTGGTAGCCAGCGCGTCCGAAGACGAACACAAAAACCACCTCACGGCAGTTTTCCGGAGGTTGGCAGAGCACGGGTTAATAATCAACCCAGTGAAGTGTCAGTTTGGGGTGACGCAGATTGATTTTTTGGGGCATCGCGTCTCTCCAGAAGGAGCGGTTCCTCTGCCTGATAAAGTGCGCGCAGTAACAAATTTTCCCCAGCCACAAACGGTCAAAGCGTTACAGGAGTTTTTGGGAATGGTGAATTTTTAACCGTT
The DNA here is from genome assembly GCA_020510985.1 of Pholidichthys leucotaenia. Classification (NCBI taxonomy): domain Eukaryota; kingdom Metazoa; phylum Chordata; class Actinopteri; order Cichliformes; family Pholidichthyidae; genus Pholidichthys; species Pholidichthys leucotaenia. Next base: position 258,474,755 of record CM035843.1, read on the forward strand.
TCCTCCCCTGCGCAGTGTAGCTCATGCAACCATTGTATGCTGCACTAAAAAAACAAAAACCTACAAATAAAATCGAATGGTCTCCGGAGCGAGAGCGCGCATTCTCTGAAGTCAAAACAGCCCTGGCAAACGCTGCATTGTTAGCACATCCAGTCCCAACGGCCCACATGGCGCTCACTACTGACGCGTCAGATGTGGCCATAGGGGCGGTCGTGGAACAGTATGTAGCCAGAGCCTGGCAACTGCTCGCCTTTTTCAGCAGGACCTTGCGCGATAGTGAACGAAAATACAGCACATTCGACAGGGAGTTGTTAGCTCTCCACTTGGCCATTAGCCACTTCCAGTTCTGGCTGGAGGGACGCCGTTTCACCGCGTTCGTTGACCACAAGCCGCTGACTTTCGCGATGGCCAAGATTTCAGAACCTTGGTCGGGCCGGCAGCAGAGACAGCTGGCCGCGATCTCGGAGTTTACTACCGATATCCAGCATGTGGCGGGTAAACTTAATGTAGTGGCAGACTGCCTCCCACGCATTGTGGCGGCTCCAGCCCGCGTAGGGGTAGATTTTGCAGTCATGGCCGCGGATCGGGTTAGCGATGCAGAAGTGCGCGCGGCCCCAGTCCGCGTAGGGATAGACTATGCAGCCATGGCCGCGGATCAGGTTAGCGACGCGGACGTGCGCGCGCTCCAGTCTGGACTAACAGGGTTAAGGCTGGAGAACAGGGTGCTGCAAGACGGTATGCCCTCCTTAATCTGCGATGTCTCCACTGGGCGACCGCGTCCTGTGGTACCGGCCGCGTGGCGTTGCCGCGTTTTTGACTCGATCCATTCTCTGGCGCACCCGGGAGTGTGCGCGTCGGTCAAAATGGTGGGAGAGAAATTTGTATGGCCGAGCCTGCGCAAACAAGTTAGAGAGTGGGTGGCAGCCTGCATGGCTTGTCAACGAGCCAAGCAAACACACAAGAGCTCCCTTGCAGCCGTTTCACATTCCGGCTAAGAGGTTTGATCATGTTCACGTGGACCTCGTAGGCCCCCTCCCGCCCTCACAGGGGTGCACACATCTTCTGACAATGGTTGACCGCACCACGCGCTGGCCGGAAGTGGTCCCACTGTCGTCAACCACAGCCGAGGAGGTGGCGCGCGCGTTTTTAACGGCATGGGTAGCGCGTTTTGGAGTCCCATCGGACATTACGTCCGACAGAGGCCCTCAATTTGTTTCTGAACTTTGATGGCCCGCAGCCTGGGGGCAACGATCCACCGCACGACCGCATACAATCCGCAGGCTAACGGGTTATGCGAACGTTTTCACAGGTCATTGAAGGCGGCCCTCAGAGCGTCGCTTACGGATGCAAATTGGGTGGACAGGCTACAATGGGTTTTATTGGGGTTGCGTTCTGCACCTAAAGAGGATTTAGAAGCCTCCCCAGCTGAGCTAGTTTTCGCACAGCCACTTCGGCTGCCCGGGGAATTTCTCCCAGATAATCCGGCGCCAGAGTGCTCCCCAGCTCAGCGGTTACAGAGTAGCATGGACTCGAGCACGCTACCTGGCCCCGTTCACCACAGTTTTCCGCGCATTTTTGTGCCTAAGGCTTTAAAAAAATGCGGAGTTTGTGTTTGTCAGACATGATGCCCATCGCCCACCGTTACGACCACTTTATGATGGACCATATAGAGTGCTGGAAACAAGGGATAAGCATTTTTTGCTAGATTTGGGGGGCAGAAAAGAAATGATTGGCATAAACAGGCTCAAACCCACTTTTGTGGTGGCTGACGAAGGTGTGCAGTTGGCTAAGGCTCCTCGGCGCGGCAGACCCCCTAGAGAGCATTCCCCAGAACACCCACAGAGATTGACTAACAGTTCTCATCCTCAGACAGCAGCTCCCCAGCAGGAGGGCGCCGCGGAGGTGGTAAAGCCTGCTTACAGCAAATACGGGAGAAGACTGAGGCCCAAGCAGCATGTGGACTGATGTGTAGTGATTTTATTATGACATGCAAACTGTTATTACGTTGTTCCATCTTAGACGTTTGGGGGGGGGGGGGGTCATGTGGGACACATATGTGGGTTTCATATGCTTCACATGTATATTACTGTATGCTTATTGTATGCTTCACGTCTCAGAGGAACAAAAGGACTGGACCTCCTAGGAGATAACAGGAGGATGTGAAATGTGGCCTTTTGTATGCAAAGAGATGACCTTGAGGGATTTCCTGACCACCAGTGAATTTAGGTGGAGGTGAGAAGACCTGGAAGAAGACGCATTGTGACTTGGGGTTAAAAGACAATGTGACTGTGTGCTTTGATGTCCTGGGGTATAAAAGGGACAGATGTTGGGGGATTCTCTCTCTTTTCTGTTTTTGATGATATTGGAGAATGTGAATAAACCTGACTTGTGAAATAAACTCAGCCTCGTCCTTCCACATTCTCCACAGTGGAGCATTTACAGTTACTTTTAGGCAGCATTTTCAAATTTTGCTCAATATCACCTGCTCTGGCACCGGGAATGCATTTGACTATGGCCGCTAGATTCTCTAGGTTCACGTTTCTGACTATAGGGTCGCCAATTATCAGAGTTTTTTCCTTAGTGGGTGTGTTGCTGAGCGTGGAAAAGTGATTAGAAACAGGAACAGGTTGGTGGTGAACCAGGGGCTTGCAACTATGATTCCTTCTCATCGTTGCCCACCCATTCTCTCCTGACTGCTCAGGACGACGGATGCGTCTGATGTTGCCATAGGGGCAGTGGTGGAGCTGTGTGTCTCAGGTTTGTGGCAGCCGCTTGCATTTTTTAGCTGGACTTTGCGCGACAACGAATGCAAGTACAGCACATTTGACAGAGAATTGCTGGCTCTCCACCTGGCGACTCGTCATTTCCTGTTCTAGCTGGAGGGGCGTGAGTTCAGTGCATTCGTGGACCATAAGCCGCTGACGCATGCAATGTCCAAGACCTCGGAACTGTGGCCAGCCCGGCAGCAATGGCATTTAGCTGCAATTTCGGAGTTTACTACCGACATTCAACACGTTGCCCGTAAGCTCAACGTTGAGGCCGATTGCCTGTCACGTGCGTTAATCGCCCCAGTCTACATTGGAATAGATTTTCCCACCATGGCCGTGGAGCAAGCCGGGGGTGCGGACATTTGCACACTCCAGTCTGCGGCAACTGAGTTAAGGCTGGAGAGCAGGGTGGTGCAAGCAGGGTGCCCTCCCTCGCTCTGCGACCTCTCCACCGGCCGCCCGCACCTGGTGGTTTCAAGTTCTTGGCGCCGTCGCGTTTTCGATTTGGTCCACTCCCTTTCGCATCCGGGAGTGCACGCTTCAGTGAAGCTAGTGGGGGCGAAATTCGTCTGGCCGTGCATGCGCAAAGATGTGAAAGAGTGGGCTGCAGCTTGCGTTGCGTGCCAGCAGGCCAAAGAGCACAAGGACACCAGAGCCCCCCCTCAAGCCGTTCCAAATCCCGGCTAGGAGGTTCGACCACGTCCATATGGATTTAGTGGGTCACCTCCCGCCGTCACAAGGTTTCACGCACCTTTTGACAGTCGTGGACCACACCACGCACTGGCCTGAAGTGGTCCCGCTGGCTTCTACCACGTCCGCAGAAGTGGCGTGCGATTTTTTGTCAGCTTGGGTTGCACGTTTCAGATCTCCATCGGACATCATGTGTGACAGGGGTCCACAATTCGTTTCAGAACTCTGGTATGCGATGGCCCAGAGCCTGGGGTCAAAATTCATCGCACTACTGCGTACAACCCCCAGGGTAAGGGGTTATTCGAGCGTTTTCATAGGTCGCTTAAAGCAGCGCTCAGAGCCTCGCTCACGGATGCAAATTGGGTTGATCCTCTGCTCTGGGTTCTTTTATGGTTGCGCTCTGCACCTGAAGAGGATTTGGCAGCCTCCCTGGCAGAACTCATTTTTTCTCAGCCGCTGCGGATTCCCGGAGAGTTTTTACTGGAAAACCCCGCACCCGAAGCTGATCTTCCCGCACAACTTTTATACAGTATGGAGGCTGTGAGCATACCGGGCCCGGCCCACCATTGTTTTCCCCGCACATTCGCCCCAAAAAGCTTGCAGAATGCCAGTTTTGTTTTTGTCAGGCACGATGCGCACTGAACCCCGCTGCGCGCACTGTATGACGGACTGTTCAGGGTGTTGGAACCTGGGGTGAAGCATTTTGTGTTAGACTTGAGGGGACATAGGGAGACCATCTGCATCAACAGGCTGAAGCCTGCTTTTGTGTTGGCAGACAAGCAGGTGGTGTTGGCCCAAGCTCCCCGGTGTGGATGTCCACCGTCAGTGGCTCCGCAAGTTGGTGATCCCTCGACAGGGACCTGTGCTCACGAAACTGATGTGTTTTCTCCCCCTCCCTTTTTCCCTCCACAGACTGATGTGCCCTCCTGTACACCCCGTCAGCAGGTCGATTCGACTGGCTCGCGACCCCCCACTACAGCCACCATGGGTGCTGGCTCAAGCCCAAAGAATGGGGGGGGGGGGGGGGGTTAGTGCCCCTTCTGGGTGTTCGGGGGGGGGGGGGGGCAAGGTGTGGGGATTTTCTCCACCCAGAGAGGCAGGGGGAAGGGGAGAATAATGGACCGTAGGAGGAGGTGTCATTGGGGGGTATCAGATGGGACGGTTAGGTCTATACACCCCCCGGGGAAAGTTACAGACGCCGGTGCCCCTAAGAGAAGAAGGTTGTTGGAGTGGCACCGGCGTCATGTCATGTTAATGTGCCACACAGTTCTTTGTGCAAATAATGTGTTATGGTCAGAAGTTCCGGGTCTCGATGCATGGGAATAAAGATATAAAAGAGGAATGCACAGAGACCCAGGATTCTTGTTTGCTGTAAATTATGTAGGAGAAGGAATAAAGTTTCTGTGTCATCTAGCTTGTTGCCTCGCCTGCCTCCTTTTGCCACAGCACTATTATTATAATAACTGACAGGTCTTTGCATCTGCTTGTACTGTTTCCAGCGTGCACTTTAATTCAAGAAAATCTTATTCATTCAGCATTTGATAGCTTTTTGAGCACCTGTTTTGCTGTTTTCAGTTGCACTTATTTTTCCCCCCTATTATTTGTGAGCAGCGAGGGTTACGTCCCCTGCCTTCGGTGCCCATAACACAGCTTGCATTCCATGTGTTGACCAGTGATGGCATCCTCTCTTGAAAAGGAATGCATCATGGTGGAATAATTGCCCTACTCCTCTCAGGCGACTCAGTTAAAAGGGATTCAGATAGTTTGAGATCTCCCTACCACCCCTCCTCTCATGGAGCAGAGAGAGGAGGGAGGGAGCATAAGAGGGGGATGGGTATTTGACTTGGGAAAGTAGAATTTGAAAGGGGGGTGGAGCATTTACATAAATGGCTAATCCAAGTTTTTACCTATGTGTTTTATCCATAGAGACACACTGTTATCCTACGGTTTTCTTATCCTTATCAATACCTGATTTTAATGATTTGGCAGCATTCCACAGAGATTCCTTGAACTAATTTTCCAAGATAAAGTGACATGCCCAAGTAAAAGACATGGATATTGGATTATAGCAGCATTGTAAGGGTCATGTGATCCTTATGGATCACATAGAGACTTTTCTGCGAGTCACCTCTTGCTGGCCAGCTGGTTGCTGGGAGGTCTAAGTGGTCCATGTGGCAAGTTTGGTGGTGGGACAAGTGACTGCATGAGGCTGTGGATTATTTAACCCTGTAAATTCACACACAACCTCCAAAACACCACATATCTTACATTGGTTTAGTTGATCTTGGATGAGCAGGTGCAACAGGTTTTAATTTTCCAATAATAGACATCCAAGGCAAACTTAGTTACAGGATCCATTGTCTTGTATGTTTTGCTGCAGGTTTATCAGTGGAAAAAAAAATTACAATGACTGACAAATTCTTGAGCTCTTTGGCTTGTATTCTCCTGAGATATGAACCACAATTTTTCAAAAATGCATTACTTCTAATTATAAACAACTATTCAACACAATCTTTTCATATGTCTACTTTGAGAAATCCCTTAAACTTTCTGATTCTGGTATTCATCATTTATTTTGACTCATTCACTGCAATTCAAAAGCCTGAAGTGATTGTATAATCGTCGCTTTAATCAATTTTACATCTGCCACCCCCCCAAGCCTGTAGTATCACGCTCATGTGATTTTGTCAGTCCCATTGAGTTGTGCTTTATGTTTGCATCCCCAACCCCCGCCGTGGGGCTAATTAAAACAATTTCATGGACAAAGGAGAGGACCCCATTGTATCACACAACCAGCAGTGCAACGGATATGGTGTCAGAAGAGTGCAGTTGTCAAGGATTAGCTCCCCTTCGCAGGCGCAGATGGATACATCAGCTCACCACCACTTCTGATGACTGGCTGAGTGGGACAACTGTCTAAAGTCAGCAGGAATTCACCAAGATCCCAGGTGCAGTGAGAAGAGCAGAGATGAAATGATGAGCCAACCAGAGAATGAGAATAACAAGAGACATTTAGCTGGGGTTTTATGTCTTGTTTGAGTGGAAGTTCACCTGTTGCTCAGCAGATTTCTTAAAGAAGACCAAACCTGTTGATCAAGACATTCACAATGCAAATATGAGTATTGAGCAACAGCGGTGATGTCTTTGGCCCACCTCAGTGAGCACAATATAGAAAAATAATAGGTATATTATCATTCCACACACATTAAATTAATATTCCATATATTATTCCACATTTCACACAATATTAAATTAATATTGTCCAGTGCATAAGTCAGTGTCTATAATATATACTGGTCACCTATTGAGTAGGTTTGTGGTCATTGTGACATTGCACCGGTGGCTAGTTGGCATGCTAGCTTCGGCACACTTCGCTTGATTTTCTTGGTATTTTCAGATGAAATAAAGAGTCCATCACCACAAAGGGACTGTGGTTTGCTAATCGAAACAATAAATGCAACACTAGCATGTTGTTTTTTTTTTTTTTAACAGACATGAAATATGTTGGGGATGTTTACAAGGGTAGGACTTCTGGGTCATGGAAGTGTGATTTCTTTTCAAATGGCACCTCACTGTGGAAATTAAGGTATCCACCAGAGTATTACAATTCTCACACATCTATAATAAACCTCAGATAGAGTCAACTGTAAATAACTGTTAGTAATTAGTGGTTACTAGAACACCTTTGAAGTGGAGTGATACATATCCAGTGAAATGCTGGAATGCGATTTTCTGGGAATATAGCAAATCTTTATTGTCCAATCAAATTGCTCAGTCGTAACTAACTGTTGTATAAGTTTAAATCATGTTGATTATCATATTGTAAAACTGAATTATCCTTGATAAATCAATGCCTCTATCAAAAAATAATGTCTGCTGTCTACTAATTAGGAACTGGTTTATTATTATCTGGTTTCCCAGAAGCTGGTAACTGTTTGCTCTTATTTATGGGAAAAGCCTTCCCACCACCCAGGTCTTTTTTCACATTCCTGAGCTTCAGAGTCCACCCCTTTCAAAAGCAGAGATCTGATGGTGACAAATCTTCAAGCAAACTTCCTTTTCTTCCTTTCAACTCAAGTAATGGCCCAATGAACTGGATTCTGTGTCCTGACTCACATCCTCTGTGCCATAATATTTATGCTGCCCATTCAGAAAGCAGCCTCATCGAATTGCTGCATGAATCACAGTAAAGACATCAGCTCACCTCATTTCATCCCCACTAAACAGTCTGAATATTAGTCTGGGATAATGTGATATTAAAACTCTACTGTCATATCGATAAGGTTAATTTTCTTTGTTGATCATGTGGCTCTTAAGGATCCAAAACTGAGCTGTTGACAGCGGGTGTCTCATCATTGCTTTTAGGCTATTGTTGTTATCTCTGTGGTCAGGCCATACTTATCTCATAGAAGGAACTGTATGTGACCAGAAACAATAGGCCTGATTGAGTGCATTCCCTAAAAGGTGTTGGGTTACAGGAGCCAGACCTATTTAATAGATGAAATCTGTGTGAAGGCACTCTGCCCCCTGATCTTTATCACTCAGCCTTTTGACAAATGGTGCATCATCTATACACTAATTAATAATTCTGGCACTGAGCTGCAATAACAGAATAATTTTTGCTTTGCATTAATTTTTGATGTCAGAGGCCAAACTCGCATATATCAAATCAAGTTTATTGTCATATGCACAATAAGAAAACACATTTCCCGAGGACTTCCTCTTTGGCTCAGTGGTAGAGTAGGAAGTTTTCAGATCATGGTGTCATAGGTTCAAATCCCAGCCTGGGATATACATAGGTGTACACTACTGTTCAAAAGTTTGGGGTCACCCAGACAATTATTTGGCTGCACGGTGGCGCAGTGGTTAGCACTGCGGCAGCACAGTTTACCCTTGGCCGGGGGATTGTGGGGATCGTGGGATCGTGGGTTCGATCCCAGCCCCCGACCGACAGTGATCTGTGTGGAGTTTGCATGTTCTCCCCGTGTTGCGTGGGTTTACTCCGGGATTTCTCCGGTTTCCTCCCACATGCCAAAAACATGCATGTTAAGTTAATTGGCTGTTCTAAATTGTCCCTAGATATTTGTTTCCTATAGGCCCTTAGAATAGAGGGTTAGTATTAATGAAAGCGCTTTGAGTGGTCTTTGTGACTAGAAAAGCGCTATATAAGTGCAGGTTAGTTAGTAGTTAGTTAGTTAGTACAATGAAAATCTTCCTTTGCTTTCTACTGTGAATACCACACAATATAAAATATAAGTCAATGAATGAGATAAAATAAAAAGTGCACCATATACACAATAATACTGATAATACTGTGAAATTTGTGATGACATAAATTGGAATTTCTTAGACAAACCTGCCACAAATTAATTACATTTTAAGCATAAAATAGTGCCATGGAAAACGATTTACATTTGAAAAAATAAATCTCATCCACAAGTAATTGTGCTTTCAGTTTTGGGCTCCCATACCCCACCCATCTTCATCCACTTAATCCTTTTCGGGTCGGCGGGGGGGCTGGAGCTTTGGGCAAGAGGCAGAGTACATCCTGGACATATCGCCAGTCCATCGCAGGGCCAACACTGAGAGACAGATCACCATTCACTCTCACAGTCACACCTAAGGACAATTTTAGAATCCCCAGTTTGATGCCAATTAACCTAACTTGCATGTTTTTGGCATGTGGGAGGAAACCGGAGAAATCCCGGCGTAAACCCACGCAGACACGGGGAGAACATGCAAACTCCACACAGGTCACTGTTGGTCAGGGGCTGGGATTGAATCCAGGACCCCTGGACCAAGGATGAGTTGCTGTGCTGCCGCAGTGCTAACCACTCTGCCACCGCGCTGCTCCCATACCCCCTACATGATTTTTTTAAAAGGCACAATAATGCAATTAGCCTCACAAAGAAAATGGTAATCTTTGAATCAGTATGAGTGCATGGGTGGGGTGCATCTGTAATGACCCAAGAATGACTCCGAGAATGCTTCTGGCGAAGTTTCACAGCAAACAGCTGCAGGAGACAAGCAGCACAGAACAAAATATCATGCATTCCCTGAATCCTACAATTACATTTCATGGCAACCAAATAGCAGATTGCCACTTAATGGATTCCCATGGTGTAATAAATACAACCATGTCACCCACATCTGTATTTACAAATACTGTATAATACAGTGTGCTCCATTATCAGACCACCAGCAGATTCATAGCTGGGGGTGGATTCACATATGCTAATAAAGCAGATGTCCACAGTTCTCAACACATTCCAGGCTGCCTATAAAAACAAAGTGTCTTTCTTCACCCAGGAAAGTGCCCCATCTCTGGCTGTCTCCAGCAGTCACAAAGCTTCATATAAACACTTGGTGTTATAACCTGATGATGACTGTAGTGCTCCACCCCTCCCCACCACTGTCCCCAAGCAACTACGACAATTTGATCCCTTCAGACCACAACTACATTCATTTTTGGGAGCTGTGTGACTGTTTGGTCAAGGTGTGGGTCTTTGTCTGACAACTTTCCATGACACTGGAAGTTTCAGGCCAGCATCTCTGTGTCACTGCTGTCCAGTGCGCCTGGTGCACCAGCTAGATTCATCAGCCATTGTTTTCTCTGCAACGGCATTTATGATGTCACTGCAAACATAAGCTTTGTCCTCAGATGAAGGATCAGCCAAGGTTCGTGCCCTTATGGGGTCAAACAAACAGCAAATATGGACGCGCTATGGCTCAGATCGAGGGGCCGGCTGGACATTCCGGTAGAAAATTAAATTCAAAGGAGAAAAACATCCATCTTCATCGTGTTCCAGTTTCACCAGCGATGACAAAAAAAAAAAGAAGGAACTTTTGTAGTCTCATTAACCATGCTAAAAACAGCAGTAAAGAACAGGGTGTAAATCTTATCTTCTCATTCTGAACACCAGAGCATATCAAAAACAGAAAAGGGAAATAAAAACTGATTAAATCCCTCATAGCAAATAATCAAAGATAAAAGATATAAGCAAGATGACTAAAGAACACATTAATTCAGATTCATCTACTTCATCAAAATGAAATATCTTATAACTGTGGAAAAAAAACTTAGAAGTAAAATATCTGTTAGAAATATAAAAAAGATCTGGAACATAACATAAAATAAGCAATCGACATATAAGAAATACTAAAGAAACTACACTAATCCCATTGAATGCCACAAGTAATCTACATTATATGACTTTTACTACTCATACAAAAAGCTTTATTTTACCCCCATTGTAAAGGAATTAATGAGACAGCAGTATCTGTGTGCATTAAGCACTTTAAAAGCAGGCATGGTAAACATACTTAAGCGCACACACATGCATGTGCACATACACACTTACACACACAACAATGGCTTGTATGTGAACAGATTAGATTTCCACCATGTTTGTTTTTTTAGGATAAGGCATGTGTGAACAAAGAAAATATTTTGCTTGCTCATGGCCATCTGTTGAAAGCAGTGGAATTTCTAAAAAAAATGTAGGTTTGTTTGCTAATGCAACGGTTTAATTTGGAGGTGATGTTTCTTCAAAAGTCAGCTAACAAGCAATAGGTTAATTTAAAAGTAAGATGTATAAAATGCAGTCTATCCTATTTATAAAGGCAAAAACATACAAAACCCTTTATGTGCACTGCAAATGCAATCAGATCTAATATATGTAAATAACTGGACTATTTCAGAAAAATTAACTGCTCTGTAGCAGCAGGCTGATGAAAAACAAGTCCTACAACAGAAAAACTGACCATCCTGCTCTGCAAAACGACGAGAACGCCGACAGAGAAAACACAAAGCGATATGCTGACATGTGAGAATGATCAAAAACAAATCCTGTATCAGTGCGGAGGCAAACCTAATGGCCCAATACTAACACTTGGCTTCTATTGCCAACACAACTTACACCTGTCCATATATGGGATAAAGGAAAACAAGTGATTGATTGCCCCCCCCCCCCCCGCCACACACACACACAACTTTGAATCTATGGCACCATCTGCATGGCCAAAATCATGCAAACTTTCATTTGTTTAAGCGTTAGTGGCTCAGAAACAGTACAGGAAAACAATAGCTAAATGTCTTTGTTGCTGAATCACAAAAGCTGATAGGTGGTTATTTGCATTCACACACTCAGCATTCATTGCTACACTGTGAAACCTGCATTGTTATGAAGGGATAAAGGACTTTTCCCCCTCCCCCCAGGAAAAAAAGGCAGTGCCTTGGTGATGAAGAACAGTTGCTACTGTAGCATTCTTTTGTCCACAAAAAGAACTTTAATGGGCTCCGTTGCCCTCACAGCAGCTATGCCTGTTGGCTTTAAAATCATACTTATTTTTCTACACCCCCTCCCCCCAGGAATGGTTTTAAACTCTGCATTCAACCTTAAAGAAACAATGACAAAAGAGCCTGTCAGAGTAATGCTTCCTGACAACCCAAGATAGATGGCAAAAGACAAAAAAACAAGACCCTAAACACTCAAATACTAAATAAATACCACAAAGAAGCACCAAAGCTTCCAGAGTGTGGAAAAATCCAAGAACTCCTAGAGCAGATCTGAGCAACTTTAACTTCATAAAAGAACAAAGAAATATACATTATGAATTAAGCAACCACTGATAGGGGCGAAGTATAACCAGAGTTTTCCCTAAAGTAATACTATTGATTCTGTTCGTAGACGTAGCAATAGCCAAACAATGCCCCAGCAAATAATCACGCTACATTCAGAAAGGCAAATTAAGGTGTCTTTTTGTAGCTCGGCTTTTGATCAAATCGTCCTCTCATCGCGAATTTCTATGACACAGACAAAAAGAATTGAGCAGGAGACAGGAGATAAAAGCCTCCAGTGCGCCAAGGAATCAAAACTCACTTAAGATGTCAATAGTGTCACAGCCAAAAGATGCCTGTATTGGAAAAAACAAATCCATATCAATACTGTGCCAATCAGATAATTTCATTAGAGCTTTCAATGCCATTTACTGATGGGACGAGTGGATTGTGTGCAAACAAAGCAAAGGTCAGAAATGTATTGTTGAATCGAGTGACAGATTGTTCCTTGAGGGGTGCAGTGTGATAAACAGTTTGGACTCGGCTGCTGATTTATAACCACCTCGAAATAACTTTCTTTGTTTTACAGCCGTTTGACATTTTCACACTGGTCGGTGCACCGGCCTCCCTTTGGCTGAAGCTCATGTGTGATCCAGCCTTGTCTGCTGTCCCCTCTTCTATCACCTGGTCCTATGTGGGTCTGTTTATGTCCAGAAGGAATGCATCGCAACTTACAGTTTCTTTAAGCAGCTGTGAGTTGAAACAGCTTTTTTGAGGAGACATTTATGAGCCCCCATTCAAAGGCCTGCATCCCAAACACAGGAAGGAAGGGTGTGAGAAGTGCCATATAGTATCAAGCGATTCATTTAAACCTCTGCTACCTTTTTATCAGACAGGCAAAACTTGAAAAGAATACTCAAGTTTTTTTTAAATAGTGTCAGCCTGACTAAAAACAATGTATAACTTGTCCCATTCTTCACCCAAATCCCATACACACAAATAACATGTACAGACGTGTGACAAAAGTAATAATAAATACAAGTTTTCTGAAAAATAACTAAAGAAAATCAGACATTTCTTTTCAATTTTGATTTGTGGCACGGAGTTCGGACACTGACGGGCTATAACTGCTGTTTCATTCCATCTAGCAACAATGCTCTGCACTGTGTGTGTTTATATATTTGCATATTTATTCCATCTAGCTACAATGCTCAGCACTGGGTGTGTGTTTATATATTTATATATCTACATATTATTCCATCTAGCTACATTGCTCCGCACTGTGTGTGTTTATATACTTGCATATTTATTCCACCTAGCTGCAATGCTCCGTACTGTGGGTGTTTATATATTTACATATTTATTCCATCTAGCTACAATGCTCTGCACTGTGTGTTCATATATTCATATATTTATTCCATCCAGCTACAATGCTCTGCACTGTGTGTCTGTGTGTGTGTGTATATATATATATTTTATAGTAATACGTACATATGTTTATTAGCTGCTCTTGCTTGCTTGTTTTTTTTCTTGCCTTCTGATTGTTGCTCTGAGTGTTGCTATCCCTGTGCTGTTGCAATCCTGGAATTTCCCCGTTGTGGGACTAATAAAGGCTTATCTTATCTTATCTTATCTTATAAGTCTAGGCAGGGGGTCGATGATAACGACGCTTCACTTCCAGACAGGCTCAACGACTTCTTTGCACGTTTTGAAGCATCAAACCTGACAATCAGAGCTGAGCCACTGAGCCACGGTGGCGCAGTGGTTAGCACTGCGGCAGCACAGTTTTACCCTCGGCCGGGGGATCGCGGGGATCATGAGATCGTGGGTTCGATCCCTGCCCCCGGCCAACAGTGATCTGTGTGGAGTTTGCATGTTCTCCCCATGTTGCGTGGGTTTACTCCGGGATTTCTCCAGTTTCCTCCCACATGCTAAAAAACATGCAGGTTAGGGATACGGGGCGCTTGCGCACGCAGCGACCGGCAGCTGGTGGCTTGTCACCAGACTGCAAAACAAATCTACCTACGGGTACAAAATAAGTACAAAAAAAAAAAAAAATCAGAGGGAGGGCTGGCCCATCCCCACCATCGGTTGGGCCAGCTATCACCATCAACACAGCGAACACATGGAGGACCCTAACCAGGGTCAACCCACATAAAGCTGCAGGTCCGGATAACATCCCGGGACGTGTGCTCCGAGACTGCGCGAGCGAGTTGGCGGATGTCCTGACCGACATTTATAACATCTCCCTGAGTCAGGCCATAGTGCCCAGATGCTTTAAGACCTCTACCATAGTACCAGTGGCAAAGAAACCAGTTGTGTCCTGTCTGAATGACTATCGTCCTGTTGCACTGACACCAATTGTGATGAAGTGTTTTGAACAGTTTGTCAAACCACACATCACAGCCTGCCTCCCTGCATTACATGACCCGCTCCAGTTTGCATATCGTTCAAACCGCTCCACGGAGGATGCTATAGTCACCACCCTGCACTCTGTCATCACCCACCTGGATCAGAAAGACACCTACGCCAGACTCCTGTACATTGATTTCAGTTCAGCATTCAACACCATTATTCCCCAGAGACTGATGGAGAAATTACTCCTTCTTGGTCTGAACACGCCACATGTCTCTGGATCCTGGATTTCCTGACTGAGAGACCTCAGCCTTTCCAGGTTGGAAATAACATCTCCAACTCTATCACGCTGAGCACCGGATCCCCTCAAGGCTGCGTACTCAGTCCACTGTTGTTTACACTTCTAACACATGACTGTGTATTCAGACACGAGGGGAACCAGATTATTAAGTTTGCAGACGACACCACGGTGGTGGGACTTATTCAGAGGGATGAAGAATCAGTGTACAGGGAAGAAGTGAGAGACCTGGAGGGCTGGTGCAGGGAGAACAATCTGGGGTCTGAACGTGGACAAAACGAAGGAGATGATTATCGACTTCCGGCGGTCACAGCCTGAACACGTCCCTCTCAGCATCGGCGGCCGTTTAGTGGAGAGAGTAGAGAACAACAAGTTCCTCGGAGTGCAGTCTCGCAGGCCCTGACCTGGAGCAAGAATTCCTTGGGGATCAGGAAGCGGGCCCAGCAGAGACTGCACTTCTTGAGGAAACCCAAACAGGCCTCTCTCCCCATCTGCATCCTCAGGATCTTCTACAGAGGTGTGGTGGAGAGTGTTTTGACGTACTGCACTGCTACATGGTACTCCAGCTGCAGTATGTCAGACAAAAAAGCCCTGCAGAGGATAGTCAAGGGAGCTGAGAGGGTAATTGGAGTCTCCCTCCCCTCTGTCCAAGAACTTTTTCAGAACCGTTGTAGGAGCAGGGCACTGAACATTGTCAAGGACCGTTCTCACCCACTGAATAAACACTCTGAATAAAAACTCCCTTTTCTTCCTGTTAAAAGGGAGTTTTTCCTCTCCACCGTCGCCAAGTGCTTGCTCACAGGGGATCGCCTGATTGCTGGGGTCTTTCTGCAACTGTGGGGGTTCCCCCCTACAGTTGATAGTGCTATGAGATGACTGTTGTTGTGAAATGGCACTATATAAATAAAGTTGAATTGAATTGAATTGAACTTTGAACTTCTGCCATCTGGCAAACGATTCCGGAGCATCAGAGGCAGAACCACCAGACTGATTAACAGCTTCCTTCCACAAGCTGTTAGGATGCTGAACAGTTGATCCGGAATCTCTCATACATACTACTGCACCTACGGACATTATGTACGTATATTATATTTGTATATTATAGTTCTGGTTAGTTTTCAAGTATGTCTCAGGGAAGTGTGAATGGCTGTGGTGGGGTGGGGGGTGAGGGTATGTGTGAGTGTGTCTTTAATCATGTTCTTTTACTTATTTGGCTTATATGGATGCCGAGAGAAACGCAATTTCATCTTGCCTGCACTACAGTTGTATGTACAGCAATATGACAATAAAGGTTGATTTGATTTGATTAAAACCCAAACTAATGAACAACAATGGACAACAATGATGATAACCTAGAAAAAAAACCCTGAAAATAATTTGACCATAGGGACATGTTAAACTAAGGTGTGTCCTGTTGTTGTTCATCCATCGTTCTTGATGATGACCAAGGACATCACAGGAAGAGGACTGGGTGCAGTGTGTCCGGCTGTGGCTGACCAATCCGATGCGGGCACGGAAGGCTCTGCCACAGGTCGGGCACAGGTGGTCTGCGTGGGCAGAAGACACAGGTGTGGCTCTGGACTTGCAAAGTTCATGTTTTCTCTGGGCCTTGGCAATCCTGTTCAGCTCAAAGGAGGTAGCACCTTTGCTGGTACGGCTATGCCAGTCTGGTCGGTCTAGCACTAGGGTCTCCCAGGTGTCAGGACTGATGTCAAAGCTCTTCAGGGAGGCCTTAAGAGCGTCTTTGTAGCATTTCTTCTGACCACCTTGTGAGCCCTTGCCCTCTGCTAGTTCACCGTAGAACAGTCTCTACGGTAGGCGTGAGTCAGGCATATGAACAAGGTGGCCAGCCCACCTAATCTGGGCTCTCTTGAGCAGGGTGTGGATGCTCGGCAGCTCAGCTCGGAAGAGGAGCTCTGTGTCAGGGATTTTGTCCTGCCAGGTGATCTTCAGGCGCTTTCTGAGGCAGTTCAGGTGTAAACTGTTTAGCTTTCTGGCATGGCGCTCGTAGACTGTCCAGGTCTCACAGGCTTACAGTAGGGAAGGCAGGACAACTGCCTTGTACACCTTCAATTTTGTGGTCAGCCTGATGCCTCTCCTTTCCCACACTGTTGCACGTATCCATTCGAATGCTGAGCTTGCCTTGGCAATGCGCAAATCGACCTCGTCGTCAATGTTGACAGACCTAGAGAATGTGCTGCCGAGGTATGTGAACTTGTTGACAGCCTTGAGGGTATCCTTGTTGACAGTGATGGCTGGTTCCACGTAAGTCTTCTGCAGTGCCGGCTGGTACAGGACCTCGGATTTCTTCGTACTGATTGTGAGCCAAAAGTTGTTGCAAGCAGTGGAGAGGCAGTTCATGCTCTGCTGCGTCTGGGCCTCTGTAGCGGCATTGAGTGTGCAGTCATGTACGAACAGGAAGTCATGCACTGAGTCACCTTCCACCTTGGTTTTGGCTTGGAGCCTCTGCAGGTTGAAGAGCCTGCCGTCCATCCTGCACCTGATCCTGATGGTGCTTTCTTCATCACCACAGAAGGCATCAGACAGCATGGCTGTAAACATCATGCTGAAAAGTATGGGCATGAGTACCCAGCTCTGCTTGACCCCGTTGGTGACTGGGAAAGCTTTGGAGGAGTCTCCATCGTCCAGTACTCAAGCAAAGATCATGTCAGAAATTGGGGGCGGGGGGGCTTGACTTGCGCGTGAATTTAATTTAAGTGAGGGAGAGTTGCGCAGGGTCATCAGCCTCACTCTCTCATCCCAGCCTATCTGGATCCAGTGGCAAGACGGAGTCAAGATGGCTAGAGGTAGGTTAGGATGCATTGGATGGCCAGCAGTGTCCTATGTGTCTCACTGTGCCCTAGTGCGCTCCACAACACTTTGCTGGGTCTGCCTTCCTGCCTGTTGAGCCAATCTGGTGATTTCCTCCACGTAGTCCGCCAGGTCCAGGCTACACATGCGTAAGTAGACAAGCCCTACCTCACCGAGGGTTTCAAATCCGTCGGCTACCCTCACCTGGTTTTGCTTGCCAGTCAAAGCAGTTTACCAGGGTGCGGCCACTGTTGCATGCAAACAGCTACTTGAAGCTACAGGTGAGAGTTGAGTGCCAAGTGGGAACCAAAGCGGACCGACCACCCACAGATGCGACTGTTGCCCCGTCAGAGGTACTATCCCTCCCTGACACTCCATACACCCCATCACAGTTGTCTTCAAACTTGTAATCAGTCAGTCTGCCTATTTAAAAGGTGAAAAGTAGTCACTGTGTTGTTCCATGCAGCTTGATGTTCCCGTGACCACAGCTGCCATTATTATTATAAAAAGTATAAGGATCATGGGACTATAGCCAACCTCCCAGGGCATAGACGCCAGAGAAAATGCAACCCCAGGCTGATCAGAAGCATAATGTAGAAAAAGAGCTTAGGAAACCATTCAAAATCATTCAAGCTGAGCTCCAAGGTCAAGATACATCACTTTCTAATCACACCATGGGTCACATTTTAAACAGAAATGGACTCCATAGAAGAAGACCAGGAGGGCTCTACTATTGACAGAAAAACATTAAAGCAGACGGACAGACGAAAATTCAATATTGCTAATTCATATCTGAAATTGTTGTCTGAGACGAGCTAAAGCGAACTGCACATGTTTTGGTCTCAACAAATGTCGCATATGGTGACAATGTGCTCTTGAAAGTATGCTGCCCTGGAGAGCCAAGCGATCAGCGGCTAAGATGGCCACTGACTGTGTGACGTCAGCTCAGCCAAACACACGCACACGGTCGTCGGCCACTGCTGTGTTTTGCTTCTTGCAACACTTGATGTTTACGTTTTAAAATCGGCGATTACGGATATTTCTCGGAATTACCAAATATTTTCATGATCATAAGAACGGTTAGGGGGAAAAAACATGCTGAAGAAAGACAGTTTAACTCACCGGTTACTTATATTGGAAGTCCATCCTCCTGTGTTTTTTAGAAGCAAAGTTCTCAATTACAGAGACATACAGTGTTCCCTATTGCTTCAGCTTCTGTATTAAAGCAGACTCCAGTGAAATAGTACCCAGGTTTGTCAGTCTTTCTTGTCCACATATATTTTGCAGGTGTCACGGCTCGCCGCTCTCAGGCATCTGCCTCAGCTGCGCGCACACCTGCACCTCGTCAGCGCCCTACATGTGCAGACATTTCGTTTACAGCGATTTCGAGAATAAGATGCAATTTGAAATGAAATTTGCAAAAAGATTGGTGATAAAGAAAACGGCTATTCCAACTATATATCCCGCGATTCCCCAGTCTGACTCTGAGACAAGTGTCAGTGACAGTGGCGTGAAAAGCAAGGGTGATCTACCGATGCGATCAGCTGTCAGAAACCGAGAAGTAAACAGGGTAAATTTTGTATTTTTAATATTCACTGCAAATGTTTACTAAACATTTTAAATGAATTCCAAGCAATGGATGATTTTCAAAATCAAATTATTTCTGGGAAATAATGCGGCGGCGGACAGGTGCCCATGTCAGGTTTTGCAGCGTCGCGCAAACAGAGGCACACTGGCGGGCCCAGGCCACCAGTGTTTTGCGCGTGCTTTTGTGCCTAAAACGTTGAAGAACGCGGAGTTGACAAACAGACAAACAAACCCCGGCAAAAACATAACCTCCTCCTGGCCTTTTCGGCCTGGCGGAGGTAATTATCAATGACAGTTCAGCTTTCAATTTTTAGGGAAGCAACATATTTGCTAAGAAAAATAAATATAAGATAAGATAAGATAAGATAAGATAAGATAAGATAAGATAAGCCTTTATTAGTCCCACAACGGGGAAATTCCAGGATTGCAACAGCACAGGGATAGCAACACTCAGAGCAACAATCAGAAGGCAAGAAAAAAAACAAGCAAGCAAGAGCAGCTAATAAACATATGTACGTATTACTATAAAATATATATATATACACACACACACAGACACACAGTGCAGAGCATTGTAGCTGGATGGAATAAATATATGAATATATGAACACACAGTGCAGAGCATTGTAGCTAGATGGAATAAATATGTAAATATATAAACACCCACAGTACGGAGCATTGCAGCTAGGTGGAATAAATATGCAAGTATATAAACACACACAGTGCGGAGCAATGTAGCTAGATGGAATAATATGTAGATATATAAATATATAAACACCCACAGTACGGAGCATTGTAGCTAGATGGAATAAATATGCAAATATATAAACACACACAGTGCAGAGCATTGTTGCTAGATGGAATGAAACAGCATAACCGTCTACTTAGTTATCCTACATGGTATGATTATGTGCCCATACATATTCTCACCCTCCATAGCGACCGGTATGTTCCTAGTTGTATGCCGGAGAGGACCATTGTGTAAGTCTATTGCATCTTTTGCATTCAAAAAACTATTAGTTTGTTACGTCTTTTTGCTATCTCTGCGAGCAGCCCTGCTTAGGTTGTACAGTCTGACAGCCGTTGGTAGGAAGGACCTACGAAACCTCTCGGTTGTGCACCTGGGATGATGTAGTCTGCTGCTAAATGAGCTCCTCAGTGCATTCAGTATGTCCTGCATAGGGTGGAACTCGGACTCCAGCAGAGATGACAGTTTAGCCACCGTCCTTCTCTCTCCTATCTCCTCCATCGGATCAAGGCGCTGCCCCAGGACAGAGCTAGCTTTCTTAATCAGTTTGTTCAGTCTCTTCCTATCGGCTGCAGTAATGCCACTGCCCCAGCAGACCACTCCAAAAGTGATGGCTGATGCCACCACCGTGTCATAGAATGACTTCAGCAGCGCCCCTTGTACACCAAAAGACCTGAGTCTCCTCAGCAGGAACAGCCTGCGCTGTCCCTTCTTGTAGAGTGCATCAGTATTGTGTGACCAGTCTAGTTTATTGTTCAGATGAATACCCAGGTACTTATAGGATGTCACCATCTCGATGTCTGTTCCCTGTATATTTACTGGTACTGTGAGGGGCTGCCCATGCCTGCGGCAGTCCACCACCAGCTCCTTAGTTTTCCTCGCGTTGATCTGGAGGCAGTTCCGATGGCACCAGTCCACGAAGTCCTGGATAAGCCCTCTGTACTCAGCTTCATCTCCATTGGAGATGAGGCCAACGATCGCAGAGTCATCAGAGAACTTCTGTAGATGGCAGTGTGTTGTGTTGTGTGAGAAGTCCGCAGTATAAAGAGTGAACAGGAAGGGAGCCAGCACCGTTCCCTGGGGGGCCCCCGTGCTACTGATGATCGTGTCGGACACACAGTCCCGGGTTCTCACAAACTGAGGCCGGTTCGTGAGGTAGTCCAGGATCCATGATGACAGGTGCTGGTCCACCCCTGCGCGCAGCAGCTTGTCCTTCAGGATCATCGGTTGGATGGTGTTGAAAGCACTGGAGAAGTCAAAGAACATGATCCTCACCATATTCCCGGGCTTCTCCAGGTGGGACAGAGAACGGTGAAGGAGGAAGATCACCGCATCCTCCACCCCAATGCCATGCTGGTAGGCGAACTGGAGTGGATCCATCGCTGGTTCCACCAGGGGGCGGAGGTGAGCAAGGAGCAGTCTCTCCAGGGTCTTCATCAAGTGGGACGTCAAGGCCACCGGTCTGTAGCTGTTCAGGTCTTTGGGGTGGGAAGTTTTTGGTACAGGTACCACACAAGATGTTTTCCACAGCTGTGGTACCCTCCCCAGTTTCAGGCTCATGTTGAAGATATACGTCACAATCCCACACAGCTGGTCTGCACAGGACTTGAGGAGCTTTGCGCTGATGCCGTCCGGTCCCGGCGCCTTCCTCGCCTTGATCTTCCTCAGCTCCGTCCTCACCTGGGTCCTGGTCAGGGTCAGGATGGGGGGCTGTGTGTTGGGAGTGGGGGGGTGTTGGTAGAGTGGGGAGTGGGCAGCAGGACTTGATTTCTTTAGAGGCAGCAGTGGTTGTTGTGCAGTCAGGGGGGAGGGCGGTTGGTCAAATCTATTGAAAAACAGATTCAGGTTGTTCGCCCACTCCCTGCCCCCTGTGGCCTGGGGGGAGGTATTCTGGAGCCCCGAGATGGTTTTGAGGTTTCTCCAGACCCCGCTGATGTCGCTCTGTTGCAGCTTGTCCTCCATCTTCTTCCTGAAGCTGTCCTTGCCTTCTCTGATCTTTCTCCTCAGCTCCCTCTGTACGGACTTCAGCATCTCCCTGTTCCCCGACCTGAAGATCCTCTTCTTCTCTCTCAGAAGTGTTTTTATCTCAGGGTTGATCCAGGGTTTGTTGTTTGAGTGACGCCGTATGGTCTTGGTGGGAACGGATTTGTCCACACAGAAGCTGAGGTAGCCCGTGAAGGTGTGAATGAGGCCATCGATGTCCTCACCATGTGGATCGCAGAGCTGCTTCCAGGCGGTGGCTTCAAAACAGCCCTTTAGGGTGTCCATTGTCTCCTCAGACCATAACTCCACAGTGTGCATGGCCGGAGGTTGTCTGTGCACTAGGGGTTTGTACACCGGCCGGAGATGAACCAAGTTGTGATCCGATCTCCCGAGTGGGGGGAGTTGTGATGAGGTGTACGCCTCCTTAGTGTTTGCGTAGAATAAATCCAGTGTTTTATTGTCTCTAGTGTGGCATGTGACATACTGGGTGAACGTGGGTAGAATGGGAGACAGTGAAACATGGTTGAAATCGCCTGAGATGAGGAGAAGAGCATCTGGGTGTTCTGTCTGCAGCCTGCTGGTTACTGAATGGATGACGTCACGTGCTGTCCCAGCGTTCGCCGTCGGATTTGCATAAACAACAATGCAGATCACGTGTGAGTGTTCTCTCGGGAGATATGTAGGCCTCATGCTAACAGCTAGCAACTCAATGTCTTTGCTGCAGTGTCGTTGTTTAACAGTGATATGTCCCGGTCTGCACCAGTTGTTGTTAACATACATGATCACTCCACCGCCCCTAGCCTTGCCACTGTCTGGTGTTCGGTCAGCTCGTATCATGTGAAAACCCTCCAGCTCAATGTTAGCATCTGCTGCTAGTTCAGTTAGCCACGTCTCAGTAAACAAAAGGAGAGAGCACTCCCGGTATGTGCTATCATAACGGGAGATAGCCGCTAGCTCATCTAACTTTCCCAGTATCGACCGTACATTTCCCATGACAACAGATGGAAGGGAGGGTCTGTACCTTATATTTTTTGTCCTCCGCCTTACTCCAGCCCGGCAGCCGCGGCGTTTTCGCCTCAGTTCACTCGGTATGTCGAGTTTTTCTAAGCCTAAGATTGTAAGAGAAATGTGCTTTTAAAAATGGAACCCCAATTTTCTACCATAAAATGGTGCCCATTATAACTGTGAAATGTTATTTATTGGAATATAATAATTGCTATATCTGGAAACTAGTTATTTTCTTAATCTGTAGTGATACTCCATTGATTTTTGTATTTCTTTGTATATTTCTGCTGTGTTTTCAAACATTCATACAAAGGTGGTATAGTATGTAATATTTCTTTTCAAATTGAGAAGAATTTAGTGTGTTCAAATTATTCAAATGTATATGACATGCGACTTTGATGAATGCTGAACTATGAGAATTATAACATTGACATGAACATTAATAAACTCAATATATGATTTTACAAAACTTTATTTACATATCATTGTTCACAAATCTAATCTTGGTAGGCAAAATCCCTTGTAGTGATCAGATGGGAATGTTTCTCTGATGAGGCTCACTGCACAGGCAGGCAACATAACCCTCACTTCTTTCCCACAAATAAGGCTGAATACCCCCTCAGCACCACCCAAAACTACTTCATCATCCGATTCCTCATTTTCAATGTCATCATTTATATTGAGGTCGTCAAACTCGAGAAAATAATCACTGTCCGAATCACTTTGCTCTCGTTCTGCCATTTACTATGTATTGCTGTTGTGACGTCACCAATGCCCACACCTATCGAGAGATGGCGGTACTGCAGCCTCACTAAGTGAAGGCTGAGCTATGAGCAAATAAGGTCATTTATGGAAGCTGGTGACACATATTAAATAGCGGGAATAGAGAGAATAGAATATTTTCATACAATCTGTTGACTGGTTCAATAAAAAAATGTCACTGTCCGTCTGCTTTAAAAAAACAGCCAAAATACATGCTGACAAGTCCCAAAATTTGTTGGAGGTTGTTCTTTGGACCAGTGAGACAAAACTTGAGCTTCTGGGCCAGTCACAACAGCTCTATGTTTACAGAAGGAAAAATGAGGCAAAAAAAAGAACACTATACCTACTGTGAAACATGGAGGAGGCTTGGTTATGGTCTGGGGCTGCTTTGTTGCTTCTGGCACAGGGTGTCTTGAATATACATGTATGTATATAATATAATGTATATCTGTGTATAATTTCAGTGTTTCATTCTGTACGGGAGTTCAAAAATCTCCCCCTCAAGCAAACCTCAAAATATGTTATAACCTACAGAAAAGGCACTTAACCCAGCCATTATGTCACATGTGGAGAAGGAGTGGGGGTAGAGAGGGTCTGTCCTGCTCAAGGGTGCTCAGGATTACAGCCTGGAAGTCTGCTAGATAATAGATCAAAGAGATACACCAGAGAGCACTTCTTGCTCTTCCCACATAATGCTCATCTTCATGCATAATGGAATTTCTTAAGTTTTTTTTTTTAAAACCCCAGTTCCACCTGAAGATGAGGTGACATGGTGTGATCTTAAAATCAAACACGATGTTCAACAAAGGTCATCAGTGACATTATTGATCGCTGTTGTTAAGTGAGCAGAAGTACATGCAACCTCATACAGGAGCATACTCGTATTCCATTCAAACCCAGTGCAAATATATTCACTATGGAGACTCTGGATTTCATTTTCAATAAGACCTTGCGCCCTATTATGACAGTCTAGCCAAAACTCAAAATTGTGATGTCAAAAGTGCACAAATCATTTATGGGCTTGTCCAAATCCATTTTTCTATTATGACAGCAGAAAAATTCAATTTCTTAATTGTCATTTAGTATACACATGTGCACACAAACAAAATTATGCTCCCCCCAGCAAAACATAAATAAATAAAATAAATAAGTTAAAAAAACAAATAACACAATAATAGTACAAGAGGTATTAAAATGCAAGTAATAAAATAGCAATTAAAATGCAATGATCCAACCAGACAATTTGATCAAAGTGCATATGACAAAAACAGATCTAGCACATGATCCATGATGGTTTGCTGCTATAAGGGGAGGACATACACTAACCACAAAAAAGGTTTTTGGTGGAATTTATAGAAAATGTAAAAAGTTCACGCTACAGTGATATTACATCATGAATGTCGGGCATTTAAGTAGAAGTATGCAATGAGGATTTCTTCATCTCAAACAATTTATTGAAACAAAAGCCAACAACAGTGGTGGGTATACCACAACAAAACATGTCAATGTCTCAATAACTTGTCATGTGCCCTTGAGCATCAATTACAGCTTGACAACGACATCTCATGCTGTTCACAAGTCAACTTATTGTCTGCTGAGGCATGGCATTCCACTCTTCTTGAAGGGCGGCCCTCAGGTCATTGAGGTTGTGGGGTGCAGGGTTATGAGCCTCTACATGGTGACTCAGCTGATCCCATAGGTTTTCTATGGGATTCGGGTCTGGAGAAAGTGCAGGCCACTCCACCTGAGGTACCCCAGCCTTCAGCAGCCGTTCCCTAATGATGTGACCTCGATGAGCTGGAGTATTGTCGGTCATGAAGATGAAATTAGGTCTGTGTTGTTCATGCAGGGGCACAATGACTGGATTAATGATGTTATTCAGGTAGTATCAGCTTGTCACTGTACTATTTACAAGGTGTAGGGCAGTTCTGTATTGACTAGACACACCTGCCCAGACTATAACATGGTGACAAAAGTGACTGATGCATAGAGCTGTCCTTGACGTTTCCAACATCTTTGGCAGCTATCATTTCTGCTCAACCTGAATCAACTTTCATCAGAGAACAGCACTGAAGCCCACTGGTCCCTTGTTCAGCTTAAATGCTCCCTGGCTCATGCAAACGATGACTCCTGTGCCTGATGGTGCGGTCAGGTACCCTTGCAGGTCATCTAGCATGCAGACCACTCTGATGTAAATGGTTTCAAATGGTCTGACGTGACACTTGGGTGCCTCTCACCTCCCTTAAATGTGCCTGAAGTTGAGTGGCATTCATCATCCGATTCCACAGGGCACTCCTCACAATGAAGCGGTCATCAGCATGTGATGTGGCCAAAGGACGTCCACTTCTATGCCTTTCTGTGACTTTTCCAGTCTCTCTGTATCTCTGTTGCAACCTGCTGATGACACTTTGTGACACTCTAAGCTCAGTGACCACTTCCCTCTGAGAATATCCTGTTTGAAGCCTCACAATGGTGAGGTACTGTTGATCAATTGTGAGGTGTTGTCTTGGTCTCATGATGTCAAAATGTGAACAGCATTTTGAATACTAATTCCAATACTAATTCCAATTGAACCAGAAATACTAATTCCAATTGAACCAGAAAATTTATTGGTCGATTCGTGGACCTGTTGTGAATGTTGCCGTTAAGCACCTTGTTAGAGAACAGCAAGTTACGCAAAAAGTACTGAAACATTGAATAGTTGGACATGTGCATTCAAAAGGTTAGAGAAGGTTAAATTAAGTTCACCTGTAAAGGTTATAGTGCATTTTAGGTGTATCCTGAAATTTCATCCGAAAGCTGAATATCCCTAACTTTTTGTGAGTAATGTATTAGCTTTTTTCTTTCTTTCTTTTTTTTTTTTACTGAGGTAAACTGTTTTGCCCTCCCAGGTGTGCTCTCGTGTGAAGTGAAAATGCGTGAGAACATAATTTATGGGAGTGCCAATGTTTTCTGTCACCCCAAACTTTTCAAAACGTGTTATCAAAATAGAGATTGATAATGGGCCACTGACTTTAGACGTTGTTTTTGTTGGTAAAAAGTATAATGCCACTGCACTGCCGTAAACTAGCAAGGCGGCAACTTTGCGCACCTTTTAAAAGACACCACAGTTGCTCAAAAGTCATTTGTTATTTATGGGGACAAAGCATGAAAATACACAATACACTGCCAGAAATGATCAAAACCACTGGCAGAAGACGGAAAGTGCATCCCAAATTTGCACTTTAGATCATCATAACAGGGTCCCTTAGCTTAACTATGAAAATATATCATAATGACAACACTGCCTCCAATACTAAAAAGTATCTGAAGGTAAGTAAGTGCCTTAAATTTAAGTAACAAAATTAGAGCTAAATAGCTCACATGCAATACTGTGTAGCCAATAGATTCACCCATACGCAGCTTCAAAATTTCCAAATGAACACTGCTTGTTGTGTGGTCATAGTTTTACATCCCAAAAGGATATTAAATAAATTAGTTTGTATATTAACTGTGGCTAATACCTGTTAGTTAACTAACCTGTAATGATAACATCACACAAAGCATAATTTTAGCCTCTGACTGCATAAATACCAAAAGTTTCACTCCTTTTTATAACAAGCTTTAACAACACACGGTGAAATATTGTGTTGATAAATGTACAATCCTCTAATAAATGTAATGAAACAGAATATAAAATAGAAGCATAAAATGTCCTTAAAATATGCACTTTAGTTTTCCACTAAAGCAGCTAGCAAACAAAATACCTCAACTAAGAAAATAAGTCTGCGTAAAATATGGTTTAAATGCTTTTCAACAATATTTTGCATGCTCACAATTTTACTTTAAAACTGGGTAAACAAATGCATCTGATGTACAGTATATGCTAGGTGGCTAAAAGGTAGCCATATCTTCACAAAAGGCAATGTTTTAAAACAAGTTAGCATTTATATAAATGTCAGTTTCAATCTTTTATGCAGCTAGAAGTAATACATCTTAAAGAATGTCTTCATGATGAATGTATAGCAATTCTCAAAAAAGTAATGAAATGCCTCAAGTAAATTTTTTTTAAACTGAAAACGGCCTAGCTATAGCCAACAAACAGCCTGACTTAGACAGCTGGCTAGTATTGTTTTTATTTCACTCATCTACATAATTAGCAGCAACAGGTGCTCAAGAAATATAGATGTATTAAATGTGGAGCAATTGTCTATTTAAATATTTCTTAACTCCCTCAAGTTTCACACACACATATAACCGTTATTAGAGACATCCTAGGTTGTGTAGGAGATCTAAGAGCATGTTTGTATATAATAAAAAATAGCATTTGAGTTATAGTTTTCTTTTTGAAATACAAATCAATTCTCTCGTTACCTGGCAGGTTTTAGAAAACATCCTTAACATCAAACAACTTTATCTTAAGTTTGTGACCACACTGAGCTGAAAAAAAAAAAATCTACATCAATGTAGCCATTAGTGCAGAGACTAGAAAAAAAAAAATCAATGGTCAAGCCCTCAAAAAGACTTGTATTCAGGTACAGCAACCATTTTCTGAGAACATTAAGTGCCCAATACTGAGTGTAAAAACAAGAATAATAGGAAGCAAGAAGCAAAACAGACTCTTGACTGAAAAATCTATCAATAAAACGATGTGTCTTTTAGGAACTAAGACCTTGATACGCAACGTAAGGTTTTCAACAACTGACATCTACTTCCTATAGTCAGAAGGAAGACTTCAGATTATTCTCTAAAAAACACCCAAGCACATCCATATATGTATGATCAATACAGTACTACTGGACTAACCTCACAATTTCAGTCAACATCCGTCTTCACTCTTGATACACTGTCGCCACCTTTTGGGCAAACACAAAAAACGCAAGACAAAAATACATTCAACGCAAGATTTTTGTTTTAAAACGTCATCGCTGTTTATTCTGACCTTTTTTGATGATGTTGCTTGAAAAGAAACATTATTGAATTGTAGTCATTTGATTTATTCTAAGGGTTGTTTCAATTCTAATGCACACGATGACATGGATTTATGAAATAATTTAATTTGAGAAGTTATCTACTGCTAAATAGCAACATTCAGGGTTTAAGTATTGTGCGAACACAGTGCTGCATTAGTTCACCTGAAAACTAAAAGCAGTTATGTTTCTGAAGTCAACACCATTGTTTTTTTCAGTGGTTCCCTACACACCTTTGAGTCCTCGCATGCCAAAAGTAGCTTATGATGCAGTTGCAGTCTTTAAAGTTTTTAGAAAAACACACAGCATCCCCATGGCTCATTGTCGGATGCCATCCAGAGTGTGTGTGCCTGAGTAAAGTGTGTGTGGAGAGAGCTGTCCTATTGCACGCTGCTGCGGCTGAGCTGACACTATCAGAGGAACACTGTGGATGACCAAATTTTGGTTTCCCAGACTGATGTTTGGCACCAGTAACGCACTTTCCTCACAAGGCAAACCACTCTCTGCTGGCTTGGACACGTCAACATCCAGTGGATTTGTTGCAGTAGCCAAGGCTTCGTTCCCCACGGTCACCACGGTAACCTCCGTACCACCCTCCTGGATTAGGGCGTTGAGGCCCTCTAGTTCAGAGCAGGTGGTGATGAATGTCTGCGTACTGCTGCTGGAGTCTTGAGTCGTTATGGCAGTCTGCAGCAGTGCCTGGTGCAGCGGGTTGTTGGTGTCTTCAGGATTCAGCTGTGTCAGCAGAACTGCCTGGGGTTCAAGGGTGGTCTCTGTGGTCTGGGAAGACTCGAGCGGCTGCATAGGTGCCAGTAGGTTGACCTGTTGGATCATTGAGTTGACTACCATGTCCTGGTTTTCTGGGCGGAGCAAAACCATGTTGGCCTTGTTCTGACTCTCTGCAGAAGCTGGGAATAACGAGTTCTCCTGACCCAAAGGGTGAGATACGATGATTTTGAGCTGTGCATTACTATAAGGAGTCACTGAGCCACATGAGATCGGTACTTGTAAGTGAGTATTGCCCTGTGACATTGGAACAGGAACCAGGCTGACCGTATCCGGCGGGGTGGCGAGCTGGAGCTGCAACACATTCTGAGCCTCTCTGTGCTGTTTCTTGTGGCTCCGCAGAGAGTCCTCCCGCACAAATGAAGCATCACATGAATCACAGCAGAAGGCGCGCGCTGCATCCAATTTGGCCCGATACCGTGTGCTGACGGGCTTTGGAGGGTCACCACCAACACTTTTACCCCCTCCTCTGCCATGCTTCCCACCGCTGCTTTTCTCAAGCTTATCAGAGTGACATTTCTTGTGGATGACTAGATTGCTGCGCTGCTTTGAGGCAAAGTTGCAGAAGTCACATTTAAAGGGGCGCTCCTCTGAGTGGATCCGCTCGTGGACTTTGAGCGCCCCCTTGCTGGAGCAGGAGTAAGTGCACTTGGAACACTGAATGGGCTGAGTGGGTTGGTGCTCTCTCGAGTGCTGTCGCAGAGCTGTCTTGTTGGCACACGTGAAATCGCACTGTGAGCAATGAAGGGAGTTTTCAGTGCCGTGTTTGATCTGAATGTGAGATTTCAGGTTGCCTTTCATAGCGCAGCGGTACTCACAGAAGTCACATTTGTAAGGCTTTTCACCAGAGTGTATGCGGACATGCCGCTTTAAGTCCGAGTTGATTTTGAACTTTGCATCACACTGCTGGCACTGGAAAGGTGCATCCCCTTTGAAATATAAAAATAATATTAACTTTCAGTTCAGTCTGCACAATAACATTCTTTCACTAGTGTCAATTCTTTACCTGTGTGTGAGCGGAGATGCACGGTGAGCTGGCTTGAGTTGCGGCTGGCGTAAGGGCAGATCTGGCACTTGAATGGACGCTCGTCGTAGTGGATGCGCATGTGCTTCTTCAGACTGCTGCTGTCTGCTGCTGCATAGGGACAGTGTTTACATTTGTGCGGCTTCTCACCTGTGTGTGAGCGGCTGTGCATGTTGAGCTTATCCCGTCGACTGAAGCGCTTGTGGCAAAGTTCACATTCAAATGGCTTCTCGCCTGGATGTTTAAAAAAAATGTAGCATGACTATATGAATCATAGGATGTTTTGTACAATAAGGACCACGTGAATAAGGCATACCGGTGTGAGTTTTGAGATGCCGCTCCATGTCTTTTTGGCCATACTGTGTCTTAAAAGTGCAACCTGCAGTATAAGAAAAATATGTAAGTGTGAGCAGACTGTGTACTTGTGGCATTGATCTACAGGTGATAAAAATCGAAACTGTTGCTAAATTCGCAGGAAGCACCATAGAAACAAAGTGTTAAAGGCATTGGGCGCTTTCTGGAAAAAAAAGCATTGAAACTATTTTTTTGGATGACTGCCAGCTGAGATGGTACTACAAGGCAAGGCAAGTTTATTTATATAGCACATTTCATGTACAAGACAATTCAAAGTGCTTTACATAAAAACATTAAAGCATTACAACAATTTGCAAAAGGAATACATACGAATTTAAAAGCAAACTAAAAAGTAAATTAAAGAGAAACAAAAACAAGCTAAAATAGAATGCAACAGAAATAAAATTTACAGTACATTGCGGGAGATTGACAATTGTTCTACTGAAATGCTGGGGCAAATAGGAGCGTTTTTAATAATAATAATAATAATAATAATGCATCAGATTTATATAGCGCTTTATCATAGACACTCAAAGACGCTTTACAAGTAGATACATTATTCATTCACTCCAGACAGACAATGGTAGTGGCAAGCTACTTCTGCAGCCACAGCTGCCCTGGGGCAGGCTGACGGAAACGTGGCAGCCAATCCGCGCCAACGGCCTCTCCAGCCACCACTGAACATTTATACACATTCATACCCAGTGTTATGGGCACTGGAGGCAATGCGGGTGAAGTGTCTTGCCCAGGGACACAACGGCAGGATATCTGGGGAGAGCGGGATTCGAACCGCCAACCTTCGGGTTATTAGACGACCTGCTCTACCTCCTGAGCCACTGCCGCCCGTTTTTAACCTGGATTTAAAGCAGCTGAGAGTTTCAGCAGCCCTGATGCTTTCTAGGAGTTTGTTCCATATGTGAAGGGCATAAAAACTAAACGCTGCCTTACCATGTTTGGTTCTAACTCTGAGCACAGATAGTAGGCCTGATCCTGGTGATCTGAGGGCTCTGGGTGGTTGATAATGGACTAGTAGATCTGAAATGTATTTTGGCCCTAAACCATTCAGAGCTTTATAAACCAACAGCAGCATTTTGAAATATATTCTTTGACAGACAGGAAGCCAGTGTAAAGATTTGAGAACTGCAGTTATACGAGCCACTTTCTTAGTCTTAGTGAGGACTTGAGCTGCAGCGTGCAGAACCAACTGCAGCTGTCTGATGGACTTTTTAGGGAGACCTGTGAGGACAGCGTTACAATACTCCAGTTTACTGAAGATAAATGCATGGACAAGTTTTTCTAGATCCTGCTGAGACATCAGACCTTTATTGCTCGCTATGTTCTTTAAGTTATAATAGGCTGATTTCACTACTGTCTTAATGTGACTGTTAAAATTCAGGTCTGACTCCAGAACCACACCCAGATTTCTGGCTTGGCTGTTGGTTTTTAGCATCATTGATTGAAGCTGAGTACTATCTTTCTTCTTTGGCTCCAAAAAAACTATTATTTCAGTTTTGTCTTCATTTAACTGAAGAAAATTCTGGCACATCCACTCTTTAATTTGACCAATGCATTTGATCAGGGTTTTAATTGGACCATAGTCTCCTGGTGAGACGGTTATGTAGAATTGTATATCATCTGCATAATTATGGTAATATATTTTGTTGTTTTTTATAATTTGAGATAGTGGGAGCATATAGATGTTGAAAAGCAAAGGTCCCAAAATGGAACCTTGGAGAACTCCACAGGTTATTTTTGTTCACTCGGATTTGTAGTTACCTATAGACACAAAATAGTCCCTGCCGATTAAACAGAACTCAAGGAGAAATGGTAAATGGCATTCACTTATATAGTGCTTTTTTTCTCATCTCTAGATGACCAAAGCACTTTACAGAGCCTGCTATCTACCCATTCCCACACACATTCACACACTGATGGCGGTATAGCTGCCAGACCCACCAGGAGCAACTGGGGGTTCAGTGTCTTGCTCAAGGACACTTCAACATGCAGACTGCAGACAGAGCGGGAATCAAACCCCTGGCCCTCCGATCAGTATCCGGCCATACTACACCTGCGCCACAGCCGCCCCCAAGAATGAAATACTGACACTATAGACCTTTTTTTGTTTTTTATGTAATGGTCAGCTGATGGTGGTCATAGCAACACCTATAAACATAAGGGAGGCCATCATGGGAGCTGTGTTTGTTTCTTATATGACAATGAGCTGTAATTGTAGAGTTTTAGTGCGTAGCTGATGCACTATGACAATACCAGCTGATACACATGTAGTGCAGCTGCTTTTGCAGTACCTGCCACACACAGTCAGTATAATTCCTCCAGGTACCGACAGACACAAGTGATTTCCTCTACTGATGAATTTATTCAGTCCATCTTGGTACAGACTTATAAACACACAGTGAAAACTAAAAGACAGACAAGACAATAATTAGCTTAAATCAATAAAGACAATACAGTGTTTCCTCTGGCTTAAAGACCTTGGCATGGTGGCAATATATTTTCCCCCTTGGGGGGGGGGGGGGGTAAACATACCGGAATATGTTAATTTTATACTATTTATTTCTTGTTAAAATGTTACACAGTAACGCTGCATATGGAACTTACCATTTGAAGTATTGTACAACCGAGGCTTGAATATTGGGCCAGTTCCATCCTGTGTTTAGACTTTTTAGTGGTGTTGTCCTTCTCTCCTTCCTCTGCCTGAACACTTTCCTCTCCTTGGCTCCTCTCTTCTGTCTCATCTTGCCCTCTCTGCGCTCTGTCTAATTCAGGTTCTCTCTCTGTCTATGGTGGTATACAAACAGGTTAGAAAATATCAAAAGTGTCATGGTTTGTCCTGCAGGATTTTTTTTTTTTGTCATGGTTTACATAAATGAGAAAAATGTGTATATTTTGTATTTTTATTCTAGTGTTTCTTTTTTTCCATTGAGACAGTAGGCAAGGGAAAGAAACACTCATAATAGTAATGTACTATACATACTTAAATTATATGATTGTACTCATGTAAAAGCAGTGCTTTGAAATTAATAATTAAAAGTAGACAACCAAAAATTTCTAATTGAGTTAAGGGTACAAAGAGCACCCACTTAAAAACTTGAGTAATGACTTCAGTCTTGAAGGTTTGGGGTTTTTCTCAAAAATTTATAACAGTTTTCTTATAGTTTTCCACTTTTCTCTGTAAATCTATCTAAAGTTGAAACCATGTCCCTCAAATTTGTAATTTCCTTTTGTAAAATTTACTTTCCTTGTACATTTGAAACTTTATTATAAATTTGTGGATTATTTTATGACTAATTTTTGTCTGTTTTTTAAAATAAAATTACTGGGTTTTTTTTTTTTTAGATAAATTTAAAACAGACTGTGGTAATTTTTTTTTTTACGTTTTCATTATAACAGTTTACATTTTTGACCATAATTTTGCAGTCAGAACAGAACAATAATTTAACTCTGATTACAAAGAAAAAATATTAATAAAATTGTATTTAATGAAATAAATAAATGTAAATGGGGGCAGCGCGGTGGCGGAGCGGTTAGCACTGCGGCAGCACAGCAACTCACCCTTGGCCAGGGGATCCTGGGTTCGATCCCAGCCCCCAACCAACAGTGATCTGTGTGGAGTTTGCATGTTCTCCCCGTGTCTGCGTGGGTTTACTCCGGGATTTCTCCAGTTTCCTCCCACATGCCAAAAACATGCAAGTTAGGTTAATTGGCATCAAACTGGGGATCCTAAATTGTCCTTAGGTATGACTGTGAGAGTGAGTGGTTGTTTGTCTCTCTGTGTTGGCCCTGCGATGGACTGGCGATCTGTCCAGGGTGGACCCTGCCTTTCGACCAAAGATGCTGGGATAGGCTCCAGCCCCACCGTGACACGAAAAGGATTAAGCGGAAGAAGATGAATGAATGAATAAATGTAAATGACCAAGGATGCTGTTATTTCTGTTACAATATTTCTTTATATTTATAGTTTTTTTTTTTTTTTTTTTTTTTTTAGAAATCTCCTCACCACCCAGACAGCAGGAAAAACATCTCTTATTTTGAAATCAGATGTTGGCACGTTTAGTTTGTCTGAAGGCTGCTGACAGATTAAAGTCACTGACTTCGTGAATTTCGGTCATCTTAACCTGCCAGGTACATAATAGGGAACTATAGCGGACTCTAAAGATATAATTCACCACAATATGTGTTCATGTACAGAATGAACCTCTCTAGGCAGCTGTTGAAGGACCTCAGTTTAGAGTGAAAATAGAGCTAGCGTTTTTAGCTGTTGCTTTTTGTCACTGCCGCTGGAGAATAAAAACAGCACGCTTGCTCGTGCGAAAAAAGAGAGAAAATGACAGTCTCTTCATTCCTGCAATTCCTACAGAACAAAACTTAATATTGTAGTGGCTGGTGAAATATATCCTCAGCAATTCATCAGTCCCCATTGCCTTTCCCTTCATATTAAGCCGGCTGCATATGAATTCTAACCACGTCTCTTAGCTAAGTGACTCTTCCATTATTGCTCCCGTTAACAGCGAGTTAAAACCATGATAAATGCCTCCAGTGCTTACATACATACCTCTTCTGATTTTTTTCCGCGTTTAAAGTACTTGAACAAACTCATGTTTTTGTCGACAGTCACGCTTAGCGAGACACTGCCTGCTGACTGAGTCGAAAACTTGTGTCGGAGGGCGTTTCTAAACTCCATGCAGATGACGGCCACGCACGTTGTTCGTGTGCGCGCTTGTGGAAAGTCATTGCTTCATATATTCTTCTTAATAAAATCATATCGAATAGGCATGGCGGTATGATTTCTGGCGAGGCGGCCCGCCACGGAGAAATGTTACCAGAGGAAACCCTGCAATAAAACTACTTCAACAAAATAAAACAGACAAAATACCTCATTGGCTGAGTACCGAGAGAGGAATTAGCCTTGGTTTTCTTCTTACTTCCTTTAATCTTCTTTATCTTAAACCTTTAGCTTAGAGTTTACACTTTTAATCATGTTTCCTTTTTCTCACTAGAGATAGCTTTTTCTGATGCAATCAACCTCAACTCTGCATATAAAAGCCTACTCTTGTGCCACAGCGCCCTCTGGTGGTGCTCAACCATAATAACAATAAAATTCACAAAAAATAGATGGAAATTAAAATGTGGCAGTTACAGTGTGCTACTTAACTTTTTTTGGTAACCAGATTTTGTTTTGTCTTACTTTGCCTTCATTAAGACACTGTGTCCAGGAGAGCATGCCGAGAGAAAACAATAAAAATAAATCCCTGCAAACATACCTGCTTTCAAATCAAAATTAGTCTGTGTCAACGTGGGTAAACACGATTCCCTGGCAAGACTGTTTTTTTGTATTCTCTGGTGTGTCGTGTTTGACGTCATCACAATGATGTTTTAACACCCACTAGTTAACTGTGTCATTTTTCCATCCAGCAACTAATCACGTACACGTACGTTACATCACACAATAGCTGCTGTTTTCTTGGAGAGTACCTGCTCTAGAGAAGAAGCTGAAAAGTAAGGTTGTGTGTGATTATCACATTACTCAGGGTGAAGGTATTCAGTTTTTATTTTGCTATTTGGGATAGTATTTATGTATGTATGATTCAGAAAACTTTATTAATTCCAAAAAAGGGTAATTTATTTGAAGCTTACCCCAAACACATAAAGATAAATCAACGCACACCTGCACAACTGAAGAACCTTAAACACTGTCACAGATCGACAAACAACGAGGTCAGTAAATAAATAACAATAAATAATAAAATTCATCAAAATACACAAGAAAAACATCTTGAAAAGTGACCTTTGTTATTAGAGTTAAGTAATCTGATAACTGATGGAATAAACATTTAATATCTCTTTGGTGTGCTCTTTGATAAAAGATAACGAAAACCTGAGGGCAATGTCCTGAACTCAAATAACAAAACATGGTCAGGGTGATTAATACGTTTTGCCTTCTTTGTGGACTGATTTTCCCTGAGTGATTTTGAAGCAGATATTAACTATGTATGTAAAAGATTTCTACAATTCCTGTCACTTTCAGCAGCAGTCATAAGCTTACATTCACCACATTGTTCTTAATAGAGAGTACTGCTTGAAATTTTCATACTCCCTAGTATGGTTGGACCTAGATAAACAACTGCTTAGATGTTTGTTTTTTAATCTAAATACTGAATAAACAATGTAAAAAAAAAAGAAATGTCTTACTCATCTCACAACAACTACACATGTGGACAAAATTGTTGGTACCCCTCTGTTAATGAAAAAAAAACCCACAATGGTCACAGAAATAACTTGAATCTGACAAAAGTGGTAATAAATAAAAATTCTATGAAAATTAACCAATGAAAATCAGACAATGCTTTTGAATTGTGGTTCAACAGAATTATCTTAAAAAACAAACTCATGAAACAGGCCTGGACAAAAATGATGGTACCCTTAACTTAATATTTTGTTGCACAACCTTTTGAGGCAATCACTACAATCAAACGATTTCTGTAACTGTCAATGAGACTTCGGCACCTCTCAGCAGGTATTTTGGCCCACTCCTCATGAGCAAACTGCTCCAGTTGTCTCAGGTTTGAAGGGTGCCTTTTCCAGACGGCATGTTTCAGCTCTTTCTACAGATTTTCAATAGGATTTAGATCAGGGCTCATAGAAGTCCACTTTAGAATAGTCCAATGTTTGGCTCTTAGCCATTCTTGGGTGTTTTTAGCTGTGTGTTTTGGGTTATTATCCTGTTGCAAGACCCATGACCTGCGACTGAGACCAAGCTGTCTGACACTGGGCATCACATTTCTCTCTAGAATACCTTGATAATCTTGAGATTTCATTGTACCCTGCACAGATTCAAGACACCCTGTGCCAGATGCAGCAAAGCAGCCCCAGAACATAACAGAACCTCCTCCATGTTTCACAGTAGGGACAATGTTCTTTTCTTGGTATGCTTCATTTTTGCGTCTGTGAACATAGAGCTGATGTGCCTTGCCAAAAAGTTCCAGTTTTGTCTCGTCTGTCCATAGGACATTCTCCCAGAAGCTTTGTGGCTTGTCAACATGCAGTTTGGCAAATTCCTGTCTGGCTTTTTTATTATTTGTTTTCAACAGTGGTGTCCTCCTTGGTCGTCTCCCATGAAATCCACTATGGCTCAAACAACGACAGATGGTGCGATCTAACACTGATGTATACCTTGACCTTGGAGTGCACCAGGAATGTGTTCAGACGTTGTTCTGGGCTCTTTTGTTACCATTCGTATTATCCATCTCCTCCTGCGGCCACATCCTGGGAGGTTGGCTACATCCTCTGGAGCTGCGCTTCCAGAGCTCCGCCGTCATGGC
Source organism: Pholidichthys leucotaenia (assembly GCA_020510985.1). Classification (NCBI taxonomy): domain Eukaryota; kingdom Metazoa; phylum Chordata; class Actinopteri; order Cichliformes; family Pholidichthyidae; genus Pholidichthys; species Pholidichthys leucotaenia. The sequence goes on from CM035843.1 coordinate 258,512,775, forward strand.
TCTGCAGGAGGCCAGCGAGGCCTACCTGGTGGGTCTCCTCGAGGACACCAATCTGTGCGCCATCCACGCCAAGAGGGTCACCATCATGCCCAAAGACATCCAGCTGGCCCGCCCCATCCGTGGAGAGAGAGCTTAGACTTTCTGCTGCACATCCACCAACCACAATGCTCCGCACTGTGTGTCTATATATATATATATATTTATATTAATATGTACATATGTATACTAGCTGCTCTTGTTTTTTCTTGCCTTCTGATTGTTGCTCTGAGTGTTGCTATCCCTGTGCTGTTGCAATCCTGGAATTTCCCCATTGTGGGACTAATAAAGGCTTATCTTATCTTATCTTATAATTTTCTTTCTAATCTCCTGAGATAACTCTCTCCTTTGCTTCCTCTGGTCCATGTTTAATGTGGTACACACCATGTCACCAAACAGCACAGTGACTACTTGTCACCCTTTAAATAGGCCTACTGACTGATTACAAGTTTATAGACACCTGTGATGTTAATTAGAGGCCACATCTTGGTTGAACATGTCCCTATGGTCACATTATTTTCAATCTTTTCTAGGGGTACCATCATTTTTGTCCAGGCCTGTTTCATGAGTTTGTTTTTTAAAGTAATTCTGTTGAACCACAATTCAAAAGCATTGTCTGATTTTCATTGGTTAATTTTCAAAGAATTTTTATTTATTATCACTTTTGTCAGATTCAAGTTATTTCTGTGACCACTGTGGATTTTTCTTTCATTAACACAGGGGTACCAACAATTTTGTCCACGGCTGTATTAATCATGCTTTAGCATTCATTTTTACATATTAGAAACGTAGTACAATTATTTATATTTATTAAGATTTCAAAACGCTTTGGCAACATTTTTCCTCAACAGCATCAAGAATCATCATCAAATGACATCACTTCTGAGTCCACTGAACATATTCATAAGGAAGATGTTAACAAAATCAAAGCTATTAATCAGAAAAAAGCTAGTTTTTCAGTAATTACATTCGAAAACACATATAAAAATGCTCACATGTGCCCATGCAGCAATTACAGTGGATATAAAAAGTCTTACACACCCCTGTTAAAATGCCAGGTTTTTGTGATGTAAAAAATGAGACCAAGATGAATCATTTCAAAACTTTCTCCACCATTAATGTGACCTATAACCTGTACAACCCAATTGAAAAACAAACTGCAAATCTTTTAAGGGGAAAAATAAAAAACTTACAACAACCTGGTTGCATAAATATGCACACCCTTAAACTAATACTTTGTTGCAGCACCTTTGGCTTTTATTACAGCACTCAGTCTTTTTGGGTAGGAGTCTATCAGTGTGGCACATCTTGATGTGGCAATATTTGCCCACTCTTCTTTGCAAAAATGCTCAAAATCTGTCAGATTGCGAGGGCATCTCCTGTGCACAGCCCTCTTCAGATCACCCCACAGATTTTCGATTGGATTCAGGTCTGGGCCGTGGCTGGGCCATTCCAAAACCTTAATCTTCTTCTGGTGAAGCCATTCTTTTGTTGATTTGGATGTGTGCTTTTGGTCATTGTCGTGCTGAAAGATGAAGTTCCTCTTCATCTTCAGCTTTCTAGCAGAAGTCTTAAGGTTTTATGCCAACACTGACTGGTATTTGGAACTGATCATAATTCCCTCCACCTTGACTAAGGCCCCAGATCCAGCTGAAGAAAAACAGCCCCAAAGCACATGGTGTGTACCACACTAAACATGAACCAGAGGAAGCAAAGGAGAGAGTTGTCTCAGGAGATTAGAAAGAAAATTATAGACAAGCATGTTAAAGGTAAAGGCTATGAGACCATCTCCAAGCAGCTTGATGTTCCTGTGACTACAGTTGCACATATTATTCAGAAATTTAAGATCCACGGGACTGTAGCCAACCTCCCTGGATGTGGCCGCAGGATGAAACGATGAAAAATGGAAGAGACGGATAATACGAATGGTAACAAAAGAGCCCAGAGCAATCTCTAAACACATTCATGGTGAACTCCAAGGTCAAGGTACATCAGTATCAGATCACACCATCTGTCGTTGTTTGAGCCAAAGTGGACTTCATGGGAGACGACCAAGGAGGACACCACTGTTGAAAACAAATCATAAAAAGACCAGACAGGAATTTGCCAAACTGCATGCTGACAAGCCACAAAGCTTCTGGGAGAATGTCCTATGGACAGACGAGACAAAACTGGAACTTTTTGGCAAAGCACATCAGCGCTATGTTCACAGATGCAAAAATGAAGCATACCAAGAAAAGAACACCGTCCCTACTGTGAAACATGGAGGAGGTTCTGTTATGTTCTGGGGCTGCTTTGCTGCATCTGGCACAGGATGTCTTGAATCTGTGCAGGGTACAATGAAATCTCAAGACTATCAAGGTATTCTAGAGAGAAATGTGGTGCCCAGTGTCAGACAGCTTGGTCTCAGTTGCAGGTCATGGGTCTTGCAACAGGATAATGACCCAAAACACACAGCTAAAAACACCCAGGAATGGCTAAGAGCCAAATATTGGACTATTCTAAAGCAGCCATCTATGAGCCCTGATCTAAATCCTATTGAACATCTGTGGAAGGAGCTGAAACATGCCGTCTGGAGAAGGCACCCTTCAAACCTGAGACAACTGGAGCAGTTTGCTCATGAGGAGTGGGCCAAAATACCTGCTGAGAGGTGCAGAAGTCTCATTGACAGTTACAGAAATTGTTTGATTGCAGTGATTGCCTCAAAAGGTTGTGCAACAAAATATTAAGTTAAGGGTACCATCATTTTTGTCCAGGCCTGTTTCATGAGTTTGTTTTTTAAAATAATTCTGCTGAACCACAATTCAAAAGCATTGTCTGATTTCCATTGGTTAATTTTCATAAACTTTTTATTTATTACCACTTTTGACAGATTCAAGTTATTTCTGTGACCATTGTGGTTTTTTTTTTCATTAACAGAGGGGTACCAACAATTTTGTCCACATGTGTAAGTAGCGTTCACTTATATAGTGTTTTTTCATCTCTAGATGACCAAAGTGCTTTACAGATCCTGCTATCCACCCATTCACACACTGATGGCGGTGGAGCTGCCATACACAGGTGCTGGCCTGAACTAACAGGAGCAACTGGGGGTTCAGTGTCTTGCTCAAGGACACTTCGACATGCAGACAGCAGGAATCGAATCCCTGACCCTCCGATCAGTAGTCAGCCACACTACACCTATTATGCTAATAATCACTGTTAACTGCATGCAAATACTCAGAACACACGCACACACACAAACACCATTTAAGCCCTGCTAAAAAAGGTTCCCCTAAAATGATCCTTGGTACTCTCAGTTATGACAATTAAAAAAAAAACTACCACTGATAATTGTTGGTACTCAAAAGGTTCCTGCAGTCTCCAGCAAGAGGCACCAACCTGAGAAACAGCAGCTGTATCTCTTTGATGTCAGGGCTGGTTTCAGTTTTTTGGAGGGCGTTTTCTGTGCTTTGGCCAGGACCTTTTTGACGCCTCTCAAAACGCACGTCTGGTAAGTCTCCTCGAAAACAAACTCTGTGCTGGAATCTGTGAAGGATAAGAGTGAATGAATGAAACAGTTCAACTCATCTTCAGGTCTTCCTTATACATGCCTAAAGCGCGTAGGATAAAGAAGACTGAAACGTCATTCTCATGGACCAAGGTGCATAAAAGGTGGGAAAAAGAATCCTACATATTCCAAGAAAATACATTCAAAAATTAACAAACAGACAGATACATAAACAGTAGCAGAATTATGGGAGCGGGTGTGATGACTAAAAAGAGCATTTTCACCCTTACTGACCCGTGAAAGCACATCCACGCTTCACCTACTGTCTTTTTAACAGACAATTTAGAATAGCAATTAACCTAGCAAACTAGCAGCCAAGTGTTCATATTGTAACGTCAGGGCTGTGATAAGGGGGGTGGGGATTCTCCCAGCATGCTTGCGCTGCGAAGGATTCAAAGACTGTTATTATTTGTGTGTTCAAAGTGTTATTGCTGTGCCATTATAACTGTGTTATAAGACCAGTTAGTGTTGTTTCCCTGTGTGTGGTAGATCATGTGTCTGTGTCACCATGAGTGAGATGGGGGTGTGTGTAAATGACCTCCCCTCCGTTCTGTATTGTGAGGAGTGAAGAATAAAGCCTGTTTCGTCACAATCATCTCTCCTTATTTGTGTGAACCCCATGAAACATCACACTGGTGTCAGGAGTGGGATCTTGGAGAGATGGAGGCAAGGATCAACGTAGAGATTCGGAGACTCCACCAGCTCAACGGCCAGATAGAGACGGAGATGGAGGAATGGAGCAGCGGACCGGACAGGGCCAGCATACCTTGCCTTCTGTCTTTCTCAAGACCAGGCGGGCCGAACAGAGCAAACCTGCCCCGCTTCCCGCCGTTTTCAGGGCAGGACGGGCTGACGATTCCACTGCGACCGAGAGGGGTGATCGACCAAGAGGCAACCGTCCCACCGACCCGCCAACGGGCCAAACTCCCCCGCTTTGGTGGCGAAACCCTGCTGGATGGCTACCTGGCCCAGGTCGAACTGGCTGCTGCGCTGAACGGCTGGATGCCCAAAGAGACCCTCATGCAGGTCACGCTGGCCCTGGAGAGCGGGGCTCTCTGTATGCTGACTGACCTCCGGCCTGAGGAACGTTGCAGCTGGCCAGCGCTACAAGGAGCACTCCGGAGGCGGTTTGGGAGAGTGACCAACACTGAGCACGCCTGGGAACAGCTGGCCAACCACCAGCGAGGCAGCTGAGAGAGCCTGGGAGCCTATGCAGCAGACATATGGCTACTGACACAGCGTGGCTACCCGGATTTCGAGCAGGGGGCGGTGGAGAAGCTCACCCTCCAGCACTTCATCCGTGGGCTCCGCCCAACCAGGCTCCAGGAACACATCTGGATTCATGCAATGAGCAGCTGGGAGACAGCCATGGCAGAAGCGGAGCGGGTGGAGCTGATGATGGATCATGCAGCTGATGCGTCATCACCGAGGCAGAGAGCTTTCCAGGCCACAGCTGAGAGCGAGGAGGAGGAGGCATTATGCCGGACCACAGCTGCGCGGTCAGCTAGAGTACAACAACAGCGGCGCGAGGAAGGATGCTTCTGCTGCAGGGAGCCAGGACACATCGCGTGTTACTGCCCGGCACCCACCCCGTGACAAACTGCCCTTTCACTGGCTTTAACCAGAGAGCGAGGTGGCACAGATGGGGACCTGCCACCTCCCACAGACATTTTCCCTGATGGACGGCTGGGCCGACTTGGACAATCACTAAGGCTGTATCTACAGAGCAGCCTGGACAGCACACCAATCCGGGCCCTGATCGACACCGGTTCCACCATTTCCCTGGTCTGACCCGGGGTGCTGCCCGGCATAGATGGACTTGGAACGCAAGGGTGTGAACCTACCTGGCGTTGTGTCCTCACAGCTACCGGTAAGCGTGCCAGGCTGGGGGGGGTAGGGGGGGATGGGTCCTTAGGGTGGGAGTGGCCGGTCAGAACACGAACCACCCGTTCTGGCTGGCTGACATCCAGGACCCGTGCATCATTGGACTAGATCTGTTCGCAGCATGGGGCGCGAAGATTGACACCACCAGTTCTTCTCTCCTGCTGGAGGCTCAAGCCATCACGCTCTGTGGCAACAGCCAGATGAGGAACCAGGGGGCCCGCGCAATTGGAGGGCTGGTGCCATCAGCACAGGCTGAGGATCATGTTCCAGCAGCTCAGGTTCAGGTTACTTTATTTGTACCCACAGGTAGATTTGTTTTGCAGTCAGGTGACATCCATATTTACAAACCACAATTACATTCAACATGAGCACAAACACAGGCACACATGAAGCTGACTATAAACATGATAAAAATACTCAAGGCTCCATCAATCAGGACATAGGACAAAGAGATAAGAGAAAAAAAACAAGGAGATAAGAGAGAAGGGTCATATTAAAAAGTTAAAGACTAGTCAAAGAGGTTAAAAACTCAAAAGTTTAAAACCCAATAAAAGATTTAGAACCCAAATACAAAACCTACAAAAATAAGTAAATATAAAATAAAATTAATAAATAGGTAACTAAATAATGTGCAATATATTGTTACAACTTGTTCAACTCTTTGACAGCAGCAGGAACAAAGCTGTTTTTGTAGCGCTGGGTTTTACTTTTAGGGACAGCAAACCTCCATCTGGAGGGAAGAAGCTGAAAGTGGCAGTGCAAAGGGTGGGGGTAGTCCTTTAAAATGGAGGTAGCAATCCTCTGTACCTGTCTGGTGTACAGGGATGTGAGGCTCAGCTGTGACTCACCAAGCAAACGACTGGACCATCTAACTACCTGATCCAAGGATTTCCTCTGTTTCAGTTTTATCTGACCAAACCATGACACTAGAGAAAAGGATAAAACAGATTCAATAAAAGCCAGATAAAACATTGTCATTATGGTTCGGTCAATTTGGAAGCGTGCAAGTTTCCTTAAACAATGCAAATGTTGCTGACCCTTTTTGCACACCCTTTCACAGTTCTCTTCAAAGTTTAAATTACTATCAATAATCATCCCAAGATATTTGTAGGATTGTACACATTCAGTGGTCTGGCCTTTTAGTACAGTGACTTCGTGCCTGGGAGTTTTCCTCCTAAAGTCAATAATCATATCTTTAGTTTTTGTTGTATTCAGCTGCAGGTAGGAATCCTCACACCAGTGAACAAAATCATCAACTACTGAGCCGTGACCACTCTCACCATCCTGGAGGAGACTGACAACAACTGAATCATCAGCATACTTTATAATGTGTCTGTTGTCATGTCTGCTCCGACACATGTTTGTGTACAGGATGAAGAGTAGTGGTGACAACACACACCCCTGCGGAGAGCCAGTAGAACACTTTTGGTCAGACAATGTACCATTGACCCTTACTCTCTGCGTCCTGTTGGTTAAAAGATCCAGAATTCAACCCACCAGATTATTACTCAAATCAAATTGTTGCAGGAGCCTTTCAACTAAAATATGAGGTTGGATTGTATTAAAGGCGGAAGAAAAGTCCACAAATAAAAGCCTGGCGTGTGTCCCATTAAAATCCAGATGTTTAAAAAGCATATTAAACAGAGTGACAGTGGCATCCTCCTCTCCTCTGTGAGGCCTGTAGGCAAACTGCAGAGGATCCAATGCATGCTCAGTCTGCTTTAGGAGACCAAATCTGACCAGTTTTTCAAAAATTTTCATTAAAATTGAATCGGTGAATTCAAAAAGGGCCCAAGTCCACACTTTTTCAATGGGGACTTGGGCCCTTTTTGAATTCACCGATTCAACTGAAGTCAAAGCAACTGGTCTAAAGTCATTTACCGTTTTAGGACAGCTGGATTTTGGAACGGGGACAACCACGGCATCTTTCCAGATCTTAGGCACATGTTGGGCCTGTAAGGACTTATTGAAAATGTAGTGAAATACAGGACTCAGTTCATGTGCACAGGACTTTACCAAACGCCCACATATATTATTAGGGCCCTGACTTTTGTTCACTTTTACAGCACAGAACTCCCTTTTAACATCCTGCACCTCAATATTAAAGTGCTGATTGTCTTTGAGTTTCTGTTTCAAACCTTGGGTTTCTGTGCTACAATCAAAGGAATCAAAACGACCATAAAAACAATTAAGAGCATTAGCCAGCTCTGTGTCTGAACTAAAACCATCTAAAAACACACGATTACTGCGCTCTGTAGGCCTGCAATAGTTTTCATACTGGCCCAGGCTGAACCAAGCTTGTTTGTTGCCATCTTGCTTTACAACTCTGATTTATAATTCTGTTTTGCTCTTAAAATTTCGGCCTTCAGCTCTTTTGTGGCAACCTGCAGCTCAGAAACAACCCCCTGTTTAAAGGCAAGTGCTTTCCTCTGTAAGCAGGATTTAACTGATTTTGTAACCCATGGCTTGTTTTTGGGATATATTTTGACACGTTTATGTGGAACAATCACGTCTCTGCAGAAAGCCATGTATGAGCATGTCACATCCACTAAAGAGTCCAAATCTTCTCTGCAGGCGAGTGTGAACATCTCCCAGTCCGTACAGTTAAAGCATTCCTGGAGGCAGTGCACTGAATCCTCTGTCCACACGTCTATGTCTCTGGTCTTCGCCTTGTCTCTTTTGAGAGCAGTTTTATATGTGGGCAGCAAATGTACACAGTTGTGATCTGAGGATCCTAAAGGAGGAAGGGGAAGAGATTTAAAGGCCCTCTCAATGGATCTGTAGCACAGGTCCAATGTCTTTTTTCGCCTGGTTGGGCAGGAGACATACTGATAAAAGTTTTTAAGTGTCTTCTTTAGAGACACATGGCTAAAATCCCCAAGAATAAAATTGGAGCCTCTGGGGAAATCGACTGCAACCGCTGTACCACATCAAAGACGGTGCTGGAGGCGGAGGCAGCATCTGCCCTAGGGTGAATGTACACAGTTGTTATAAAAAGTTGGGGGAACTCGCGGGGCAGATAAAAGGGGCGTAGTGACACGGACAGAAGCTCCACATCTGGTGTACAGATGCGCTCTCTGACCGTGACAGATGTACAGTACTGTTTATTAATATACAAACATACGCCGCCCTCCTGACATTTACCTGTTACCTCTTCCTGCTGATCCAAGCGAAGTGGGGCTCCAAAGCCGTCAATACTCAGGTCCGCATCCCGGTCATGCGCCATAAGCCACGTCTCCGTGTAAGCCATGACACAGCAGTTCTTGAAATCCTTCTGATATTGGACATTTCCTTGAATTTCATCCACTTTATTTCTCAGGGATTGTACGTTCCCCACAATAATGGAAGGAAGAGGAAAGCGGTTAAACTGACCCCTCTTCAGGTTTAATCTTATGCTTCCACGCTTTCCGCATTTCCTCCTTTTGTCTCTCTCTTCATCGCTGTGTCCATGAAAATCTCTTAAAATAAAGTCTAGCAGTTGCGGCACAGACTCAAACATAGATGCTGCATTATCCATGTTTAAATGCAGTAACATGTCTCTGGAATACTGCGTTCTTCTCGGCATTATCGCGATCGCGCTTACCTCCAAGACAAAGAGCCGGTAGGAAAGAAACGACCAATCCATACTGATGGAACCAGGGAGCTCCTCGTTATATAGTCCACAAACATTCAAGGCCAAAAACGGCACAGAGAATTACGTTAAAACACATTAAAGTGCATAAAAACAGAGACACAGACGTCAAACTTTTTCTCACGGGCTCTCCAGACTGCTACAGCCCAGGATAGCGCAGCGGGTCACAGCTATTCTTCTGACCACCGGAAAGCTCTCCCCAGCGATGACATCACGGAGGCTCTTGGCATGCAGCAGATTCAGAGCGAGCAGGATAGAGATCCCGTCATCTCCCGGGTCCAGCAGTGGCTGGACACGGACCAGCGACCCACCTGGAAGGCTGTGGCTGCACTGGACACAGAGACCAAGGCCCTGCATTCCCAGTGGTCCAACCTCTGCTGTCATGAGGGTGTTGTTTATCGGCGGTGCCAGTCTCCAGCTGGGCAGCGTCACGTCTGGCAGCAGCTGATCCCCCGACGACCCCACCCCAAGGTGCTCCAGTTGGTCCACAGGTTGGTGGGGGCGGGCCACTTCGGAGTGAGGAGGACTCTGCAGTGGCTTCGGGCTCGGTTCTACTGGCCGGGGTGCTGTCGGGACGTGAAGCGCCATGTCCATTGCTGTGCCACCTGCATGGCTCAGAGAGGACATACGCAGCAATTCCACGCCCCCCTGCAGCAGTATGAGATGGGCAGCAAACCGCGGTTGGATTATTTGTTCCGCTCGAGAGGACGCCTGCACACGTTACCCGAACTGGCTCGGAAGACCCCGGTAGCAGCGGAGAGTCAACAGAAATGAGCGTACGACTCCCATTGCCAGGGGAGGGACTTTGCTGGACTTTTTCTGCCCGGAGTGGAAAGTGGGACTGTCACCAAAGCTGGCGAGCCACTGGTCAGGACCGTGTGTGCTGGTCGCCGACAACAGCGGCTGCCCCGACACCTGGACGGATTTAAGTAGGACTTTATTATTCTGGGGACAGAAACCAGTCCGGGGGGGACAGTGTAACGTCGGGGCTGTGATAAGGGGGCGGGGATTCTCCCGGCATGCTTGTGCCGCGGAGGATTCAAAGACTATTATTATTTGTGTGTTCTGTTATTGCTGTGCCATTATAACTGTGTTGTAAGATCAGTTTGCGTTGCTTCCCTGTGTGTGGTAGATCATGTGTCTGTGTCACCATGAGTGAGATGGGGGTCTGCGTAAATGACCTCCCCTTGCGTCACAATCATCTCCTTATTTGTGTGAACCCCATGAAACGTCACAGTATTGACAAAAGCAGAAGTGCAGTGTTATACCGGAGAGTTTGACTGTAGAAGCAGTGGCTGGTGTGTCAGAGGCGGACAGAGAGCATCCGTTCTCCTTATGGGCGCGGAAGACCTCATAGTTGTTGTACTGCTGCTTGCAGAAGCCACAGATGTGGATGTCTGGACTCACCTCCAGCACCACAGAGGGACCTGCAGGGAGCACACAACAGGACACCGCCACATCAGCAGGACCGGATTTGAACCGACAACAAGTTTCACACAGCATAACATAACCCTATGAAGAGTTAAGGTGTAGTTTTGGAAGGAGCTTGTTTGTCTTACCTCCAGCGCTGTAAGTTGTCATTTTCGGGCTCTCTGGCTCGATATATCAGCGCATTTCTGCCCTCACGTCGCCCCTCGATGTTACAATGTACTGACACGGCTCCAAATGCGGCCGACGGGACATATTTACATATTTCAAAATATGGGTTTAGCACAATTGAAGTAGCAATGGAGATAAAAACATTTTACTTCCCCGACTGCACAGACAGTTTTGCGACAGTCTGCCTACAGTTTACGGCAGCCAGCCGTCCCAGCTCGGTGATGTCGAAAAACTACAGGAAAACCGCCGTACGTTTGAAAAAGAGGTAACATTTTACTTTCACACAATATCTACTTCTTGTAATAGAAACGCTATGAAAACCAATGAAATTTATGCTCCAAATTTAATTCAACGTAATCTTTTTGTATTGTTTCTCTTCTGCACCATTTATGATTTTTTTTGTATTTGCTTTGCTTAAAATCCCTGGTGTTTCTGTTCTGTTGTCTGTTGTGTTATCATTGTTTTTGGCTCACTTTTGTTTTCTTTTATTACTTCCGCCAAGGAGGTTATGTTTTTACCAGGGTTTGTCTGTTTGTCTGTTGCCAACATAACTCAAAAACTTACAAATGGATTTTGATGAAATTTTCAGGAAAGGTGTGTAATGGCACGGGGAACAGATGATTAGATTTTGGTGATGATCTGAGAGTGCATACCTCCACCAAGGCCTTTGTTTGTATTTGTGCAGCAGGATTACACCAAAACTACTGGATGGATTTGGATGAAATTTTCACCAGAGGTGGTTCCTGGCCTAGAGAGGAACCCATTATATTTTGGTGATGATCTGAGAATGCATACCTCAGCCAAGGCTCTTATCTTCTCACAGTGTGTTAGCAACAATACTCCAAAACTGATGGACAGACTTTGATGCCATTTTCACCACAAGTGGCTATAGGCCTACACACAAACCCATTACATTTTGGAGGTGATCCATGAGAAACGGAAGGAGCCTTGGTGGATGTATGCACTCTATGAGTGCTTTTCTAGTTTGTGCAAAATTTAAATAAAGAATTGAGTTTAAAAAAAGAAAAAACCTCCAATAGATAGATAGCTTTGTTTATCAAGACAGCTGATAAATGTACTATCTGCAAAACTGAATTAGAAACTATTTTACACTGACAGACATTTGTTTTACAGTTGTCATTAATAAAAAATGAAAATGTTATATACAAAACTACAAAACGGTAAATATTTACTAAATAAATGAGTAAATTTACATGACAAGTTTTAAATAAATATAATAATTTTTGGGAAAATTTTTCAAAAATCAGGAGACAAAAAAATCCACATTTTAATAGAAAAAATTGAAACTTTAGAAAAAAAGTTAAACATTTCAGATGAAGAAAAGGACACTGAGGCCACTGTTGATGGGTGACAACATATTTGTTACAAAGCTTCAAGGCTTAAATTTTCTGTGTCCATCTAGATTTTATTCGGCCACATATTGCTTAAAATTGCTCTTTCTATAGCAGAGAGGGGTAAGGAGTATAATTTACTCAAGTAAAGTTTTCATGAAATTGTATTTTACTGAGTAGTTCTGTTTTAAACTCTAATCTAATCTAATTAATTAATTTTTTACTCTTCAAATATTACTGAAGAAAAACCTAAATCAGTTACATTTGGTCATACTCACTTTTTTTCACTGAAAAGTCTAGTTTTTTTCTGATTTGTTTTATGGCATATTTGATTGATTGTCATTTCTTTATATAATTTGGTTTATATTGGTGGATACATGTAGTTTACCTTTGATTGCCTTCAGACTAGGGCTGGGCAGTATGGCCTAAAAATAAAATCCTCAATTTTTATTTTATTTTTTTTTCAAGGCACATTCAAATTTTGGTTGTAATCAATGTTTTGATTTAAGACAAGGAATTGTTTTAAATAGTTTTTTTTTTTTTTTTTTTTTTTTTAAATCCCCAATCAAACATGATTCCTGGAACAAAGTGCAAACCTTTCATCCAAACCAAACCTTTTTTATAATAAAGGTTTGATCAAACAAAGATGAATCCACACATTTTTGATTAATAAAGTGCCAACTTTAAAAAACACATCTTTTAAGGGCGGGGGAGGGAAAGAGCTGGCGGCTACTATATTTACTCTTGTGAATGGAAAACTCAGTTTTCATGATATGAATTTTTTTAGACATTGTTAAAAAAAAATCCTCACATTTCACTTAAAAATCTATTTATTGCCCTGCTCAAACACATCTAGTACAAAAACCTTACAAACTGGGAGTAATGATGCAAATTTGAAATAATCGTTGTAAATTTATAAAGACTAGTACATACCCGTGCATACCTGTCCATGCCCGTAGAAACCAAATATAAGCAAGTATTTCTGCATGCCCATTGCTGAAGGGGCTCCTCCTGTCTCAGACGGCTGTGTTGTTCACAGTCATGCCTGCAGCATACTGCTGGAACCTGAGGTGTTTCATGTTCACGGCATCTTTTCTGACGTGCAGCAGTTCTCCTCATTCTATTGCTCTCCATCTGGTGGGTCTTCTTCTTTATTCAGACCACTGGTTGAGGGATAGGTGTGTCGTAATTCAAGTTCATGGGCAGGATCATGAAAATAGATCTGAGCAAAAAGTGGCTTTCGCCCCTGTTCAGAAAGGCCCGTGCATGCCCATAGAAACCGAGAAACCGGAGCACCCAGAGAAAATCAGCGCTTTGCTTGCCATTTTACACATTTGTGGTGTAGACTGGCATTCTTCAAGGTTACACATTTTTACCGTGTCAGCACCTCTTTAAAAACAACATTGCTAAGAAAGCGACGCTTTTGCTTAGTTTCTTCATCTTGAGCAACAATATGAAGACTGCTTGATCTGGCAACTGCTCGCGGCAACATAGAATTGGTCATGGCTGCAGAAATCTATTGTGCAGAAAACACAAACACGCTGTACAGACTGGCCCTGTGACTTACTGTATTCACCTTGCCAATTTTGAGCCTTATGACATCATAAAGACACATTAGTCTACACACACGCACACACACAGATTTCTTGCTTTTATAGAGTGATGTAAAGATACAAAAAAAAATGCATTTTATTGGGATATTCACAATTTTGCTAGAAAAGTTGTAAAATTAGAAGTAAAAAAATTGCAACTTAAAACAAATAATCAACACATTTATTTAAAAAGCAAAAATATTTATAAGGGAAAATAGCAAATTGACCAGAAGAAGTCATACATTTGTTTTTAAAAAGCCTAAGAAAAACTTTATTAATGGGTAAGAAATTATAAATAAATGAGCAAAAAAGTCCCAAATATGTGAGTAAAAGGTATTATACTGTATTTAACAGAAAAAAGTCACAACTTTATGAGAACAAAATGGAAACTGATGAGAGGAGTCATAGTTAAGAGAAGAAAAAAATCTGGCAGATGGGTTTACAAGAGCAAAGTCATATGCTATTCAAGTAATTTTATTAGTAGATACCATTTTACTCTCAAATAATTTCCATGGTGACCAGTGTTGGGCAAGTTACTAAAAAATAGTAACTAGTTACAGTTACTAGTTACTTCTTTTCAAAAGTAGTTGAGTTACTTTTGAGTTACTGCATGATTAAAGTAACTAGTTACTTGGAAAAGTAACTTTCACATTACTTTTAAATGCATACTTAAATCATCTTGCACACACAGCAAAATCAAAGGCCCCTTGTTCTTATCAGAAAAAAGAAGAAAAAGAAAACTGATGAGAAAAAGTCTCATCTTACAGAGAAAAAATGTCTCAGATTTACATAAACTATTGTAATCAGTAGAAAGTCAGAAATTTACTAGAAATAAAGGTGTGAATTCACAGAGAAAATTTTGGACCCCCTGGTGGGCCGTTTTTGGCCCATGAGCTATATGTTTGACACCCCTGGACCAACCCATTAAAAATGCATATTTAAGATAAGATAAGATAAGATAAGCCTTTATTAGTCCCACAATGGGGAAATCCAGGATTGCAACAGCACAGGGATAGCAACACTTGGAGCAACAATCAGAAGGCAAGAAAAAACAAGAACATCTAGTAAACATATGTACATATTACTATAAATATATATATAGAGACACACAGTGCGGAGCATTATGGTTGGTGAATGTGTAGCAGAAAGTCTAAGCTCTCTCTCCACGGATGCGGCGGGCCAGCTGGAAGTCTTTGGGCATGATGGTGACTGTCTTAGCGAAGAAGAGACCACCAGGTAGGCCTCGCTGGCCTCCTGCAGAGCCATGACGGCGAAGCTCAGGAAGCACAGGTCAGTCTTGAAGTCCTGAGCGATCTCCCTCACCAGGCGCTGGATGGGCAGGTTACGGATGAGCAGCTCCGTGAATTTCTGGTAGCGACGGATCTCTCTCAGAGCCACGGGCCTGTGACGGTGAGGCTTCTTCACTCCACCGGTGGCCGGAGCACTTTTCCGAGCAGCCTTGGTGGCTAGCTGCTTCCTGGAGGGCTTTTTCCTCCAGTAGATTTTACTGGTGGTCTGCTTGGTTCTTGCCATTGCTCTTTATTATTCTGTCTTATATTTCTTGCACGCCGCCTAAACTCCAGCCCGGCACCCGCGTAGTTTTCGCTACAGCTCCTGGTATGTCGAGTTTCCCCATTAGCACCGGGCGGCTGCCGAGTGCTAGCTAGCACTAGCTCCTCCCTGCTGTAACATCTCCCGCTGTAAACAGTGGCTCCGTCCGCCGACTCGGGAGACCCCTGGGGCGATCTGTGTGTCTGTGATATATATATAGAGTGAAAGGTGTAGAAAGAAGAAGGAAGATAAAAAAAATGCTGTTGCAACGGGCAGCCAACTTGTGTGGTGCCGCCGGTCCGGCAGAACCGGACCGGCGGCGTCCAGACCGGAGCATTTACTTTAGCATTTAGAGCATTTAGAGCATTTACTTCCATAAAATAGTTGCATATCACAACAGCATGTAAATTAATAAGATAAAATAAAACAGAAAGCACAGATAAATGAAAGTTCACCACTTACAAGAAGCTGTTCTTTACTGCAACAAGTCACAGTCACTTTTTCTCTGTGCGTAAGAAAACTTTAAATACATTTAATGCGGGCATTAAATGTGAGCTTCTTGCTCAAAAAAATACTCATGTTTAATCACAGAGGTAGGAGCTGTTAGGGGCTACTCACCGCTCGGATAATAGGTGATCAGGGCTCGATATGAGAAGTTGCCACTGCCATGGCATTTCTTCACCAGGCTGATATGTGAACTGGAGTAGGACAGGAAATGGACCTGAGGGCGAGGCTGTGTGACGGCTGCGTCAGTTACGGTAGGGTCAGTTTATATTTATTTGCTTGCCTTTGGCATGACAACCTCCAGTGGCTTGAGGTCGCTGGTGGCGCTGGGGATGGCAGTTGCCCCGTCAATAGCCACTGAAACTGTGTATTCATCCCCAGCTGGCAGCTGATGAGGAGGATGTCTAGCAACTGCAAGTTGTATGATTGTCTGTTTGTGCTAAAATATCTATCCATATTAATAAAAGGAATAACGCGAGTAACACATCTGATCAAATTTCAGTAACTGTAACACATTACTGAATTTTTTTTTTTTTTTTTTTAATTTAAGTTTTTGTAAAGGGTATACAGGTCGTTACAGCAATGCAGTGTTTACATTTTCATCACATGTTCCCTTATTTTCTGATATCTGACAACATTGGAAGATTAATTCTTACAACACCCCTTTTTTTTTTTTTTTTAAAGTGAAAGAAAAAGTGAAATTAAAGAGAAAAAAAAAACAAGAAACAAATAACAAAAAACAAACAAACAAACCAGTAAAAAACAAACAAAAAGAAAAAGTAAGTAAATAAAGATAAAAGAGCATCTGAGTAGGGTTGGAACAAAGAGCGGAACCATTATTGAAATGGTATTTGTCAAAGATTAGATCTAATGGAAGACACATATGCGGTCCAGGGTTGCCAAAAGTTCATGAACACATCCATGTCCTGTCTCAGTGCGAATGTCAACTTTTCCATTGAGTAAATGTCTTGGATCACGTTAGTCCAATCTTCAGGTGTAGGACAGTCCTTCAACATCCATTTTTTAGTTAGAGCTTTTTTGCTTGCCAATATTAAAACATTGAATAAGTATTTTTCTCCTTGTCTTTCCAGTGAGTCCGGTAGTAAACCCAAATACAAAGTTACAAAAGAAAAGGGAACTGTAATTTTGAATATTTTCCCCAATATTGTCTGTACCTTGGTCCAATATTGGTGGATAACTGGGCATGACCAAAACACATGAAAATGATTTGCAGTCTTTTCACCACACAAGCGCCAACAGTTCAATCCCTTATGGGTAAATTTGTTTTGTGCAGGTGTTCTGAAAAATCTTGCCAAGTTTTTCCATCCAAATTCTCTCCACTGCAGGGATGAGGTACTTTTCCATTGCTGTTTATTTAGCTTTTCCCATATTTCCAGTTGTAAAGTGAAATTCCCCTCTTTTTCCCATCTCTCTTTTATATAAGATGTGTTGTCTCCTTTTAAGTCTTGAAGACCTTGGTATATTTTAGAAATGTATCTGATCCCTGGGATCCCTTTATATGCCATTAAGAAGACCTTCAGAACACCTGACTGGGCCCTTTCCAAAACCTCCTTTTTAAGTATATTGTTTATGTGGTGTCTAAGCTGGAAGAACCTGTAAAGGTCTTGATTTATTAGGCCTTGTTTTTTCAAATCTTCAAAACTTCTTAAGATTTGCCCTTTAAAAAAATCGTAATATTTTATCAGCCCTTTCTCCTTCCACTTTTTAAATCTGGTGTCTGTTTTATTAGGAGTAAAGTCCTGATCATAGGCAATCCATTGCAGAAGTCGATAGGGCTCTTTAGTTTGATTCTCTCTGACTATCTTAAACCAAATTTTTAGCGGGGTCTCTATCCACGGGTTAGTGTTATTCAAAAGCTTAGGTAAGACATTGTTCCCTATTATCGCCTGTAGGGGGATGTCACTTGTTATTTGGCATTCGATCTCCTTCCATTGTGCAGTGTAGACTGGGTTACATATCTCTACTAAAGTTTTAATTTGTGCGGCTTTAAAGTAGTCCCTGATATTTGGCAGCGCGAGCCCACCTTTGTCTTTGTTTAGCTGTAGGGTTCTATATCTGATTCTAGGTCTCTTGCCCTGCCATATGAATCTTGAGATCCTTCTGTCCAGCTCCTGCCATGTTTTTTTGGGAGGTTCTACCGGTATTGTTTGGAAAAGGTATAGAAGACGTGGAAGTATATTCATTTTGACTGCTTCAATTCTTTGTGCAGTACCCAAGAATGGTATCATATTCCATCTTGCTAGGTCAGATTTTATTTTTGTCACCAGTGGATCATAGTTTAGTGATATAATTTTGTTGAGTTGTTTCGGGATATTGACCCCCAGATATTTCATAGATTCCGACTCCCAGTTAGTTTTGAGTTTGCTTAGTGAATAATGATTTGGGTCATAGTTGAATGTTAAAACTTGGGTTTTATGCATATTTAATTTGTACCCCGATAAATCTCCATACTCTGAAAAAACTGAGGTTAGTTCTGGTAAAGAAGTGTCCGGCTGCCCTAGGTATATTAAAATGTCATCAGCAAAGAGTGCTATTTTATGTTCCTTCTGACCAAGTGTAATACCTTGAATTTTTTGGTTTTGTCTTATCCATTGGCTCAGAGGTTCTATGAAGATTGCAAAGAGCAGTGGAGACAGGGGGCAGCCCTGACGACATCCTCTTTCCAGTTCAAAAGATGATGATAAATTACCGTTAATCCTTATTTTAGCTGTTGGTTTTTTATATAATGCCTGTATAGTTCTAATGAAGTTGTTATGAAAATTGAAACTGGATAAGATTCTATATAGAAAAGACCAGTCAACCGAATCGAATGCTTTTTCAGCATCTAATCCCAATATGACTGCATTTAAGTTATATTTTTTTATATGATGAATTATGTGTAAAGTGCGTCGAATGTTGTCTTGTGTCTGTCTTTGTCTTATAAAACCTGTTTGGTCTAAATGAATTAGGTCTGTCAGTATATTTTCTAACCTTTTGGCAAGGATAATGGTAAAAAGCTTATAGTCCTGATTTAGTACACTGATTGGTCTGTAGTTGGAGCACTCTAGTTTATCCTTTTCAGGTTTAGGTATAACTGCAATGACCCCTTCTCTCCAGGAGGGGGGGATTTCCCCTGTGTGGAGGACATAATTAAATGTTTTCAGGAGGAGAGGAGATAGTTGCTGTTTAAAGGTTTTGTACCACTCTGCTGTATAGCCATCAGCTCCTGGGGATTTGTTAGCTTTAAGTTTCATAATTGCTTTTTCCAATTCTTTAGGATGTATTTCTGACAGTAGTGTTTTATTTTGTGACTCCGTAAGTTGGGGAAGGTTTAATGTGTTTAGGAATGCCTCGGATGCGTTTTTATGTTTTTTGTGGGAGTATAAGTTCTTATAGTAATTCTCGAAGTTTTTAAGAATATCCTGAATTCTGAATTTTATTTCCTTTGATACTGGGTCTCTGATTTTGTAGATTGCTCTTTCTGTTTGATGTTTCCTCAATTTATAGGCTAGCAATTTTGCCGATTTACTGCCTGCTTCATAGTATTTTTGTTTCAGAAATGTAAGTTTCTTCTGGATTTCTATTGTGTAGATCTCAGTTATTTGGTTTTTAATTTCCTTAATCTTGAGCGAGTCAGTAGAATGAGTGTTGCCTTTGTGTTCTTTTTCTAGGTTCCTAAGTTCTGACTCTAATGTGGATAGTTTTTCTTGTCTCAGTTTCTTTTGGGTTGCCAGTTTTGCAATAATCTTTCCTCTTATTACAGCTTTACATGCATCCCACAGTATTAAAGGGGATACTTCTCCATTATCGTTATCTTCCAAATATCTGAGAATATCTGATTCCAATTCATCTTTCAATGGTCCTTTCAGGACATTTGAATTTAACCTCCAAGAAAATGTATTATTTGTGTATTTTTGGATATTTAAGTCCATGTAGATCGGACTGTGGTCGGAGAGATCCATCAGTCCTATTTTACATGTTTTTACTCTTCCAATGTCTCTATTAAACATAAAAAAATAGTCAATCCTTGAGTAAGATGAATGTGGAGTTGAGTAAAATGTATAGTCTTTTACACTGGGGTTGAGTTCCCTCCACACGTCACAGATTCCCAATTCTTTTAGTAGCATCCGAGTCTTCCTGTTTTGGGTGTTATTTTGATGTGGGGAATTACCAGAAGCATCCCAGTATGGATTCAGTCTAAGATTGAAGTCCCCACCACATATCACTAAACCTTGAGCTTTAGTTATCATTAGGTCGAATACATTTTTATAAAATTTCCAGTTAGCCCCTGGGGGAGCATACACATTCAGCAGGGTGATATCTTCTCCCTCTAGCCGCCCAGTTACCAAACTGTATCTCCCTTCTTTATCTTTGTGTTCTGATTTTTTTTCAAATGTAATTTTGGTTGGGTACCCGGAGGCACGCGGCGCGACGGCCGGGGCGAGGCCGCGCGCGGCGCTTAGGTCGGAGTTCCGCGGCAGCGGGCGCGCCGGACCGCCGGCCCCCAGCCGGCTCCACGACGGGCACCCGTCAGCCCCCGGGAGGGACCGCCAAGACGGAGCCGGCTCGGAGGGGGGCCGGCGGCGGCCGGGGCGCCGCGCCGGCCGGCCCTCCTCCTTCCCTCCCGGCGGAGGGACTGGGACGGAGGGCCGGGCAGAGCCTCGGGACGCTCCCCCCGCCTCCCCCACGCGGGGGAGGGGAGAGAAAGCGGCCCTCGGCGGGCGTTCCCCCTCATGGATCGTCACCTTATCGTGGTGGGGGGGTTTGCGTGCCCCAGTGATCCCAGGAGCTATGTTGTCCGGGGCAATTTGCCTCTGATAGGGTCTCCCAAGACAAACTGGTCCTGGGTGAAGGGCCAGACTAAGAACGATCCAACAGACTCTCATGATAAATTGTATATCAAGGATTCAGTGTACCCCGCCCGGTATGGGGTTACCGGGGCCCCACCCTGGAGCCAGGCCTGGGGGAGGGGCTCGAAGGCTAGCGTCTGGTGGCCAGGTTTCCACCCATGGGACCCGGCCGGGCTCAGCCCGAAGGAGTTACATGGGTCCGCCCTCCAGTAGGTTCACCACCTGCAGGAGGGATCATGGAGGTCCGGTGCTATGTGGATTAGGTAGCAGTCAAAGGCGGAGACCTTGGCGGACTGATCCCAAGCTTTCTAAACTGGCTTTTGGTACGTGGAATGTCACCTCTCTGGTGGGGAAGGAGCCTGAGCTGGTGTACGAGATTGAGCGATACCGGCTAGATATAGTCGGCCTCACCTCAACACACAGCTCCGGTTCCGGAACCAGTCTCCTGGAGAGGGGCTGGAGCTTGGCCTTTTCTGGAGTTGCCCCGGGCGAGAGGCGACGAGCAGGGGTAGGTATTCTTGTATCGCCCCACCTTGCTGCCTCTATATTGGAGTTTTCCCCGGTGGACGAAAGGGTTGCTTCCCTGCGCCTTCGGGTTGGGAAACGGGTCCTGACCATCATTTGTGCCTATGCACCAAATGATGTTTCAGAGTACCCACCCTTTTTGGAGTCTGTGACTGGGGTGCTGGAGGGTGCTCCTCCTGGAGACTCCATTGTCCTACTGGGGGACTTCAATGCGCACGTGGGCAACGACAGTGAAACCTGGAGGGGGGTGATTGGGAGGAACGGCCTGCCCGATCTGAACCCGAGTGGTGTTCAGTTATTGGACTTCTGTGCTAACCACAGTCTGTCCATAACGAACACCATGTTCAAGCATAAGGGTGTCCATATGTGCACCTGGCACCAGGACACCCTAGGCCGCAGGTCGATGATCGATTTTGTTATCGTATCATCAGACCTGCGACCGTATGTCTTGGACACCCGAGTAAAGAGAGGTGCAGAGCTGTCAACTGATCACCACCTGGTGGTGAGTTGGATCCGATGGCAGGGGAGGAAGCCATTCAGACCTGGTAGACCCAAACGTATAGTGAGGGTGTGCTGGGAGCGTCTGGCTGAGGCCCCTGTCCGGGAGGTCTTCAACTCCCACCTCCGGAAGAACTTCAACCACATTCCGAGGGAGTCTGGAGACATGGAGTCTGAATGGGCCATGTTCTCCACCTCTGTTGTTGAAGCGGCGGCCCAGAGCTGCGGCCGCAAGGTGGTCGGTGCATCTCGTGGTGGCAACCCCCGAACCAAGTGGTGGACACCAGTGGTGAGGGGGGCCATTAAGCTGAAGAAGGAGTCCTATCAAGCTTGGTTGGCTTGTGGGACTCCCGAAGCAGCTGAGGTGTACCGGCAGGCCAAGCGGAGTGCAGCTCGGGTGGTTGCTGAAGCAAAAACCCGGGTATGGGAGGAGTTCGGTGAGGCCATGGAACAAGACTTTCGGTCGGCTTCAAAGAGATTCTGGCAAACTGTTCGGCGGCTCAGGAGGGGAAAGCAGCTCCCCGTCCACACTGTGTATGGTGCGGATGGGACACTGTTGACTTCAACTGGGGATATCGTCGGGCGGTGGAAGGAATACTTCGAGGATCTCCTCAATCCCACTGATACGCCTTCCACAGAGGAAGCAGGGTTTGGGGACAAGGGGGATGACTCGCCTATCACAGGGGCTGAGGTCGCCAAGGTGGTTAAAAATCTCCTTGGTGGCCGGGCCCCGGGGGTGGACGAGATTCGCCCCGAGTACCTCAAGGCCCTGGATGTTGTTGGGCTGTCATGGTTGACACGCCTCTGCAACATTGCGTGGAGGTCGGGGGCAGTGCCTTTGGCATGGCAAACCGGGGTGGTGGTTCCTCTCTTCAAAAAAGGGGACCGGAGGGTGTGCTCCAACTTTAGAGGGATCACACTCCTCAGCCTCCCTGGGAAGGTCTATGCCAAGGTACTGGAGAGGAGAGTCCGGCCGTTGGTCGAACCTCGGATTCAGGAGGAGCAATGTGGTTTTCGTCCTGGCCGTGGCACATCGGACCAGCTCTTTACCCTCTCGAGAATTCTTGAGGGTTCGTGGGAGTTTGCCCAACCAGTTTACATGTGTTTTGTGGACTTGGAGAAGGCATTTGACCGCGTCCCTCGTGGATTTTTGTGGGGGGTGCTTCGGGAGTATGGGGTATCGGGCTTGTTGTTACGAGCTATTCGGTCTCTGTACGACCGTTGTGAGAGTTTAGTTCGTATTGCCAACACTCGGTCGGAGTCATTCCCAGTGAGAGTTGGACTCCGCCAGGGCTGCCCTTTGTCACCGGTCCTGTTCATAATTTTTATGGACAGGATTTCTAGGCGCAGCCAGGGAATGGAGGGTGTCATACTTGGTGACCACAGGATCTCATCTCTGTTGTTTGCAGATGATGTTGTCCTGTTGGCTTCATCCAGCAATGACCTACAGCTCTTGCTGGGACGGTTTGCTGCTGAGTGTGAAGCGGCTGGGATGAGAATCAGCACCTCCAAGTCCGAGTCCATGGTCCTCAGCCGGAAAAAGGTGGATTGTCCTCTCCGGGTTGGGGACAGGCTCCTGCCCCAAGTGGAGGAGTTTAAGTATCTTGGGGTCTTGTTCACGAGTGAGGGGAAAATGGAGCGAGAGATCGACAGACGGATTGGAGCAGCATCTGCAGTGATGCGGACGTTGTACCGGTCTGTTGTGGTGAAGAGGGAGCTTAGTTCTAAGGCAAAGCTGTCGATTTACCAGTCAATCTACGTTCCTACTCTCACCTATGGTCACGAGCTTTGGGTAATGACCGAAAGAACGAGATCGCGGATACAAGCGGCTGAAATGAGCTTTCTCCGTAGGATTGCTGGACTCACCCTCAGAGATAGGGTGAGGAGCTCAGTCATCCGGGAGAGGCTCAGAGTAGAACCGCTGCTCCTCCACATTGAAAGGAGTCAGTTGAGGTGGTATGGGCATCTGATTAGGATGCCTCCTGGACGTCTCCCACTTGAGGTGTTTCAGGCACGTCCCACTGGGAGGAGACCCCGGGGCAGACCCAGGACTCGGTGGAGAGACTATGTCTCCCAGCTAGTCTGGGAACGCCTTGGTATCCCCTCTGAAGAGCTGGAGCAGGTGGCTGGGGAGAGGGAAGTCTGGGCTTCTCTGCTTGAACTGCTGCCTCCGCGACCCGGACCTCCGGAAAAGCGGTAGAAGATGGATGGATGGATGGTAATTTTGGTTGATATCAATGTTGCTACTCCCCTCCTCCTCCCTGATTTATATGAAGATGAAGAGATCATTTTAAACCCTTGTCTACTGAGTTTATTGTGTTCCACGTCTGTTAGGTGGGTTTCTTGTAAAAGTATTATTCCTGCTTTGTCTTTTTTCATTTTGCCTAGAATCTTGGATCTTTTAACTGGATTCAGGATTCCTTTTACATTATATGAAATTATTTTGGTTACACCCTGTTTCTCCATTGTGTTGTTTTGTTTAGTATAACTGTGTGGTGGCCCTCTTTTGTGCTACTCAGAAACTGAAAGAACATTAAAAACAAGAAAAACATTAAGAACATAGTGTAAAAAACTTTAAAACAAAAAGCTGTCATAAGAACTTCCTGAGCTGAGGTCTTTTTAAAGACCCTGTAAGAGCCTTGATGGAGTGAAGGCTCTGAGGGAAATTCCTCAAACTCTGTTACGTGTTGAGGGCCCTCTCTTACCACTGAAAGTAGTCCCATGCTTTTAACGTGAGTTTCAGAACCCAATCCAAACTTGTAATGGTTTTTTTTTTTTTTTTTCCTTTTATGCCTAAACCCTGTGAAATTGTGTGCACCCTCCCACCCCCATCACATCAAACATTCACGCAAAAACAGTATTTGTTAGTATGAGGAGAACATGTGGATTATTGTCACATTTCTATTTTAACAAGTTTTTTTTTTTTTATTACAAAGACTTATTTGTTTCACATAATATGATTGTTCCATGAAATGTTTTACCACATGCTGAATATGCATCTCCTTTAATGTTTGTTACCTTGTATGAGGGGGGTTGGATGTGCGGATTGATTCAAGAGAAAAAAAAAAAAAAAGGTCACTATTCCAACCTGAAAACGGATAGTTTATCCGCGACGCTCTGGTGCTGGGTTTCCCGCTGCTGGTCCGTGGATTTTGAAGGTCTTTGTGTTGTCCATGTTTGCGCTTTGATCTTCTCACTCGGGTCTGCTGCGGGTTTAAATACCGTTACCGGGAGGCCTCTTTTCGCCATGTCAGCTGTTGCTTCTTCCGCCGAATTATAGAGACACGTTTCATCGCCGTAGAAGACCCTTAACTTCGCAGGAAATGGTGTCTGAAAGCGCAATTTCTTCTCTCTTAACACCTTTTTCGCGTCATTGTATTCCCTGCGCTTTTTAAGGACCTCCGGGGCGTAATCGTGTTCCACGTAGACTTTTCTCTCCTGGTGCATAAATCCTTTTTTCTGCCAGGCCAGTCTTACAACCTCTTGTTTTATTTTGAAATTGGAAAATCTTACCAACACCGAACGTGGGGGCGCTTCCGCCGCCGGCCTAGCGGCTAATGAACGATGTGCCTTTTCTATCTTCAAGTCGGTGGTTTGTGGAATATCCAATTTCTCTCTTAGTAAGGATTCCACGCATTCTGCCATTGAGTTAAAACCATTTTCGGTTCCTTCTATCAGACCATGAATTCTTATGTTGTCTCTTCTTTGTTTTCCTTCTTGGTCGGTTAGCTTAGCCTCTATAGCTGCTTGTCTTTTGCGTAGGTCTAGCACAGAATCTTCGAGCACTTTTATTCGATCCTCTGTTTCCAAGATTCGGTTCTCGGCCTGGTCCACTCTGCTGTTTGTCCTTTTCAATTCTTCTCTGAATTCCCGAAATTCGGCCGTAACATCTCGGCGAAATCGTCGTAGCTCCTCAAATAGTGATTTCAGGCTAACCCTTTTGTTAGCTATCACCAGTTCCTCGTCTTCTGAACGGAGATCTTCCAGTTCGGATTCTCCGGCCGATACGTGTCCTGGCCTGGAGAATTTCAGTTTCTTCTGTTTTCCTTTAGACATGATGATTTTGTCTTTTGATTTTCACTCCTCCAAAAATCCGTTAAGTTTGATTTTCAAGGTGTTATCCTGGATTGGGTCTGAGAACTTCAGTGTTAAGCTGCAGTCGCCATGGCGTCCAGACCGGAAGTCCACATTACTGAATTTTTAAACAGTAGTTTTGTTACACAGCACGTTACTGCAAAAGTAGTGTCGTCGTTACTTTGTAACACGTTACTCCCAACACTGATGGTGACAACTGTTACCTATACTTAAGTAATTAATATCAGCACATTTCCTACTTTTACTGCAATTTCTGGGTACTCTATCCACCTCCATGAATGAAGCTAAAGGAGGTGAGCTCCAGAAATTAGCATTGTAGCTTTGCTGTGGGGTGACATTTGACAGCCTTAGACATGTTCTGCTCATTGTTTTTATGTTTTAGTTCTTTAAAAAGTATACAGTAGACTCTCAAATGAGAACTAGAAGATTTAAATGATAATATTTGATATACTGTTGGTTTGGGAAGAAGCTAGATAATCATCTCAATTGGTTTCTCTAAGCCTTTTCAGGTAAGTTACTGGTAGTGATTTGCTGTAACTCTTGAGTTATACTGTACAGTACCTCACAAAGCTGAGTACACCCCTCACATTTTTGTAAATATTTTTTTATATCTTTTCATGGGACAACACTGAAGATATGACACTTGGATACAAAGTAAAGTTGTCAGTGTACAGCTTGGATAGCAGTGTAAATTTGCTGTCCCCTCAAAATAACTCAACACACAGCCATTAATGTCCAAACTGTTGGCAACAAAAGGGACTACACCCCTATTGAAAATGTCCAAATTGTGCCCAAAGTGTCAATATTTTGTGTGGCCATCATTATTTTCCAGGACTGCCTTAATTCTTTTGGGCATGGAGTTCACTAGAGCTTCACAGGTTGCCACTGGAATCCTCTTCCACTCCTCAATGACGACATCATGGTATTAGCGACCTTGCGCTCCTCCACCTTCAGTTTGAGGATGCCCCACAGATGTTCAATAGGATTTAGGTATAGAAACATGCTTGGCCAGTCCATCACCTTTACCCTCAGTTTCTTTAGCAAGGCAGTGGTCATCTTGGAGGTGTGTTTGGGGTTGTTATCATGTTGGAATATTGCCCTGTGGCCCAGTTTCCAAAGGGAGGGGATCATGCTCTGTTTCAGTATGTCACAGTACGTGTTGGTATTCATGGTTCCCTCAATGAACTGTAGCTCCCCAGTGTCGGCAGCACTCATCCAGCCCCAAACCATAACACTCCCACCACCATGCTTGACTGTAGGCAAGACACACTTGTCTTTGTACTCCTCACCTGATTTCCGCCACACACGCTTGACACCATCTGAATCAAATAAGTTTATGTTGGTCTCATCAGACCACAGGACATGGGTCCAGTAATCCATGTCCTTAGTCTGCTTGTCTTCAACAAACTGTTTGCAGGCTTTCTTGTACATCATCTTTAAAAGGGGCTTCCTTCTGGGACAACAGCCATACAGACTAATTTGATGCAGTGTGTGGCATATGGTCTGAGCACTGACAGGCTGACCCTCCACCCCTTCAACCTCTGCAGCAATGCTGGCAGCACTCATATATCTCTTTTCAAAAGACAACCTCTGGATATGACGTTGAGCATGTGCAATCAACTTCTTTGGCCGACTATGGCAAGGCCTGTTCTGAGTGGACCCTGTCCTGTCAAACCGGTGTATGGTCTTGGCCACTGTGTTGCAGCTCAGTTTCAGGGTGTTGGCAATCTTCTTATAGCCTAGGCCACCTTTATGTAGAGCAACAATTCTTTTTTTCAGATCCTCAGAGGGTTCTTTGCCATGACGTACCATGTTGAACTTCCAGTGACCAGTATGAGAAAGTGTGAGAGCGATAACACTAAATTTAACATACCTGCTCCCCATTCACACCTGAGACCTTGTAACACTAATGAGTCACATGACACCGGCAAGGGGGAATGGTTAATTGGGCACAATTTGAACATTTTCGCTAGGGGTGTACTCACTTTTGTTGCCAGCGGTTTAGACATTAAGGGCTGTGTGTTGAGTTATTTTGAGGGGACAGCAAATTTACACTGTTATACAAGCTGTACACTGACTACTTTACATTGTATCAAAGTGTCATATCTTCAGTGTTGTCCCATGAAAAGATATAATAAAATATTTACAAAAATGTGAGGGGTGTACTCTCTTTTGTGAGATACTGTATGTCCAAAGAAATATTTCTTTCTTACACAGTTACATAAAATTTGTCACTTTGCTCTGTTATTTGTTCTGGGCAATAACAAATGTTAGCATGTTCCATAGCCTCAGGAGTAGCTGTGGAAGCCCTAAATGGTGAATGTCTTGTGTGAGAGGAAAACTTTCAGATTGTTGGCTTCTTAAATACACTCACGGTACCATTTTCAAGTCGGGGGCAATTTGCTGGGTTTGGGGGGAGTGAATGAGAATGCCTCTTTTTTATGCCAGAGCAGTTGTGCTAGTGTGAATAAGCCATGAAAGTGACTGACATACAGCTCCATTTTCAGTGGCAGGTCCTTAACTGCCTGATTGCCACTGTGAAGCTCAAGAATTTCCTTACGCTGACTTTCCTGCATGGCAAAGGCACAGGACTGATTCCTTCCCTGCTGAAACAGCAAATCCTTGAGACAGACAGGAGGTATAACCACACGCGCGCGCGCGCACACACACACACACACACTAGACATGCACACATATTTGCTGTGCCTTTCATGGCTCGCAAACACAAATGTGTCTGCTTGATTATCACTGCATTTTAAGTAGATATTGTCAGGGGAGTGGACATACAGTCACATGCCTACATGCTATAAAATGAGAATGTCCAGAAGGAGAGTAGACATGGAAATAAGCTAAAAAACAAGTTATTCTAACCAAAGATTTCAGTTATATGCATAAAAATCCCTCACATACTCATTATTGTTAAAGACATGTCAAAAGTCCACGTTTACACATGACACACAAATGACTGAGGTGGAGTAAAGAAAAAAAAGAACTCATTTCATTGTGTCTCAGTTCATTTTTACCGTCAAAAGAATTGTAAATCTGCTTTTTTTCCCCCCACTCTGAAAGCTTGAGATTCTGAACCCGCTTAAGACTGAGTTACAGCCGTTGACAAAATTGTTGGTACCCCTCTGTTAATGAAAGGAAAACCCACAATGGTCACAACAATAACTTGAATCTGACAAAAGTGGTAATAAATAAAAATTCTATGAAAATTAACCAATGAAAATCAGACAATGCTTTTGAATTGTGGTTCAACAGAATTACTTTAAAAAACAAACTCATGAAACGGGCCTGGACAAAAATGATGGCACCCCTAGAAAAGACTGAATATAATGTGACCATAGGGACATGTTCAACCAAGATGTGTCCTCTAATTAACATCACAGGTGTCTACAAACTTGTAATCAGTCAGTCGGCCTATTTTAAAGGGTGACAAGTAGTCACTGTGCTGTTTGGCGACATGGTGTGTACCACACTAAACATGGACCAGAGGAAGCAAAGGAGAGAGTTGTCTCAGGAGATTAGAAAGAAAATTATAGACAAACATGTTAAAGGTAAAGGCTATAAGACCATCTCCAAGCAGCTTCATGTTCTTGTGACTACAGTTGCACATATTATTCAGAAATTTAAGATCCACAGGACTGTAGCCAGCCTCCCTGGACGTGGCCGCAGGAGGAGACGGATAATACGAATGGTAACAAAAGAGCCCAGAACAACCTCTAAACACATTCATGGTGAACTAAAAGGTCAAGGTACATCAGTGTCGGATCGCACCATCCGTCGTTGTTTGAGCCAAAGTGGACTTCATGGGAGATGACCAAGGAGGACACCACTGTTGAAAACAAATCATAAAAAAGCCAGACTGGAATTTGCCAAACTGCATGTTGACAAGCCACAAAGCTTCTGGGAGAATGTCCTATGGACAGATGAGACAAAACTGGAGCTTTTTGGCAAGGCACATCAGCTCTATGTTCACAGAGGCAAAAATGAAGCATACCAAGAAAAGAACACTGTCCCTACTGTGAAACATGGAGGAGGTTCTGTTATGTTCTGGGGCTGCTTTGCTGCATCTGGCACAGAGTGTCTTGAATCTGTGCAGGGTACAATGAAATCTCAAGACTATCAAGGTATTCTAGAGAGAAATGTGATGCCCAGTGTCAGACAGCTTGGTCTCAGTCGCAGGTCATGGGTCTTGCAACAGGATAATGACCCAAAACACACAGCTAAAAACACCCAAGGATGGCTAAGAGCCAAACATTGGACTATTCTAAAGTGGCCTTCTATGAGCCCTGATCTAAATCCTATTGAACATCTGTGGAAGGAGCTGAAACATGCCGTCTGGAGAAGGCACCCTTCAAACGTGAGACAACTGGAGCAGTTTGCTCATGAGGAGTGGGCCAAAATACCTGCTGAGAGGTGCCGAAGTCTCATTGACAGTTACAGAAATCGTTTGATTGCAGTGATTGCCTCAAAAGGTTGTGCAACAAAATATTAAATTAAGGGTACCATCATTTTTGTCCAGGCCTGTTTCTTGAGTTTGTTTTTCAAAATAATTCTGTTGAACCACAATTCAAAAGCATTGTCTCATTTTCATTGGTTAATTTTCATACACTTTTTATTTATTACCACTTTTGTCAGATTCAAGTTATTTCTGTGACCATTGTGGGGTTTTTTTTCATTAACAGGGGGGTACCAACAATTTTATCCACTTGTGTATGTGGTCTTCATTATTTTACCTAATGTATTAGAAAACACTGTACAACTACATTAACACACATTATATAAAATAGTTTATTTAAGGTTTCAGTTGTTAATTATTTATTATTGTTCATATTGTTGGTACTTTGCCACCTGGAAAAAACAGTGAGAAACTGACCAGAAACAAAGAAATCTGTAAATCTAAGATCCATACCCAACAAATATTAATTATATTATAAGGCAACAGTTAATTCTGACCAAGTAATTTGACTGGACAATAGAGATTCCAGGAGTTACTATATTTCCCGATAACTGCACTCATACACTTCATCGGATAAATTCATTCATTCAGTTTATTTAAGAAAAGCACTACCGGTCAAAAGTTTTAGAACACCCCAATTTTTCCAGTTTTTAACTGACATTTATACAGTGTGTTCCAACACTACTTTTATGCAGATAGAGAAGGTTGTAAGTAATCAAGAAAAGTTGGGACACATATAGGAACTGGTAGCATCAACTTTTAAGGTTTGATCAACTTCCACTGCATCGGAACAGCTTTAAGCTTTTAACCCATTTCTTGCTCCCTGAAAAAGGCCTTTTTGTATAATTTTGAAATGTACATTATTTTTTTTTATTTTTGGGCAGCCTTACCTTTTATTTTAACCGCTGGCATTTCAGCACTTACCTTTGTATCATTTCAAGCTATTCATTGAATTGGAACTGCTTGAATTTCAGTAAAACACTGGTAAAATTGGGATGTTCTAAAACTTTTGACCAGTGGTGTATATTAGTCAATATTTTTACTTTTAAATACACCCAAATTAGTTAAAAAGCTAATTTTTATTGGTAGTCACTTCGCCAGTGGTTAAAAGGCATCCTAGGATCAATAAAAACAAAAAATAAAATACAACATGTAAACAAGTTGGAAATATTGACAAACACACAAACAACATGATCAACAGTCACAGTTGAATAACCTCAGTGCTTACATTTTTGGATATCAGTGAGCCATTTTTTTGGCAATAATCTTAATTGAATGGTATGGTAGAGACTCTAACGGCGGTAGGAAAAGATGGCCTGGCTAAATGCAGTTTTATCTGCAGTTTTATGATCATGTATCACTCTGCTGTACCATGTTCTGACAATCTTTAATTACAATAACTGAAGACTGTAATGTGTTGTGTACCTGAATTTCCACAGTGAGATGCTATTTGAAAAGCATTTCCCAATTGTGTTCTTGTGATCTGGGCTCATGCTAATTGTTAGCCCTGTTAGCTACAGTAGCACATTTTTAAAATTAGTCACCTTAATATTTAGATTAAAACCCGACAGTGTACAGTTTCTATAGAAGCCTCACAATGTACTGCATGCTGCTGACTCTGTATGTCATCTGAAGATGCCTTAAAGAAGGTAGCAAAGAGAACATAAACAAAACCGGAAATAGTGTACAATTTGAGCATTAGCCAGGTAGCAGTTAGCTCACTTTTAAAATTAGCAGAGTTGCCAACTTTTCAGAAAAGCTTGGAGTGAGATTTAGAGGGAATTGTGCAAGGGGGAGACTGGGGCATAGGGGTGCAGTGAGCATGCAGGTGCACAATACACATAAACAGTTATTTTTTCCAAGGCATACATGTCCTTACCACAGAATAAGTTTTAGAACATGTTCAGTCTGCCTTATCCTGCCTTGAGAGCTCTTATTATAGGAAAAATCTGAAGAAAATCAACACAGTATTGGCAGTCATGTCTTCATTTTAAAGTGAGAAATGGAGTTTGTGGAGTGAGAGGGGGGGAAAGAGCGAGACTCACTCCAAAAGAGTGAGAGTTGGCAACACTGAATTAGTTAACCCAAAGTTTAACTTAAAACATCACACCGTGGTTTCTACTAAAGCCTCACGACTGAGTGACTGACTCTTATTTCATCTGAAGATAAAACGATGGTGAAAAGAATGTATACCAAAGTGGAGATACCCCTTAAGCACTGGCTAGCTAGCAGGCTACTTGACTAAAAAGTCTGGACCAGTGGACTCTGAAAAAGTATATACTATATACTGTATAAACAATTACAGGTGGGTAGTAGTAAATTTCATTAAACATACATGACAATAAAGCTATTACATTCTGGATTATGCTTGTTGTTTGTGTTAGCAACATCCGAGAGTAGCAACTAGGAACTCCTTTTAGTGAGTGTCGCAGGTCCTGACCAAACATTATTAAATAAACAAACAAAACAATCAGTTGTTGCTTATTACTGTCAACTTATGAACTGTATTTGTAAAACTTGTATAAAAGCAATATTACACTTGAGATCATGTGGTAAGTGAGTATAGCACTACGGAGATGATTTTGGCCCTTTGCTGTGCCCTGGGCCTCCAACCAAATCACCGCACTGATATATTCATTGATACTGCTCTTCCTCTCGTGTAATATTGCTTAATATTAATATTATTAATTATCTGTCCAACTTTTCTGATGATCAACGAATCAGCCAATTCGATTACTGTTCCATTGACGTTAATTATATTCTCTTGTGATTGCTAACACTGCATATTCCTGACTATTTTCCCTTTCTCCCCATCTATGGAACTCTATAATCTTTTTTCAGTCATTTCACTTCGAAACGGCGCATCATGTGGACGTCCAGCTGTGCCAGTCCTAATTTGTAGACATGCCCCTTTCCCATTCACTGAGAAACCCGCGTACGCAAGTGAGTGATGTAATGTCCCTCTTTTCCCCAATGAGACAAGGGCAACAATGGGGGGGAGTGCCTCTGTCACATTATTTTCCCCCACCGAGGCATGCCAGCTGCTTACAGTTGCTTAATGGCTACGAGCTGTCACAAGGCATCACAGCCCGCTGCCACACAGGAGCGGCAGATGCTTTAATTGCACAATGACTTGTAGGTTGTCAACAGCAATTATACCAGGCTTCCACCTGAGGGCACCCGAAGAACACAGTCTACTCACTTCACCCACCAACACCAGCCTCAAACGCAGGCCGCACGTAAGCCCGGTCCCAGAGATTCACTTCTGTCCGGACGAGAGCTGCCGCAGACGGTTTTAGCTTCATGTCTGAACCATGTGCTGTGAAGATCTGGGAAAGCTCGGGACCCCAAAAATATATTTAGACATAAAATATTTATTTACCTTTGTCACCTTAGGGTCTGCTGCTCACTGTGCTGCAGCAGGTCTTGGTGTGCAGAGTTTGAGTAATTTTGCTCATTATTTATTCATCTCAGATTTCCCCCCCCCCCCCCCTTTGTGTTTCATGGGAGTCAGCCAGTCCAAAGATTACAGTCATTAAGGAGAGGCAAATAAATTGGGGAGTTCAAAGCTGTGCTGAAACCTCCTTCAACCCATGTTTCTCCTGCCATGATGCAATTTTGTTGTTTCTGCAGTTTATGAAAATCTGGCATAATCAGTTTACATTTACACTCCATTCTATTTATAGACTTCAGTGTGATTACAGTAACACAAATATAACACACCATCTGTTTGCGCCGTGTCAAATTGAACTGGTAAAAGATGTCCCGTGTCCTGTACCCCCCCTTCCCCATGTTTGTTTGCAGCCATGAGACAAATTATACACACATGTATGAATTCCTTTGGTCAACAGCTGCCATCTCAGCATCAGATAAAGCCACAGCCAAAGTCTGGGAACCATCAGATGCCTTCGACACTCCTACTTTATCATAAAAACAAAACTGCACATGCACACAAACGCATGCAGAGTTATGGACACAAGCAAGTGCAGTAGTGTCACACACGAAAGGCGCGCATGCACACACGCAAATTAGCGCTGTGCTCTTTGTATCTGCCAACTGATGCAGATGATCGGGCTGCAGATGAGTGCAGGCCAACCAGAGACTACAGGGTACATGTGGCTTCAGAGACAATGGCAGGCCTCAGCCCTGGGAGGAGAGCATTCAGTCCAAAGAAACATGCTGGCATAAAAATAATTAAGACAAAATGTGAACCTTTTTTTTTTTTTTATTAGTATATGCTAATAGAGAAGCTTTCATAATACAAAACCCAAAAGAAAAATCAGCTCTTCTTCTGGTGAAAAATGTTCCTATTAAAATACACGTTTTTTTTTTTTTTTTTTGTTGGAGGAGTCACTGCCAAGGTTTTGGGTTTGTTGTACTTCAGTGTCGTGTCAGCAGGGGGTGTCCAAAAGCAGCCCAGAGAAAGAGGCACCCTGTGCTTGTTTGAAGCAGCTTATGAGGCAGTGCTCCAGTTTGTAGTAGCTGACATTTTGGAACCAGTGGGTCAGCAAAATGGAGAAGCCACCGAGATGCATCAAAAGCAGCGAGACTTTTTGATCACGGGATTGTTCGGCTTAATTTATTTGGTTTTCCTTTGCGAGCCCCAATTAGTAGCATTGCTGGGAGGTGACCGTTAATGTGATTTCAAAAGTAGGTTTCAGGTGTTGCTTTCTTCCTTTTCTGAAATGAGGGGAAACCAGGCCACGAGTTGGGAGTATTTTGGGTTTAGATGGAGTTACACCTAAATAAAAGATGTGTGCATGGTGTGTGTGTGTGCATGTGGACATACAATTTTTTTTTTTTTTTTTGCGTGTGTGAAATTGTCAATGATGTCATGATGGGAAAGGGAATCTTGATCGTTAGGTGGATAACAATGAGGCTGGCTTATTCATGCACTTCCCATGCACACACGCACACACATGCGCCGCAGCATCATCATCGTCACAGAGGGAGCAAGGCTCATAATTGGACAGAGGTGTCTGTAGATAATGAAGCCAGACCTCACACCTGCCAAACCTTGGGGATTTCACTTGACTGGCCACTTAAATCTTCCTCACTCTGCGGGTCTGGAGGGCAAGAGAGTGAGTAAGGAACTAATGGAAAAAAAAAGCACGCGCTACAGGGAGGATCCCTGTCAGCGCGAGCGCAGCGTGCTGTGGACCCCCGCCCCACCGCCACCCCTGCCACCACCAACCCTCACCCCCCCCCCCCCCCCCAGCTCGTTCCATACGGCACCCACCTCACTTCACTTCACTGTAAATCCTCTGGTGTCAAGGATTTCAGACGGAAATGGGGAAATGCTGCACCAGCTATTTTGTTTCAAACTCTCAAAACACTCGCCCCCCCCGCCCCCCCCCCAAGTTGTCTTTGGTGACAGCGTTGTGTGCGGGAAGCGTATTGTGCCAGCTTTTAGCGGGGTGTCATTCGAAGTGCTGAAAGGGAAATCAGATAGACGCTTCAACAGAGAAATACCTCTATATGGAAAGTTTACCTGACAGTCATCAGTGAAGGTGTGACATGGAATCACTGGTAGCAAAAAGCTACACCAATTAGGGACTGGGTTTACTCCGGCGAAATCTTAACAATTTATGAGGAACAGAATGGATTTTTCGCTCTGTCGTTCTTCATGACTTGATCCATAAATGAGTCTCGGAAATGACTGTATACAAATTGGGCTTATACTGTACATGTAGAGAA
This sequence comes from Pholidichthys leucotaenia, assembly GCA_020510985.1. Classification (NCBI taxonomy): domain Eukaryota; kingdom Metazoa; phylum Chordata; class Actinopteri; order Cichliformes; family Pholidichthyidae; genus Pholidichthys; species Pholidichthys leucotaenia. The sequence goes on from CM035843.1 coordinate 258,548,601, forward strand.
TACAATTTGTATCTTTTTTATTCTTTTCTATAGAAATACACTCAGCAGGGAAGCAGCAGGGAGGTATCACTCTTTGTTAGCTCATCATGAAGTCAGCCATGTCAGCCTTAACATATGTGGCTGTGTCTGCTGTCAAAGGGCTGTAGTGGTAAATGGTGAGAATCAATAACTTTGTAGTGTTAACAGACACAAATAGACACTTGCACGGCTTTGCTTGTGGGTTAGCCGTTTCCATATGGCCTGGGTATAGCTGTCATTTTTTATTCTTTGTTCTGCAAGTATTGGATAACAACAACAACAAAAAAAAGGATAAACACGAGCCTGTCAAACTCTGTTGCCTCGTGGAAGTCGTTTTGTGCTTTCTGCGCTACCCATGCATTAACGCTTTGACTTTAGGGCTAGAACAAGGTTACGTGGAGGAGCTCAATCACACTTCAGAGAGGCAGGAGCGGTTCCTGATTTAGATTTACATGCACATCTAAATACAGCACAGCAGCTCATGGAGACTTATTCAAGTTTTAAGGTGTCAGATGAACTGAGCCTAATGCACACGGGGAGACAGGTTTATACTCAGATAATGGCACAGTTTTAAACTCTAAAATGGTCACTTTCTGAATAATCAACAAGAAAAGGGGTCAGAGAACTCTGCTCATCCCATGTTTAGTAAATGAGCCCAGGTGGCTTCCTTCTCCCGTGATACCCAGGAGGGAAACCTTACAATCAACAGCAGCAGAAACCGGGCCTCCATGGTGATGGATAGTGTTGCATCTCCACCTAGCATTTGTGCTCTGTAAGTGCTAAGCATACGTGGGTGAAAGCTCACCTCCACCTCCTCCTCCTCTTTGTCTGTGATAGATTATGGATTGCCAGTTTTGGTAAATGCACTGTAACCGTAGACCCGGGCTCACCATCATCCTCAGTTTCAACAGCCACGCAACGACACTTTAAGTAGTTGGGGCAACATGTGCTAGCTGGATCTCCTTTCCAAATTGCGACGATAAGCTACGCCGAAGTGCGCCCTGAAATGAAATCACACGGAAACTGAAAGCTTATCAAGATGAAACTGTGCAATAATACAAGAATTATCCATCACAATCCATCATGTATTTGTTTGCCGGAAACAGATTACATGGATCTTAATTGAAATATTATTTTACCTTCATTTGAATTATTTATGGGGTTTCTGACTGGATTCATACCTCAGAGAAAAAACACGAACACATTATGTGATGCAAGAATGTGTGTGTGCGTATTTGTGAGCGTTTCTCATATATTATTCAATGTGCAGAGTCCGAATATGGTCTTACGTGGCCATATGAAGGATATCAAAGGGGCCTGTCTTTGATACAATTTATTTGAGATCCACTGGCCAGAGCTGAGCTGTCCATTGGCCTTACATTGCTAATGAGATCTGGGGGGTAAAATTGAGAGTGGTGGGCTGGCTGTCATCCGCTAGGTGATGGTTTTAAGACTAAGCAATGATACTTCATTAATTAACCTTCACATTCTATGTAGATCTGCTCATCAAGATGCAGTTAATTAAAGAAAGGTCATTCCAAGGGCTGCTGGGAAGCGGCATTATTACAATGGAGGGATGGCACTGCTTTGAGCGAGATAACACAGGGGAGGGGAGGGGATGGGGGGGGCGATAACCCAGTCACTGCTAAAATGGCAGACAGCTAGCCGAAGCCAGTTTGTGAACTCCTCATGAAGAACCACCTTAGTTCGGGGGAAAAATGCATTTTTTTTCTTGTTTGTGCTTTTATTTCTCATATTCACCCCCTTTTTATATAGAAAGATGCTGTTGAAAGGCTCTAATGGAGAAAGCCTCACTGAAATATTCATTACACTCAATCGACAGCATCTATCTTTTAGCATCTCGGTATAGTTTTTCTACTCTCCTTTTGCCACCCTGTTTCTCTCCTGCCAGTTTCTCGTGGTGAATTTTACTCTCTCTGACCTTGCTTGGCGTACAGAGAAAAGAAATGCCATCTTGAGTAAATAAAAGGCCAGGAACTCAGCGGCACATAAAATAGTTATGTGTCATCTCTAAGTGAAATCCACTTTGGCTTGGTGACTTATTCATTTCAATTTCTGCCCATCTATCCATACAGCCATCTTTGTCACTGACTACTAAGGGCCAGCTCAAAATACACGGTCTTGTTTTGGAAAGTGGATCGAACAGGTGCTGCGTGTAAACAATATATCCTTCTTTTCTTTTTCCTCACAGGTTGCCGACATAAGGACAGAGACAGTGGGTGTAGTGTGCAATAATGTGCGTGTAGAATTGCCCATCGGCCAATCACACCAGTGAGCTCAGACTTACTGTAAAAAATAGCTTTCTATAATGTTTTTGCCAAGTTTTATTATTTGATAATAGCTGCCGCCCTCTCTCTGTGCTATCTTGTTTAGAACCTTGGTGTCAGTTTTTCAAAATGTTGCTCTACTGCAAAATTGTAGCGAGACATCAGCGCCTCCCCTGCGTCCACTCAGTCCTCTTGTAGTCATCCCTGAGCGTCTTCTGGCATTGCTTCCAATGGCAGGTGTGGAGACAAACGAGTGGCGATGTTCAAAACCCGCACACATTCAAGCGTGCGTTTTGTGTACAAGTGTGTGTGTGTGTGTGTGTGTGTCCCCTCCCACCCTGCTCCGATACAGTAACTGCTGACCCCGGACACAGTGCCATTATGGCAGACGAGCAGGGCTCCCCTGGCAGCGGCTGGGGCGGCTGGTTGCTAGGTGGAGAGACATTACCGCGGGCCTCTGCAATAATTTATCCTAAGAGCGCGGCGAGCCGTCATGTAGCCCCTGACAGAGAGCTGCAGTACTTTATCTGCCTGCCTGTAAATCAGCCATGTGTGGGTGCAGACGGCAACATTGTTTGATCTCTTTCAGACACTCTAATAATCTGCTCCCCCCTGATTGATACCTTCACACAACAAAGCACATTACACCAGCAAGCTACAGCAGCCATCAGTGTGTGCGGGTGTGTGAGTGGGCTAACGTCTTGTCGGTGTAAAAATTGTCTCTGTGTGTATGTGGTGTGTGCATGTGTGTGTGTCTTTCTGGTGGTCATCAGTATTTCCAGTGGCCAGGGGGAAGGAGGAGAGGGGATGAATTAGTCTTCTGCAGAAACACCGGGTCATTTGGAGTCTCTAAACCAATGACAGGATAAAGGGTTCACAAAACGATCACTGGATAGAGGGAGGGGCACGGAGGGAGGGAGGGAGAGAGAGAAAGAGAGAGAGAGGGTGTGATCAACCCAAAAGACAGAAAAAAAATACTATTACAGAAAATAAAAGCTTATTCTTTACATGGATGTTTGTCTTACTGCTGATGTGGATGTATGTTTGAAAATATTTAAAGGGCTCATTGACTGCCTTTTTCCGTGGATTAATTTGAATTTCTAACATCGTTATGAACATATATCTGTGTTTTGATAAACAAAAATAGTTTGTGTCATTTTACATGACAGCTCTTCCAAAAAACGCTGTGTTTCAGCCCACCATAAGCCTTATTCATGCTGCATTTCCCTTCTAGTCCGCTTTGGTCCACGTGCACTTTGGACGAGCCTGGCACGCACGCGGTGCTGTGCATGCTCAATTTTTTCATCTACCCAGGCCAAGCGGTTGACGCATGTGCACAACCATCATGTGTAGTTTCACTCCCGCCCTATAGGTAGCACCAATGCACTTACGCGCCAGCATTTTCACCAGCGAAGAAACGCTGCTTGCTTTCTGCTGCTTCACTTCCCGGTTTTCACTCATTTTCCACAAAGATGCTGCTGCTGCTGAAGTATGTATGTATGATTCATGTATGTTTGTTCTCGTCTTCCGCTTCCTCATTGTCTTCGTCTACTTTGTCCTGGTATGCTGTGTCGATATCGCCACCTCGTGAATGGGACGTTCAGTCTTGCGCATGCGCTTTTCAACACGTTCAGGTCATGAGCAGGCGGTGCGGTCGCAAAATTTGGGCTGCACGCGGTCATCCGCGGTCGAGCACTGCGGACACTAGCGGAGTGGAGACGATGATGTAAATTTCGTCACACGAGGTTTCTGGTTACACGTACGCGGACAGCAGAGGTGCAGCATGAATCCAGCTTCAGTGTTATTCATGAGCCCCTATTCTGATTGGGTGAAAGCTTTGTGATTGACATGTGTGGCAAAGCCAGTCGCAAGTGAGGAGGCGTAGCCTGCAGCAGGACTCAGTTTGAGTGATCACAGAGTGGTCCGCACACAAAGCAACGAAGTCAGAAGCTGCAAATGTGACGAGATAAAGAGCATAATGAAGATCTAATGCCTATAAAAATTAACTCTAATGCTACCGTGATTGTAGAAGGTTCAAACTATAATTCGGCATATGTAGCCATGCAGCTGATGCCTTGGGAGGGCACAAGAGCACAGCGAAACTGTGTGATGCTCACGGATGGCCGGCCGTTTGGCTGGGAGCACAGTAAAATGCCTCCTGGGAGACTCCCGAGGGACTTGCCTGTTTCGGTGTGATCCAGCAGCTCACCTGATGCACGCACTGTGTGTCCGCATATGACGAATTACCGTTCAAACTCTTCACAATAATGGCTGTGTTAGATTTGAAATATCTGTGCATTTTACAGCATCGCTGTGCGGAGCACAGTGGTGACCTTAATAAGAGTTTTGCTTTTTGGTGAAATCCAATTTATACTTTACAAGGTTTTGGATCCACAGTGAAATGACCAGAATACTAACTAACTAACCTACACTTATATAGCGCTTTTCTAGTCACAAAGACCACTCAAAGCGCTTTCATTAATACTAACCCTCTATTCTAAGGGCCTATAGGAAACAGATATCTAGGGACAATTTAGAACAGCCAATTAACCTAACATGCATGTTTTTGGCATGTGGGAGGAAACCGGAGAAATCCCGGAGTAAACCCACGCAACACGGGGAGAACATGCAAACTCCACACAGATCACTGTTGGTCGGGGGCTGGGATTGATCCCACGATCCCCACAATCCCCCGGCCAAGGGTAAACTGTGCTGCCGCAGTGCTAACCACTGCGCCACCAGAGTAAGAAGTTTGGGCTAAAATCGTTCAGAACGTCTGTTAAAATAAATTTTAACCACATTTGTCTTGGAGATGCATCCTTTGCAAGTTTGTGTAAGGATGCCACTGTTGCCTCGCTCGAGTGCGCAGCATCTCTGGTAGGACCAGCAGGACCGGCTGGATGATGCTGGCCAATAACAGAGCAGCAGGCAGATATCAAGGATGACACTGGGCTGGGTTCACTGCGTAAGTGTCATCTCTTGGCAAATCCGAAATAGTCAATTTAGATTTTTGGAGCGAAAAACAAGGTAAAGGCCATGTGTGTGTGTTTTTTTTAAAGGGAAGTGAGCATTTTGATATATTTTTTTGATAATCATATTACTAATAGATGCCTTTCAGAAAGTTAAAGCCAACAAAAACACCATTTTTCAACCAAAGACCCCTTTAAATCGAACCTGTTTTGTCCTGTTTACTTGTACTCACTTTTCAAAATTTAACATGTCGTCAAATGTTTGACAAACACACAAACAAACAAATGTGGCCACACAGCTGAACACTTGTATGTTTTTTTCATGCTATTCATGGCCTTCTATCAATTCAAAGTGAATTGCATCCTTTTCCGAATTGCCTTCCAACTCCTTTGCTTGATATGGCTCATATACAAAGGAGAGCAATGTCCCGTCCAACAATACCCATACCATTTGTGCTGCTCAGCTTCAGAATGTCATTGGTTTGAGTGTGACAATAAAACATAACTCTACCTTTTCTGTGGGTTGCATTGGAACGTGGCTTCCAATTATTCAGCCCCAAATTCAATAGCAATTTTCTGCTCAATGAAATAGAGGTTTCAATCTCTGGAGTAATGTCACTTTAGAGAGATTTTCAAAATGGCATGTCTGTAAGTGAATAGATGGACGCGGGAGGATTCATTTTGCTTGAGGAAATGATACTTGTCTGCTGAAGCTTGTCATTTATTGATGAAGAGAACATCTCCTCAGACACTATAGAATCCACAGTATGTGTGCAGATATAGGGGTTTTTCCCCGCCATTTCTGAAGTCCTCATTCTCTGTAATGGCCTCTAATTTTTTTGTATTTTTTTTGTCTGACTCTCTAAAGGATAAAAGATGCCAGCCAGATGCATAACCTTATGATTGTGTTTGGTCAGATGGAGCCCATTTTGCTTCACTGCGGCATTAAAAGTAGCACTGAACAATAAAAAAAATGCAATTATAAGTGTGTTTGTGTGTAATGTATCAGTAGCCCATCCAGGGCCCCATAATGAATGCAATGCAACGTGCGATCACTGAGCCGTGCGTATGCCCCGCTCAATGCATCTCTGAAAATAAACAGAGCAATGGAAATGGTTCTCATTAGTGTTGTTTTCATATTAAGTCCCTCAGACAAGGTTGACAAACCCAGCTCCCTGTGCCAGGCTCCTCGGGGACCATCGCTTCAATACAGCTAGGGCAAACAACACCAGCCGATACCAACACCATTACCACCTCCTATAGTTACTTATCCTCCCCTCCCTCCCAGTGGAGTGCTCTGTCTACACAGACCAGAGGAAAATGCATTTAGATCTTTCAGCAGCATAGAGAAAGAGTCCTACTTTCATTTATCACTATTCCTATTGGCCCTAAAAGGGACAAATGTCTGTTCTCCATCTCCATGCAATTGGAATTGGAGAAATGTGTGCTGCGTGTGTGAGATGGAAGCTATTTTGTGCTCCAGAGACGATCCACTGTGAGGCTGTTTAGCGGGAAGGGAACAGGTGTGCTGAGCTTCTGGCTTCCACCATGTGTTCCAGTTGTTTCATCTGCACCTGTTTCCCTGACTCCTGTATATGATGATCAAAACACTTTATTAACCATAAAGTGCTCTCGTTCATATGCCGCACTAGCTCTGCCTCCATGAGGCACATATCATCATGAAATAATTAATTCATGCAGAAGATATTAGTGTGTCAAAAGTCATGTGTATTAACTGTGAAAAATTTGTCCAACTTAAAGATAAACCTCCATTTGTCATGCCGCAGATTGACAATATTGATTTAAAATCCCAGTGCTTAATCCAGTCACAAAGCAAGACAAATCTAGCCTCCTACTGCCTAGCAAGCACATAGCTGCTCCTGACTGGATGAAGTGTGCACTTTAGGGCAGGCTTTTTGCAGGTTTCTAAAATCTTCCATCATGCTGGCTTGGCAGTAAATTTTCTCTGATATGTTGAAAACTAAAAAGCAAAAAAGTAAGGATGCACCAACTGTGAAATTTTGGGCCAATGTCAATACCCAACCTGATCTCACTAAAAACATAACTAATATTTTCCACCCCTCAAAAAATGTACATTTGTATGTGAAACATACAAATGTACATTTTGTATGTACAAATGTACATACAAAGAAACCGTACCTGGATACATTTTACAAGCGGAGTCCATGCCTTCACTCACTGCGCATGCGCAAATGCACACAAAGAAAAAAAAAAAAACAGTTCTCACTGCACATGAGCAGAGCAACACCTGTGCATTCCAAATGTACACTCGTTCACTACATAGTGCACTACATTTAAATAACTGATAACAGTTATATTTATCCATCAATCCAGACGATCCTAGCCATTTGGGTTCACTCCAGGAGTGCCTTAAGGATATTAAAACATGGATGAACTACAACTTTTTATTGTTAAATACAGATAAAACTGAAGTCATTGTTCTTGGCCCCAAACAGGCTAGAAGTACTCTTTCTAGTAAGATAACACTAGATGGCATTGCTCTGGCTTCTATTTCCACTGTTAGGAATGTTGGAGTTGTCTTTGACCAATATATGTCTTTTAACCCCTTGAACTCCGGGATTCCGCGGGCGGTCACGTCTCTGCGTCATAGTGCGCCTCAGTGCGCACTGAAAAAAAAAAAAGCTGCATTTCCATTCTTCCAGTACAGACACAGCCGCGAACAGAAAGCCAAAGGAGTGTTTTGATTGGTTTAGATTTGATTGACCTCTCATTCGACTAATAAGAGCCTTGAATTGGGTTTCTGAAACCTTGAAGAACCAATGACTGAAAACCTAGCAAGAAGGACCTGCCTACTAATGACCGCGAATACGAGCCAATTGAAGCAGAGAAGTTCGACGATTGAAACACGTGCGTCCCGTGCGTAAAATCTGTTTTGTCTAAGCCGCTGGGTCACACACATTGAGACCTGTGTGTAACGGTAGCGTTAGCCAGTCTTTTTTTCTTACTACTGTTCTTATTTGTTTTGAAAAATCGTTCGCCAAAACCGCAATCATGGAAGCGGAGATGGTTTGACCGGGTCGGGTGACCAAAACCACGAGTCCGTAACAACCAGACCAGCTTCATGTTCGTCTGACAATGAGGAACAGATGTTCACCAACGACACTGCTGTTGTGGACAGATAAGTGTTATAAGCTAAATTATTCTTTATCAATGAAAATAGTAATAAAAATGACTTTTGACCGATCGGTAATTACAACGCCATGACGGACCGTTGACGGACCGTTTTTTGTACGTCGAGCTCCTCTGTAGCGGGGGAGGGGAGTTGTTATCCTCTACATTGCAGATATTTTAGTATAATTTTTATTGCACTGTAGGTTATTTTTTCTTGTAAAAAAAGGCCACACTGTGGCGGTTTGGGAAAACCCCCACAAACAGACTAAGGACAGACAACTCGCTACTCCTGGTTTTTTCCGCTACACTACTGTGATAATGTCACCTTTCATGCATTGTGTTCAGGCGTCCTGTCCTTACTGTGACCTAGAGACTCAGATCAATGTGTAGATGTGCCTGTTAACCTCTTTGTTCTGCAGCTAGAGCAGAGTCTAGCAAATCTGCCTATTGTGATGTATGTCTCACAAATGCAAATATCTCATGCCTGTTCTGCAGTCCCTTTGATCAGACCTACCGCGGTGACACTGCTTTGATGTATTGTTTGAGTTGGGTATAAATACTGCACAGGTTCTGTAACACCTCCTCTATCTCTCAACCTCTGCTGTAGGACACACACGTGTCCGCCTCTCCTCTCCTTCTCTGAGAGCCAGAGGATCCCCATCCAGCCTGCACACACTTGGGCTGGAGAGGGGATCCCGTGACGGCGGTATGATAATAAAACTCTACTTAAAACCTCCAACAACGCCGCTTTATTTCATGCCGCCGCACTGGTGACCCGATGCTGAAACGAACACGCTGCCAGCGAACGCAACACCCGGCGGTGATTCTCCGACGACAAGCGAACGCGGCAGCCTGACTGATCTGCCCTCCCTTCTGCTTCAGGGAGACCTCAACGCGGAGTGTCCAGGCGAAACTCCACGGAGAACACCCACGACCGGGAAAGCTGAGCAACGTTTCATGGTGAGATCTGCACGCCTAGATCGGCACATCCACGCTGGACCGGCCGCGCTCACAGCTCCTCCACACCGTGAGCGCATGCCCCTCGTCCCCTCTCCACGACGGCGATCCCCATGGCCGACGGAGCACACGTGGACCTGAACGCACCATGACCGAGCGAGTGACAGAGCGTCTACTTTCCTTCACCACTCCAACAGACAACAGGGATGATCTCCAGCAAGCTCCCTGACCCTGGTTCTCCTCTCCAGCGGCCCACCCACGCACGGGACCCCGGCACACGCACCGGGGAGTCACGGGCACGGCGCAGCACGCACGGGACACATACGGCTCCACAGACTGCCTTCCTCCTTCGCCGCTGCCCTTAGGGCTGCTCGCTCACCTGAGGCACGCATGCAGCATGCTCGAAGGATTTGTTAACGGTCTCAGCCACGGCACACATAGGGAAATTCAGCGGTTTGCGGTTCCCGAGCGCTTTAAGGTTGTGCCCGCACCTAAAGCCAACACGCCAGTCCCTCTGTTCTCATCACAGCCGCCACGCAGCCTCGTCTTTTCTTCATGGCCGCTATTAATCCTTGCAGGACTTAATCGCGAGAGGAGCCGGTGACTGATTTTTCTTCTTGTGATCTCCGCACGCGCAACGGGACAACCCCTCGACGTCGCGGAGCAGCAAGCAATTTTTTGCGCGGCCCAGACTTCTCATCGTCTCCGGCCGGCTTTTACTACCCCCACCCCCCTCCACCCCCTCCTGCACAGAGCTTTTCCCTGCTTGCTGCCCAAGCTGCACTATCGAGGTCTCGACCACCTGCCGAGCCCTCTGGGGGGGAGCTGTGGCGGTTTGGGAAAACCCCCACAAACAGACTAAGGACAGACAACTCGCTACTCCTGGTTTTTTCCGCTACACTACTGTGATAATGTCACCTTTCATGCATTGTGTTCAGGCGTCCTGTCCTTACTGTGACCTAGAGACTCAGATCAATGTGTAGATGTGCCTGTTAACCTCTTTGTTCTGCAGCTAGAGCAGAGTCTAGCAAATCTGCCTATTGTGATGTATGTCTCACAAATGCAAATATCTCATGCCTGTTCTGCAGTCCCTTTGATCAGACCTACCGCGGTGACACTGCTTTGATGTATTGTTTGAGTTGGGTATAAATACTGCACAGGTTCTGTAACACCTCCTCTATCTCTCAACCTCTGCTGTAGGACACACACGTGTCCGCCTCTCCTCTCCTTCTCTGAGAGCCAGAGGATCCCCATCCAGCCCGCACACACTTGGGCTGGAGAGGGGATCCCGTGACGGCGGTATGATAATAAAACTCTACTTAAAACCTCCAACAACGCCGCTTTATTTCATGCCGCCGCAACACATTTTTTTAACGTGGCATGCTTCTTTGTGTGTGGGGGGCTTGTTTGTTCATTCATTCATTCATGAATGAACAAACAACACCCCCCTCCACACACACAGCCCTGAGTGTCACCTTTCATTAGAGCCCAAGATGAAGCTTCTATGTTGAAGCATTCAAAAGTTATAGACGTTTTTCCAAACTGTGCCATTTGGCACAATTTGGCACAGTTCAAAAACGCCTGGGAACAACCTGAGAAAAAAGCTGTGTAATATATTCAGTTTTTGTGGTATTGTTACAAAATTTTGATCTCAGCTTGATAACACTTGGTTCTACATTTCTGTTGCATTTTCCAGCCAGTATCTGACAGCTGTGTGTTATTTGCAAGCATTTGTATCTAAAAAAACACCCAGGCGAACTTTATTTTCTTCAAATTCAGTATATTTAGATGACTGTTACTCAGTGGCAGGAGCACTTAGAGAGATTATGACTGTTTTGCCAAAAAATTCAAAGTGTTTTCTTTTAAATGAGACCAACCCCATGAAGATGCTGCAAAGGGTTGAAGAACAGCTTTTGATTTACTTTGGGTATGTTATTTTTAGGCGTTTTTAGGGAAATTGACCAGAGTTCAAGGGGTTAACTCATATACAACAAACTATTAAGACTGTCTTCTTACATCTGTGTAATATTTCTAAAATTAGGCTCATCCTGTCTCATAAAGATGCAGAGAAACTTGTCCACGCCTTTATCACCTCTAGGCTAGACTATTGTAATTTACTTTTATCAGGCTGTCCTAATAAGTCCATAAAGATTTTCCAACTCATTCAAAATGCAGCTGCATGTATTCTGACAAGAACAGGAAGAAGAGATCACATTACTCCAGTTTTAGATTCTTTACATTGGCTCCCAATAAAATATAGAATTGAATTCAAGATTTTACTCCTAACTGATAAAGCCCTTAATGGCCTGGCTCCTTCTTACCTGCAAGAACTCATAGTTCCCTATCATCCAACCAGAGCTTTGTGCTCTCGAAATTCCAATCTATTTGTGGTCCCCAAGGTCTTCAGAAGTACACTACCGTTCAAAAGTTTGGGGTCACCCAGACAATTATTTTGTGTTTTCCATGAAAAGTCACACTTATTTACCACCATGAGTTGTAAAATGAATAGAAGATATAGTCAAGACATTGACAAGGTTAGAAATAATGATTTGTATTTGAAATAATAATTTTTTCCTTCAAACTTTGCTTTCGTCAAAGAATCCTCCATTTGCAGCAATTACAGTATTGCAGACCTAACATGATTGCACAAGGGTTTTCTAATCATCCATTAGCCTTCTGACGCAATGAGCAAACACATTGTACCATTAGAACACTGGAGTGATAGTTGCTGGAAATGGGCCTCTATACACCTATGTAGATATTGCACCAAAAACCAGACATTTGCAGCTAGAATAGTCATTTACCACATTAGCAATGTATAGAGTGTATTTCTGATTAGTTTAAAGTTATCTTCATTGAAAAAAAGTGCTTTTCTTTCAAAAACTAGAAAAGCACTCGGAGAGCGCAGACCTCCGCCAAGCGGCACAGTTCCCCACATAGAGTGTTCGTGTGTACGTTTTCAGATTCCCTGAGCATGAAAAGATATGAGTAGCAATTGGATTCACAATGATTATTTGTTTATTTGACATGGACAGTGCAATAAACAGACAATTAATGAATGACAATCAATGTGATAGTGATAGGATTAGTGGTTCAGTAGTGTAAAATGGGGCTATACGGGACGGCGGGTTAATAAGGGACAGTTTTGTGGGAAATGTTTTAAATGTAATTCTGCTTTTTTTATTTTGAGCAGGACGCTGAGTTGTGTTGTTATTGTCAAATATCCCTGAATCCTTCATCAAATCTAGGCGGAAGCAAAATTAAAAAAGCAGAATTACATTTAGAAAAGTGTCCCATATTACCCCGCCGTCCCTTATAGCCCCGTTTTACGGTTGTAAAAGCATTGCCTCCTTGGCGGAGGTAATAAACTGAAGTGTTGGTGTGTCCATCTCCTCCACTGACGGATGCAGATTGGTTAGACAGGTTGCCGTGGGTTTTGAATGAATGAATGAATTTATTTCGGATAATACAGTACAGGTTAAAAGAAACTGTATAATATAACAACAAGGTCAAATTAGACAAAGACTCCTTCTTCTATACAATTCCACGTGAGTTATCCAAAATGGGTGATGGCTGAAGCCGCAGCTTATATTGCCCACCCATACCCGCAGACTTGGCGGGTTCAGGTATATTATATTTTATATTATATTGGGGTTGCGGTCCGCGGCAAAACAGAATTTAGAGTCTTCCCCGGCAGAGAGGTCGTTTTTACGCAGCGCCTATAGCTGGGCGGGGAATTTGTGGCAAATAACGGGGCGGCGGACAGGTGTCCGTGTCAGGTTTTGCAGCGTGGCGCAAAAGCAGTCACGCTGGCGGGCCCAGGCCAGCAGTGTTTTCCGCGTGCTTTTGTGCCTAAAACGTTGAAGAACGCGGAGTTTGTGTTGGTCAGACACGACGACCAGCGCAATGTGCGCAGCGCCTATGGCTGGCACAGGCACGCTGGGGGTCCGAGGCCAGCAGTGTTTTCCGCATGCTTTTGTGGCAAAAACGTTGAAGAAGGCGGAGTTTGTGTTGGTCAGACACGACGCCCAGCGGCCTCCATTGCGCCTGCGCACATGTTGAAAATGGCCCTATGTCACAGTGTTGAAAAATGCTTTAAAAAAATTCCTGTATCCAGACGGTGAACCGGATCACCCCCAAAATTTAATCAGTTCTTCCTTGTACCATTTCCTCCAACGCCTGAAAGTTTCATGCAAATCCGTCCAAGACTTTTTGAGTTATCTTGCTAACCAACAGACAGACAGACAGACAAACAGACAAACACACAAACCCTGGCAAAAACATAACCTCCTCCTGGCCTTTTCGGCCTGGCGGAGGTAATAAGGAAATTTCTAAGTGACCCCAAACTTTTGAACGGTAGTGTAGACTGGGAGGTAGAGCTTTCAGTTATCAAGCTCCCCTCCTGTGGAACCATCTCCCCAATTCAGTTCGGGAGGCAGACACTTTCTCTTTATTTAAGAGTAAGTTGAAATCCTTTCTCTTTGATAAAGCCTATAGTTAAAACTGCTTCATCTGCTCTAAATGTTGCCGCTGCCAGGCCTTCACCCACAAGTGGAGCCTAACCCTGCTTGATACTAGCAGGTCTGGCTGTGAATGTTAATGTTGTATTTACTATGTTTGTTTTGTATGTAGCTGCTGCCAGGCCTCTTACTTTTCTACCTCTTCTTTTCAACCCAGCCAGTCAAGGTGGATGGCCGTCCTCTATGAGCTATGGTCCCACTCGGGGTTTCTGCCCGTTAAAGGGAAGTTTTTCCTCGCCTGTGTTGCCGCAGTGCTTGCCCTTAAGGGTCTCTGCTGGTTTCTATAGATTTGAGAGTGTGGCCTAAACCCGCTCTTCTGTAAAGTGCCTTGAGATAACCTTGTGTTGTGGTTTGGCACTATATAAATAAAATGAATTGAATTGAATTGAATTAAATGGGAGTCAATTGAAATGTAGTGCACTATGTAGTGAATTAGTGGACATTTCAAACGCAGCACTGTTTTATGTAGTCTTCCAACACTCATTTGGTTGGTGGGAGAGGGGTGGCAAACAGTCAGGTTCAAGTGGTTTCAAGCAATGTGACCAACAAGACACAAGTTAGAGTCCCATGCTGATCTTTGAGTGACTTTTTTGTTCGTTTGTTTTTCTCTCCACTAATGAAAGGTTAGATTGAGGCATCACCTTCTCTAATGGTTAGGATTAGGAAAAAATGTTTTGGTTAGGTGTCACCTCTAATGGTGAAAGAGAAGAAAAGGAAGAGAAACTGGCAAACGTAAAGGTGCCAGTAGACATGTTTCTTAAAGCTGTAAACCCACGTATCCACTGTACATGAAAAATGTTTTTCTGCGTCTATGTATGTTTTCTCAGAGTGAAAAAATGTGGAATTTTGCTTTTTGGTGAGACTGTGCTTCAATACCAATAGTAAAAAATAACAATTTTTTATAATCTGTTAAAATAATAGTTATTATTTATTAATAATACTTTTTAAAATAATAGTTAAAATAAATAGTTGAACTGTTAAAGCAATTCAGCCCTTCACCATATTTGAAAGCAGAAATTCCATCATACAAGTGTCTCATACAACTTTTATTATTTATAACTTTTCACATGACAAAGACCATTTCTGTGAAAAATAACTGTTTCCGCAATGAATAGCTGAGAGTCACGTGTGTCTTTTCAGCTTCGTTTCCACCACCAGCTCCATGGAAAATGTAGTTCTTATGTGTGGAATACTGGAAGTTCAGCTGGCTTCTTTCTGACAACATTGTGAATTTATGGATAAATTAGATTAGATTAGATTAGATTCAACTTTATTGTCATTACACATGTATGAATACAAGGTAATGAAACACAGTTTAGCATCCAATCAGAAGTGCAAAGAACAGCAGTGCAGTATATACAGTAATTGACAGTATGTGCAATTTAAGCAAATATATGCAAATATATGCAGCAGTGCAGAAAGTTAAGAGTACTGTTATGTGCAAATAATGTACAATAAGTTAGATGGGCAGTTATGTACAGGTGAGGATGGTAAGAGATGATGGTAAGAGAGTCAGCAGGGAACTAAGTTCAATAACGTGACAGCTGTTGGAAAGAAACTGTTCCTAAACCTGCTGGTTCTAGTCCGAAGGCTTCTGAAACGCCTTCTGGAGGGGAGAAGCTGGAACAGTCCATGAGCAGGATGGTTGGAGTCCCTAATAATGCTGCATGCCCGGCGCAGACATCTTTTCCTGTAGACGTCCTCTATAACTGGAAGTGGAGTCCCTGTGATGCGTTGGGCGGTTTTCACCACCCGCTGCAGCGCCTTACGGTCAGCGACAGAGCAGCTCCTATACCAGACTGTGACACAGTTGGTCAGGGTGCTCTCTATCACGCAGCGGTAGAAGTTGCCCAGGATGTCAGTTGACAGATGGTTCTTCTTCAGTGTCCTCAAGAAGAAGAGGCGCTGATGGGCCTTCTTGATCAGGCTGGTGGTGTTAACTGACCAGGACAGGTCCTCCGAGATGTGGGTCCCCAGGAATTTGAAGCTGGGGACACGTTCAACAGCTATGCCATTGATATGGATGGGGTCATGTGTCTCTCCCCTCTCCTTCCTATAGTCCACTATGAGCTCCTTGGTTTTGCTGGTGTTAAGGAGCAGGTTATTGTCAGCGCACCAAGTAGCCAAGTGCTCAACCTCTGCCCTGTAATCTGACTCATCGTTGTCCCCGATGAGTCCGATCACCGTGGTGTCATCTGCGAACTTTATGATGGAATTGGATCCATGCATAGGCCTGCAGTCATGGGTGAAGAGGGAGTAGAGGAATGGGCTGAGCACACAGCCCTGTAGTACACCACTGTTGAGTGTGATGACGGAAGAACGGTTGGGGCCTGACCTAACATGCTGGGGTCTGTTGGTCAGAAAATCCATGATCCAGTTGCAGGTGGAGGTACTGATTCCCAGGTCCCCAAGTTTAGTGATCAACTTGGAGGGGATAACTGTGTTGAATGCTGAGCTGAAGTCAACAAACAGCATTCTTGCATAGGTGTTCTTGTCATCCAGGTGTGAGAGTACATGGTAAATATCCCTGTAATCACGTGGATGAAGAATAAATCTTACTCGACTGGATCTATTGGACCTGTGTCAGTGATACAGGACTGGATTTGTTGGATTTTCATTAATTTTAAGAATGCAAGGAAGTGCATTGATGAGCCACTGCTATTTACCTTTGCTAACGTGAATCAGCTGGCTGGTTTCAAATAAAGTCGTCAGTTTAAGGATTTTTCTTAGCCAGATAACATGGATGCACAATAAATCTTACTTGAATGAACTTGCTGGACCTGTGACAATGACACAGGACTGGATTTGTTTAACATTAATTTTGGGAATTCAAGGATGCTTAGTTGGTGAGCTGCTTCTGTGTTGCCTCTAAGTTGCTTTTTGTGCTAGCTCGTTTGGTGTGATATTTTCTTCTGCTGTTGTGATTGTATCTCACATCTGTTTTCATAATCAAATACAGTGGTGTGAAAAAGTGTTTGCCCCCTTCCTGATTTCTCATTTTTTTGTATGTTTTTCACACTTAAATGTTTCAGATCATCAAACAAATTTAAATATTAGATAAATATAACTGTCATATCCGGCTCTAGGGAGCCGGGCAATCAGAGCCAGGGACAAGCCAGTGAGTCGAGATGGTTTATTTTGGGTAAGGGATAAGGGATGAGGAGAGCACAGATACTCATGCAGAGGTACACTCACAGGTTGCACAGCGCAGAGGTAAGCAGCTCGTACCGGACGTGGGGGTAGCAAGACGTACATCCTCACAGCGGGATACAAACACAGGAATGCTGCAAGGGGAGTTGAGGCTGACACCAGACGAAGGGGCTTCAGCCTAGCAGTGCTTATGTCGCAGCCCCGAGTCATCGAGGCTGCTCCTATTTATCCTCATTGGCAGCGCCCCAGCTGATGAAGACTAATTGGCCCCAGCCGTCCATAATGCTGCCAGCTGGGGGCCAGCTGAGACGCTGCTCAATGGGAGGCAGGGATGAGGGAAAACATGGGCTCAGTGCCGAGACGGCATCTCAACCCATGGTGACAGAGCCCCTCCCTCAAGGTCGGGCTCCTGAACGACCAGGAACATCCCAGCCCCCCCCCCCCCCCACCTAGGGTGGGAGGAAGGGAGGCGGACCGGAGGGGAAGAAGCCAAGGGAAGGACAACACCAATGGGGCAATGTAGGGTAGCGGGAAAGAAAAACCCAAATACAATACTGACAACAGAACAATTAACCCAGGTACAGATGGGGAGAAGAACTGGGTCAGCACGCCGGTTACATACTACCCAGAGAGTACCAACCATGCGTGACCCAGAGCAAGAAAAAAAAAAAAAGAACCACCAAAAAGGTACAGGGCAAAAAATGCTGAGTATGGTCAAATAAAGGGAAAACACAATACACAGCACCAATATAAGTACATACACACAGTCACCAAGAAAAGTGAGGGTGACTGGAACAAATGGACAATTACAGAGCATGGTGTTACGGAAAACAAGGCACATGACTCTATAATGAACCAACAGGGCATAAAAAAGAAATACTGAGTGCAGGCAAAGAAAAACCCACACACATGAATATATAAATACCCACAGTCACCTAAAGAAATGAAAGTGACTGGAATGAATGGGCAACTGCAGAGTATGGTCTGAAAGGGAACAAAACATAACTCTACAATGCAAAAACGAGACTAAAAACATGGTACAAAAAATAAAATGCTGGGTACGAGGGAAGGAAAACGCACAGCACTATAAATACACATCCACCAACAGGACAGACATTACACCCAAGTGACCTTAATAACGATAAAAGAAAAAGTGACACCCGAGGTGTATGGCAGGCAGAGTCCAAAAATAGCCGAGATGGCTCCGGAGATCTCCCCGCCCATTGTCCAGCTGGCGAATCAGGGGAAGAGAAATGTTCGGACGGCGAACTCTGGACCCAGATCCCAGGAATCCAGTCCAACGGCTGCCGAACCAGGCCGCCCAAAGGCAAACACAGACCAGTGGGGGGAAACCAGATCGCCGAACCGAAAGTTTTGCGGGTCGGGTCGTCGACCCGCATCACTCAACCACCAGGACCGTTGAGACGGACGAAGGGTCAGAGCGGATCCCGGTGGAAGAGGCTCAGGGGAGAGCCGATGACGAGGGCGGCGGGCCTCAGGGAAACGGCCACCTCCTCACCGGACCTGGACAACACTGGGGCAGCACCCACGTCGGACCCCGATCGGGCCTCAGGCGAACCCACGTTGGACCCCGATTGGGTCTCGGGCGAACCCACGTTGGACACTGCACCAGAACCGACCTCCAACGTTGAACCCGGACCCTCCAGCACCACGAGGAACAGCAACTCCTCGCCGGTGACCCTGGAAGAAGGCTCAGAAGAGAAAACAGAACCGGGATCAGGATCACCGGCAGCGCCAGAACCCGGCGAGACGAGCTCAGACGCAGCGGGCGGCTGCACCCTGCTCGTCTCCCCTGGAGATAGGCTGAAGTGCTCAAAGATAAAAAGAGAGAAAAGAAAGGAGAGCACTCGCCTGATCTCGGGTTCTGACGCCGTCCAGGACTGCGAAGATCCAGGATCCGTCGTCAGGAGGTCGTTGTCAGGCTCCCATCTAGCCGCGTCGGGCCCCGCAGCCAGCACGATGGTCAGCGCAGCTTGAGATCCCTCCAGCTCAGGTAACCCCGCCGACGACCCACTCGGCGTGAAGCCAGAAGAATCTCGTCCCGCTGGACCGAACCGCTCCTCCGTGGAGACCCAGGGACGCTCAGTCGTCAGCGTAGACTCCACGCAGCAGTCAGTCCCCCTCCTCCGTCCGCAATGTAGCTGCGGAACCACAGGCCCTCTCCATATCCCACCACGTTGACCCGGAGCCGGGGACCGCTCGGCGGAGAGAGACACAGAGGATGCGGGATTAGGAAAACAGGTTACAGCAGGTGGGGAGAGTTCAGGGAGCTGCGAACCCTGAACTTCTCCTCCAGGGATGTGACAGAGCAAATCATTAAGCAGGTGTGAAAAAACAATGACTTGCCTGCCCCCTGGAGGTCGAGTATCGCCTGCTGTAGTGGAATCTGCTTCTTCCTCTCCCCGCCCGGCGATAACGGAGGACCCCCCGGGAATTCGTCTGAGGATCGCTCGCGTTGTCTCCAGCAGAGAGCTCACCAGGCCGGGATTCCAGGCACACACAGCGGTCAGGAAGCGCGTCGAGGAGGAGGGGGAAACAGCCGGGGTGAGCCAGCCCGAATGTCCAGGAATGACAGCGGGGGAACGAGGCTCAGGGGACGAGGCTGTAGGATCTCCACACTGACGAGGCGAAGGGATGACAGCTGCGTGGGAGGAACGGTCCTGACGATGACCCAGAACTGGATCCGGACGAGGTTCGTGCAGAGGTGACTCGGCGATGTGATGACGACTACTCCCAGGGGACGAAGCGAGGGGGAAACCCAGGATTCGCCGCTCCAGATCGGAGATCGAGACAAGGAAGGCGTCGAGCACGGGAAAGCTTCGTAGCCCTGAAGTCCTCACCATCAATCTCACTGCCGCCGCCACATGCCTGAAGGTGGTGACAGGAAACACAGTAGAGCTCGCGACAGCCACTCGACCCCGGACATAACTGCTGTCAGCTGCGGCTCCTAGAAGGGAATCCCGAGTGACGTGGCGCAGGTCGGGGGAAGTCCTCTGGTTGGCGCGAACTCCCGGACTGGAATAGCGGCAGGAACGGGACTCCGAAGCGGGGAAAGACGTCGCCCACTTCGACTCCCTGCCGGGATTTCCATCCACCCCGTGGAGCTTCTCTTGCTGTGTACCTGCAGCGTCTATCCTGGCACTGTCCTCCAGATGGTACAGAGAGTGAGGGTGACAGTCCAGGAGTTCCTCAGCACGGCCCGGATGCCAGCGTCTCGCGTTGGAGGCGTCGTGCAGGGTGAAGAACGTCCCGTCGACAGCCTCCGAGATGGACCTCAGCTCGTCGCCCTGGCGCCGGAAGTGACTCCTGGGAAACGGCATGCTAGCAGCGCTGACACCCGGACAGAAAGGTACATTTCCACAGCGACTCACGGCCGCCGGCAACTCTTCTGGCTGCGACATACTGTCATATCCGGCTCTAGGGAGCCGGGCAATCAGAGCCAGGGACAAGCCAGTGAGTCGAGATGGTTTATTTTGGGTAAGGGATAAGGGATGAGGAGAGCACAGATACTCATGCAGAGGTACACTCACAGGTTGCACAGCGCAGAGGTAAGCAGCTCGTACCGGACGTGGGGGTAGCAAGACGTACATCCTCACAGCGGGATACAAACACAGGAATGCTGCAAGGGGAGTTGAGGCTGACACCAGACGAAGGGGCTTCAGCCTAGCAGTGCTTATGTCGCAGCCCCGAGTCATCGAGGCTGCTCCTATTTATCCTCATTGGCAGCGCCCCAGCTGATGAAGACTAATTGGCCCCAGCCGTCCATAATGCTGCCAGCTGGGGGCCAGCTGAGACGCTGCTCAATGGGAGGCAGGGATGAGGGAAAACATGGGCTCAGTGCCGAGACGGCATCTCAACCCATGGTGACAATAACACAAGTAAACACAAAATGCAGTTTTTAAATGAAGGTGTTTATCATTAATGGAAAAAAAAAAATTCAAACCTACATGGCCCTGTGTGAAAAAGTGAATGACCCCCCCCCCCCCCAGTTAAAACAGAAATTAACTGTGGTTTATCACATCTTTGGAAAGGTGAGTGTCATGGGTGGCCCTCACGGGCCATTAATGAGACGCTATAGGTCAACCGGTGAGTTTACATATTTATTAACAAAAGACATAAATGACAAAATAAACAGCCACGTGGGACAAAAACACATACGACTTAGGCTCAAGACAATAGGCTAAGCTACAAGACTAAGAACTTTGCGGATGAATAACACTTACTGAGACTGAGAATCAAGAGGGTGACTGGAGCCAGGGTTAGGGACTCCAGCCGAACGTTGTGAGGAACCAACGTTGTGTGAGGTCGCAGCCAGGAGTAACCTCAGCTGCTCCCTTAAATAAGGCACAGCCATTAATTCGGCAATGAGAAACTAATCAGAGGAATGTGGATCAGCAGTCACGACGCAGCTTGGCTCTGACAGCCGGAAGTCCCGCTGTGATGCTGTCATAATAAAAGCCCTGGATGTCACAGGAAACACAACACAGAAGAACGTGGAAAATACTGGATGATCCGAGCGCGCACAATATCAGCGCTCAGACCATGATAGTACTCCCCCCTTAAAAGGCGCATTCCTGGCGCAACATAACATCCAAGCCCCCCACCCAGAAGACCACCAGGGCTGCCCTAGGGAGGGTGGAGGGGGAACAGGCTAGGAGGGCAAGAACCAACAAAACACCAAATCAAGGGGAAGAGAAAGAGGGGAAAAAAAAAATAAAATAGGAGGGCAACAACGAACCAGAAATGACAAGGCTTAAACATAGAAAAATAAAGAGATGTTGCCACAATCCCAGGGCATAGTAGAACACACAAGAAAACTAAAATACTGGTACATACAACACACTGCACCCAAAAAAAATACCAAGAAGGAAAAAAAAAAACTCAGACCGCTACAAGCAGCGCAGCACACTAAGAATACAGTTAAATCACGTAACCGGCAAGGAAAACAAAAAAAACCCATCTCTCAACCACAGAGGAACAAGGAAAACTGAAATACAGGCGCATAATACAGCATACCCCATAATACAAGGAAAAAATAATTCAACACGCTACAGAGCGGCAATATACAAACAGTTCAATATAGTCCACAGACAAAACAAAAGAGCATCCCTAACATTACAGGGGAGAAGAAAAAAACCCACTACAGGAATGTCAGCAGGCAGAGCAAAAAGAAACAAAAAACAAACAGTTCGGGAGGTCTACCTGCATCCAGCTCCCAGAACGCTGGCAGGGGAAAAAGAATCAGTTCAGGCGGTCTACCCCAGTCCCAGTCCCGGAAAAACAGTACCTCTGGTGGCCGGACCAGGGCGCCGAACAAAGAATACAGTCCGTTGGGTGGCCGTCCCAGAACACCGAACCGGCGAAGCAGTTTCCTGAGTGGCCGACCCGCGTCATTAGGCCACCAGGACCGAATGGGAGAACTCGGAGGCGGCCTCCCTACCGAGAGGGATAGCGAGGGGAAGCCGAGCTGAATACGGGGAATCCCAGCAGCACCCAGTGGAGGAAAAAAGGGATTGGGAAAAAGATGAGGGGCCAGTCCGGCGTTGAATGGCGGAGGATCTGCAGCTCCTTCTCCAAACTTCACTCGAACCAGCGCTGCACCCTTGCTGGACCCCGATCGGGACAGTGCTGCACCCACGACGGACCCCAACTGGGCCGGAACAGCGTCCACGACGGACCCCGATTGGGTCAAAGCTGCACCCACGACGGACCCCGACTGGGCCGGCGCAGCACCAGGGGTGACCTCCAAACACAAACCTGGAACTTCCAGGACAGCGACCGGAACCAACTCATCACCGGTGACCCTGGGAGAAGGCTCAGAAGAACAGAGAATACCGGGGTCAGGATCACCGGCAGCAGCAGAGCCCGGCGAGACAAGCTCGGATGCAGCGGTCGGCTGCACCCGGCTCGTTTCCCCAAGAGACAGGCAATGATGCTCAAGAATGGAGAAGAGAAAGACAAAATAGAGCACTTGCCTGATCTCGGGCTCTACCGCCGTCCAAGACTCCGACGATCCAGGTTCCACGAGCTGGAGGTCCACTCCTGGTTCCCACTCGACTGCGTCAGGCTCTGCAGCCGGCATGATGGTCCTCACAGTCTGGGGATTCCCTGGCACTGAAGTCCATGCCGAAGGCCCGCACGGCGTGGTGGCAGGGGATCCGTAGCCTGCTGGGTCGAACTGCCCATCCACGGAGACCTGGGGATGCTTAATCATTGGCGCAGGCTCCAACCGGCAGTTCGCTCTCCTCCTCTGCCCGTGACGTGGCTGCGGGGCAGGTACCAGGCTCTCCAGGGCTGCAGGCTCCTTCTTTGTCCGGTGGTGTATTCCTGGCACCGGGGGATGCTCAGGGGAAGGAGACACAGAGGATGCGGGTTCACAATTAGTAACTGCAGCAGGTGGGAGGAGCTCGGGGGACTGTGAGCCCTGAACTGCACCCCCAGGAGTCAGACAAGGCAATTCACACAGTGAAGGAAAAGAATGAAAAGACACTTGCCTGCTCCGCTGAGGGCCAATGGAAACTGCTGCAGTGGGCTTGGTTCTCTCCTTCTCCCTCTGGATGGTGACGGAGGGCCCCCCAGTAAGATGAGGAGGAGCCGCTTGCACAGGATCAGGAACGGGTATAGCCGGAGACGGACTCGTGGAGCTCACAGCAGCTGGGGAGAGCGTCGAGGAGGAGGGAGGAGCAGCCGAGACAGTCCGGGGACGAGGAGCTGACGGAACAGCGGAAACAGATGACCCGGAGGTGGAGGCTGCCATCTTTCCCTTTCGTCGAGATGCAGGGGCAACAGCTGGCTGGGAGGCAGAGTTCTTCCGGCTACCCGGAGCTGGATCTGGACGGGGATCTCGCTGAGGCTTATTATGAGCAGTGTGATGACGTTTACCGGCAGAGGGCGAGGCGAAAGTTAAGTCTGGAAAACGCTGCTCCTGCTCGGAGACAGAGGCTAGCAGATCAGCGTACTTGTGATAATCATAGAGTTCAGGACTGACCTCCACCAGTCTGACTGCTGCCGTCACATGCTTCATGATTTGAGTTAGATGGGAGGAAGAGCGAGCCTCAGCCACACTGCCCTGGATGAGCTCAGCTGTCCACTGCGTCTCTTCGGGGGAATCCCGGCTGACATCCTCCTCCGCTGTAGATGAGAATGGCCCTTGGGTGACATGAACTCCTGGACTGGATGGGCGACAGGAACTGGATCCCGAGGCGAGGAACGGGGATGCCTCACCTTCGGCTTCCTGCCGGAGTCTACCTCCAGTCCACGGATCTTCTCCCGGAGTGCCGAGATTTCCGCCATCCTATTCCCAATTTCGGTGTGGTCCGCATAGCGAGGATAGCGGTTAATTGCCACCTCTGCGAGGTCCAGGTACCAGCGTAAGCTGCTAGGGATGATGCTACTGCGAGCGCTGGAGAGTATACCATCTATCTCAATGAGGGCCATAACTAGCTTGTATCCCAAGCTCATGGAATAGCCCTTCCCTGGCGACGTCATCTCCCAACATGCTGGTACACGGAGAAACAGGGGAAAAACAACAAGCCCAAAAAACACAAACTCACGGCGACCGGTGTCTCGTTTTGGCTGTGATCTACTGTCATGGGTGGCCCTCGCGGGCCATTAATGAGACGCTGTAGGCCAACCGGTGAGTTTGTATACGTATTTATTAACAAAAGACATAAAAGACAAAATAAACAGCCACGTGGGGCAAAAACACATACAACGACTTAGGCTCAAGACAATAGGCTAAGATACAAGATGAAGAACTTTGCGTATGAATAACACTTACTGAGACTGAGAATCAAGAGGGTGACTGGAGCCGGGGTTAGGGACTCCAGCTGAATGTTGTGAGGAACCAACATTGTGTGAGGTCGCAGCCAGGAGTAACCTCAACTTCTCCCTTAAATAAGGCACAGCCATTGATCCAGCAATGAGAAACTAATCAGAGGAAGGTGGATCAGCTGTTACGACACAGCTCGGCTCTGACAGCCGGAAGTTCCGCCGTGACATTGTCATAATAAAAGCCCTGGATGTCATAGGAAACACAACACAGAAGAACGCGGAAAATACTGGATGATCCGAGCGCAGACAATATCAGCGCTCAGAGCATGACACTGAGTTCAATTTCTCTAGCCACACTCAGGCCTGATTACTGCCACACCTGTTCTCAATCAAGAAATCACTTCAATAGGACCTGCCTGACAAAGTGAAGTAGATCAAAAGATCCTCAAAAGCTAGACATTATCAAAAGAATTCAGGAACAAGTGAGAAACAAAGCAATTGAGATCTATCAGTCTGGAAAAGGTTATAGAGCCGTTTCTAAAGCTTTGAGACTCCAGTGAACCACAGTGAGAACCATTATCCACAAATGGCAAAAGCATGGAACAGTGGTGAACCTTCCCAGGAGTGGCTGGCTGACCAAAATTACCCCAAGAGCCCAGCAACGACTCATCCAAGAGGTCACAAAAGACCCCACAACAACATCCAAAGAACTGCAGGCCTCACTTGCCTCAGTTAAGGTCAGTGTTCATGACTCCACCATAAGAAAGAGACTGGGCAAAAATGGCCTGCATGGCAGAATTCCGGGACGAAAACCATTGTTGAGCAAAAAGAACATAAAGGCTCGTTTCAGTTTTGCCAGAAAACATCTTGATGATCCCCAAGACTTTTGGGAAAATACTCTGAGAACTGACGAGACAAAAGTTGAACTTTTTGGAAGGTGTGTGTCCCATTACATCTGGCGTAAAAGTAACACAGCATTTCAGAAAAGGAACATCATACCAGCAGTAAAATATGGTGGTGGTAGTGTGATGGTCTGGGGCTCTTTTGCTGCTTCAGGACTTGGAAGACTTGCTGTGGTAAATGGCACCATGAATTCTGCTGTCTACCAAAAAATCCTGAAGGAGAATGTCCGGCCATCTGTTCATGACCTCAAGCTGAAGTGCACTTGGGTTCTGCAGCAGGACAATGATCCAAAATACACCAGCAAGTCCACCTCTGAATGGCTTAAGAAAAATAAAATGAAGACTTTGAAGTGGCCTAGTCAAAGTCCTGACCTGAATCCAATTGATATGCTGTGGCATGACCTCAAAAAGGCGGTTCATGCTTGAAAACCCTCCAATGTGGTTGAATTACAACAGTTCTGTAAAGATGAGTTGGCTAAAATTCCCCCACAGTGCTGTAAAAGACTCATTGCCAGTTATCACAAATGCTTCAGGTTCAGGTTCAGGTTTAGGTTACTTTATTTGTACCCGTAGGTAGATTTGTTTTGCAGTCAGGTGACATCCATATTTACAAACCACAATTACATTCAACATGAACACTAACACAGGCACACATGAAGCTAACTATAAACATGATAAAAGTACTCAAGGCTCCACCAACCAGGACATAGGACAAAGAGATAAGAGAAAAAACAAGGAGATAAGAGAGAAGGGTCATATTAAAAAGTTAAAGACTAGTCAAAGAGGTTAAAAACTCAAAAGTCTAAAACCCAATAAAAGATTTAGAACCCAAATAAAAAACCTACAAAAATAAGTAAATATAAAATAAAATTAATAAATAGGTAACTAAATTATGTACAATATATTGTTACATCTTGTTCAACTCTTTGACAGCAGCAGGAACAAAGCTGTTTTTGTCACGCTGGGTTTTACTTTTTGGGACAGCAAACCTCCGTCTAGAGGGAAGAAGCTGAAAGTGGCAGTGCAAAGGGTGGGAGTCATCATTTAAAATGGAGGTAGCAATCCTCTGTACCTGTCTGGTGTACAGGGATGTCAGGCTCAGCTGTGACTCACCAAGAAAATGACTGGACCATCTAACTACCTGATCCAAGGATTTCCTCTGTTTTAGTTTTATCTGACCAAACCATGACACTAAAGAAAAGGATAAAACAGATTCTATAAAAGCCCGACAAAACATTGTCATTATGGTTCGGTCAATTTGGAAGCGTGCAAGTTTCCTTAAACAATGCAAATGTTGGTGACCCTTTTTGCACACCCTTTCACAGTTCTCTTCAAAGTTTAAATTACTATCAATAATCGTCCCAAGATATTTGTAGGATTGTACACATTCAGTGATCTGGCCTTTTAGTACAGTGACTTCGTGCCTGGGAGTTTTCCTCCTAAAGTCAATAATCATATGTTTAGTTTTTGTCATATTCAGCTGCAGGTAGGAATCCTCACACCAGTGAACAAAATCATCAACTACTGGGCCATGGCCACTCTCACCATCCTGGAGGAGACTGACAATAACTGAATCATCAGCATACTTTATAATGTGTCTGTTGTCATGTCTGCTCTGACACATGTTTGTGTACAGGATGAAGAGTAGTGGTGACAACACATACCCCTGCGGAGAGCCAGTAGAAGAACACTTTTGGTCAGACAATGTACCATTGACCCTTACTCTCTGTGTCCTGTTGGTTAAAAAATCCAGAATCCAACCTACCAGATTATTACTCAAATCCAATTGTTGCAGGAGCCTTTCAACTAAAATATGAGGTTGGATTGTATTAAAGGCAGAAGAAAAGTCCACAAATAAAAGCCTGGCGTGTGTCCCATTAAAATCCAGATGTTCAAAAAGCATGTTAAACAGAGTGACAGTGGCATCCTCCACTCCTCTGTGAGGCCTATAGGCAAACTGCAAAGGATCCAGTGCATGCTCAGTCTGCTTTAGGACCTCAAATCTGACCAGTTTTTCAAAAATTTTCATTAAAATTGAAGTCAAAGCAACTGGTCTAAAATCATTTACCGTTTTAGGACAGCTGGATTTTGGAACGGGGACAACCACAGCATCTTTCCAGATCTTAGGCACATGTTGTGTCTGTATTCCATCTAGCTACAATGCTCCGCACTGTGTGTTTATATACTCATATATTTATTCCATCCAGCTACAATGCTCTGCACTGTGTGTCTGTGTGTATATATATATATATATATATATATATATATATATATATATATATATATATATATATATACAGTATATATATATATATTTATAGTAATATGTACATATGTATATTAGCTGCTCTTGCTTTTTTTTTTTTTTTTTCTTGCCTTCTGATTGTTGCTCTGAGTGTTGCTATCCCTGTGCTGTTGCAATCCTGGAATTTCCCCATTGTGGGACTAATAAAGGCTTATCTTGTGGTGCACATATGTGGGTTTCATATGCTTCACAGGTGTATTACTGTATGCTTATGGTATTCTTCACGTCTCAGAGGAACAAAAGGTCTGAACCTCCTAGGGGTAACAGGAGGATGTGAAGTCTGGCCTTTTGTATGCAGAGAGATGGCCGTGAGAGATTTCCTGACCACCAGGACTTTAGGTGGAGAAGAGAAGACCTGGAGGGGGAGGCATCGTATTTGGGATTAAGAGACAATGTGACTGTGTGCTTTGATGTCCTGGGGTATTAAAGGGACAGAGGATGGGGGATTCCTTTCTCTTTCTGTTTTTGGATGTTGGAGAATGTGAATGTGAATAAAACTGGACTTGAGAAATAAACTCAGCCTCGTCCTTTCCACACTTCTCCACACTGGTGACCCTAAGACGTATCATGAGCGGAGACGAATCTCCCGAGCCAGACTCGTCAGGAGCCAGCCAAACGAATGCAGCCACAGTTCAGCTACCGGACTTCTGGCCGAACAATCCGCGCTCCTGGTTTAGCGCAGTCGAGGCACAGTTCCACCTCCGGAGGATTTCGGTGGACGCCACAAAGTTCTACCATGTGGTTGCAAAGCTGGACAACCACGCAGCCCAGCGGGTGGCGAACCTGATCAACCACCCACCGGACAGCGACAAGTATCATCCGTTACTTCACCCCCTCAGTGGAGGAGAGAGCAGAGAGGCTCCTGGCGCTGACTGAATTCGAGAGCGACAGACCTGCAGACCTGATGGGGAAGATGTTGAGTTTGAGAGACTCCGAAGATGATAACTTCATCTTCACCCACCTTTTCCTCAGGACCCTACCGTCAGCGGTGAGAGTGACCCTGGCCAATTCACCACTGTTGGCCTGACGAGACTACCACGAGCTGGGCCAGGAGGCGCAACGACTCGTCGACGCCAATAAACGGCGCGCGGCTGCGGCTGCAGCAGCGGAGCTAGGCGCAACGTCCGGAGATGGCAGGGGGCCAGAGGCTGCAGCACCAGACTCATTGACCACGGCGGCAGCAGGGGCCAGGAAACATGGAGCAGACGACGTCCTTTGCTTCTACCATCGCCGCTTCGCAGAGAGGGCATGCAAGTGCATTCCACCGTGCCATTTCAAGCGCTCGGGAAACGCCAAGACCGGGGGTCGGTAGCAGCTGCGGCCCTCGGAGAGGAGAACAATCTGCTCTACTTGAGGGATGCGCACTCGGGGAGGCATTTCCTCGTGGACACGGGCTCCCAGCTGAGTTTCATCACACCTTCCTACGCCGACCGGCTGGCGCCTTCCAGTGGTCCCCGGGTGTCAGCAGCGAACGGCTCGGCGATTAAGACCTTCGGTGAGAGGGCTCTGCTTCTGTCTTTACACGGCCGTACATTCGAGTGGACTTTCGTCATAGCGGCAGTCAATTTCAACATGTTAGGGGCTGATTTTTTGTGCTCACATGGTTTGTTGGTCGATCTTGCTAACAGACGCCTGGTTAATGCACTCTCTTTTCATTCTATTCCCTGTACAGCTCGAGTGGCCCCACCGACAGCACAAGCCAACGTCACAGCTGCAGGTGGTAAGTTCCACACACTCCTCACTCAGTTCCTAGCACTCACGGTTCCAACATTTTCGGCGACTGTGGCTAAACACGGGGTGGAACATTTTATTACTACCACCGGACTGCCCGTTTTCGCAAAAGCTCGGCGCTTGGATTCAGCCAAACTGACCATAGCGCACGAGGAGTTCGCCAACCTGGAAAGGTTGGGCATCATCAGGCGTTCAAAGAGCCCATGGGCTTCACCGCTTCACATGGTCCCGAAAGCTGATGGCTCGTGGCGGCCTTGCGGTGATTTCCGCAGGCTGAACAACGCTACAGCGCACGACCGCTACCCAATCCCGCACATCCAAGATTTTTCAGTTCATTTGGCGGGGGCGCGCGTTTTTTCTAAAATAGACTTGGTACGCGGTTACCACCAGGTCCCAGTGCGCGCTGAGGACATACCCAAAACAGCGGTAATAACTCCTTTCGGGCTTTTCGAGTTTTTGCGCATGCCGTTTGGGCTTAAAGGCGCGGCGCAGACGTTCCAACGCATGATGGACGCGGTTTTGCGTGATCTCCCTTTCGTGTACGTCTACCTGGACGACATATTGGTAGCCAGCGCGTCCGAAGACGAACACGAAAACCACCTCACGGCAGTTTTCCGGAGGTTGGCAGAGCACGGGTTAATAATTAACCCAGCGAAGTGTCAGTTCGGGGTGATGCAGATTGATTTTTTTGGGGCATCGCATCTCCCCAGAGCGAGCAGTCCCTCTGCCTGACAAAGTGCGCGCAGTAACGAATTTTCCCCAGCCACAAACGGTCAAAGCGTTACAGGAGTTTTTGGGAATGGTGAATTTTTATAACCGTTTCCTCCCCCGCGCAGCGCAGCTCATGCAACCATTGTATGCTGCACTAAAAAAACAAAAACCCACAAATAAAGTCGAATGGTGTCCCGAGCGAGAGCGCGCATTGTCTGAAGTCAAAACAGCCCTGGCAAACACTGCGTTGTTAGCACATCCAGTCCCAGCGGCCCGCATGGCGCTCACTACTGACGCGTCAGATGTAGCCATAGGGGCGGTCGTGTAACAGTATGTAGCCGGAGCCTGGCAACCGCTTGCCTTTTTCAGTAAGACCCTGCGCGACAGCGAACAAAAATACAGCGCATTCGACAGGGAGTTGTTAGCTCTCCACTTGGCCATTGGCCACTTCCAGTTCTGGCTGGAAGGACACCGTTTCACCGCGTTCGTTGACCACAAGCCGCTGACTTTCGCGATGGCCAAGATTTCATAACCTTGGTTGGGCCGGCAGCAGAGGCAGCTGGCTGCGATATCGGAGTTTACTACCGATATCCAGCATGTTGCGGGTAAACTTAATGTAGTGGCGGACTGCCTCTCGCGCGCCGTGAGGGCTCCAGCCCGCGCGGAGGTAGACCCTGCAGCCATGGCCGCGGAGCAGGTTAGCGACACGGAAGTGCGCGCGGCCCCGGTCCGCATGGGGATAGATTATGCAGCCATGGCCGCGGAGCAGGTTAGCGACGCGGATGTGTGCGTGCTCCAGTCTGGACCAACAGGGTTAAGGCTGGAGAACAGGGTGCTTCAGGACGGTATGCCCCCCCAATCTGCGATGTCTCCACAGGGTGGCCGCGTCCGGTGGTTCCAGCCGCATGGCGCCGCCGCGTTTTTGACTCGATCCATTCTCTGGCGCACCCGGGAGTGCGTGCGTCGGTCAAAATGGTGGGAGAGAAATTTGTATGGCCGAGCCTGCGCAAACAAGTTAGAGAGTGGGCGGCAGCCTGCATAGCTTGTCAGCGGGCCAAGGTTCATAGACACACGAGAGCTCCCTTGGAGCCGTTTCACATCCCACCTAAAAGGTTTGATCATGTCCACGTGGACCTCGTAGGCCCCCTCCCCCCCTCACAAGGGTGCACACATCTTCTGACAATGGTTGACCGCACCACGCGCTGGCCGGAAGTGGTTCCGCTGTCGTCAACCACAGCCGAGGAGGTGGCGCCCGTATTTTTGACGGCATGGGTAGCGCGTTTTGGAGTCCCGTCGGACATTACGTCCGACAGAGGCCCACAATTTGTTTCCGAACTTTGGTCAGCGATGGCCCACAGCCTGGGGGCAACGATCCACCGCACAACCGCGTATAACCCGCAGGCTAACGGGTTATGCGAACGTTTTCACAGGTCACTGAAGGCGGCTCTCAGAGCGTCGCTTACGGATGCAAATTGGGTGGACAAGCTACCATGGGTTTTATTGGGGTTGCGTTCTGCACCTAAAGAGGATTTAGAAACCTCCCCAGCTGAGCTAGTTTTCGCACAGCCACTTAGGCTGCCTGGGGAATTTCTCCCAGATAATCCAACGCCAGAGTGCTCCCCGGCTCAGCGGTTACAGAATAGCACGGGCCCGAGCACGCTACCTGGCCCCGTTCACCACAGTTTTCCGCGTGTTTTTGTGCCTAAGGCTTTAAAAAATGCGGAGTTTGTTTTTGTCAGACATGATGCCCATCGTCCGCCTTTACGCCCACCTTATGACGGACCATATAGAGTGCTGGAAACAGGAGATAAGCATTTTTTGCTAGATTTGGGGGGCAGAAAAGAAATGATTGGCATTAACAGGCTCAAACCCGCTTTTGTGGTGGCTGACGAAGTTGTGCAGTTGGCTAAGGCTCCTCGGCGCGGCAGACCCCCTAGAGAGCATTCCCCAGAACACCCACAGAGATTGACTAACAGTTCTCATCCGCAGGCAGCAGCTCCACAGCAGGAAGACGCCGCGGGGGTGGTACAGCCTACTTACAGTAAATACGGGAGAAGGCTGAGACCCAAGCGGCACGTGGACTGATATGTAGTGATTTTATTATGACATGAAATCTGTGGTTATGTTGTTCCATCTTAGACGTTTGGGGGGGGGGGTCATGTGGTGCACATATGTGGGTTTCATATGCTTCACAGGTGTATTACTGTATGCTTATGGTATTCTTCATGTCTCAGAGGAACAAAAGGTCTGAACCGCCTAGGGGTAACAGGAGGATGTGAAGTCTGGCCTTTTTTATGCAGAGAGATGGCCGTGAGAGATTTCCTGACCACCAGGACTTTAGGTGGAGAAGAGAAGACCTGGAGGGGGAGGCATTGTATTTGGGATTAAGAGACAATGTGACTGTGTGCTTTGATGTCCTGGGGTATTAAAGGGACAGAGGATGGGGGATTCCTTTCTCTTTCTGTTTTTGGATGTTGGAGAATGTGAATGTGAATAAAACTGGATTTGAGAAATAAACTCAGCCTCGTCCTTTCCACACTTCTCCACAATCTTATCTTATCTTATCTTATCTTATCTTAAGGACTTATTGAAAATGTAGTGAAATAGAGGACTCAATTCATGTGCACAGGACTTTACCAGTCACCCACATATATTATTAGGGCCCTGACTTTTGTTCACTTTTACAGCACAGAACGCCCTTTTAACATCCTGCACCTCAATATTAAAGTGCTGATTGTCTTTGAGTTTCTGTTTCAAATTTTGGGTTTCTGTGCTAAAATCAAAGGAGTCAAAACGACCATAAAAGCAATTAAGAGCATTAGGCAGTTCTTTGTCTGAATTAAAACCATCTAAAAACACGATTACTGCGCTCTGTGCTCTGAAGGCCTGCAATAGTTTCCATACTGGCCCAGGCTGAACCAAGCTTCTTTGTTGCCATCTTGCTTTCCAACTCTGATTTATAATTCTGTTTTGCTCTTAAAATTTTGGCCTTCAGCTCTTTTGTGGCAACCTGCAGCTCAGAAACAACCCCCTGTTTAAAGGCAAGTGCTTTCCTCTGTAAGCAGGATTTAACTGATTTTGTAACCCATGGCTTGTTGTTGGGCTATATTTTGACACGTTTACGTGGAACGATCATGTCTCTGCAGAAAGCCATGTATGAGCATGTTACGTCCACTAAAGAGTCCAAATCATCTCCGCAGGACAGTGTGAACACCTCCCAGTCCGTACAGTTAAAGCATTCCTGGAGGCAGTGTACTGAATCCTCTGTCCACACGTTTATGTCTCTGGTCTTCGCCTTGTCTTCACTTGATTGCAGTTGCTGCTGATAAAGGTGGCCCGACCAGTTAGGTTTAGGGAGAAATCACTTTTTCACACAGGGCCATGTAGGTTTTGATTTTTTTTTCTCTTAATAATAAACACCTTCATTTAAAAACTGTATTTTGTGTTTACTTGTGCTATCTTTGTCTAATATTTAAATTTGTTTGATAATCTGAAACATTTAAGTGTGACATATAAAAAATGAGAAATCAGGAAGGGGGCAAACACTTTTTCACACCACTGTAGATGGAATTCTAAGCTTTCATATTATTGATGGCATGACTACCAATTCCAAACAGATTTACTACACTTTATTGTGTAGCAGCAAAAATATTACACAGGCAACACGTAGTGGCCACTTGCGAACCTTCTGCTACTGCTATCGGAAAAAATGAATTTTATGACCAGTGGGTTGATGGCAGTCAATCACGTGATTATGCACCGATACCAGTGGTCAGACAATATATCAATGCATCCCTAGCAAAAATGTTTCTGAAAACATTTCAAGGAAGAATAAAGCTGTATAGTTGCTGAATCTATTTTGATTTCATTTCAAAAATTGTTTCTTTAAATATATTTAAAGAATCACAGACTACCACTTCCAAAATGCATCACAAAGCTTTTTACATAGACAATACTAGAAAAGCACTCGGAGAGCGCAGACCTCCGCCAAGCGCCACAATTCCCCCCATACAGTGTTTGTGTGTACGTTTTCAGATTCCTTGAGCATGTAAACATATGACTAGCAATTGGATTCACAATGATTATTTGTTTATTTGACAGGGACAGTGCAATAAACACACAATTAATCAATGACAATCAATCTGATAGTGATAGGATTAGTGGTTCAGTAGTAAAAGCATTGCCTCCTTGGCGGAGGTAATAAACTGAAGTGTTGGTGTTGTGTCCATCTCCTCCACTGACAGATGCAAATTGGGTAGACAGGTTGCCGTGGGTTTTATATTATATTGTAACGTGCTGCTCGACATGGCGACGTCCCACCGGGAGGTTCGAACTCATGCTCCGGAGTCCCGCACTGTACCTGTGTCGCCAATAGGGTCAAGCCACTTGGCAAGCCAAGTAGGGTGCTCATATTGAGTTCGCTACAATATTATTTTTTGGGGGGTTGCGCTCCGCGGCAAACGAGAATTTAGAGGCTTCGCCGGCAGAGAGCTCGTTTTTGCGCAGCGCCTATGGCTGGCCGGTGAATTTGTGCCAAATGCGCAGCTCCTATGGCTGGCCGGGGAATTTCTGCCAAACAATCCGTCGGCGGACAGTTGCCCGTGTGAGGTTTTGCGGCGGGCCCAGGCCATTCATTCATTCATTCATTCATTCAAGGTGGTAAATCCCTGATGCAGTCACTTTTAGCATTAGAGTGAGACATATCAGGCGCAGCATTACTGGCGCCGGGATTCCTCTCTGTTCCGGAGCCGCTGGACAAAAGAAGGTGCGATAATGGTTGCCGTGGGTTTTATTGGGTTTGCGGTCCGCGGAAAAAAGAGGATTTGGAAGCCTCCCCCGGCAGAGAGCTGGTTTTTGCGCAGCCCCTATGGCTGGCTGGGGAATTTCTGCCAAATAATCCGACGCCGGACAGCTGCCCGTGTCAGCTTTTGCAGCGTAGTGCAAACACAGGCACTGTGGCGAGCCCTGTTTTCTGTGTGCTTTTGTGCCTAAAACTTTGAAGAAGGCGGAGTTTGTGTTCATCAGACACGTCGACCAGCGCCCTCTATTGCGCCTGCGCACATGTTGAAAATGGCTGTATGTCACAGTGTTGAAAAATGCTTTAAAAAATTCCTGTATCCAGACGGTGAACCGGATCACCCCCAAAATTTAATCAGTTCTTCCTTGTACCATTTCCAACAACGCCTGAAAGTTTCATGGAAATCCGTCCAAGACTTTTTGAGTTATCTTGCTAACCAACAGACAAACAGACAAACAAACACACAAACTCCGGCAAAAACATAACCTCCTCCTGGCCTTTTCGGCCTGGCGGAGGTAAATATAGAAGAAACCATAGAGTGTTCGGTGGGCATGCAATTAATGCACAGCCATCATGCATGCAGGTGGGCAGGTAAACAGGTAGACTGTCCAGTTATAGCATTTGGTCTGAATCCAATGATTGGCTGTTATTTTAACAGTCCTGTAACTAAACACCAGAGTGGATTTTAGATCTTCTTTTTCATGACAGTTTTTCATGACACTTTTTCATGGAGCTTTAGCACCTTGGCTTCCTGTGGTAACGTATTGTCACTTCCTGTGTTGCTGGCTGTCTGTGTGGTTTGCTCTGTGATTAGCTCTCCTCATTCTCCTGAGAATTTTTGCCTTTAATTGTATTTTAATCACTTTTTTCCTTCTACCGTTAGCTCTCACTTCTGTTTATCAAGGCTCTTGCACCTGTGTGCGCACTCAGTGTCATCTAATCACCCTCTTTAGCCTTCTGTTCGCCTTTCATCGGTGTTTTTGTTAGCTTCGGGTCAGCCACTAGCTATGGCTACTAGCTCTCCTTCCTCTTCTCCTCTGGTGTGCTCTCTCTGTCAGATGTTTAGCTACACCTCTGCCTCTTTTAGTGATAACAGTAAATGCAATAAATGTTGTCTTTTTGAGGTGCTCGAGGCGAGGTTGTCTGATTTGGAATCCCGGTTCTGCTGCATTGAAACATCGTCTGCATCAGTTAATGACGGATGCCCCTTAGCTGCAGCGGAGCTTCCTAGCATAGGGCGGCCTGCTAGCGGTCCTCCAGTCCTCCTCAGCAGCGAGGAGACTGGGTGGGTGACGGTGAGAAGGAAGCCTAGTGGCAAGGCCCCGGTTCACCACCAACCTGCTCATGTTTCTAATCACTTTTCCCCGCTCAGCGACACACCCGCTGAGGCAAAAACTCTGATCACTGGCGACTCTGTAGTCAGAAACGTGAACCTAGAGACTCCAGCGGCCATAGTCAAATGCATTCCCGGGGCCAGAGCAGGCCACATCGAGTCAAATTTGAAAATGCTGGCTAAAAGTAACTGTAAATACTCCACAATTGTTATCCACGCCGGCATTAACGACGTCCGACTCCGGCAGTCGGAAGTCACAAAATTTAACATGGAATTGGTGTGTGACTTTGCAAAAACAATGTCTGCCTCTGTAGTATTCTCTGGGCCCCTCCCCAGTCTGACCAGTGATGACATGTTTAGCTGCTTGTCATCCTTCAACCGCTGGCTGTCTGTGTGGTGTCCTGCAAACGATCTGGGCTACATAGACAATTGGAGCTCATTTTGGGGAAAACCTGGTCTTATTAGACAAGACAGCGTCCATCCCACTTTGGATGGTGCATCTCATTTATCTAACAATCTGGCATCATTTTTATCCAAATTTCCAAAACATTGACAACTCAGAGTTGGGACCAGGAAGCAGAGTCGCAGTCTTACACGCCTCTCTGCAGCTCCTCTTCATCTGCCACCCCTCAACTTAGCCCCTGTCTTCCCCATCAGAGAATCATTATCTGCTCCCTCCAAAGTAAATAAAAATATAATATATAAGCATCCCAAAGTGATGAAACAAAAAGTTGGTAAAACTCAAATTAAACATGAAGCTTCTAAATTTAATGATTTGGCCTCTGTTCCTCCTCATAATTTAAAAATTAAATGCGGTTTGTTAAATATTAGGTCGCTAACTCCCAAGTCTCTGCTAGTCCATGATCTGTTAATTGATCATCGGATTGATTTAATATCCCTTACAAAGACTTGGTTAGGACAAGAGGATTATGTTGGTTTAAATGAAACAACTCCCTCTGGTTATTTAAACTGTCAAAATCCCATAAGTTCTGGTCGTGGAGGAGGAGTAGCAACAATTTACCATTCCAAATTACTAGTTAATGTAAAGCAAAAAACACAATATAATTCCTTTGAGGGCCTGGTCCTCAGTATTAGGCACTTTAGCAATTTTAGGCTAAACCCAATTTTATTTGCCATAGTTTATCGTCCTCCATCAACCTACTCAGAGTTTTTATCCAAATTTGCCGAATTCTTAGCTGATTTAGTGCTGAAATCACTTAGAATAATTATAGTAGGAGACTTTAATATACATGTAGATGTAGATTGTGATTGCCTTAATATGGCATTTAATTCAATATTAGACTCGATGGGGTTTTCTCAGAAAGTAGGAAGTTCTACCCATTATTTCCACCATACGTTGGACCTTGTTCTGACATATGGCATAAAAATAGAAAATCTGCTAGTGTCTCCTCATAACCCTGTACTGTCAGACCATTGTCTGCTAACCTTTGATTTTACTATTTCTGACTATTTGGCTCCTAAAAAAATATATTACTACAGTAGATGCCTCTCAGATGATGTTGTAACCAAATTTATGCAGATTGTTTCCTCTATGCCATGTGTCAACACGATGGAAATAAGCTATAGACAGCTTGCTCCTTCTGTAATTGATAGCATGGTAGATAGCGTTACAGCTTCTCTGCATCAGACTCTAGACATGGTGGCCCCTTTAAAAAAGAAAAAGTCCAATCAGAGATTTCTAACTCCTTGGTTCAACACAGAAACTCATAGCTTAAAACAGAAGACTCGTCAGTTAGAAAGAAAGTGGCACTCCACTAATTTAGATGAAATCTATTTAGCGTGGAGAAATCATCTTTTAATGTATAAAAAATCTCTTAGAAAAGCTAGAACAAGTTATTATTCTGCATTAATAGAAGAGAACAAGAATAATCCCATGTTTCTTTTTAGCACTGTAGCCAGGCTGACAAAGAGTCAGGACTCTGTCAATCCTAGCATTCCCTTAGAGCTTACCAGTCAGGACTTTATGAACTTTTTCAATAATAAAATCTCATCTATCAGAGATAAAATCAGTCAGATTCTTCCCACCGTTAACTTAAATACAGTAACTACTACAACTCCTTCAACTGATAATCTGTTTGGATGAGTTTACTCCAATTGACCTTTTAGAGTTAGACAAAATAATTTCCTCATCCAAGCCTTCAACTTGTCTTTTAGACCCTATTCCTACCAGGTTATTTAAAGAAGTCTTCCCATTTATTACCTCCGCCAGGCCGAAAAGGCCAGGAGGAGGTTATGTTTTTGCCGGGGTTTGTCTGTCTGTCTGTCTGTCTGTTTGTCTGTTGGTTAGCAAGATAACTCAAAAAGTCTTGGACGGATTTCCATGAAACTTTCAGGCGTTGTTGGAAATGGTACAAGGAAGAACTGATTAAATTTTGGGGGTGATCCGGTTCACCATCTGGATACAGGAATTTTTTAAAGCATTTTTCAACACTGTGACATACAGCCATTTTCAACATGTGCGCAGGCGCAATGGAGGGCGCTGGTCGTCGTGTCTGCAACACAGACTCCGCGTTCTTCAACGTTTTAGGCACAAAAGCACGCGGAAAACACTGGTGGCCTGGGCCCGCCAGCGTGCCTGTGTTTGCGCGCAACTGCAAAACCTCACACGGGCAGCTGTCCGCCGACGGATTCTTTGCCAGAAATTCCCCGGCCAGCCATAGGAGCTGCGCATTTGGCAGAAATTCACCGGCCAGCCATAGGCGCTGCGCAAAAACGAGCTCTCTGCCGGCGAAGCTTCTAAATTCTCGTTTGCCGCGGAGCGCAAACCCAAAATAATATAATATAAAACCCACGGCAACCTGTCTACCCAATTTGCATCCGTCAGTGGAGGACATGGACACAACAGCAACACTTCAGTTTATTACCTCCGCCAAGGAGGCAATGCTTTTACTACTGAACCACTAATCCTATCACTATCAGATTGATTGTCATTGATTAATTGTGTGTTTATTGCACTGTCCCTGTCAAATAAACAAATAATCATTGTGAATCCAATTGCTAGTCATATGTTTACATGCTCAAGGAATCTGAAAACGTACACACAAACACTGTATGGGGGGAATTGTTGCGCTTGGCGGAGGTCTGCGCTCTCTGAGTGCTTTTCTAGTTGGTAGCTTTATTCTTCAAATAATCAATTCTTCATTAACATTACGCCATGTACCGCAGGCTTTTAAAACTGCTGTAATTAAACCCTTACTCAAAAAGCCAACGCTGGATCCAGGAGTTTTAGCTAACTATAGACCAATCTCTAATCTGCCTTTCATTTCAAAAATCTTAGAAAGAGTTGTAGCTGCTACGCAATTATTTGACCACTTGCAGGGAAATGGTTTATTACCTCCGCCAGGCCGAAAAGGCCAGGAGGAGGTAATGTTTTTGCCGGGGTTTGTCTGTGTGTTTGTCTGTTTGTCTGTCTGTCTGTCTGTCTGTTTGTCTGTTGGTTAGCAAGATAACTCAAAAACTTTTGGACGGATTTCCATGAAACTTTCAGGCGTTGTTGGAAATGGTACAAGGAAGAACTGATTAAATTTTGGGGATGATCCACGTCACTGTCTGGATACAGGAATTTTTTAAAGCATTTTTTAACACTGTGACATACGGCCATTTTCAACATGTGCGCAGGTGCAATGGAGGGCGCTGGTCGCCGTGTCTGACCAACACAAACTCCGCGTTTTTCAACGTTTTACGCACAAAAGCATGCGGAAAACACTGGTGGCCTGGGCCCGCCAGCGTGCCTGTGTTTGCGCGCAGCTGCAAAACCTGACACGGGCAGCTGTCCGCCGTCGGATTATTTGGCAGAAATTCCCCGGCCAGCCATAGGCGCTGCGCATTTGGCAGAAATTCACCGGCCAGCCATAGGCGTTGCGCAAAAACGAGCTTTCAGCCGGGGAAGCTTCTAAATTCTGTTTTGCCGCGGAGCGCAACCCCAATAATATAATATAAAACCCACGGCAACCTGTCTACCCAATCTGCATCCGTCAGTGGAGGAAATGGACACAACACCAACACTTCAGTTTATTACCTCCGCCAAGGAGGCAATGCTTTTACTACTGAAACACGAATCCTATCACCATCACATTGATTGTCATTGATTAATTGTCTATGTTTATTGCACTGTCCCTGTCAAATAAACAAATAATCATTGTGTATCCAATTGCTAGTCATATGTTTTCATGGTCAAGGAATCTGAAAACGTACACACAAACACTGTATGGGGGGAACTGTTGCGCTTGGCGGAGGTCTGCGCTCTCCGAGTGCTTTTCTAGTTTGAAGAGTTTCGATCTGGGTTTAGAATCCATTATAGTACTGAAACAGCCTTAGTGAAGGTCACTAATGACCTCCTTATCACATCTGATAATGGACTTGTTTCTATACTTGTTCTTTTAGACCTTAGTGCAGCTTTTGATACTATCAATCATAATATTCTACTTGATAGATTAGAACACTATGTTGGACTTAATGGAACTTTGTTGCAGTGGTTTAGATCTTATTTATCTGATAGGTTCCAGTTTGTTCGTGTCAGTAATGAGTTTTCTTCCAACTCAAAGCTTAGTCATGGAGTTCCACAGGGATCTGTGCTAGGCCCTATTCTTTTTAGTTTATACTGTATATGCTTCCGTTAGGCAACATTGTTAGAAATCACTATATACATTTTCATTGTTATGGAGATGACACACAATTATACCTGTCAATGAAGCCAGATGATAGTAATCAATTAGCCAAGTTAGAGGCCTGTCTTAAGGAAATCAAAGCTTGGATGACTCAGACTGTAATTTCCTGCTATTAAATTCAGATAAGACTGATGCCATTCTTGTTGGTCCAAAAAAACCTTAGAAATACCTTTCCAAATCAAACTTTCAGTTTGGATGTGGTTACTCTTTCTCTTAATAGCTCTGTGAGGAACCTTGGAGTTATTTTTGATCAAGAGCTGTTTTTCAATTCACATATTGAATTTGTTTCTAAGACTGCCTTCTATCATTTACATAATATTGCCAAGATTAGGAGCATCTTGTTTCAGAGTGATGCTGAGAAACTAATCCACACTTTTGTTAGCTCTAGATTAGATTATTGTAACTCTTTATTATCAGGTTGTCCTAAAACATCTTTAAAAGGTCTTCAGTTGATCTAAAATGCTGCAGCAAGAGTTTTAACAGGTACTAGAAAGAGAGATCATATCTCTCCGGTTCTGGCCTCCCTTCATTGGCTTCCCATAGAGTTTAGAATTAAGTTTAAAATCCTTCTTCTCACTTTCAAAGCTCTAAACAATCAGGCCCCTTTTTATTTAAAAGATCTGATACTACCCTGTTATCCTAACAGAGCACTACGCTCCCCAAATGCTGGATTACTTGTAATGCCTAGAATCTCCAAAAGTCCAATGGGAGGCAGAGCCTTCAGTTATCAAGCTCCTCTCCTGTGGAACCAGTTGCCAATCTGGATTCGGGAGTCAGACTTGATCTGTGTTTTTAAGAACAGGGTTAAAACCTTCCTTTTTGATATAGCCTACAATTAGGGAGGGCTCATGTGTCTCTGAACCCTCCCTTAGTTATGCTGCTAATAGGTTTAGACAGCCGGGGGACCTCCAATAATGCACTGGGCTTCACTCCTTTCTTCACTCTCAATGAATTTTTTTTTTTTTTTTTTGCTTGTCATTAACATCTGTTTGTTCTCTCCCATAGATTGAGTCCCCATCGTGCTGTTTGCTCTCTACATGTCTGTTCTTTTCATCTTCTCTATCCCCTCACCCCCCAGCCAGTCACACCAGATGACTGCCCCCTCCCTGAGCCTGGTTCTGCTGGAGGTTTCTTCCTGTTAAAAGGGAGTTTTTCCTCTCCACTGTCGCCAAGCGCTTGCTCACAGGGGATCGCCTGATTGCTGGGGTGTTTCTGCAATTGTGGGGTTTTCCCCTACAGTTGAAAGTGCTATGAGTTGACTGTTGTTGTGAAATGGCGCTATATACAGTAAATAAAGTTGAATTGAATTGAACTGAATTGACACCTTAGTTATTTATGTGTCAAGATATAAAGAGATTTTCAACACATCTGACAAAAAAATGCATTTGGAACTTATTATGCAATAGTAAAAAAAACAAAGTTTTCCTTCAGAATTACAGTGGGGCAAAAAAGTATTTAGTCAGCCACCAATTGTGCAAGTTCTCCCACTTAAAAGATGAGAGAGGTCTCCAGTTTTCATCATAGGTATACCTCAACTATGAGAGACAAAATGAGAAAAAAAAATCCAGAAAATCACATTGAAGGATTTTTAATGAATTAATTGGTAAATTCCTCAGTAAAATAAGTATTTGGTCACCTACAAACAAGCAAGATTTCTGGCTCTCACGGACCTGTAACTTCTTCTTTAAGAGGCTCCTCTGTCCTCCACTTGTTACCTGTATTAATGGAACCTGTTTGAACTCGTTATCAGTATAAAAGACACCTATCCACAACCTCAAACAGTCAGACTCCAAACTCCACTATGGCCAAGACCAAAGAGCTGTCAAAGGACACCAGAAACAAAATTGTAGACCTGCACCAGGCTGGGAAGACTGAATCTGAAAATAGGTAAGCAGCTTGGTGTGAAGAAATCAACTGTGGGAGCAATTATTAGAAAATGGAAGACATACAAGACCACTGATAAGCTCCCTCGATCTGGGGCTCCACGCAAGATCTCACCCCGTGGGGTCAAAATTATCACAAGAACGGTGAGCAAAAATCCCAGAACCACACGGGGGGACCTAGTGAATGACCTGCAGAGAGCTGGGACCAAAGTAACAAAGGCTACATCAGAAACACACTACGCCGCCAGGGACTCAAATCCTGCAGTGCCAGACGTGTGCCCCTGCTTAAGCCAGTACATGTCCAGGCCCATCTGAAGTTTGCTAGAGAGCATTTGGATGATCCAGAAGAGGATTGGGAGAATGTCATATGGTCAGATGAAACCAAAATAGAACTTTTTGGTCAACTTGTCGTGTTTGGAGGAGAAAGAACACCATACCTACTGTGAAGCATGAGGGTGGAAACATCATACTTTGGGGCTGTTTTTCTGCAAAGGGACCAGGATGACTGATCCGTGTAAAGGAAAGAATGAATGGAGCCATGTATCGTGAGATTTTGAGTGAAAACCTCCTTCCACCAGCAAGGGCATTGAAGATGAAACGTGGCTGGGTCTTTCAGCATGACAATGATCCCAAACACACCGCCCAGGCAACGAAGGAGTGGCTTCGTAAGAAGCATTTCAAGGTCCTGGAGTGGCCTAGCCAGTCTCCAGATCTCAACCCCATAGAAAATCTTTGGAGGGAGTTGAAAGTCTGTGTTGCCCAGCGACAGCCCCAAAACATCACTGCTCTAGAGGAGATCTGCATGGAGGAATGGGCCAAAATACCAGCAACAGTGTGTGAAAACCTTGTGAAAACTTACAGAAAACGTTTGACCTCTGTCATTGCCAACAAAGGGTATATAACAAAGTATTGAGATGAACTTTTGTCATTAACCAAATACTTATTTTACCGGAGAATTTACCAATTAATTCATTAAAAATCCTTCAATTTGATTTTCTGGATTTTTTTTTCTTATTTTGTCTCTCATAGTTGAGGTATACCTATGATGAAAATTAGAGACCTCTCTCATCTTTTAAGTGGGAGAACTTGCACAATTGGTGGCTGACTAAATACTCATATTGCATTTAGACTAAAAGCAAAGTGAAAATTTGTGTCGCTGTACGCACTAATACAGCTTCTATTATTAGAGCAGGGATGGGCAATTGGCGGCCTGTGGGTGGCTTCCGGCCCACCCCCTCACCCACTGCAACCTGCCAGTCCATTTCCAAAAATCAATTATTTATTTATATCACATTTGGAACTGCATTCTTAAATGCAATAATAAAGTCCACCAGCAGTGGGAGCTCTAATAGAAACCTAGATGCCACTCTGTGCTAGTGGTGAGCAAGAGAGCGAGAGTGAGGGAGCCATAGAGCGATAAGATAAGATAAGATAAGCCTTTATTAGTCCCACAATGGGGAAATTCCAGGATTACAGCAGCAAAGGGATAGCAGCACTCAGAGCAATAGTTAATAAGATAATAAGAACTGGTTAGCCAAAGCAGTATATGAATATACATATGTACACAGTTATATACACAGTGCAGGAGCATTGCAGCTAGATGGAATAATAGCATTACGGTTTGTTAAGTTACCCTGCCAAATGTGTACCAAGACAATATATTTCGCATTGGAATCACAGCGTTGTTGCCACCCTCAGTAATGATTGTTATTGTCAT
The DNA here is from genome assembly GCA_020510985.1 of Pholidichthys leucotaenia. Lineage (NCBI taxonomy): Eukaryota > Metazoa > Chordata > Actinopteri > Cichliformes > Pholidichthyidae > Pholidichthys > Pholidichthys leucotaenia. The sequence goes on from CM035843.1 coordinate 258,593,518, forward strand.
AGTTGTGTATTGGAGGGGACGATTTCTACTGTGCGAGGTTGTTATGTTTCGTACATTTAATATGACCTCTACGAGCAGCCCTGGTTAGGTTATAAAGTCTAACAGCTGTACATAGGAAGGACCTGCAGAACCTCTCCATTGTGCACCTAAGATGGCACAGCCTACCGCTAAATGAGCTCCTCAGTGCATTCAGTGTGTCCTGCATGGGGTGGGACTCAGACTCCAGCAGAGATGAAAGCTTAGCCACCATCCTCCTCTCTCCTATCTCCTCCACTGGATCGAGGCATCGGCCCAGAACAGAGCTAGCTTATTTGATCAGTCTGTTCAGTCTCTTCCTGTCGGCTGTTGTGATGCCACTGCCTCAGCAGACCACTCCAAATGTGATGGCTGATGCCACCACCAAATTGTAGAAGGTCTTCAGGTGTGCCCCTTGCACTCCAAAAGACCTGGGTCTCCTCAGGAGGAACAGCCTGTGCTGCTCCTTCTTGTAGAGCATGTTGGTATTGTGTGACCAGTCCAAGTTATTGTTCAGGTGAACACCCAGGTACTCGTAAGATGTCACCATCTCATTGTCTGTTCCTTGGATGTTCTAACTCATGATGGTGGCGCGTGCACAACGCGAGGCTCAGCGTCTTCTCAGATTTTGTGTATTAGCAGTGTTATTTCTGCTCATTTCGGGTCTGTTCGTTCAGAACAGCTTCGCTTTCACATCTTACACCTGAAATAAGCTTTTGGACACTGGATTACAAAATAATGATAACGATCTTTTTATCAGCAACCTACGTCTCATCCCTGAGCTCCGGAGAACACCCGATGCTAGGCAAGCTACCCGGCCGACCGGAAGTGCTCGCAGGCAGCGTAGAGACCATAAACAAAGGCGGGGGAAGCGCGGAGGGCTAAGAGCTAAGCTAAAGCTAACACCGCACCGGCTTTCTCTACCCAGCATTTTCCTCGCTAATGTACGGTCACTGGCAAACAAAATGGATGAGCTACGGCTTCGGATCACCAACAATAAGAAACTTATGAACTGCAATACCATGATTTTCATGGAAACATGGCTACACAGTGAAATACCCGACAATACTATCGAGCTAGCCGGGCTACACACTCTCCGGGCAGACAGAGCAGCTGATGACTCCGGTAAGACCAGAGGTGGGGGAGTGTGCATTTATATTAACAAGGCTTGGTGCATGAACTCTGTCACTGTTGGGAGACACTGCTCAGCTAACCTGGAGTTTCTCATAGTTAAATGTAGACCTTTCTATCTGCCACGGGAGTTCACTTGTACCATCATAACAGCTGCTTATATCTCTATGGATGCTAATGCTAAGCTTGCAATGAAAGCACTGCATGCAGCTATTAGCAAACGACAAACTGCACACCCAGAGGCAGCATTTATTGTAGCAGGTGATTTTAACCACTCTAACCTCAAGACAGTGCTTCCTAAATTCTACCAGCATGTCTCCTGTCACACAAGAGGGGACAAAACATTGGACTGTGGAGCGTGTAAATAACGAGGCAGATTTGACTCAGACAGTTTATTACACATCTCACACAGAAGCATAGTCAGAATGAATACTCAGCAGAGACTGTCCTCTTAAAAAGCATGGCATTCTTCTAGAAGCTTCTTAACACACAAAAGGTCACATTGCATTCACTTCCTTAATCCTTTAACATCCTTCTAGAAGTTTCTAACACACAAAAGATCACACTGCATTCATCCTTCACATCTCCCTGTTATCTCCCAGGGAAACTCTGCTCTTTGTTCTTGTCAAAGATGCTATACAATTATGCACTCCCCATGTGTCACCAAACGACCCCCCCGAGTATCTTGGATAGAACAATAGAATGACAGTCCATATGCTGTGGTAAAATCATTAAACATCAATCCACATGCTGCTTGGGCTTCAGTCTTCTCCCGTATCTGCTGTAATCAGGATTCACCGCCTCCACGGCGCTGTCATGCTGGGGGGCTGATGTTTGAGGGGTAAAAGGCTGTCCGTGTGGGTGCTCTGGGGAATCTTTTCTCTGGGAAGCTCCCCGTGGGGGTCTTCCATGCCGAGGGGCCCTCGCCAACAGCACTTGCTCGTCCACCACCACAAAAGCGGGTTTGAGTCTGTCTGTGCCAATCTTTTCCTTCCTACCCCCCAAATCTAGCAAAAAATGCTTGTCCCCTGTTTCCAGCACTCTGAACGGTCCATCATAAGGTGGGCGCAGTGGAGGGCGATGGGCATCGTGTCTGACAAAAACGAACTCCGCGTTTTTCAAAGTTTTAGGCACAAAAATGCGCAGAAAACTGTGATGAGCAGGGCCCGGCAGCATGCTTGTGTCTATGCTACGCTGCAACAGCTGAGATGGGGAGCTGCCCGGCGCGGGATTATCTGGAAGAAACTCCCCGGGCAGCCGAAGTGGCTGTGCAAAAACGAGTTCAGCCGGGGAAGCTTCCAGATCCTCTTTAGGCGCAGAATGTAACCCCAATAAAACCCACGGTAGCTTGTCTACCCAATTTGCATCCGTCAGTGATGCCCTGAGAGCTGCTTTCAATGCCCTATGAAAACGTTCGCATAACCCATTAGCCTGTGGATTGTACGCGGTTGTGCGGTGAATTGTGACACCCAGGCTGCGGGCCATTGTTGACCAGAGTTCAGAAACAAATTGAGTGCCTCTGTCGGACGTAATATCCGACGGGACTCCAAAACGTGCCACCCATGCTGTTAAAAACGCGCGCGCCACCTCCTCGGCTGTGGTTGCCGCCAGTGGAACCACTTCCGGCCAGCGCGTTGTGCGGTCCACCATTGTCAGAAGGTGCGTGCACCCCTGTGATGGCGGGAGGGGGCCCACGAGGTCCACGTGAACATGGTCGAACCTCTTAGCCGGGATGCGAAATGGCTCCAAGGGAGCCTTCGTGTGTCTGTGTACTTTGGCTTGTTGGCACGCCATGCAGGCTGCTGCCCACGCTTTCACTTGTTTGCGAAGGCTCAGCCACACGAATTTCTCTCCTACCATTTTGACCGACGCGCGCACTCCCGGGTGCGCCAAAGAATGAATTGAGTCAAACACACGGCGGCGCCACGCGACCGGGACCATGGGACGTGGGCGCCCCGTGGAGACATCGCAGATTAGGGGGGGCATGCTGTCTTGCAGCACCCTGCTCTCCAGCCTTAACCCTGTTGGTCCAGACTGGAGCGCACGCACATCTGCGTCACTAACCTGCTCTGCGGTCATGGCTGCGTAATCTATCCCCACGCAGACTGGGGTCGCCACGGCGCGCGAGAGGCAGTCTGCCACTACATTCAGTTTACCGGAGACATGCTGAATATCGGTAGTAAACTCTGAGATCGCGACCAGCTGTCTCTGCTGCCGGCCCGACCACGGTTCTGAAACCTTGGCCATCGCGAATGTTAGCGGCTTGTGGTCAACAAACGCGGTGAAACTGCGCCCTTCCAGCCAGAACTGGAAGTGGCGAATGGCCAGGTGGAGAGCCAGCAACTCCCTGTCGAACGCGCTTTATTTACGTTCACTGTCGCACAAAGTCCTGCTGAAAAAGGCGAGCGGCTGCCAAGCCCCGGCTACGCGCTGCTCCACGACCGCCCCTATGGCCACATCTGAAGCATCAGTGGTGAGCGCTATGCGGGCCGTTGGGTCTGGATGTGCCAGCAATGCGGCGTTTGCCAGGGCTGCTTTGACTTCCGAGAATGCCCGCTCCCGCTCCGGGGTCCATTCGACCTTATCCGCGGGCTTCTGTTTTCTGAGCGCGGCGTACAGTGGTTGCATGAGCTGCGCTGCGTGGGGAAGGAAACGGTTATAAAAATTCACCATTCCCAAAAATTCTTGTAGCGCCCTGACCGTTTGCAGCCGGGGAAAATCTGCTACTGCGCGCACTTTGTCAGGCAGCGGTACTGCTCCTTCAGGAGAGACGCAGTGCCCCAAAAAATCAATCCCCGTCACCCCGAACTGACATTTCTCTGGGTTGATTATTAACCCGTGCTCTTCCAACCTACGGAAAACCGTCGTGAGGTGGGTTTCGTGTTCATCTTCGGATGCGCTGGCTACTAAGATATCGTCCAGGTAGACGAACACGAAAGGGAGATCACGCAGCACTGCATCCATCATGCGTTGGAACGTCTGTGCAGCCCCTTTAAGCCCAAAAGGCATGCGCAAAAACTCGAATAAACCGAACGGAGTTAATACTGCTGTTTTGGGTATGTCCTCAGCGCGCACTGGGACTTGGTGGTAACTGCGGACCAGGTCTATTTTAGAAAAAAAGCGCGCCCCTGCAAGGTGAATGGAAAAATCCCAAATGTGAGGAATTGGGTAGCAGTCGTGTGCTGTGGCGTTGTTCAACCTGCGGAAATCTCCGCAAGGTCGCCACGAACCTTCAGCTTTAGGGACCATGTGTAGCGGGGAAGCCCATGGGCTGTTTGAGTGCCTAATGATGCCCAACCTCTCCAGGTTGGCGAACTCCTCGCGCGCTATGGCCAGTTTAGCTGCGTCCAAGCGCCGAGGTCTTGCAAAAATGGGCAGCCCGGTGGTGGTGATAAAATGCTCCACCCCGTGTTTAGCGATGGCTGCCGAAAACGTCGGGACAGTGAGTGCTGGGAACTGAGTGAGCAGTGTGTGGAACTTACAGCATGTAGCTATGACATTGGCTTGTGCTGTTGGCCGGGTCACTCGAGCTATACAGGGGAGAGAGTCAAAAGATGCAATAACCAGACGTCTGTTAGCAACATCTACCAACAAACCATGCGCACATAGAAAATCAGCCCCCAGTATATGGAAATTCAATGCTGCTATGACAAAAGTCCACTCAAATGTACGGCCGTGTAGAGACAAGAGTAGAGTCCTCTCACCAAAGGTCTTAATCCCCGAACCATTCACTGCTGCCATCTCGGGGCCGCTAGATCCTGCCAGCCGGTCAGCGTAGGTCGGCCGGATGAAACTCTTCTGGGCGCCGGTGTCCACGAGGAAATGCCTCCCCGAGCGTGCGTCTGTCAAGTAGAGCAGCTTGTTCTCCTCCCCGAGGGTCGCGGCTGCTACCGACCCCCGGTCTTGGTGTTTCCCGAGCGCTTGAATTGGCACGGTGGTATACATTTGCGTGCCCTCTCTGCGAAGCGGCGGTGGTAGAAGCAAAGCATGTCTCCCCCGCGTTCCTTGGCCCCCGCTGCTGCTGCCGTCGGTGGCTCTGCTGCTGCCGTCGATGGCTCCTCGCCTCCTCCGGCCGTCGTGCCGAGCTCCGTCGCTGCCGCAATGGTCGTGAACTCCCTGCTGGCGACAATGATCCGGTTCGCCTCCCGGGCTAGAGCACAATAGTCCCGCTTGGCCAGCAACGGCGAATTGGCCAGGGTCGCTCTTGCCGCTGACGGAAGGTTCCGGAGAAAGAGGTGGGTAAAGATGAAATGGTCGTCGCCTGTGCCCTTTAACCTCAGCATCTTCTCCATCAGGTCTATGGCCGACCCGTCTCCCAACCTGGTCCGAGTCAGGAGTCTCTCTGCTCTCTCGCCATCCGAGAGTGTGAAGTGCTGGACGAGCGCAGCCTTCAGCGCACCGTACTTGTCGTCGGTTGGTGGCTGATCAAGCAGGCTTTCCACGTGCTGAGCCGTGCGGGCGTCGAGCGCTGCGACCACATAGTGGAATTTTGTGTCATCCGCCAATATCCCCCGGAGGGCGAACTGCGCCTCGACTAGGTGGAACCAGGAGCGCGGGTTGTGCTGCCAGAAATCTGGTAGCTTGATCGCAACAGCACATGCGTGGCTGGGGGTTCCCATCAAGATTGGCTCCGGGGGGCTTTCGTTGTGTTCCATGATTCGTCTTGGGTCACCAGTGTGGAGCGTGTAAATAACGAGGCGGATTTGACTCAGACAGTTTATTACACATCTCACACAGAAGCATAGTCAGAATGAATACTCAGCAGAGACTCTCCTCTTAAAAAGCATGGCATTCTTCTAGAAGCTTCTTAACACACAAAAGGTCACATTGCATTCACTTCCTTAATCCTTTAACATCCTTCTAGAAGTTTCTAACACACAAAAGATCACACTGCATTCATCCTTCACACCTCCCTGTTATCTCCCAGGGAAACTCTGCTCTTTGTTCTTGTCAAAGATGCTATACAATTATGCACTCCCCATGTGTCACCAAAGGACCACATTTACACCAATATTGTGGGAGCCTACATAGCAACTCCCCTCCCCCATCTAGGTCAGTCTGATCACTTATCTTTGTTCCTTACCCCCAAGTATGTACCGCTCATCAACCAGGTGAAGCCATCAGTGAGGACCATCAAAGTGTGGCCAGAGGGGGTTGACTCTGTACTCCAGGAAAAGTTTAGGAACACAGACTGGAGTATGTTCACCTCTCAGGCTACCTGTGGCTCCCACATAAACATCGACTCTTACACCCACTCAGTCCTGGACCATATCAACACCACTATTGACAGTGTCACCACGGAAAGACAGATTACCATGTGACGATGGAGTGTCACCACTGTTATGACTTATTGTATGTGTGATTGTGTTGTATTTGTAATATTGTAAATATTATTATGATTATTTGTAAAAGTGCACACATTATTTTTAGGATCTGTCTTTGACTAATTTGAATGCCCTTGGGAGATAATTGCTATGGTTAAGTATTTGGGTAAAACAATTGATAATGATTTAATTCACATACCTTTGCCAACATGCTTCCTGAGGGTGTCCGGGCAAAAGACTCTGTTAAGGGTTGAGGGCCTTTTATAGGACACCAGCAGGAAGGAAGCATGTATGGTAAGTTAGAGGGGTGGTTTAGCATTTGTAAATAGGGGTTTGAATTATTTATTGAATTATTTATACTGTTATTTATTCTATGTTATTTATATTTACACTGTATATAGTTGGGGAAGTATTTATGGACTTTTTAGATGTTAGTGGGTATGTGTGGAAAATGAAAAATGTTTTTTGTTTTACCTGGGGTTATGGTAGGGGCTAATCAGCCCTAATTATCTCCAATAGTATATAACAGGTGTTGGGTATATTTGGAGAGAGTTCTTGAGTCTCTTGAATCTTCAGTCTTGCAGTCGAGAGTTTTTCGCTGTAACCTTGTGGATTGTTGATGAAGAATCGTGTCGGATGTCTTGGAATTATTTACTTGTAAGATTATTGGAAAATAAAAATCTGAAATTTGGAAAATTGAAGCTCGGCCCCTACCAGTTTGTTACACACCACGTACCCAAATCAGAAGCCGTGGATGAACAGAGAAGTGCGGCTTCTGCTAAAGGCACGTAACAATGCCTTCAGATCTGGTGACGCACAGGCCTACAGTTCATCCAGGGCACATCTGAAGAGGGGCATCAAGAAGGCCAAGCACAGCTACAAGCTGAAGGTGGAGGAACATTATGGGGACTCTGACCCCTGACGCATGTGGCAGGGCATTCAAGCTATCTCTGATTATAAGCCCAGCAACTCCATACCTATAGCCATGACTGTGTCCTTTCTCAATGAGCTAAATGACTTCTATGCTCATTTTGACAAGGACAATAACGAAACGAATATCAATTTCCCACCCTCTGACGACCTCCACCACCTCACACTCACCCACACCGACGTCCGTAACGCACTGAGCCATATCAACGTACATAAGGCTGCTGGCCCTGACGGCATTCCTGGGCGTGTGCTGAGGGCATGCGCTGAGCAGCTGGCAGGGGTCTTCACGGACATCTTTAACCTGTCCCTGGCCCAGGCGATGGTACCAGCGTGCTTCAAGACCACTTCTATAGTACCAGTGCCGAAACGTTCAACACCATCGTGCCTAAATGACTATTGCCCTGTGGCACTGACGCCCATAGTCATGAAGTACTTTGAGTGACTGGTCTTGGCACAGCTCAAAAAATGCCTGCCCCCTACACTGGACCCTCACCAGTTTGCCTACTGGAGTAATAGGAGTACAGAGGATGCGGTTTCTACAGCGCTGCACTGTGTACTCTCACATCTGGATGACAAGAACACCTACGCAAGAATGCTGTTTGTTGACTTCAGCTCAGCATTCAACACAGTTATCCCCTCCAAGTTGATCACTAAACTTGGGGACCTGGGAATCAGTACCTCCACCTGCAACTGGATCATGGATTTTCTGACCAACAGACCCCAGCATGTTAGGTCAGGCCCCAACCGTTCTTCCATCATCACACTCAACACTGGTGTATCACAGGGCTGTGTGCTCAGCCCATTCCTCTACTCCCTCTTCACCCATGACTGCAGGCCTATGTATGGATCCATTTCCATCATAAAGTTTGCAGATGACACCACGGTGATCGGACTCATCAGGGACAACGATGAGTCAGATTACAGGGCAGAGGTTGAGCACTTGGCTACTTGGTGCGCTGACAATAACCTGCTCCTTAACACCAGTAAAACCAAGGAGCTCATAGTGGACTACAGGAAGGAGAGGGGAGAGACACATGACCCCATCCATATCAACGGCATAGCTGTTGAACGTGTCTCCAGCTTCAAATTCCTGGGGACCCACATCTCGGAGGACCTGTCCTGGTCAGTTAACACCACCAGCCTGATCAAGAAGGCCAATCAGCGCCTCTTCTTCTTGAGGACACTGAAGAAGAACCATCTGTCAACTGACATCCTGGGCAACTTCTACCGCTGCGTGATAGAGAGCACCCTGACCAACTGTGTCACAGTCTGGTATGGGAGTTGCTCTGTCGCTAACTGTAAGGCGCTGCAGCAGGTGGTGAAAACTGCTCAACGCATCACAGAGACTCCACTTCCAGTTATAGAGGACGTCTACAGGAAAAGATGTCTGCGCCGGGCACGCAGCATTCTTAGGGACTCCAACCATCCTGCTCATGGACTGTTCCAGCTTCTCCTCTCCGGAAGGTGTTTCAGAAGCCTTCGGACTAGAACCAACAGGCTTAGAAACAGTTTCTTTCCAACAGCTGTCACGTTATTGAACTTAGTTCCCCGCTGAACCTCCACTTCTCTCCCCTTTAACACCCACCCCCCGTGCTTCCTCAAACTGTATACACATATATATCATATCTGCATATTGTCATTATATATTGATACATACTGCTCTTCTGCATATTATCATCACATATTTAACTACATACTGTTTTTCTACATATTGCCACTCTGTATAATTAGATAGACTGTCTGCTACTTACCTCACTTCACCTGTACTTTGCTCTTCTGTAATTTATGCTAACTTATTCCCATCTCTTACCATCCTCACCTGTACATAACTGCCCACCTAACTTATTGTACATTATTTGCACATAACGGTACTCTTAACTTTCTACACTGACCTATCTGCATATATTTGCTTAAATTGTACATACTGTCAATTACTGTATATACTGCACTGCTGTCCTTTGCACTTCTGATTGGATGCTAAACTGTGTTTCGTTACCTTGTATTCATACATGTGTAATGACAATAAAGTTGAATCTAATCTAATCTAATCTACTGGTGCTGTGGGGGGTTGTCCTCGCCTGCGGCAGTCCACCACCAGTTCCTTCGTTTTCCTCACATTGATCTGGAGGCAGTTCCATAGGCACCAGTCCATGAAGTCCTGAATAAGTCCTCTGTACTCCACATCATCCTCATCAGAGATGAGGTCGATGATTGCAGAGTCATCAGAGAATTTCTGTAGATGGCAGTGTGGTGTGTTGTGTGAAAAGTCAGCAGTGTAAAGGGTGAACAGGAAGGGAACCAGCTCCCAGGCTTCTCCAGGTGGGACAGGGACGATGTAGGATTAAGATCACTGCATCCTCCACCCCGATGCCATGCTGGTAGGCAAACTGAAATGGATCCACCGCTGGTCCCTCCAGGGGGCGGAGATCGGCGAGGAGCAGCGTCTCCAGGGTCTTCATTAGGTGTGATGTGAGGGCCACTGGTCTGTAGCTGGTCAGGTCCTTGGGGTGAGGGGTCTTTGGTACAGGTACCACACAGGATGTTTTCCACAGCTGTGGTACCCTCCCCAGCTTCAGGCTCAGGCTGAAGATGTGCTCCACGATCCCACACAGCTGGTCTGCTAAGGACTTGAGGAGCCTCGAGCTGATGCCAGCCTTACTTGCCTTGATCTTCCTCAGCTCAGCTCTCACCTGGGTCTTAGTGAGGGTCAGGTTGGGGCAGGGGGGCTGTGTCCTGGGATGGGGGGTGTTGGGGGGAGGCCGTGGACAGCAGGACTAGATGAAGGCGGAGGCGGCAGTGATTGGTGGGCAGGCGGAGAAGAGGGCAGCTAGTCAAACCTGTTAAAAAACAGATTCAGGTTGTTCACCCATTCCCTACACCCTGTGGCCTGGGAGGAGGTATTCTGGTGCCCAGAGATGGTTTTGAGGCTTCTCCAGACACCGCTAATGTCACTCTGTTGCACTTTGTCCTCCATCTTCTTCCTGTAGCTGTCCCTCCCTTTTCTGGTCTTCCTCCTTAGCTCCCTCTGTATGGGTTTCAGCTCTTCCTTGTTACTAACTAACCTGCACTTATATAGCGCTTTTCTAGTCACAAAGACCACTCAAAGCGCTTTCACTAGTACTAACCCTCTATTCTAAGGGTCTATAGGAAACAGATATCTAGGGACAATTTAGAACAGCCAGTTAACCTAACATGCATGTCTTTGGATTGTGGGAGGAAACCGGAGCCCCCGGAGTAAACCCACACAGCACAGGGAGAACATGCAAACTCCACACAGAAAGGTTCCAACCCCTGCCAGCCTGGGGATTCGAACCAGGAACTTTGTAGCTGTAAGGCAACAGTGCTAACCACTGCACCACCGTGCTGCCCAAGCGGTTGATGCATACACACAACCATCATTTGTAGTTTCTCTCCCGCTTGATAGGTAGCGCCAAGCCGCTGATGTGCCAGGATTTTCACCAACAAAGAAACGGTGGACTTCTTCACAAAGTTTCTCTTCAAATAGAGTCCATTTCTGCTGTTTGACTTCCCGGGTTTCACTCCTTTTCCATGAAGATGCTGCTGCCACTAGCGAGACACTGCCTGCTGACTGACTGGAAAGCTCGCGTGGGTGGGGCGCTTCTAAACTCTGCGCGGGGTAGATGAAAAAAGTGAGCATGTACAGCACCACGTGCGTGCCGGGCTCGTCCAAAGCGTACGCGGACCAAGGTGGACTTGAGGGGAAATGCAGCATGAATAAGGCTTGACTGTCCGACAGAAACATGAGTTTATTAAAGTACTTTAAACGTGGAAAAAAAACAAAAAAAACAGAAGAGGTATGTAAACACTGGCGTTTATCATGGTTTTAACCTGCTGGAATCTGTTACCCGACTTGAAGATCCTTTTGTTCTCCTTCAGCAGTGAGTTTATCTCAGGGTTGATCCGGTGTTTGTTGTTTGAGAAACATAAGAGGGAGCAGTGTGCCAGAGAACATGTTTTTAAGGTATGGTGCCTGTTAAGACCATATTAATTGGTGTAAACAGCAATAAATGTACAAAGTAGGCTGTTTTTAAATAAGAATAAATGTGAGCTGTAGCATTTATTCTTATATGGCAGGTGAAGCCTCATAGAGCTTGAAAGCTTTGAGGTTTCTTTCTAAAGAGCGTGACTGAAGCACTGACAGTTTCAATTCCATGTCAGCAATAAAAGTTCAGAGACTGTGGTTGTTGTAATCTGCTGATTTTTTTGTTCATTTATACCAGTGGCTCTTAAACTTTTTTTATTCCCCATTTTGGGGAGCCAGATGATTAAAAAAGCCTACCTGCCCCTCCATACCCACAATGAATCCAAGAGCAAGCTAAGCCATATTTCCTTTTCTACTCAGCTTTTTATGTTAATTATCGTCTGAAATTTCTCTTTGCTCATCATTTTGATAGAGTTTTAAAAATTAGGTCATGATATAATTTTATCCATTCATCCATCCATCCATCCATCTTCTATCGGGTTGTGTGGTGGTGGTTGGGGGCGGGGGCGGGGGGCTGGAGCCTATCCCAGCATCTTTGGGCGAGAGGCAGGGTACACCCTGGACCAGGGGTGCCCAACCTGGGCTCCTGGAGCATTCAGGTTTCTGTGGGAAATTTTCTAATTTCACTTCTTAATTGGTCCAAAGATTTGCAAATAATTTGTCATTGTTGTGCATGTGCTCTGTCGGCACCCTTGCACCCATGCACAACAGCAGCAAGTTATTTGCAAATCTTTGGACCAATTAAGAAGTGAAATGAGAAAATTTCCCACAGAAACCTGAACATTCCAGGAGGCCCAGGTTGGGCACCCCTGCCCTGGACTGATCACCAGTCCATTGCAGGGCAAATATAATTTTATCAGTAATTTTAATTCTAATATGATAAAACACTGAGTACCTTTTATTTTCATTTTCATTTTCAGTTTTAATTGTGAAACTTTGCAAAACCAATTGAGATGCTGTGGCATGACCTTAAAAAGGCGGTTCATGCTCGAAAACCCTCCAATGTGGCTGAATTACAACAATTCTGCAAAGATGAATGGGCTAAAATTCCTCCACAGCGCTGTAAAAGACTCATTGCCAGTTATCGCAAACACTTGATTGCAGTTGTTGCTGCTAAGGGTGGCCCAACCAGATATTAAATTTAGGGGGCAATCACTTTTTCATACAGGGCCATGTAGGTTTGGATTTTTTTCCCTTAATAATAAACACCTTCATTTAAAAACTGCATTTTGTTTTTACTTATGTTATCTTTGTCTAATATTTAAATTTGTTTGATGATCTGAAAGAGAGGCAGCACAGTGGCGCAGTGGTTAGCACAGTGGCAGCACAGCAAGGTCATGGGATTGATTCCACCCTTGACCATCATGGGTTCGATCCCACCCCCAGACCATCGGTGACCCTTCTGTGCGGCGTTTGCATGTTCTCCCCGTGTCTGCGTGGGTTTACTCCGGGTACTCCGGTTTCCTCCCACATGCCAAAGACATGCAAGTGAGGTTAACTGGCATCAACTGGGGATTCTAAATTGTCCTTAGGTATGGATGTGAGAGTGAATGGTTTTCTGTCTCTCTGTGTTGGCCCTGCAATGGACTGGCGATCTGTCCAGGGTGTACCCTGCCTCTCGCCCAAAGATGCTGGGATAGGCTCCAGCACCCCCACGACCCGAAAAGGATTAAGCGGTAGAAGATGGATGGATGGATGGATCTGAAACATTTAAGTGTAACAAAAATACAAAAGAATGAGAAATCAGGAAGGGGGCAAACACTTTTTTACACAACTGTAATTGTGAAGTCATCATCATCATCATCATCATCATAGCAGTCTGTCATGGGCGACAATGACTGTTTCATTTAGGTCTGATCAGATTCCTCCACACAGCTCTGTCCTTAGCCTTCCGCTGCCAGGAACTCCTGTCTATGTCCAACTTCTTCAAGTTTCTTTTTACAGTGTCTTTAAATCTGAGCCTTGGTCTACCCTGACTGTGTTTGTCCTCGCATAACTGTGAGTAGAGTAACTGCCGAGGGAGACACTGGTGGTCCATCCTCTCAACATGTCCGAGCCATCTCAGGTTCATCTGTATTATCATGTCCTCCATTGATGGTAGACCAGCTCGTTTCAACACTTCTATGTTGGTTATCTTGTCTTTCCATGAGATGCTCATTATGGCTTGAAGGTGTCTCATCATGTGCACGTAGAGTTTCTTCACCTGCACTCTGTAGACAGTCCAAGTTTCAGCACCGTATAATAGAGTAAGCCAGTACTGTCGCTCTGTACACTTTGCATTTCACACGGATAGACACATGTCGATTGTTCCACAGTCTCCCTCAAGTTTCCAAACACAGTGCTCGCTCTTCCCATTCTGAGAGATAGCTCATCCTCCAGCCTAGCATTCTCTGAAACAGTACTCCCTAGGTACTTGAAAGTCTTGCACTTGACTAGTGACTCTGTACCAATGCTGATCTCTTCTGGTAGTGATGCTGATAATTGGAACTTTGGTGGTTGATAAAGGCACTCTGTCTTCTTGTTGTTGATTTGGAGGCTGAATTGGCTAGCTGCTCTTACAAGTTTCTCCACTAAAGATTGCATATCTTCCACACTGTGTACAACTAGAGCACTGTCGTTGGCAAAGAGCATTTCTGTTACTACCTTTATCAATGTCTTACTTTTGGCTTTAAACTGTGCCACATTGAACAAGTCTGCTTCTTTCCTTGTTTGAATGTATACTCCTTCTGAAGTGTCTCTGAAGGCCTCCTCAAGCATGGCTGCCAGATATAGCAAGAAGAGTGTAGGTGCCAGCACACACCCTTGTTTCACCCCGTTGCTTACTGAAAAGTCTTTAGATACTGAACCACTCATTGCCACGTTTGCTTGCATACCTGTATGGAGTGCCTCGATCAGGCTGACCAACTTCTCTGTACAACCATATTTCTTGAGTACCTGCCAAAGTCCTTGTTGTGAAGCAGTATCGAAGGCTTTACTGAAGTCTATGAAGACTACATAAAGCGGCATGTTCTGTTTGATACACTTTTCTTGAACCTGTTTCAAGCAGAAAATCATGTCCATTGTGCTTCTTCCACTTCTAAAGCCGCACTGGGTTTCCGGTAGTACATTCTGCGAGATGTGTTCACTGAGTCTGTTAAGTAGTACACGTGAGAGAATCTTACCAACAGTGGCTAGCAGTGATATACCTCGGTAATTTCCACAATCTTTCCTGTCACCTTTCTTGTACAAAGGCACAATACTTGCATCCTTCCAGTCCTGAGGTACTTTCTGGGCATCCCATATCTCTTGGATGAGCTTGTGCAGGCAGCTGGTCAGCTTAACACCACCAAATTTCCACACTTCTGCTAGAATGCCATCCCTTCCTGGAGCTTTACCATCCTGTGTTGTCCTGATAGCTGCTATTAGTTCATCAAAATTTGGTGGTTCATCCAGACTTGATACAGTTGGTCGCTGCACTAGAGCTGCTTTAGCCTCTTCAGTGAGATCTCCAGGGTTGTTTATTAGTTGGTCAAAGTGGTCTGCAGATCTGTCCAGGATCTGCAAATCTGTCCAGGATCTTGTCTTTCTCCTGCAAAACCATTTCACCATCCATAGCCTTTAGTTGGATCAATCCTCTTGGTTTAGGGCCGTAGATTTCTTGGTCGTAGATTTTTTTGTGAAGTCACACACCCTATAATATCACAATCTAGAAATAATATTTTTTAATATAAATATTTAAACAAAAAGACTGGGACAATGTTTAACTTTTGACCTCATACTGAATTGGTGGCACTCTAGATCTTCAGTGCTGCCAGGTTCAAAGTGTGTATGTTTGTGATGACAAAAACATTTAGTTCTGCTAATTCTCAGTCAAAATCTTTACTTCTTACTTTCTTAGTCTGGACAGATGTCACAGACTGGTTAATATGAGCCATACAGTAGTTTCAGCTGCAGCTTAATTTACTGATGCTTACTCCTTTGCTCCACTGCTTGTTCAAGAATTGTAAAAAGAGACCCACTTGGTAATACTTACATACTACAGTATACTAATTTAATATAAGCTATTTGGAGAAAACTGTTACTTTGCTTCTAAACTGGAGTTTTAGCAAATACAAAAGTAAGAAAACTGTTACTACTTCATCTTTTCATCATAGAAGGTTTTTCTTATTTTATCTACAGTTCTGGTTGTGTCGCTTTCTTTATATAATTTTGAGTCTTCTTTGTTTATATTTACTGTGTGGGGTGACCCACCACAATCAGCTTGGACAGTCAGAGCACTCAGCTTGAATAGGAAACAGAACAATGATATGTATGGACTGATATCAATATGTAAATGTGCCTGTATTCTCTTTTGTCCTACAGCCCCAAAGCAAAGAGAAGAATTCCGGCGCCAGTAATCAGGCAATTGATATGTGTGACTCTTATGTAAAGTTGCCATGCATTCTTTCTTGACTGTTATGTAAATGTCCCATGCATTCTCTCTTGCCAGTATAAATGTGCTCACTCAAAGCTCACTGTAAACACTCTTAGGCAACGCACTCAGAGCTCACTCACAGCGCACAGAGTGCTGGGTGAGTCTCGTGATGGAGGAATAAAACACCTTTAACCTTCAGGTTGTCGTGTCCGCCTGCACTTATTTCGTTCCTCCACACTGGTGACCTGACGTGAATGGACTGTCTCTCCCTTCTGCCGCGCTGTGGACTATTTCGTTCCTCCACACTGGTGACCCTCGACGCAGAATGGAACACCAGGCGAACACCCCGGAGATCATCCACGACCGGGAAAGCCTCAGAAAGAAGCATGGTGTGACCTTCGCCTGAGATTTTGGACCTCGACGCTGGGACCTGCCGAGGGAGAATGATCGTCTGCCCCCTCTCACTGCACCGTGGATCCCAGAGACAGAGGATCGCCCACATCCTTCGCATCCACATGAGCGCGCGCGCACCTTGTCCTCTCTCCACGATGGCGACCTCCAGAGCCGGACGGAGAACGCAGCGCTTGGACCAGAACGCACCATGACCCAACACGAGCGA
Organism: Pholidichthys leucotaenia; assembly: GCA_020510985.1. Classification (NCBI taxonomy): domain Eukaryota; kingdom Metazoa; phylum Chordata; class Actinopteri; order Cichliformes; family Pholidichthyidae; genus Pholidichthys; species Pholidichthys leucotaenia. The sequence continues at coordinate 258,609,933 of CM035843.1, forward strand.
ACGACAGCAACAGCCTGAACAGCGAAGACCATCAGCGCCGACTGCGCTGATTTCCATCAAGCTCCCTGACCCTGACTCACCTCTCAATGGCAGACCTTCCACGCACAGAAGCCACGCGCGCACACTGCAGGATTACGAGGACAGCGCAGCTTTCAGCTATGTGGTAACTGCGCCAGGGACAATCCGGCTCCACAGACTGCCATCGTCCTCCGCCGCCGCACATGCCCGAGAAACACGGCCGATCACCACCCTCGGAACCTTCAGGGCTGCTCACGCACCTGAGGCAGACACGCAGCCCGCACACAGGACTTTGTATGGGTCTCAGCCACGGCGCACAATGGGAATTCAGCCATCTGCTGTCCCCGATGGCTTTAGGGCTGTGCCCGCACCTAAAGCCAACCCGCCAAGTCCCTCACACAGCTCCAGCTTCTGTTCTTTCTCACAGCCGCTACGCATCCTCGCAGGACTGAGCCGCGAGAGGAGTCAGAGACAATTTTTTTCTCTTCTTCTCACAGCCGCTGTGGAGCTCCGCCACGTTTAACGGGAAAGTCCCTCACCATCACGGATCCACATGCACTTTTTGCGCGGCCTGGACAACTTTGCCGTCCCGGGCCGGCACTTGCTTACCCCCACCCCCTCCACCTCCTTCTGCACAGAGCTTTTCCCACACCTCGCTTCCAAAGCCGGCCGATCGCCGCCTCGTTCCCCTGCTGAGCGCTCTGGGGGGGAGCGGTGTGGGGTGCCCCACCACAATCAGCTTGGACAGTCAGAGCATTCAGCTTGAGCAGGAAACAGAACAATGATATGTATGGACTGATATCAATATGTAAATGTGCCTGCATTCTCTTTTGTCCTAAAGCCCCGAAGCAAAGAAGAATTCCGGCACCAGTAATCAGGCAATTGATATGTGCAACTCTTATGTAAAGTTGCCATGCATTCTTTCTTGACTGTTATGTAAATGTCCCATGCATTCTCTCTTGCCGGTATAAATGTGCTCACTCAAAGCTCACTGTAAACACTCTTAGGCAACGCACTCAGAGCTCACTCACAGCGCACAGACAGAGCGCTGGGTGAGTCTCGTGATGGAGGAATAAAACACCTTTAACCTTCAGGTTGTCGTGTCCGCCTGCACTTATTTCGTTCCTCCATAACTGCTGCATTAGTGCAGAAGCAGCCATTGTGGTTTAGTAATGGGGATTAGTTTCCAGGCTGAAAGGCTGAAATTAAATAAGTCTTTTGACATTTTGAAGCAAGAAAAGCAAAGGTGTTACATGTAACTTACATCGTAGTGGTTGACAACTTCTACAGATGTACAGTTGAGAGACATCACCAGCTCCATCACAGTATGGCACGGAGGCTGTACCGCCTGGGACGGAAGGCGCTTCATTGTATGATAAAAACTGTACAATCCATCTCTGAAGGTACATGTCCACTAGTCTGGATTCTTCTGGAAGGAATTGGTCACTGGAACCAGTGAAGTGCAGGCAGGGGGCGTGGTCATGGAGCCAGTAGAGTTCTCGGATAGGTGGAGTCAGAGCAATGTGGAAGGAAATACTGGAATAGTCATTAACCATGACCAGATTGATAAGTCTGTTTTTAATAGTGCTGGTATATTTGTGCCAGCCACAGGGGGTACACAAGCCAGTGTATTCCTCATAGCAGTCCCAAGCCTGGGTAAATGGGGAGGGATGTGTCAGGAAGGGCATCCAATGTAAAACCTTTGCCAAATCAAACATGCGGATTATGACGAATGAGACTTTCATACCGGATCGGTCAAGGCCTGGGTTAACAACGACTGGCACTGGTGCTGTTAACCTACAGGGTGCCGGTGGAAATTGGGCTACTGTTGGTCGAAGATTAAGAAGAAGGGGAAGGGGAAGGCGTGTTTGGAGGGAGAGAGAGAAAAGGAAAGGTAGAAGAGTGGAGGTGAGAGCAGAGACGCTAAATGTAGGGACTATGACTGGTAAAGGCAGAGAGTTGGCTGATATGATGGTGAGAAGAAAAGGTAGATATACTGTGTGTTCAAGAAACCAAACGGAAGGGAAGAAAGGCTAGGAGGTGGATTTAAACTCTTCTACCATGATGTAGATAGGAAGAGAAATGGAGTAGGAGTAATCTTGAAGAAAGAGTATGTGAAGAGTGCTCAGGAGGTAAAGAGAGAGTCAGACAGAATCATGAGTTTGAAGCTAGAAGTCAAAGGTGTGATGTTGAATGTTGTCAGTGTGTATGCCACACAAGTTGGATGTCAGGTAGAAGAGAAAGAGGAATTCTGGAGTAAGTTGGATGAAGTGGTAGCGCGTGTTCCCAGGGAGGAGAGAGTGGTGATTGGAGCAGACTTTAATGGACAACAGATGTGATGAGGAGATTCTGCACAGGTATGGTCTTAAGAAGAGAAATGCAGAAGGACAGATGGTTGTGGATTTTACTAAAAGGATGGAAATGGCTGTGGTGAACACATACTTCAAGAAGAGAGAGGAACATAGGGTGACTTACAAGAGTGGAGGAAGGTGCACACAGGTGGACTACATGTTATGCAGAAGGAGAAATCTGAAAGAGACAGGAGACTGCAAGGTGGTGGCAGAGGAGAATGTAGCTAGACAGCATTGGATGGTAGTCTGTAGGATGACTTTGCAAAGCAAGAAGAGGAAAACAGTGAAGGCAGGGCCAAAGATTAAGTGGGGGAAGTTACAGAAGGAAAAAGGTTGCACAGAGTTCAGGTAGGAGTTGATACAGACTCTGAGTGGTAGGGAAGAATTACCAGATGACTGGGAAAGTACAGCAAAAGTATTGAGGGAAACTGGTAGAAAGGTATGTGGTGTATCCAGTGGACAGAGGAAAGAAGACAAGGAGACTTGGTGGTGGAATGAGGAGGTACAAGAAAGTATTCAACAGAAGAGGTTAGCAAAGAAAAAGTGGGATAGTCAGGGAGATGAATAAAGTAGATGAGTATTTGGAATCTAGGCGCATGGCAAAGAGAGAGGTGGCAAAGGATAAGGCATATAGTGAGTTGTATGAGAAGCTGGACACTAAGGAAGGAGAAAAGGACTTCTATCGATTGGCTAGACAGAGATATCAAGCTGGAAAGGATGTACAGCAGGTTAGGTTGATTAAGGACAGAAATAGTAATGTACTAACAAATGACAAGAGTGTACTGAGGAGTTGGAAGGAGTACTTTCAAGAGCTGATGAATAAAGAAAATGAGAGAGAGAGGAGGATGGATGAAGAAAAGATGGTGAACTAAGAAGTTCCGAGGATTAACAAGGCAGAAGTGAGGGCAGCTTTGAAGAGGATGAAGAATGGAAACGCGGTTGGTCCAGATGACATACCTGTGGAGGTGTGGAGATGTTTAGGAGAGATGGCAGTGGACTTTTTAACCAGATTGTTTAACACAATTTTGGAGAGTGAGAGGATGCCTGAGGAGTGGAGAAGAAGTGTTTTGGTTCCAGTTTTCAAGAACAAACTCAGAGCTCAGAGCTGTAATAACCACCAGTGTTAGGAGTAACGCGTTACTGTAATGCCACTACTTTTGCAGTAACATTCTGTGTAACAAAATTACTGTTTAAAAATTCAGTAATGCGTTACAGTTACTGAAGTTTGATTAGATGCGCTATTCATGTTACTCGTTTTATAAATATGGATAGATACTTTTAGCACAAATAAAATGCAAACTGACCTTACGTAGCTGACGCAGCCGTCAGTCAAAGAGCCTGTTCACTGCTGCAACCACAAATGGAGCTTGCTCCTGCTGGGAACAGATGAAGCTACTTTGTTTTTGTGGAAATGGACAGATTATTTTTCCTTTGTTGCAGGGACAAAGGCATATTGGTGGGTCGTGTGAGACCGACTGCAATCTTCAGAAGCACCTGAGAACAGCAACGAGATCCAACAAAGCTACGCTATGCTATGCTAACAACACCGCTAACAACACGGGCTGGATTTCAAGCACAGGTAAACGACTGATTGCCAGATACATCATTACAGAATGAAGATCTGATAACAGTCATTTCCCATCAGACAACTGAGACTGTGCTCCACTGAAGTTAAAACACATTTACTTGCTACCTGGATAAAGATTATCCAAAAATGGATTTGATCACCAGAAGGAATTTAAAAGACTGGGTCATGTCTCTGTCACAGCAGACATTTGGACTGTGGATAATAGACATTTTCTTTAGATCGCTCCACATCGGATTAAATCCATAATATTAAAGGTAAGAAACATTGACAACTTTATGCAGTGTTGCCAACTCACTCTTTTGGAGTGATTCTCATTCTTTTTCCCTCTCTCTCACTCCACAAACCCTATTTCTCACTCCAAAATGAGGAAATTACTAGCATTTTTGTGTTGATTTTCTTCAGATTTTTCTCACAATAAGAACTCTCAAGGCAGGATAAAGCAGACTGAACATGTTCTAAAAGCTCTGTCTGTTTTCAGCCTGACATTAATAAGCCCGTAAAGTAATCCTTTAATTAAATTATCTTGCTATGTGTGCAAGTTGATTTAAGTATTCATTTAAAAATAACGTCAAAGTTACTTTTCCAAGTAACTAGTTACTTTAATCATGCAGTAATTGGTAAGTAAGTCATTTACTTTTGAAAAGAAGTAACTAGTAACTGTAACTAGTCACTATTTTTTAGTAACTTGCCCAACACTAGTAACTACAGAGGCATAAAATTGATCAGTCACACTATGAAGATATGAGAAAGAGTTGTTGAAGCCAGGTTAAGAGAAGAGGTGACAATCGGTGAGCAGCAGTATGGTTTCATGCCAAGAAAAAGTACTACAGACGCCATGTTTGCTCTAAGTGTTGATGAAGAAGTATAGAGAAGATCAGAAGGAGTTGCACTGCATCTTTGTGGATCTAGAGAAAGCATATGATAGGGTACCAAGAGAGGAAGTGTGGTACTGTATGAGGAAGTCAGGAGTAGTAGAGAAGTATGTGAGGGTGGTGCAAGGCATGTGTGAGGACAGCGAGACGGTGGTGAGGTGCACTGTAGGGATGACGGATAGATTCAAGGTGGGACTATGATTACATCAGTGATCGGCTCTGAGCCCCTTCTTATTTGCCATGGTGATGGACAGGCTGACAGACGAGGTCAGGCAGAAGTCTCCATGGACCATGATGTTTGCAGACAACATTGTGATCTCTAGTGAGAATAGGGAGCAGGTGGAAGAGAACCTGGAGAGGTGGAGGTATGCTCTGGAGAGAAGAAGAATGAAAGTCAGTAGAAGTGAAACAGAATACATGAGTGTGAATGAGAGGGAGGCAGGTGCAACGGTGAAGATGGAAGGAGTCGCAGTAGTGAAAGTAGATGAATTTAAATACCTGGGGTCAACCATCCAAAGCAATGGAAAATGTACAAGAGAGGTGAAGAAGACAGTGCAGACAGGGTGGGGTGGGTGGAGACGAGTGTCAGGGACGATTTGTGACAGAAGGGTAGCAGCAAGAGTGAAAGGGAAGATTTACAAGACGATAGTGAGACCTGCGATGATATATGATTTGGAGACGGTGGCGCTGACAAAAAGACAGGAGGTGGAGCTGGAAGTGGCAGAGTTAAAGATGGTTGTTTCTATATGACGGCAAGGACTGGTCATATAGCATCAGGTTGCCTGAAACAGCAGTTTTTAATTTCTCCTTCATGTCTTCACAACAACAGGTAACATACAGATCTGCTTCTCTTCTTCCCCCCACCTCCTTCCTCTCTTGTCTTCTTCTCGAGCTGGCTGGTTCACTGGATTGGTCGATGGATCTGTCCGTGGGTGGTCTTCAGCTCCCGGCTGCTGTCGGACAATATAGCGTCTATGGTCTCCATATTTTTAAAGGGCCGATATCATACAAAATCGACTTTTTTGAGCTTTTAAGCACGTTATAATGTTAATTCCTCACCAAAAACACCCCAAAGTGGTATTTTGCTCCATTCACGCATCTCTGAGTATTCCTCCTCAACCCAGCTCTCTGAGCTGCTGCTCCGCCCTGTCCCTGATAATGATTGGGTCCCCACGTTCATACGTATGAATGTGGGTGAGCCGCCCACTCCAGGAAGTGCCTGTGCTGCCAGCACCGCCCCCAGGCTAATGCGCACACCCACTTTCTCCACGCAGCTAACGGAGCGGTGATCGGCAAAACTCTTTCACTTTAGCATTGACGCTGTGAAGAAGTAGTTCCTCTCGCACCTAATCTGCTCAGTGACAACAACTGTTTGCTTTTTTACGTAAGACGATGTCTTCTAAGTTTTCGTGGGCAGAACTCAGCGACATGCTGCAGCAGCCGGCTCAGGGGTTACGTCATGAAATGGGCAGCAGCCACTTGAAGGAGAGGCTGAGCCTCAGAGATCGAGGCATCTTACTTCCGGGTTGGAAAAGTAGCTCGCGAAAATAACTCATATTTCATAAGAAATTCATTGTCCAGTGTACCAAAGGTAATATACAGTGGGGCAAAAAAGTATTTAGTCAGCCGCCAATTGTGCAAGTTCTCCCACTTAAAAGGTGAGAGAGGTCTCCAATTTTCTTCAAAGGTATACCTCAACTATGAGAGACAAAATGAGAAAAAAAAATCCAGAAAATCACATTGAAGGATTTTTATAGAATTTATTTGCAAATTATGGTGGAAAATAAGTATTTGGTCACCTACAAACAAGCAAGATTTCTGGCTCTCACAGACCTGTAACTTCTTTAAGAGGCTCGTCTGTCCTCCACTCGTTACCTGTATTAATGGCGCCTGTTTGAACTCGTTATCAGTATAAAAGACACCTGTCCACAACCTCAAACAGTCAGACTCCAAACTCCACTATGGCCAAGACCAAATAGCTGTCAAAGGACACCAGAAACCAAATTGTAGACCTGCACCAGGCTGGGAAGACTGAATCTGCAATAGGTAAGCAGCTTGGTGTGAAGAAATCAACTGTGGGAGCAATTATCAGAAAATGGAAGACATACAAGACCATTGATAATCTCCCTCAATCTGGGGCTCCACGCAAGATCTCACCCCGTGGGGTCAAAATGATCACGAGAACAGTGAGCAAAAATCCCAGAACCACACGGGGGAACCTAGTGAATGACCTGCAGAGAGCCGGGACCAAAGTAACAAAGGCTACCATCAGTAACACACTACGCCACCAGGGTCTCAAATCCTGCAGTGCCAGACGTGTCCCCCTGCTTAAGCCAGTACATGTCCAGGCCTGTCTGAAGTTTGCTAGAGAGCATTTGGATGATTCAGAAGAGGATTGGGAGAATGTCATATGAAACCAAAATAGAACTTTTTGGTAAAAACTCAACTTGTCATGTTTGGAGGAGAAAGAATGCTGAGTTGCATCCAAAGAACACCATACCTACTGTGAAGCATGGGGGTGGAAACATCATGCTTTGGGGCTGTTTTTCTGCAAAGGGACCAGGATGACTGATCTGTGTAAAGGAAAGAATGAATGGGGCCATGTATCGTGAGATTTTGAGTGAAAACCTCCTTCCATCAGCAAGGGCATTGAAGATGAAACGTGGCTGGGTCTTTCAGCATGACAATGATCCCAAACACACCACCCGGGCAACGAAGGAGTGGCTTTGTAAGAAGCATTTCAAAGTCCTGGAGTGGCCTAACCAGCCTCCAGATCTCAACCCCATAGAAAATCTTTGGAGGGAGTTGAAAGTCTGTGTTGCCCAGCGACAGCCCCAAAACATCACTGCTTTAGAGGAGATCTGCATGGAGGAATGGGCCAAAATACCAGCAACAGTGTATGAAAACCTCGTGAAGACTTACAGAAAACGTTTGACTCTGTCATTGCCAACAAAGGGTATATAACAAAGTATTGAGATGAACTTTTGTTATTGACCAAATACTTATTTTCCACAATAATTTGCAAATAAATTCTTTAAAAATCCTTCAATGTGATTTTCTGGATTTTTTTTTCTCATTTTGTCTCTCATAGTTGAGGTATACCTATGATGAAAATTGGAGACCTCTCTCATCTTTTAAGTGGGAGAACTTGCACAATTGATGGCTGACTAAATACTTTTTTGCCCCACTGTACTATCACATACATGCATATAGTTTACTCTGAAAGGTTTAAAATAGCATGATATGGGCCCTTTAAAATAAACCAGCAAAAAATGTACATTTCTTTGTGCGAGAAATATTAGGTTCCATTAATGAATCTATTGTAGCACCTTGGGAGAGTCAGATTTCTAGCATCTCAGACAAGAGACAGTGAATAAGCATGGGAGACAAAAGAGCAGGAGTCTCCTGGTGAGAGAGCGAGAAGGAGTCAAGGATGTAGGGGGTTGAATGCAGTGTGATGCAAATGTCCTGTTGTGTGTGATGTAAGCCGTGAAACTTAAGAGGAGAGTCTCTGGTAAAAAGTTCAAACTGTTCTGTGCTCGTGAGATGTGAGTGTGAAATAAATCATTTTGAAATGAATCTGCCTGTGATTTCACACACTCCACACTGGTGACCCAAGACGTATTATGGAACACAAGGCAAGATCCCCGGAGCCAGCCTGGGGATCTTTTCCTTCTTGCCTTGAGAGAGAGCAGTCGCATTTTTCTTCCCTCCTCTCCTGCCTTCCTGATCTATTCCCAGCTTTTGCAATGTTGCGTTTTTGTCTGTGTTTAGTCGCTCTTCTTCTGCTGAATCTTAATCTAAACGGAAATTATGGATTTGGAAGCGGCTTAAATGTGCTATTGTCACTATTTTTCAACAAGAATTGGGCCAAGGGGGAGCCCAAGAATTGGAACCTGCGAGGAGACTCATGGACATTGGAATTCATGCGTCTGTGGAAACATTATTGGTTATGATCTCAGGACTTCTATTTTTGGCTGTGGAGTTCCCTGATGCATCAGAAATTGAAGGAAGGTGAGAGAGCTGATCAAAGCGGACCCGGCAAGCTCCTTCATCAAATTCGACCAGTTGGGGAGGGCACGAGTAGCGGCAAACGGTGAACTGAATGACAGTGATTCAGTGGAGGAATACATCTGGAGCCCTGTGCTCTCCATGGAAAAACAGTTTAAGCCTGCACATATAATGGAAGCACAGAATTACACGGGTGAGGACAAATTCTATTCTCTGAGTGCACTGTGCTGATTTGATTTGACCTTGTTTGCCCCGTGTTTACATTCCTCCTGATTGAGATAAGCGGAAGGACCGGCTCTTATGTCTACCCAAACAATCGACAATCAGTTGTTGTCGTATCAGCGGATTGGACCCTCAAGGACAATGCCCATGTGCCTTCTGCAAGCAAGAGAGATAGACTCTGGACTTGTTTATAAGTCACATGATTATAACATCTATCCACTGCCAGGAGGCGCCCTCTGCTGCTCACTAACAACTGTTACATTTACACTACACAATGCATACAACATTACATGCATACAATACACTGCCTCTCAACTTTTGTGTGTGATCTCCTGCTAAATGTCTGCTAAATGTGCATTGAGGGTTTTTTTGCCTGCAATCAAAATTTCGCTCACTTGCCAAGCGTCATTCTGATAAAACATGTTTTTTTCTCTCGCCTACTGTGTCATATCCACTCTCTTTTTCTTTTTTTTCCTTTCTTCTTTATGACTGGCGCCTAGCGGCTGCCCCGGCCTTGGATGCGCTCTGCAGAGCGTGCCCAAATGCCAAGTTCCGTTTCGTTACCTTGTATTCATACATGTGTAATGACAATAAAGTTGAATCTCATCATCTCATCTCGTCAGGAAGCTACAGCGAGGCGGCAGCCATCCCACAGACAGCCCGGACTGGAACCTCCAGCCACGCGTGTGCGGTTTCAGTCAAGCTACCGGATTTCTGGCAGCACAACCCGCGCTCTTGGTTCCACCTCACCGAGGCCCAGTTTGCCCTCCGGGGAGTAACGGCAGATGACACCAGATTCTACCATGTGGTCGCAGCGCTCGACGCCCGCACAGCTCAACAGGTAGCGAGCCTGCTCGATCAGCCTCCAGCCAGCAACAGATACGAGGCGCTCAAAGCTGCGCTCATCCAGCGCTACACGCTCTCGAACTGTGAGAGAGCGGAGAGGCTCCTGATGTGGACAGAGCTAGGAGAGGGTTCGGCCGTAGACCTGATGGAGAAGATGCTGGCGTTTATGGGCACGGACGACGAGCACTTTCTGTTTGCCTACCTCTTCCTCCGGAACCTTCCGACAGTAGCAAGAGCGTTTCTGGCCAATTCGCTGCGGCTGGCCGCGCGAGACTACCGTGCGCTAGCCCAGGAGGCAGACCGGATCATCATCGCCACCAGGGCGACCACAGTCCACGCAGCAACGGCGGAGCCCAGCAAGACGACCAGAGGAGGCGAGGAGCCACCGACGGTAGCAGCAGTGGGGACCAGGGAACGCCAGAGAGACATGCTCTGTTCCTACCACCACCGCTTCGGAGAGAACGCACGCAGATGTACGCCACCGTGCCAATTCCAGCTCTCTGGAAAACGCCAAGGCCGAGGGTTGGTAGCTGCAGCGACCCTCGGTGAAGTGAACAAGCTGCTCTACCTAACGGACGCACGTTCGGGGAGGCATTTCCTTGTGGACACCAGAGCCCAGAGGAGCTTCATCCGGCCGACCTACGCTGACCGGCTGGCAGGATCTAGCGGCCCTGAGATAGTAGCAGCAAACGGCTCGGATATTAAGACCTTTGGTGAGAGGACTCTGCTCTTATCTCTACACGGCCGTACATATGAGTGGACTTTTGTCATAGCAGCACTGAATTACCACATACTGGGGGCTGATTTTCTGTGTGCACATGGTTTATTGGTTGATGTTGCTAACAGGCGCCTGGTTAATGCACTGTCCTTCAATTTCCTTCCCTGTATAGCTCGAGTGACCCGGCCAACAGCACAAGCCAACGTCACAGCTACAGGCGGTAAGTTCCACACACTGCTCACCCAGTTCCCAGCACTCACGGTCCCGACGTTTTCCGCGGCCATCGCTAAACACGGGGTGGAGCACTTTATCACCACTACTGGGCCGCCCGTTTTTGCAAGACCTCGGCGCTTGGACGCAGCTAAGCTGGCCATAGCGCGCGAGGAGTTCGCCAATCTGGAAAGGTTGGGCATCATCAGGCGCTCGAACAGCCTGTGGGCTTCCCCACTACACATGGTCCCTAAGGCTGAGGGATTGTGGCGACTGTGAGGTGATTTCCGCAGGTTGAACAACGCCACGGCGCACGACCGCTACCCGATTCCCCACATACAGGATTTTTCCGTTCACCTTGCCGGGGCATACATTTTTTCCAAAATAGACCTGGTCCGCGGTTACCACCAAGTCCCAGTGCGCGCTGAGGACGTACCCAAAACAGCGGTAATAACTCCATTCGGTCTATTTGAGTTCCTGCGCATGCCATTCCGGTTAAAAGGAGCGGCACAGACGTTCCAGCACATGATGGATGCAGTGCTGCGCGATCTCCCGTTCGTGTTCGTCTACCTGGACGATATCCTGGTAGCCAGCATGTCCGAAGACGAACACGAAACCCACCTCATGACGGTTTTCCGAAGGTTGGAGGAGCACGGGTTAATAATCAGCCCGGAGAAATGCCAGTTCGGTGTAACGGAGATTGATTTTTTGGGGCACCGCGTCTCTCCAGAAGGAGTGATCCCGCTGCCCGACAAAGTGCGCGCCGTGGCGGATTTTCCCCGGCCTCAAACGGTCAGGGCACTACAAGAATTTTTGGGAATGGTGAACTTTTATAACCGTTTCCTTCCCCGCGCGGCACGGCTCATGCAACCATTGTACGCTGCGCTCAAAAAACAGAAACCCGCGGATAGGGTCGAATGGACCCCGGAGCGAGAGCGGGCGTTCTCGGAAGTTAAAGCAGCCCTGGTAAACGCCGCACTGCTGGCACATCCAGACCCGACGGCCCGCATAGCGCTCACCACTGATGCTTCAGACGTGGCCATAGGGGCTGTTGTGGAGCAGCGCGTTGCCGGGGCTTGGCAGCCGCTCGCCTTTTTCAGCAGAACTTTGCACGACAGTGAACGTAAATACAGCACGTTCAACAGAGTTGCTGGCTCTCCACCTGGCCATTCGCCACTTCCAGTTCTGGCTGCAAGGGCGCAGTTTCACCGCGTTCGTGGACCACAAGCCGCTAACATTCGCGATGGCCAAGGTTTCAGAACCGTGGTCGGGCCGGCAGCAGAGACAGCTGGCCGCGATCTCAGAGTTTACTACCGATATTCAGCATGTGTCGGGTAAACTGAATGTAGTGGCGGACTGCCTCTCGTGCGCTGTGGCGGCCCCGGTCTGCGTGGGGATAGATTACGCAGCCATGGCCGCGGAGCAGATTAGCAATGAAGACGTGCGCGCGCTCCAGTCTGGACCAACAGGGTTAAGGCTGGAGAGCAGGGTGCTGCAAGACGGCATGCCCCCCCTAATCTGCGATGTCTCCACGGGTCACCCGCGTCCCGTGGTCCCGGCCGCGTGGCGCCGCCGCGTGTTTGAGTCGGTTCACACTCTGGCGCACCCAGGAGTGCGCGCGTCGGTCAAAATGGTGGGAGAGAAGTTTGTGTGGCCGAGCCTACGCAAACAAGTGAAAGAGTGGGCTGCAGCCTGCGTGGCGTGCCAACGAGCCAAGGTATACAGACACACGAAGGCTCCCTTGGAGCCGTTTCGTATTCCGGCTAAGAGGTTCGACCATGTTCACATGGACCTCGTGGGCCCCCTCCCGCCATCACAGGGGTGCACGCACCTCCTGACAATGGTGGACCGCACCACGCGCTGGCCAGAAGCGGTTCCGCTGGCGGCAACCACGTCCGCAGACGTAGCGCGCGCTTTTTTAACAGCATGGGTGGCGCGTTTTGGAGTCCCGTCGGACATTACGTCTGACAGGGGCCCTCAATTTGTTTCTGAACTCTGGTCTGCGATGGCCCGCAGCCTGGGTGTTACAATTCACCGCACAACTGCGTACAACCCACAGGCCAATGGGTTATGCAAGCGTTTTCATAGATCATTGAAAGCAGCACTCAGGGCTTCATTGACGGATGCAAATTGGGTAGACAGGCTGCCGTGGGTTTTATTGGGGTTGCGCTCCACGCCGAAAGAGGATCTAGATGCTTCCCCGGCAGAGCTCGTTTTTACGCAGCCACTACGGCTGCCCGGGGAATTTCTACCAGATAATCCCGCTCCAGGCAGCTCCGCGTCTCAGCTTTTGCAGCGTAGTGCAAACACAGGCACGCTGCCGGGCCCTGCCCACCACAGTTTCCCACGTGTTTTTGTGCCTAAAACTTTGAAGAGCGTGGAGTTCGTGTTTGTCAGACATGATGCCCACCGCCCTCCATTGCGCCCACCCTATGATGGACTGTTCAGAGTGTTGGAAACAGGGGATAAGCATTTTTTGCTAGACTTGGGGGGTAGGAGGGAAAAAATTGGCATAGACAGACTCAAACCCGCTTTCGTTGTGGCGGACGAGCAAGTGCTGTTGGCTAGGGCCCCTCGGCGTGGAAGACCCCCACGGAGGGCTCCCCAGGGAAACGATTCGCCAGAGTAGCCACACGGACAGACCGAAGTGCCCCCCCTCCCAGCAACCTCCCACCGGCACAACAGCACCGTGGAGGCGGTAAAACCCAGTTACAGCAGATACGGGAGGAGACAGAAGCCCAAACAGCATGTGGACTGATATTCTGTTGTTCTATCACAGCATGTGGACTGTTATTCTATTGTCCTATCTAAGATGCTGGTGGGGGGGGGGGGGGTATTTGTAACACCTTGGGAGAGTCAGAGTTCTAGCATCTCAGACAAGAGACAGTGAATAAGCATGAGAGACAAAAGAGCAGGAGTCTCCTGGTGAGAGAGCGAGAAGGAGTCAAGGATGTAGGGGGTTGAATGCAGTGTGATGCAAATGTCCTGTTGTGTGTGATGTAAGCCGTGAAACTTAAGAGGAGAGTCTCTGGTAAAAAGTTCAGACTGTTCTGTGCTCGTGAGATGTGAGTGTGAAATAAATCATTTTGAAATGAATCTGCCTGTGATTTCACACACTCCACACTATCATTATTTGACATCAAAAACCACTGGTTTAAAAGTTCAGGATGAGAGCGCTGCCTCTGGTGCATGACCGTATGGAAAAAGTCATGACCGATCGTAATGTTTATGCAAATGAGCTGTATGAACTGCCCATGAGTGACTGGGCACACCGCAGTCCACAGTCTTCACCAGTCTAGACCCAAATGCTTTCCATTGTGTTTCCAATACACAATGAATAGGAAGCAGAAAAACGACAGAACCAGTGGACACATAGCATGAAGCAGCCTTCCATTTGCTCACCACCAAAGTCATCAGGAGGGCCCACAACGTCATCAAGAACAATACCTATCCACAACATTTTCTCATCTCATTCCTGCCATGAGGAAGGCACTGCAGGAATGTGAAATCCCACACATCTAGGCTGTCAAACAGCTTCTACCTACAGGTCATCAGACTCCTGAACACTAATCCCCCCCAGTTAGGGGTGGGAATCACCAGAGGCATGATTTACCTCTGTGCTGAGTATTGTGATATTATATATATATATACAGTATACTGTATATATATTTTTAGATTTAGTATACTTTATTGATCCCCAGAGAGGAAATTGAGGGCATCCACCACCTGGATGGATGAAGCAGCCATGATACGGCGCTATCCCTTTAACCATTCACACACACATTCACACCTAGGGCCACTTTAGAGTCTCCAATTAACCTAACCTGCATGTTTTTGGCATGTGGGAGGAAACCGGAGAAATCCCGGCGTAAACCCACGCAACACGGGGAGAACATACAAACTCCACACAGATCACTGTTGGTCAGGGGCTGGGATCGAACCCACGATCCCCCGGCCAAGGGTAAACTGTGCTGCCACAGTGCTAACCACTGCGCCACCGTGCAGCCCATATATATATCGTAATTTCCCATCTCAATCTCTGTCTTGTTGATCTTCCGGCTAGATCACATGAGTCACTCCTTTGCTGTGCTGACCTAATCAGACAGGGAGCATTTAGCACCATCTAATGCATTGAGAAGTCAATTGTTTTTCATTAGTCTGGTACCCAAAAAACTGAATTTGTCTTTGCAACATTTATTAGTACTTTTATTTAAGTATTGCAATACTGGTTTCTCTGTATCGATACAGCATTGCGGACACAAAGTACTGCGATACTTCACTGTAGGGCTGGACAATATACTGAATATATTCATTGTATTGGTACCTTTGGCTGCCCGCAATAGAAAAAATGGTTGTATCGTGCATATTTGAGTATTTGTCACATTAATATCAGCTGCCGCTGCTGAAGTGAGCACAAATAGAAAGGAAGATAACAGAAAAAAAGTAGGCTCACCTTAAGTACAGAAAACAGGGGGGAGCCAGGAGAAGGTAAATATTTCAAGTCTGAACTCTGCAGGTGTAAAATCATACTCACTTAGCAAACAAACTTTCAAAATAACAGCTTCTATCCGGTCTTGCAACCCTTCAAAATAAGAGTGAGTGGCTCACCAAATAAAGAACTGATGGAGTGAAAAAAAACAAAAATAAGGGACAAATTATACTTCTGTCACTTATTAAACCACCAAGTATTAACTACAGTAATGTGAACAAATTAGGATACCCTGTATAAGCCTGTGTGTGTTGTTTTGTTGTTTTTTTTTTTTACATATTTGGACATATGGATATATAATATCAGTGTTTAAAATACTGGAAGATTCATGTAATACAACTAAACAATTAAAAATGAATGAAAGACTTTTTTCAAATTTTCTTTAAAATGCAATTCTAAACAAATAGTGAGGAATAAATTAGGACACCCCCCATCTTTTTTAGGACACCCCCACATTCATTCCCACTTGAAATAGCTAAAATAAATGTTAAAAAATGCAAATAAAAACAAAAACAAGGTTAGACATGGATATGTGAACATTTATTAATAAAAAACTGAATATTTAATGGGGTATCCTAATTTTTTCACATGACTGTATGTGTTGTAAACTGAAACATTTCTTACCATGTGGATAAACGTGACTAACTCGATAATGTGTGTTCTGTTAAACAAAGGAAAAAAGACACTTTGTATACATATATAAAATGTCTCATAAAAATGTAAGTAAAACCAAATTTTAAAGGACATTCAGTACACAAAATACATATAGCGATATGTATTGTGTATAGCGATATAGAGAAATTATATTGCAATACATTTTTTGAGCTATATCACCCAGCTCTACTACACCGTATAGATTTTTTTGCCCCACCCCTACGCTCCATCTCCATCTCTAGTCTCCTGGACTCTGACTTTTGTGCTCCCACTCTGCATTTGCACGAAGCGCAGCACACCTTATTTTGTAAATATTTAGTCTTATGTTTGTTTTTGCTTATTTTACTTACTTTTTTGCTGTTTTTTAAAGGGCGTTATGTAGCAATAAGATTCATGACATGGTGTAATGACTGTTTACTGTGTTTATGACAATAAAACATTTGATTCTGATCTGGTCAGGCATTTCAGTATGCACAAAAAAGGACCCTGAATTTATGCAGGACTTATTTTTGTGTTTCCTTATATGTTCTTCTTCGTGTAAAGTTTTAAAAAGTTTATGACAGGTGACTTCTATACACAAAAAAAAAAAAATCATTTTTTTGCATGTCTTTGCAGTTAATTACACCTCTTAACTGTTAAATTGGAGCGTTCTCCTTGAGAAGCATCTCCTCCACATCTCTGTCACAGTGTCGTCCTCCTCCCAGCATGTAGAAGTTACTTGTCCCACCTAAGCTGGGATTTGGCAGGGCGCATCACACTGCTACAGGCTACAGTAAATATCACCTTTCTTGTTATCTCCAAGACCTGCTTTTCCAGTAAATAGGGGAACATGTAATTCAATACACTGTCGGACCGTTTGCTTTCAGAGGACATCTAGGTGGTGTGACTTAGTGGCCCCAGAATGAACATAAAGATTAATAAGTAATGGCCTTATGAAGATGATATTTGCACTCAGATGTCACCTTTTTTTAGATAAATGCTTTTGATCACAGGGAAGGCGGTAATACAAAACGAACAGACGGCAGAGGGTTTGACATCTGAACACACTCCGGTCCATTAGAAGTACCTCAGAATTTCTGAAGTGATTCACCCAAACTAAACTTTTTTCCCCTTTATTGGTAATTTTGCTGGTCTTGCATGATATTTCTGACAGAGCACAGTCGTGAGTGATCTAAGCTGATAATACAGCTACCTCATGCCGATTCTTAATATGTGACAGCGGCAACTCAAACTAGCTCGCATGCTACAATTTATTGACAATAATGATAATATTGAACTGCATGCCCCACACTGTAAAATGAAATGGTATTTGGTCGTCCTCTGTAATACTGTTGTTGGTCCCTGTGGTATTTTGTAATTTGTTGCAGTGTTTGTGCTCCCTTTCACACTTTAATATCACAGTATTGCTTCAATTTAAGATCCAAGATAAAGTTCTATTTCATTTTGCGGGATTAACTTAGCGGGTAGCACACGTCTCAAGGTATTTGTCGTGTTTTGTTTTATCTATGAATTATTTAGAAGCGTCAAAAAAAAAAAAAAAAGGAGAATGGGCTTCCAAGACTTGTGTGTTCTGTCTCTCTCAGCAGTCTCAGTCAGATGTTTAATTTGGTCTGCTGGCATAGAATAGCAGCCAACACGACTGGGATTAGGTGGTTGGCTGGGTAATTTCCCTGAAGGAGGAGCATGCTGAACTGGAGAATAATGATAAAAGAGGTGCTGAACATTTGACACAGGGAAATATTAACTCTTGATTGTTACGAGTGCTTGAAGATATCATAGATCTTTCTTTTGATATGGAGCAATGGGCAAAAATCGAAAAGCACACAATTCGCTATTCTAGTCAGTAGATGGTGCTTTAAAGTAAAGCCTGTGGAGACGCTATAACCATCCTTTATCTAGTGGTTTTTCCATAATTTACCCAACATGCTAAAGTTCACTGGGTCTATTAGTGAAGGATTCTATGTTTTTCTTTACATTCTCAAGCACTTTTTAAAAATGCTAATGGACTCCAACAAGCACCTGAGCAAGCCTGAAAGTGCCCTAATTCCCGCTCAAAAGGTCACTGAGATGAGTTATAGCGGTATAAGCACCTGAAAGCTATTCCCTTGTTAGATTTGACAAAGGGAGGCTGCCATTTCCCACCTTAAAAATAGTGTTGGGTAATAAATGATCATTTGTGGAATGTGGTTGCTACCGGCAGTGACTTTTCCGACATAACTTTACTGCTGGCTGATTTACATACCAAAAAAAGTTGTCCCCAACATATTTAAAATGAGCATTTTATTCATGACGCTCAGCAGACGGCGCCAGCACACACACACTCACTCACTCACTCACATGCACACAAGAGCTCTTATTGTGCTTCTTTGGGGAAATGGCTAATTAGTCGGCCATGAAAAATGCAGGCGTCCCTGTTTTAGTATCATCCTCTATTTGACTCAACAACACTTTAGGCTTTTGTAACAGATTTGCAGTTATACATCCAGAATCAGCACAATATGAAATATGTGCGCGCCCATGCTTTGGCTTTCACACCATTGAGCTACCGACGCATGCATGCTACTATCAATTATGAAACGTGCTGGTCTCTGGGTGCGCGTGCCGTCTGTACAGTGGGGTTTACGTGCACCTCAGCATATGCAGTGTAGTCCTTCTCGGCAGCCCTTCACAGGTCCCCGGAAGGTGCTCCTGGTGTGGATGCGGGGCTGTAGAGCACGGATCACGGTGACAGTTTCAGGTAGAGGAGTCTATTAATAGTTTACCTCTCAGCCGAGGCATTTCATCATTTTTGGTGTCTGAGGGCTTCCTGCTTCAAAAAGGGGGAGAAGTTATGCATCTCAATCTACCCCTTCATATTTCATGTTGTTGAGGATTATAAATAAAAGGACAGACTTTGACCTGGGCTATTAGTTACCTGGGATCCTGTGGGTGGATGGTGCTTTGTCTTCTGTCAGGTTGTGGCGTTTTTTTTCCTTCTGAAAGCAACAGGATTACAATCAGAATCTTAAAGATAAGGTGTGCAATATGATCCCCGCGACCTAGAAGTGAAGAGTAAGATGAAGGAGCAATGCAAGGCAAAATAGAGCCAATCAGTCAAAATCACCCAAAAGGGAGCATCAGAATGGTGGAAAAAAAGGTGGGGAATCTGACAGTAGGTCAAGCTGCGGGTCAGTGTAAAGTACTGCTCTGTTGATTGCTGTTTCCCCTGTTGTGTAACTCTCTTGTTTTGACCACACAAACTGGCCCAAAGTCTCCAGAGATGTGCCATTCTGTCAGAGTGATGAGGAAAACAGAAAGCCCTCACTCTTTCGCCCTCCCCATGGTCCAATAGACAGGCCCAACATATGCCAAAGCAGCCTGTCAGCGCTGCTTGTTGTCGGACAGACCTTTGATCTTGAACAAATAGAGAGAGGAGTCTCGGAGCACCTGCCTTGGGGCATGAAGAAATATGGGCACCACAAAGGGTCAAATTCTCGAAGAAGGCAGTAAAATTAAAGCCTTTATTGCCACCTTTATGGCTTCATTCCCTATGGCAATTACATTATCTATGGAAAATGACAGAGCTTTGTTCCCATTATCAGTGAAATCTCTGGCAAGAAAGATCTGATGTGCCAAAAATGAAAGTGATGTCTGCCAGTCTGGATATATCAGTATGTGTGGGCTTCACATACTGTAAGGTAGATATGTTCCCAAATTATACAAGTTATATCACAAATCACAAATAATCATAAACATTAAACTTACATTCAATCAATAAAAAAACTTTCTCAGCTCTGAGGATTTTTATCAAATTTAGATTGACAGCCCTCACTTGAAATTAATGATTTTGCTTTTCTGAGACCACTCAGTCGCTAACCACCCGAAACCTCAGACATTGACTTTTTTTTTCCCACAGATTGCAACTCATCCATTTTTTAATTGTGTTCATTTTTACCTGGGTCCCACTGGACCCGGAGCAGCGGTGGTCGTTGTCATCCGTCTGCTCTGACAGGAAGAGAGAGTGAGAGAGTGGCGCCACACCACTTTCCAACCCCAAGCTGATGTGTCAGGCTTATCACACAGCCGAGCGATCCTGAGGTGACATCCTCCACTGAATCAGTGACATTTCACGGACGGTGCAAATCTATCCATCTTTGTCAAGCATCCGCCTCAATTTTAGCATTCCCAGAGTTAGCATATTGATCACTGAGAAACGCATGAGTGAGGACTTCTTGTTTTCTGCTCCTTAAAATGGGCGGTGTGAGTCCACTGGACTCTTCTTGTCAGAGTCTGCTGCAGTGGGCCTTAATCTGCCCTCTTCAACACTGCATAAAATATGTAGGACTTTTGTCATTCAGGACCAAGAGACACTTCAAAGACTTTCTTTACTTTAAATGAAAACTTGAGCACAAGTCCTTCAGTTAATACATAAAAATACATAGCATCTTCTAGGGGTGGGAATTTTTAGGCACCTCACGATTTGAGCCAGAATCGATTCAGGTCACTCTGATTCGATTCCGAATCGATTTTTCTAACATATAAATATTAGACTTTCAGTCAAAAACAGAATGTAACCCAGCTGAGAAAATGACCCTTTTTTTTCTCAGATGTCAATTGTATTAATACAATTGTGTGATTTTATTTTGAAAAATGATTATTTTGGGAAGAGGAAGTGTGATCCTCGTTATCCAACTTTTAAATTCCCGTTTCATGGTCACGTTGGGCGATTGTGGTCTTTTCATTCGTTAAGAGCGATATTAGCCCCGCCTTCCGAGCAGAGTGCCGAGGCGCGCACTCGGTTTTTCGGTCTTTTGCGAACTGAGAGCGAACGAGAGAGGCTGTGGACGGTCTGTGTGGAGACCTGTGAGTCTTCTTGTTGACGGGAGCACGAGCTTGAGAGGCCGTGAGGCTGTGACTTTTGCTGTGTTCACACTGATGCCCCCGGGCCGGACGGTGTGTCTCCCTCCACCCTGAGACACTGTGCGAAAGAGCTGGCTCCTGTCTTCACAGACATTTTTAACACCTCTCTTAAGCAATGTCACGTGCCGACCTGCCTCAAATCCTCCACCATCATCCCTGTCCCCAAGAAGCCACGGATTACTGGACTTAACGACTACAGACCTGTAGCGCTCACCTCTGTAGTCATGAAGTCCTTTGAGCGCCTGGTCCTGTCTCACCTCAAGTCCATCACCACACCCCTCCTAGACCCGCTGCAGTTTGCCTACCGTGCTAACAGGTCTGTGGACGACGCAGTCAACCTGGCCCTCCACTCCATCCTGCAGCACCTGGACTCCCCGGGAACCTACGCCAGGATTCTGTTTGTGGACTTCAGCTCCGCATTCAACACCATCCGCCCCGATCTACTCCAGGACAAGCTGTCCCTGCTCAACGTGCCTGACTCCCTCTGCAGGTGGATCACCGACTTCCTGACGGACCGGAGACAGCATGTGCGGCTGGGGAAGTCTGTCTCAGACTCTGTTAGCATCAGCATTGGATCACCCCAGGGCTGTGTACTTTCCCCCCTACTCTTCTCCCTTTATACTAACTCCTGCACCTCCTCCCACCAGTCTGTTAAGCTGATTAAGTTTGCGGACGACACCACCCTCATCGGGCTCATCTCCAACGGTGACGAGTCCGCCTACAGGGAAGAGGTGGCCCAGCTGGTGTCCTGGTGCAGCCACAACAACCTGCAGCTGAATGCTCTGAAGACAGCGGAGATGATTGTGGACTTCAGGAAAGTCACATCCCCCCTGCCCCCCCTCACCATCACAGGCTCTCCCATCACCTTTGCAGATTCCTTCCGCTTCTTGGGCACCACCATCACCCTAGACCTCAAATGGGAGCCAACCATCAGCTCCCTCATCAAAAAGGCCCAGCAGAGGATGTTCTTTCTGCGGCAGCTGAGGAAGCTCAAGCTACCCACCAAGATGTTAGTGCAGTTCTACACGGCCATCATCGAGTCCATCCTCACCTCCTCCATAACTGCGCAGGAGCCACTGCCAGGGACAGACTAAGGCTGCAGCGCGTCGTGCGCACTGCTGAGAAGGTGATAGGCTGCAAGCTCCCATCTCTCCAGGACCTGTACATCTCCAGGACCCGGAGGCGTGCTGGCCGGATCATAGCCGATCCTTCACATCCTGGTCACGTGCTGTTTGCCCCCCTCCCCTCAGGTAGAAGGCTTCGGTCCATTCGGACTAAAACCTCTCGGCACATGAACAGCTTTTTCCCCTCTGCCATCAGACTGCTGAACACTAAGTGACTTTTGACTCTCGTGCACTATGTACAGCAGCTCAACCAGACTCATGTCATTCATCACTGTTTTTCTGTTGCATTATTGACTGCACTATGTGGTACTTCACATTATCTGCTACATGCTAATTTTTTAATCTGCCTTGACTAGTACTACTCATTATTACTAGTATTATTATTATTATTACTTATTATTACTTATTTTTCTACACTTATTGCACGTTTCTAGTCCTTTAGTTTTTTAGTTTATCCCTTTTTCTCATTATGTTTTTAATGTTGCAGCATGGCACCGAGACAAATTCCTAGTTTGTGTATCACATGAACAATGGCAATAAACCTGATTCTGATTCTGATTCTGATTCTGACCTCATCTTGGTGAGTGAAAACCGAGTGTGTACTAAACAATACATGCTAATGTTAGTGTTATGCTAATGCTAATCGCGAGTGGATTTTTTCTGTTGAAAAGCAATGGAAAAGGCTATTTTTGTGTCTGTATGGTTTTCCTAAATGTGATTTCAGTTCCCAACAGTATGCTGAAGTACTTTTAGTTCTTATGCACTATTTCTGTCGAATGTAATGTGTAGTTTGATGCTAAAAGCACATTGTGTTGGTCTCCTATGTAAATTCATAGGTTATGCTAAACCCAGTAGCTCAGACAGGGTTTTACTGATTTTAAAAGGGAATATTGGAAGTAATGGGACAGTATATTCCCTGGTTATGTGATAAATTAATTGTATTTCATTTCATGATTTACAAAGACAAGGTTAAAAAGGATTAATCATAATTTCATGGTCAAATCAAATCAAATCAAACTTTATTGTCATATTGCTGTACATACAACTGTAGTGCAGGCAAGATGAAATTGCGTTTCTCTCGGCATCCATATAAATAGAAGCAGCATGATTTAAGACACACTCCCACATAGCTCCACCCCCCACCCCCACCCCCCCCATCCATTCACACATCCCTAAGACATACTTGGGGAGAAAAAAAAAAAAACTAACTATAATATACAAATAATATACAAAATGTCCGTAGGTGCAGTAGTGTGTATGAGAGATTCCGGGTCAACTGTTCAGCATCCTGACAGCTTGTGGAAGGAAGCTGTTGATCAGTCTGGTGGTTCTGCCTCTGATGCTCCGGAATCGTTTACCAGATGGAAGAAGTTCAAAGTGTTTATGCAGAGGGTGAGAACGGTCCTTGACAATGTTCAGTGCCCTGCTCCTACAACGGTTCTGAAAAAGTTCTTGGACAGAGGGGAGGGAGACTCCAATTACCCTTTCAGCCCCCTTGACTATCCTCTGCAGGGCTTTTTTGTCTGACATACTGCAACTGGAGTACCATGTAGCAATGCAGTACGTCAGAACACTCTCCACCACACCTCTGTAGAAGGTCCTGAGGATGCAGATGGGGAGAGAGGCCTGTTTGAGTTTCCTCAAGAAGTGCAGTCTCTGCTGAGCCCGCTTCCTGATCTCCAAGGAATTCTTGCTCCAGGTCAGGTCCTGCGAGATCTGCACGCCAAGGAACTTGATGTTCTCTACTCTCTCCAATAAACGGCCGCCGATGCTGAGGGGGACGTGCTCAGGCTGTGACCGCCGGAAGTCGATAATCATCTCCTTCGTTTTGTCCACGTTGAGCACCAGATTGTTCTCCCTGCACCAGCCCTCCAGGTCTCTCACTTCTTCCCTGTACATTGATTCCTCATCCCTCTGAATAAGTCCCACCACTGTGGTGTCATCTGCAAACTTAATAATCTGGTTCCCCTCGTGTCTGGATACACAGTCATGTGTTAGAAGTGTAAACAACAGTGGACTTAGTACACAGCCTTGAGGGGATCCGGTGCTCAGCGTGACAGAGTTGGAGATGTTGTCTCCAACCCGGACAGGCTGAGGTCTCTCAGTCAGGAAATCCAGGGTCCAGAGACATGTGGCGGTGTTCAGACCGAGAAGGAATAATTTCTCCATCAGTCTCTGGGGAATAATGGTGTTGAATGCTGAACTGAAATCAATGTACAGGAGTCTGGCGTAGGTGTCTTTCTGGTCCAGGTGGGTGATGACAGAGTGTAGGGTGGTGACTATAGCATCCTCCGTGGAGCGGTTTGAACGATATGCAAACTGGAGCGGGTCGTGTGATGCAGGGAGGCAGGCTGTAACGTGTGGTTTGACAAGCTGTTCAAAACACTTCATCACAATTGGTGTCAGTGCAACAGGACGATAGTCATTCAAACAGGACACAACTGGTTTCTTTGCCACCGGTACAATGATAGAGGTCTTGAAGCATCTGGGAACGATGGCCTGACTCAGGGAGATGTTATAAATGTCAGTCAGGACATCCGCCAACTCGCTCACGCAGTCTCGGAGCACACGTCCCAGAATGTTGTCCGGACCTGCAGCTTTGCGTGGGTTGACTCTGGTTAGGGTCCTCCGTGTGTCCGCTGTGTTGATGGTAAAAGCTGGTCTGACCGATGGTGGGGGTGGGCCAGCCCTCCCTCTGATTGTCGAGTTTGATGCTTCAAAACATGCAAAGAAGTCGTTAAGCCTGTCTGGAAGCGAAGCGTCGTCATCATTGACCCCCTGCCTAGACTTATAGCCCATCAGTGTCCGAACTCCCTGCCACATCTGCTTGGTGTTCCTAGTGTCACAGAGGTGTCCCTGGATTTTCTCCGCATAGGCGCGCTTTGCCGCCTTAATTCCCTTTGAGAGCGCAGACCTGGCTGAGCGGAGGGCGATCCTGTCCTTCGCTCTGAAGGCTGCATCTCTGGCTGTAAGCAGCGAGCGCACCTCTGCAGTCATCCAGGGCTTATGATTACCCCGCATAGTGATGGTCTTCACTGTAGTGACATCCTCTGTGCACTTCGCGATGTAGCTGGTGACTGTATCAGCATACTCCTCCACATCTGTCTTGTCTTTCTGGGAGGCTGCTATTTT
This sequence comes from Pholidichthys leucotaenia, assembly GCA_020510985.1. Classification (NCBI taxonomy): domain Eukaryota; kingdom Metazoa; phylum Chordata; class Actinopteri; order Cichliformes; family Pholidichthyidae; genus Pholidichthys; species Pholidichthys leucotaenia. The sequence goes on from CM035843.1 coordinate 258,635,067, forward strand.
GAAGACCTCCCAGTCTGTGTGCAGAAAACAGTCTTTCAGTGCAGAGGTTGCACTCTCTGGCCAAATCCTGATTTGTTTCACTGCTGGCCTGCTGCGCTTCAATAAAGGTTTGTAGGCAGGCAGCAGCATCACGGACATGTGATCAGAACGGCCGAGATGGGGGCGGGGTATCGCCTTATATGCATCTGTGTTCGTGTACACTAAGTCCAACATATTCTCTCCTCTGGTCTTAAAGTCTACACATTGTTTAAACTTGGGGAGCACAGTCTTTAGGCTGGTGTGGTTAAAATCCCCTGCAACCACCACAAAACTGTCCGGGTGTGAAGTTTGGATTTCACTAATCGCATTGTGCAGTACCCCGAGTGCCTTCTTAGCATTAGCTTTAGCATTAGGGCTCGGCGCTATGTAAACACCAGCTACATACACGTTGCTGAATTCCCTCGGCAAATAATGTGGCCGACAATTTACAATAAGGAACTCCGCCAACGGAGAGCAGTGTTTAGACACTAACGTGGCATTGACGCACCAGTTCTTGTTAACATAGGTGCATAGCCCACCCCCCCGGCTCTTACCGGAGCTCGCCGTTTCCCTGTCGGCACGGAACATCGCCATATCTTCCAGCTGAATGGCCTCGTCAGGAATGTTGCCGTGGAGCCATGTCTCAGTGAAAACAAACACACAGCAGTCTCTCCACTCTCTCCGGGTTTCTCTCAGCAGACGCAGCTCGTCCACCTTGTTTTCGAGGGAGCGGACGTTAGAGAGAAGAAGCGACGGTACCGCTGGTGTGGAGAGGTTAGCCTTTAGCCTAGCATGGATCCCGGCCCTTTTTCCGCGCTTTTGCTTGCGTTCGCTCCACTTCCGCTTCCTCCTCTCTCGGGTAGCTTCCAGCGGGGACTCCGCCAGAATTCCATGCTGGCGTAGAATGTCCAAATCACAACTGATCGCCGCCATTCTTGCAGCGTGCAGTACCTTGATGTTTAATAAGGTCTCACAGTTGTAAGTTTTACAGAATGTACATCTGGGAAGATCACAACACTCAAAACTCTCACACTCGTTGATGCCAAGAGGGGCTGCTGCGTCCGAGCGTGCTGCCGCCATCTTATATGTAGAGATAAAAAGAGAAATTCATTTAATTGGTTACATGAGAAAAAAAGTATTTCATGTGCTACCAGAGAGATTGTGAGAAAAGAACACATGCATGTAAGATGTAAGATGTGAAATGTAAGATATTACTATATTACTGGATTGTAACAATAGTAATACGAGAGAAGAATTTAAACACTAAGCTATAGTGTTATATAAGAAGAGACTGGAAAATGAATTACTCTAGCTGTAAACAATAATACCATTATTGTTGTGCAGGCTAGGTTTTTTTTGGTTGCCGATTAAGAACCTTCTGGATCCTGGATTCTCTCCGAATGGAGATGGCGAGCCTGACCCGAGACCTGAACCGAGACTGAACCGAGATCTGAACCAAGATCTCGGTTGAAGAACATCCTTCCTCTCTCCAGTGCCCAAAATTCAAAGTGGTAACAACTCAAGTCACCGCTTTAAAAGAGGAAAAAAAACCTGAGTCTGGAAATACAAGATATCTTGACTGGTCAAACGACTAAAACAAAAAGACAAACAAACACTGAGCTCAGTAGGACATTTTTGGGGTTTTATTTCATGCCGGCCATTGTTATATTTGTATATTTGTAAATTGTTTGTATATTTTGTTCCTTTTATCTTTAATAATAACAGATATGAATTGCTCATTCCTTGCCTCCAGCTATTTCATTCCACACTCATTTTAATTCCCTATTGTAACCCTTACGAACCTAGCAACTGGTCTACACTTAATAATTTCCCTTACCTAATTAACATAAGGCAGGGGTTACAATAAAAAGTGGCGAGCCCAGCCAGGAGCCTTTTTCTTCTTTCCCTTACGTTATTTCAAGCCTATAACGTAACCAAAATGGATATTGTTGAGCGTGAATCTGTGAAAATTCCAAATGCAGTGATAGTGAGTGAAATCGCTGGAGATGAGCAGTTTGGTGAAGTGACTGAGTTTTTGAAACAGTATGGATCGATTTCAAGGGTCATAAAAGTAGCAGATAGTAAGTCTGAGTTTTCCCAGAGTGCTATTTTTGAATATATCTCGGGTATTGCTGTTGAAGCTCTTGACCCATTGCCATGTACCCATGTATCTGATAGTGGAGCCAGCTATATGATACAACCTCTTGCCAGTGTTTACACGCATCATGTAGGGAACGATACGACCAAGTCATATCTCACTGACATTAAAAACCTAGCGAAGATGAGTGGCAGAGATTTTGCAGATGTCCTGAAAGACATGATGTCACAGATTTCTGAGTCAATCAAAGAATCTGAAAATGATCAATCAGAGCAATTTAAGTTACCTGATAACTTACCTGAAGCTTTCTTGGATGAACCTCAACCTCAGCCTTCTGCAGCTGAGTCCAGTATTCAAGGTGCACAACCAACTAACCAGTCAAATCACACTGCAAGCACCCCAGCTTGAAGTATGCCCACCACTTCTGCACATGATTTAAATCCCCCAGAAGTGCAACGTGTGGTAGTTGAGCACATTGTAAAAAGGGAAGATTTTTCCATGCAGCTGTTTTCACAAAAGCTCGGAGCTTTTTCTGGCAAAGACCTCCAACCAACTTATGAGCTAGATTATGATACTTGGCGCTCCAGTGTAGAATTAATCTTGACTGATCCTGCTATGTCCAAATTGCAACAATCCCGAAAGATCATTGAGTCTCTTTTACCCCCAGCAGCTGATGTAGTCAAGTACTTGAACCCCAACAGCTCACCATCAGAATACCTTCAGCTGTTAGATTCTGCTTATGGTACAGTTAAAGATGGCGGAGAGCTTTACGCCAAGTTTATTGACACCTTCCAAAACACAGGTGAGAAACCCTCATCATATCTACAACATCTTCAAGTAGCTTTGACTCACACTGTGAAGCGTGGTGGTGCTTCAAGCCAGGATTTTGACAGACTGCTTGTCACACAGTTTTGTCAAGGTTGTTGGGATGATTCCCTTTTAACTGCACTCCTGTTAAAACAAAAACGAACAAATCCCCCAACTTTTCCTGATTTGCTTCTCTTGCTACGTACTGAAGAAGACCAAAATGCTGCCAAAACCTTGCGAATGAGACATTTGAGCAGTTCAAAACAAAAAGTGGCATCCCACGTGCAAACTGTGCAATGTAGTTCAGATGAAAATGAGGACAAAATCACGTTAAACTCAATTCAAGAACTCTCAAAACAAGTTGCAGAAATTCAAAATCAACTAGTAAAACTAACTGCAAAACCAAAAGCTCAAAACTCAAAAAGTACACCCAGTACAAAGCCAAAAGAGAAACGAAAGCTGAATAAAGTGACAAAGGAACCCACAGAACAAACAGAACTCGAAGTACCCCACCCAAACCGTGGTACTGTTTCCAATGTGGAGAGAATGGCCACATCAAGCCGAGCTGCGAAAACGAACCAAACCCAGCTTTAGTTACCGAAAAGCATAAGCTGCTTAAAGAGAAACAAAAGAGATGGGAGTCTGAAAATCCCGCAGCTAATAAAGACCGGTTAAACTAAGAACAGTCTCTATTACAGGGCAAATGGAGACTGTAGCCAGACACTCATGTCCACTAAGTACAAGCAACGCGCTAGCCTTAAGCAATCTGTTACTAACCCACCTAAGTATAGTCTACCAAAAGGGTTAGTTGGCTCCAAATGCACAGCTGTAGTTAGCATTTCTGATGTTAATGTGCATTGTCTTCTTGACTCAGGGTCACAAGTGACTACAGTCACAGAGTCATTTTACAAACAGAACTTTCCCGATCAAAACCTTAAACCACTCTATGACCTTTTAGAAGTAGAGGGCGCTGCAGGTCAGCCCGTCCCCTATTTAGGTTATATAGAGATGTGTATTACCTTTCCAAAAGACTTCTTATGCACAGAGATTGACATACCAACCTTAGCTCTCGTTGTTCCAGATGCCAATCCTAATAGTCAGACACCAGTGTTAGTGGGAACAAACACACTTGATGTTCTTTATGGAAAGTATTTAGACATGAAGACTCCTGATTACTTACCTAGCCCTTACGGTTTTAGGACACTGTTGAAAACTCTCGAACTAAGACATACCAAGAACAAAGATGGGAACATTGGATTAGTTACCTTGTCAAGCAAAGCTTCAGCTGTAGTTCCAGCAGGCAAAACTGTAGTTTTAGAGGGGTCTGCCACCGTTCACTGTACCTCAGACACCTGTGCTATAGTTGAACACCCCTCTCAGTCTTCCTTGCCTGGTGGCCTTTGTGTTAAAACTTGCCTGATAACACTTCCTTCCCGAGCTCCACACAAAGTGCCTGTAATGATTACAAACGAAACAGAGCAAGATGTCACTATTCCGTCCACGTGTGTCATCGCAGAACTTGGAGCTTTCCATTGTATCCTGTCCCAGCACAATGTCGTCAGTGCAAATGAGTCGGCCGCAAACAAGACACAACTGAGTTTCAACTTTGGTGACTCACCGATTCCACAGGAGTGGAAAGAGCGAATAACCAAACAACTAAATGACATCCCAGAAGTATTCGCTTTCCATGATTTGGACTTTGGGTGTACGAGCAAAGTGAAACACTCCATCAGTCTTCACGATCCAACTCCCTTTAAGCACCTTGCACGCCCTATACACCCTCAAGACCTTGAGGCAGTGCATAAACACCTTCAAGAGCTGCTCGCTGCAGGCGTGATAAGAGAGTCCCAGTCTCCCTACTCGTCCCCCATTGTCGTGGTGAGGAAGCGAAACAATGATGTGCGTTTATGTATAGACTTTCGCAAACTCAATTTGAAAACAAGAAAAGACTCTTACGCTCTCCCAAATCTAGAGGAGACGTTCTCGGCGCTCACAGGATCCAAGTGGTTTACAGTCCTCGATCTTAAGTCTGGATATTACCAGATTGAGGTAGAAGAAGCAGACAAAGAAAAGACCGCTTTTCTAACACCCCTTGGATTCTGGGAGTTCAACCGCATGCCGCAGGGCATAACCAACGCCCCAAGCACTTTCCAGCGGCTCATGGAGCGCTGCGTCGGTGACATGAACTTAAATGAGGTACTAGTCTTTCTAGATGATCTCATCATCTTTTCAAATAGTTTGGAAGAACATGAACGGCGACTCATGCGGGTACTCCATCGTCTTAAAGAGTACGGGCTAAAGTTATTGCCGGAAAAATGTAAATTTTTTCAAACAACAGTCTGGTACCTAGGTCATGTAGTCTCCGAAAGCAGTGTCGAGACAGATCCCGAAAAGATTCAGGCCCTTAAGACCTGGCCACGGCCTAAGAATCTCAAGGAACTGAGATCCTTTTTAGGGTTCTCAGGGTACTACAGACGCTTCATTGAAGGGTACTCGCCTATAGTATGCCCCCTTAATGACCTCACACGCGGTTACTCGCCACTCAACAAAAGGTCAAAATCCAAAGTCACTGACCAAACCTACTTTGATCCCAAACTGCCATTTGAGAGTCGATGAACCACAGACTGTCAAAAAGCTTTTGACTCCATCATCGAAAAGTTAACATCAGCTCCCATCTTAGGCTTTGCAGACCCGAAGCTGCCTTACGTACTCCATACCGATGCTAGTACCACTGGCTTAGGTGCAGCACTCTATCAGAAGCAGGACGGTCAGCTTAGGACCATAGCTTTTGCCAGTCGTGGGTTATCAAGGAGTGAAGCACGTTATCCAGCTCACAAGCTAGAGTTTTTAGCTCTAAAATGGTCAGTAACTGAAAAGTTTCACGACTATTTGTATGGTGGTCAGTTCACGGTAGTTACAGATAGTAACCCACTCACCTACATATTGACCTCTGCTAAATTAGACGCCACAAGCTACAGGTGGCTTGCAGCTTTTTCTAACTACAACTTTAAGTTACTGTATAGAGCAGGCAAGCAAAACCTAGACGCAGATGGGTTGTCTAGACGTCCTCATGGTGAACTCATTAACGATGTCCAGTCCAGGAAAGACCAGGAGCGTGTAAGCCGCTTTGTAGAGCGTCACCTAGCTGACAGTGACACCACAGAGATGGTAAATGATGAAGCTGTTCAAGCCATCTGTCAGAACCACCTTGTTAAAATCCATGATGACAATCAGGATAGTGGTGTTACACTTGTAGAGTCACTTACCATCTCAGCTGACGCAATCCCAGACTTGTATGTCTTGGAGCAAGACAGTGGCTTACCCACTATCCCTGTCTTGTCTCAAACAGAAATCAAAGACAAACAAAGAGCGGACTCAACAATCAGACAAGTTATTGAACAAATTGAACATGGCCAAACACCCCCACCGACTGCTAGAGAAGAACTCCCAGATCTCCCTCTTTTACTAAGAGAACTCCATAAATTGGAGATGTACAATGAAGTGTTGTACAGAAAAAGACAAAATGGAGACCAAGTGACCCACCAGCTCGTTCTTCCCGAGGAGCTCAGAGCTCCCGTACTCCAAAGTCTGCACAATGATATGGGCCACTTAGGTATTGACAGAACCCTTGATCTGGTCAGAACACGATTCTATTGGCCACGTATGGCAACAGATGTTGAGCAAAAGGTAAAAACATGTGATCGGTGCATATGAAGGAAGAGACCTCCTGAAAAAAGCGGCTAGCCTGGTCAACATAACCACCACACGACCTTTAGAGCTAGTCTGCGTGGACTTTCTCAGTCTGGAACCAGACAGTAGCAATACCAGCAATATTCTCGTAATAACTGATCATTTTACTAAATTTGCCCTTGTGTTGCCTACCTCAAATCAAAGGTCCAAAACAGTTGCCAGGTGCCTGTGGGATCAATTCATCGTTCACTACGGTATACCTGAGCGCCTGCACAGCGATCAGGGTCCTGATTTTGAGGCAAAACTAATAAAAGACCTTTGTGAGATCTCAGGCATAAAGAAAATAAGAACAACCCCATACCACCCCAGGGGTAACCCCACTGAAAGATTCAACCGAACACTACTGAGTATGTTAGGAACGCTTGAGTCCAAACAAAAGTCCCACTGGAAAGACTATGTTATGCCGTTAGTACATGCATACAACTGCACACGCAGTGATGTAACCGGGTTTACACCCTACGAATTAATGTTTGGTAGAAAACCCAGATTGGCAGTTGATCTAGCGTTCGGACTTCCTCTCAACAAAGATCAGAAAGCTACTCACTTGCAATACGTTGAAAATGTCAAGAAAAGGCTCGAAGAAAGCTACAAGTTAGCTTCACAAAATGCACAAAAGATTGCAGACAAGAACAAGGCCAGGTTTGACCGCAAAATCACTGTTTCTGAACTTGAACCTGGGGATAGGGTTTTAGTTAGAAATGTGAGACTGCGTGGAAAAAATAAGCTTGCTGATAAATGGGAGGCCGACATTCATGTGGTAGTCAAACGTGCAGGTAATTTACCCGTTTACACGGTTGAACCCGAGTCAAAGCAAGGTCCCTCAAGAACTCTACACAGAGACCTTTTGCTTCCCTGCAGTTTCCTCCCTGTTGCCACAGCAGAAACACCTGAGCCAGAGCCTACTCACCGTCCTAAGACACGCCAAACAACTGTTGCAGAGAACAATGATCACGAAGAGTTAACCGAAATTGAAAATGAATTTTGGATTCCGTGGGCTGAGGATTCCCCACGTGAGGAGATAACCAGATTTACTACTCTACATGATTATCCAAAACCTTTGCAAACACCAGAAATGACAAACCCACCTGATTGTGACTTACCTGAAACCACTACCAATGCAGAACCGGATAGGGAGCATAATGCAAATGAGATTGAACTTTCCTATAATTCACCTGTGGAAATGATACCGGATGGAGACAATACTGAGAATGACAAACCTGTGGAAAATGAAACAGCAACAATACTAGAAGAACCTTCTGACAATTCAGTCGAGGGACAAGAACACCAATCAAATGAGTTACCTGATGAAATGGACAAAAATGATCACATTACAATTCAACCAATACGACGATCTGAAAGAATCAGACAACTTCCAAAAAGACTAGAGTATCCTGAATTAGGAAATCCTCTAGTGACTGTTGTTAAGTCCCTTTTTCAAGGTTTGAATACAGCCTTCTCAGAGTTTCTAAATACTGACGATGGACAGTCTTGGTTACACATGCAATGGGACATGCATGATATTTAGCGCGGGAGGGTGTAACCCAGCTGAGAAAATGACCCTTTTTTTTCTCAGATGTCAATTGTATTAATACAATTGTGTGATTTTATTTTGAAAAACAATTATTTTGGGAAGAGGAGGTGTGATCCTCGTTATCCAACTTTTAAATTCCCATTTCATGGTCATGTTGGGCGATTGTGGTCTTTTCATTCGTTAAGAGCGATATTAGCACCGCCTTCCGAGCAGAGTGCCGAGGCGCGCACTCAGTTTTTCAGTCTTTTGTGATATGAGAGCAGACGAGAGAGGCTGTGGATGGTCTGTGTGGAGACCTGTGAGTCTTCTTGTTGACGGGAGCACAAGCTTGAGAGGCCGTGAGGCTGTGACTTTTGCTGTGTTCACACTGATACCCCTTTTTGGTGAGTTTAATTTAGAAAGATACTGTAAATAAATACAAACACTGTCCAAACACTAATTTGAAACCTTTATTATCCTAAGTTGACGGGAGCACGAGCTTGAGAGGCCGTGAGGCTGTGACTTTTGCTGTGTTCACACTGATACCTCATCTTGGTGAGTGAAAACCGAGTGTGTACTAAACAATACATGCTAATGTTAGCGTTATGCTAATGCTAATCACGAGTGGATTTTTTCTGTTGAAAAGCAATGGAAAAGGCTATTTTTGTGTCTGTATGGTTTTCCTAAATGTGATTTCAGTTCCCAACAGTATGCTGAAGTACTTTTAGTTCTTATGCACTATTTCTGTCGAATGTAATGTGTAGTTTGATGCTAAAAGCACATTGTGTTGGTCTCCTATGTAAATTCATAGGTTATGCTAAACCCAGTAGCTCAGACAGGGTTTTACTGATTTTAAAAGGGAATATTGGAAGTAATGGGACAGTATATTCCCTGGTTATGTGATAAATTAATTGTATTTCATTTCATGATTTACAAAGACAAGGTTAAAAAGGATTAATCATAATTTCATGGTTAACCTCTTGCACTCCGTTGTACCGCGGACGGGCAAGTCTCTGCGTCCTAGAGCGCACGAGGGCACACGAGAGCGCCCTCGTGCGCTCTAGGACGCATGATGGAGATTGTGATGTAGGTGTATGGCGTCCAAGCGCGCACTGAAAATAAAAGCTGCAGACACAGCCGCGAACAGATTAGTTCATCTGATTGACCTCTCATTCGACTAATAAGAGCCTTGAATTGGGTTTCTGAAACCTTGAAGAACCAATGACTGAAAACCTAGCAAGAAGGACCCGCCTCCCAACGCTGTGAATGCAGTGAGCCAATTGAAGCAGAGAAGTTCGCGAGCTTTTTTTTTTTAAGGCTGGGTGAAGACTGACTGCTGCAGCGGATCAAAAAAAAGGACCCGCAGGAAGAACCCCACAGACCCAGCAGCACGGAGACCATCCACAAATGCAACCTGTGTGACAGGGAGTGCCATTCGCGCATCGGCATGTTCGGCCAGAGGCGGTGCTTATTTTGTTTTTGTTCCAGCAGAGTAGACGTTATGATTTCTTCCATGGTCATAGACCGACGGAGGCTGACGACGAAGGCTGAGTGACACACACGCCTTCGCCAGTCTTTTTTTAATTACTACTGTTATTTGTTTTGAAAAATTGTTCGCCAAAACCCGCAATCATGGAAGCACAAAACCGCAATAATGGAATTATGTTTTGATCGGGTCGCGAGACCAGAACCACGAGCAGACCAGCGTTGCGTTCGTCTGACAATGGAGAAGAGAAGTTCGCCAGGACACTGCTGTGAAGAGGTAAGGTGTTATAAGCTAAATTATTCTTTATTCCTGAAAATTGTAATCCAAAATGACTTTTGACCGATCGGTAAATTACAACTGTGCGGCGCACGAAGTCTGAAGTTCGTGCGCCGCGGTACAAGGGGTTGTTCACCGCGTCCAGACCATGAACGCCGCCCCCCCCACCCCCGCTATTCTTCTGTAGCGAGGGGGGGGAGCCGCGGTGACTGCGCTGCTGTCCCACATCGCCACATGAGGCTAATCCGTTATGTAGCGATGGCCGATGTCCATCCTCTGTAGCGAGGGGGGGAGACAAACCCCCCCCCCCAACACACACAGCCCTGAGTGTGACCTTTCATTAGAGCCCAAAATGAAGCTTCTACATTGAAGCATTCAAAAGTTACAGACGTTTTTCCAAACTGTGCCATTTGGCACAATTTGGCACAGTTTCAAAACACCTGGGAACTACCTGAGAACAAAGCTGTGTAATATATTCATTTTTTGTGGTATTGTTACAAAATTTGGACCTCAGCTGGATAACACTTGGTTCTACATTTCTGTTGCATTTTCCAGCCCGGATCTGAAGCTGTGTGTTATTTGCAAGCATTTGTATCCAAAAAAACACCCAGGCCAAATTTATTTTCTTCAAGTTCACTATGTTTAGATGACTGTAACTCAGTGGCCGGAGCACTTAGAGAGATTATAACTGTTTTGCCAAAAAATTCAAAGTGTTTTCTTTTAAATGAGACCAACCCCATGAAGATGCTGCAAAGGGTTGAAGAACAGCTTTTGATTTAATTTGGGCACGTTAATTTTTGGCGTTTTTAGGGAAATTGACCGGAGTGCAAGGGGTTAAATGATGTAGAGATAAAAAGAGAAATTCATTTAATTGGTTACTTGAGAAAAAAAGTATTTCATGTGCTACCAGAGAGACTGTGAGAAAAGAACACATGCATGTAAGATGTAAGATGTGAAATGTAAGATATTACTATATTACTGGATTGTAACAATAGTAATATGAGAGAAGAATTTAAACACTAAGCTATAGTGTTATATAAGAAGAGATTGGAAAATGAATTACTCTAGCTGTAAACAATAATACCATTATTGTTGTGCAGGCTAGGTTTTTTTTGGTTGCCGATTAAGAACCTTCTGGATCCTGGATTCTCTCCGAATGGAGCTGGCGAGCCTGACCCGAGACCTGAACCGAGACTGAACCGAGATCTGAACCAAGATCTCGGTTGAAGAACATCCTTCCTCTCTCCAGTGCCCAAAATTCAAAGTGGTAACAACTCAAGCCGCCGCTTTAAAAGAGGAAAAGAAACCTGAGTCTGGAAATACAAGATATCTTGACTGGTCAAACGACTAAAACAAAAAGACAAACAAACACTGAGCTCAGTAGGACATTTTTGGGGTTTTATTTCATGCCGGCCGTTGTTATATTTGTATATTTGTAAATTGTTTGAATATTTTGTTCCTTTTATCTTTAATAATAACAGATATGAATTGCTCATTCCTTGCCTCCAGCTATTTCATTCCACACTCATTTTAATTCCCTATTGTAACCCTTACGAACCTAGCAACTGGTCTACACTTAATAATTTCCCTTACCTAATTAACATAAGGCAAGGGTTACAAGAAGCATTCCTACCTGCTGTCTTCTGTAGTTCTATGTTTTGGTCTAGCCGCGGCTGTGCAGGTCGGGCTCTGAAGCTGTCTGCCACACAGCTGTGTTTCACACATGTGCATTGAATGTAATCTATTGTTCATATGTTCACACAGTATGACAGCGATGCTTCAGCACGATGACTGAAACACCCAGACTTAAGTAAAGTCTGGTGTTGGCACTAGGCTCTCCACTTGCTGCTCTGTTGTGTGGGCACCAACTTCCATGTTTAAGGTTCCGCCAGCCCAGTCTCACAAAAAAAAACAAAAAAAACAATGAAAAATTACATGTTTTTTTTCACTCTGAGTCAATGTGCATGGACATGGAAATTTTTTTTTTCATGCACTGGATACGTGGTGTTTCATCATCATCATAGCAGTCTGTCGTGGGTGACAATGACTGTTTCATTTAGGTCTGATCAGATTCCTCCACACAGCTCTGTCCTTAGCCTTCCGCTGCCAGGAACTCCTGTCTATGTCCAACTTCTTCAAGTTTCTTTTTACAGTGTCTTTAAATCTGAGCCTTGGTCTACCCTGATTGCGTTTGCCCTCCCATAACTGTGAGTAGAGTAACTGCCGAGGGAGATGCTGGTGGTCCATCATCTCAACATGTCCGAGCCATCTCAGGTTCATCTGTATTAGTGTGTCCTCCATTGATGGTAGACCAGCTCGTTTCAACACTTCTATGTTGGTTATCTTGTCTTTCCATGAGATGTTCATTATGGCTCGAAGGTGTCTCATCACGTACGCGTGGAGTTTCTTCACCTGCACTCTGTAGACAGTCCAAGTTTCAGCACCGTACAATAGAGTAGCCAGTACTGTCACTCTGTACACTTTGCATTTCACACGGATAGACACATGTCGATTGTTCCACAGTCTCTCCCTCAAGTTTCCAAACACAATGCGCGCTCTTCCCATTCTGAGAGATAGTTCATCCTCCAGCCTAGCATTCTCTGAAACAGTACTCCCTAGGTACTTGAAAGTCTTGCACTTGACTAGTGGCTCTGTACCAATGCTGATCTCTTCTGGTAGTGATGTTGATAATTGGAACTTTGGTGGTTGATAAAGGCAGTCTGTCTTCTTGATGTTGATTTGGAGGCTGAATTGGCTAGCTGCTCTTGCACATTTCTCCACTAAAGATTACATATCTTCCACGCTGTGTGCAACTAGAGCACTGTCGTCGGCAAAGAGCATTTCTCTTACTACCTTTATCGATGTCTTACTCTTGGCTTTAAACTATGCCACATTGAGGACTTCCGGGAAGATGGCGGAGAGACATAACACTTAAACAAAGAGCTCTCCCTAGCCGGATTAAAAATCATCGGTAAATGGCCAACTCGACATAAACGAATCAATAAACTAAGGGATGAAAACACGAAGGAACCGGGCACAAGGACAAAAACAGGGTAAAATTGAAGAATTCCTCTCCAACAACGCAGGAAAAACCGCTGTACGCAAAGCCCAAAAAAACGAGATGTCCACAGCAGTGAAAATGGAGGACGCCAGACTCGACAACATGAACGCTGGCATCGCCAGTTTGGGTGAAGAGTTGAGAGAATTCAAGCGACAGCTACAACAGGATTTAGCGGCTCTTAAGGAGGAACTGAAAAAAGAAATTAAGGAGGAAATCATGGACCTCCGAAGAGAAATGGAGCGTAAATTAACGGAAAACATGGAGGAGCTGCGCTCCCAGCGGGCGTGTATGACAGAAGCGCAGACCCGAATTTCGGAACTAGAAGATTGGAAAAGCGAGGCAAACGAACAACTACAGACCCTGACGACGCAAACGCAGAGGATGCAGGAGAAAATAAACGACTTGGAGAGCAGATCCCGACGAAGCAATATGCGCATCTTTGGAATTCCGGAGGGCATTGAAGGCAACTCGATGACAAAATTCATGGATCAGTTCTTAAAAAAAGAACTGGAAATACCCGGAGAAACGGATCTGCAGATTCAACGGGCGCACAGAACACCGGCACAGAACTCGAAAACAAACTCTCCACCCAGGTCAGTTGTGGTAAACTTTGTGAAATATGACATAAAGGAAAGAATCCTGACGCAAGCATGGAAAAAAAAGATACGAATCGGCGACAAACAGGTATTTTTTGACCATGACTACCCGACAGAAATCGTGCAGCAGCGGAAGAAATATGCCAATATTAAAAAAATGCTGAAAGAGAAAAAAATTAGATTCCAAACGCCGCTAACGAAAATGAGGATTCATTGGGAGGAAGGCACAAGAACCTACAACACGGCCGAAGAGGCAGCGCGGGATATGATGGAGCGGGGCCTTGAGGTGAGCGTGCCGAAGGAGACGGCTGGAGCAGCGGCGGCCCTGAACGCACCACGACAGACGGAGTGGAGACGAGTGAACGGCGGAAGAAGGGGGAGAGACGTAGAGCAGCGGGCCCAGGACAAGCTACAAGGCTTTCAACTGAAAGCCTAGATCATAACAAAGATTAAGAAAGGCACAGAAGAAATGAAGGCCAAGAAGACAAGGTAAAAGAGAAACAGACGGCTAGGAGAGGTTTAAGTGATATTTGTTGGACATTTCTAGACTTATGACTATTACTTTGATAGTAATTAGAAGTCTAGGGAGGGCCCTTCACTCTGTGAAGACAAACCCCCCACCCACCAACAGGGACCAGTGGGCAGAAGAAAGGCCCAAAGTACGGAGGTCGAGTTTTTTTAATGTGTTTTTATATAAATATGTGTTATTTTTGTTGTTAAAGGGGCTAGGAGCACAAGTTAAAAAAATGGAAAAACATGAATATGGGTAAAAATCTTAAGATAATGACACTAAACGTGAATGGTCTGAACTCACCTGTTAAAAGGGAAAGAATAATAAGAAAATTCAAGAAGGAAAAAGCTGAAATTATATTTATGCAAGAGACACATTTGAGCAAGGCAGAACATGTGAAACTAAAGAGATTTGGCTATAAGAACTCCTACTACAGTTCATTTAAGGGAGGAGCAAAAAGGGGGGTTATGATACTAATCTCAAACAAAATACAATTTGAAAGTGAACAGGAAATCCAGGATAAAGAAGGCAGGTATGTAATAATAAAGGGAAGAATAGATGGTATGCAGATCACATTAGTGAACATCTATGCCCCACCAGAAAGTGACAAGGGTTTTTTTCAACATCTGTTTGATCTCATAGCAACACACAGTGAAGGAGTCCTAATTTGTGGAGGAGACTTAAATGCTGTCATGGATCATGAAGTTGACACAACAAGTGTTAAGAAGACAAAAAAACATGTAACAAAGTTCATAAGAACCTCACTGGCAGAAATGGGTATGGTAGACATATGGAGGGACCTACACCCACTCGAAAAAGACTATACACATTATTCAGCAGCCCATAAAGTACACTCTAGAATAGATTACTTCCTTATGAATGAAGGTGACAGACACAGGGTGAGAAATTGTTGGATTGGAGGGGCAGAAATATCAGATCATAATCCTATATACATGGAAATATATTTAAACAATAGAAAACGACAAACAACATGGAAACTTAACATAGGACTGTTAAATGATGAGAAAATGAAAGAAAGAATAAAAATAAACATAAACGAATATATCCAAGAGAATGACAATGAAGAAGTGGACCCAACAATACTATGGGACGCACTAAAAGCCGTGTTAAGGGGTAAATTAATTGTTGAAACAGGAAAAGCAAATAAGACTAAGCTGGAAGCGTATGAACAAAGATGTGAGAGACTAAGGGAATTAGAACGTAAACATCAAAGCACAAATGATCCAAAAATATATCAAGAAATTAAAGAAGAAAAAACAAAGATAAAAGAAACACAAATGGATGAAATTGAAAGGAAAAATAGATATCTAAAGCAAAAATATTATGAAACGGGGCCAAAAGCCACAAAACTGCTGGCAAAACGGTTAAGAAAACAACAAACAATGAATAATGTATACAAGATTAAAGACCCCACCACAAATAAAACCACAGTTAACCCAGAAAACATCGAAGAAATTTTCCATAATTTCTACCAAGAACTATACTCGCAACCTGAAGAAACAAATACTAAAGATATCAAAAAATTTCTAGACACATTGGACTTGCCATCAATAGGAAATCAACAAAATGAAAAACTAACTGCAGAAATAACAACACAAGAGATCAGAGATGTGATTAAGTCACTTAAAAACTGTAAATCACCAGGTAGTGATGGATACCCATCTGAGTTTTATAAACTGTTTATAGAAGAACTCATGCCACAACTCCTAAAGTCATTTAATTGGACGCTGAACAACAACAAAATACCTCCAACATGGAACAAAGCAATCATTTCAGTTATTTTAAAACCAGGGAAAGATAAAGAACAATGCGGAAACTATAGACCAATCTCTTTATTAAATGTAGATTATAAAATATACACAACAATTATATGTAAACGAATAAAGACATTCTTGACGGAATTGATAGAAGATGATCAAACTGGATTCATAGAGGGACGCCAAACACATGACAATATCAGGAGAACAATACATATAATTAACCAAATACATAAAGAAAAGAAAAGCGCAGTAATAATGAGTTTAGACGCAGAAAAAGCATTTGACAGGGTTAACTGGAAATTCCTATATAGTGTACTGGAGCGCTTTGGATTTAACGAAAAATCAGTACAATGCATAAGGACGCTATATCAAGAACCTGTGGCAAGAATCAAGATAAACGGTAGCTTAACAGACAAAGTAAATATACAAAGATCAACTAGGCAGGGATGCTGCTTATCGCCCACCTTGTTTGCTCTGTTCATAGAACCATTGGCTCAAGCGATACGACAAAATAAGAAATTAAAAGGTGTAACAATAAAGGGGGCGGAACACAAGATTGGGCTATTTGCAGACGATATTATAGTTTACCTTGAACAACCAGATAAATCAATAATGGAAATGATGAACTTGATAGAAAATTTTGGAAAATTATCAGGATACAAGATAAACATAACAAAAACACAAGTACTGACATTCCACTATAACCCTCTAAACCAGATAACTGATAAGATCAAACTAAACTGGAAGCAAAAAGAAATAAAATACCTTGGAGTGAACATACCTAAAGACCTAAGCAAAATATATAAAGCAAACTATGATAGGTTGGAACAAGAAATAAAAAAAGATATTGATAGATGGTCAATCTTAAATATGGATCTGAATTCAAAAATTGAGACAGTCAAAATCAGCATACAACCTAGATTACTTTACCTCTTCCAGGCTATACCAACAGAGATTCCAGATGCCCAATTCTCAAAGTGGGACAGGATGATATCGAGATTTGTTTGGGGAGGTAAAAAACCAAGAGTGAAATATAAAACCCTCCAATTACCAAAAGAGAAAGGAGGCATGGGCCTACCGAGTCTAAAGGAATATTACTACTCAGCACAAATAAGATATATCATATGTTGGTGCGACGAGGGATATGAGGCAAAATGGAAAGAAATGGAAAAGGAAATTGAGGGACTCCCAGTACAAAGCATAATAGGGGATAAAGATGCATATAAGCAAATCAAACAAATAGACCCAATCACTAAATTTACTTTAGAACTGTGGTATAAAATAGTACAAAAATATAATATAAGGGAAGACATAAAACTATTGAAATGGGTAGCATTTGACAGTCAGTTTGAACCGGCAAAACAAGATAGGGGATACAAAAATCTGGTGAACAAGGGAATCACAGCATGGGGCAATATCGGAAAAAAAGATCTCGGGAGCTTTGTAAATATCAGGAGAAAATTTAAATTAGAAAGATCGGAATTTTTCAGATATCTGCAGATGAGAGATTACTATATGAAGAAGATTAGGCATAACCTCCAAACAGATGCGAACGAGATTATACAACTTATTTTAAGCTCATATGCAGGAAATAAAATAAGAATTATTTCAAAACTATATCAGAAACTTATGACAAACAATCATACAAGTAACTATATAAAGGAGAAATGGGAGAAAGAGCTCAATTTAAACATAACAGAAGAAAGCTGGCAGGAAATATGGAAAACACAACACACATCAACAAATTCAAGGGCATGGAGGGAATTTGGATGGAAAAACCTGATTCGCTTTTTCATTACACCACAGATTCAAGGAAAATATACAAATACCCAATCTTTATGCTGGAGGGGATGTGGGGCTCAAAATGCAGACCACTCACATATGTTTTGGAAATGCTACAAAATATCATCATTTTGGAAATCTATGCATGTGACAATACAGAGGATATTAGGATATAATATACCAATGAACTGTAACCTGATGTACTTATGTGATCTTAAAAAAGACAGTGTTATACAGGCTGAGGACAGATATCTAGTTAAAATCTTGTTGATTGCATGTAAAAAAACTATCACAAAAAAATGGCGATCAGAAGTTCTTCCTGACCAAGAACAATGGACTGACATTGTTGAGGACATACGTATGATGGAAAAACTAACATATCGACGAAGAATGCAAGAAGGAATATGGGAGAAAAAATGGCGGAAATGGACACACTACAAAGTGCAACAACGAGGCAGAAATTGAAAGAATAACCAAAGACACTGAAAAAACCAGAAGAATTAAGAGATGGAAACTAAAAACTTGATGCTCCAACATTTGTCCCCCCCCCCTTTTATTTTTTATTTTTTTTTATTTTTTATTTTTATTTTGTTTATTTTTTTTTATTTTTCCCTACCCTAACCCCTTTGTTTTTTAAATGTAGAATGTGATCTGAATGCATTATATATGATGAAAAATGAATAAAAATCTAAGTTACAAAAACTGTGCCACATTGAACAAGTCTGCTTCTTTCCTTGTTTGAATGTATACTCCTTCTGAAGTGTCTTTGAAGGCCACCACAAGCATGGCTGCCAGATATAGCGAGAAGAGTGTAGGTGCCAGCACACACCCTTGTTTCACCCCGTTGCTTACTGAAAAGTCTTTAGATACTGAACCACTCATTGCCACGTTTGCTTGCATACCTGTATGGAGTGCCTCGATCAGGCTGACCAACTTCTCTGTACAACCATATTTCTTGAGTACCTGCCAAAGTCCTTGTTGTGAAGCAGTATCGAAGGCTTTACTGAAGTCTATGAAGACTACATAAAGCGGCATGTTCTGTTTGATACACTTTTCTTGAACCTGTTTCAAGCAGAAAATCATGTCCATTGTGCTTCTTCCACTTCTAAAGCCACACTGGGTTTCTGGTAGTACATTCTGCGAGATGTGTTCACTGAGTCTGTTAAGTAGTACACGTGAGAGAATCTTACCAACAGTGGCTAGCAGTGATATACCTCGGTAATTTCCACAATCCTTCCTGTCACCTTTCTTGTACAAAGGCACAATACTTGCATCCTTCCAGTCTTGAGGTACTTTCTGGGCATCCCATATCTCTTGGATGAGCTTGTGCAGGCAGTTGGTCAGCTGAACACCACCAAATTTCCACACTGCTGCTGGAATTCCATTCCTTCCTGGAGCTTTACCATCCTGTGTTGTCCTGATAGCTGCCATTAGTTCATCAAAATTTGGTGGTTCATCCAGACTTGATACAGCTGATCACTGCACTAGAGCTTCTTTAGCCTCTTCAGTGAGATTTCCAGGGTTGTTTAGTAGTTGGTCAAAGCGGTCTGCAAATCTGTCCAGGATCTTGTCTTTCTCCTGCAAAACTGTTTCACCATCCATAGCCTTTAGTTGGATCAATCCTCTTGGTTTAGGGCTGTAGATTTCTCTCAAACCTGTGAAGAATGTTTTCATGTTTCTCCGCTTTTTCATCCCACCAGTTGGACTTCATCTCTCTGGTGTACTTCTGTAGCTCACTCTGAGCGTTTGAGTATTTCTTCTTCTTTGACCTTGTGTTACACTGTAGGTTTTCCTGACTAGCTGTATTCCTCGCTTCTAGTAGTTTCTTCAGGTGTTCATCATGCTCATCAAACCAATCTTGATGTTTCCTCTCAGGGTAGCCTAATACATCACTCGCAGTCTGATACACCGTATCCTTCAGTGTTGCCCATTTCTCTTCTATGTCATTCTCTGAGTTGTTGCTGTCCCAGTCATTCAAGTTTTCATCTATTTCCTGTGTAAGTTCTTCCTGCTTCTTTTGGTCTTTCAGTGCACTAGTGTTTAGCTTCCGTGGTGGCTTCGCACCCGTCCCGCAGGGCTGTTTTCGTCTGCAAATCCTTAACCTAGATCTCAGCATAACATGATCAGTGCCACAATCCGCACCTCTCATTGCTCTGGTGTCCAATACATCCCTTCTGTCTCTCTGCCTGACTATGATGTAGTCTAATAAGTGCCAGTGCTTGGATCTTGGGTGCATCCATGTCTTCTTGTGTGTGTCCTTGTGCTTAAATAGAGTGTTGGTTATCACAAGGTTGTACTCTGAACATAGTGCAAGTAGAAGTTCTCCATGAGCATTGCACTTGCCTACTCCATGACTGCCTAGCACTCCTTTCCATTTCTCGGTGTCTGAACCAACTCTGGCATTAAAATCTCCAATGAGTATCAGCCTGTCATCAGTCGGTACGCGCCTGATAGTCTCACGTAAATCACTGTAGAACTCTTCCTTCACCTCCTCTGTGTTGGTCATTGTTGGGGCATATACACTGATGAGTGTGGCATACATTTTCCGCTGTAGTGGGAGTCTCATAGTCATTATCCTGTCATTGATTGGCACCGGTTCCTCATCAAGCATTGCTGTCTCCTTTCTAACTACAAAGTCCACTCCTGCTTCTCTCCTTTCTTGAGTTGATCTCCCACTCCAAAAGAAGATGTACCCATGGTCTTCCAAGCTGTCATATCCAGGAAATCTTGTTTCACTAAGTGCAGCTATGTCTGCATTGTACCTGGTCATTTCCAGGGCCACAAGCGTGGTCTGTCTTTCTGGGCGCTGTGATGTTGTTCTGTCCAACAGAGTGCGTACATTCCATTCTGCTATACACAAGGCTGCTGTTTTCCTCTTCTTTTGTCTTCCTGCTCCTAGCTTACTTTTCACTGCCTGTCGGAGTGTGAACAGATCAGTGCGGACCTTGAAAGCCTGGACGACGTCTGAGCCAGTATGAGTTGCTTTCTGATTGACCATTTCATGAAACTGCTTGCAAAGTATTTGAGTACTGCTAGTTTTTGATGGACTAGCAGCACATTCTTGTCAGATAAAGGTATTATCAGTGGCAAGGACAAGCCAAGACAAACTGACTCCAGTATCTGCTGGAGTGACTGACCAGATGATAGGTTTATTTATCGCTGCTCTTTGTGTAGTGCATGTCACAATGCACCGACTGGCACAGCCCACCACAGACCTTGCGACAGATGTGTTTATCTGCCAGGATGTCCAGTCTCACCCTGTGTAACTGGGAGTGGTCCACCACAGACCTGTGACAGATATTGTTTTTAGTTCTACCAGGATGCCCTGTTTCACCCTCCATGCCCTCGGAAGGGCGGGGATGCTGGTTGAGTCGCCGACGGCCCGACCCATGAGACAGGTAGTACCGGTTTTCATGGTTATCCGGTAGCAAGCAAGCCAATGCCTGACCTGACACACACACAAAAAAGGGGGATGTAAGTCTCAGTTAAAAGCTGCCAATTTCTGACCAAAAAGCTGCAACTTTAGCAAAAAGACAAAAAATGGTGTAAATTTTCAACTGTTTACAACCTAAAAACGCTGCAGATCTAAGATTTGAGTAAAATGCTGCAAGTTTAAGCTTTTTTTTTTTTAAACTGCAAATTCAAGAGAGTGAATGGTTGTCTGTCTCTCTGTGTTGGCCCTGCGATGGACTGGCGATCTGTCCAGGGTGTACCCTGCCTCTTGCCCAAAGATGCTGGGATAGGCTCCAGCCCCCCCCCCCCCCCCCCACGACCCGAACAGGATTAAGCAGAAGAAGATGAATGGATAAATGAATGTCTTACAGTTTCATGTCAAAATCTTTTCACCCCTCTCCCTCCTCTTCAAATGCCAGAATCGGTGATTCCTAGGCCCAACCACATATCATAAGGCTAATAGTAGCTAGCAATGCATTATCAGAATAAATCCATTGATAAAAAAAGACTTACTAGTTTAAGGACATGCCCAGCTGTATGCACGGTGGCCCAGGATAATGACTGAAACTGCATCGTTTTTAAAAGAAGTTTAATGGTAAAACCCATCTTAATTTCAGTCAAGTTTTCAAGGCAGTTTGTTAAAAAATGCTAACTAGTCTGGAGGATAGCATCAGTTAGGCCAGAGTGTCCTGATTGACTCAACGCCACCCACATGCCAGTACCACAAATAGTTACGGTGTAGGGAACCCACGCTGGGATATTCATCTCAGACTGGAAGCAGAGGGGAGGGGAATATTCCCTCTGCCGGCAGAGCGTGGGAGATTTAATGGAGGACAGTACGTATTGTAATGTGTGAATGTATTGTGATGCGAGATTTCAGGCAACAGGGGAAAGGAATAGAGTGATATAAAAGGAGAGACCCTGGTGTATTGAGAAAAGTCTTTTTCTGTGTATGAATGAAGTGAGAGAGAGAAATAAAGCTTGTCTGTCGTGCAGGTCTGGTTCCTTTATTTACACTCTCCACACTGGTGACCCTTGACGAATTATGGAACACGAGGCAAGAACCCCCGAGTCGGCCCGGACGGGAAGCCCCAGCAACGCGGCAAGCATCCCAGAGACGGCCCGGACAGGAAGCCGCAGCAACGCGTGCGCTGTTTCGGTCTAACTACCGGACTTTTGGCTGCACGACCCGCAGTCTTGGTTCCACCACACCGAGGCTCACTTCGCTCTCCGGGGAATAACGGCAGATGACACCAGATATTACTATGTGGTCGCAGTGCTGGACGCTCGCACGACTCAGCAAGTAGCGAGCCTGCTCCAACAGCCTCCAGCCCACGATAAATACAGGACTCTCAAGGCCGCGCTGACCCGGTGCTGCACACTCTCGGATTGTGAGAGAGCAGAGAGGCTCCTGAGGCGCTCCGAGTTAGGAGATGGGTCGGCAGTCGAACTGATGGAGAAGACACGCTCTGCTACTACCACCGCCGTTTTGGAGAGAACGCACGCCGATGTGTGCCACCGTGCCAATTCAAGCGTTCAGGAAACGCCAAGGCCGGCAGTCAGTAGCAGCTGCGACTGCCGGTGAAGAAAACAAGCTGCTCTACGTGACGGACTCGCGCTCGGGGAGACGGTTCCTCATAGACACCGGCTCCCAAAAGAGCCTCATCCTGCTTTCCTACGCTGACCGTCTAGTGGGAGCTAGTGGCCCTGAGCTGATAGCTGCAAACGGCTCGGACATTAGGACTTTGTGAGACGACACTGACTGTATCCCTACACGGCCGTATGTACGAGTGGACATTTGTCATAGCGGCATGCAGTTTCCCGATCTTGGGAGCTGATTTTCTGTGTGCAGACGGGTTGCTAGTCGATGTTGCTAACAGATGCCTGGTTAATGCAATGTCTTTTGATTCTCTCCCCTGTACAGCTTGAGGGGCCAGGCCAACAACACAAGCCAACGTCACAGCTCCAGGCGGTAAGTTCCACACACTGCTCACTCAGTTCCCAGCACTCACGGTCCCAACGTTTTTGGCGGCCATCACTAAACACGGGGTGGAACACTTTATCACCACCACTGGGCCGCCCGTTTTCGCACGACCTCGGCGCCTGGACGCAGCTAAACTGGCCATAGCGCGCGAGGAATTTGCCAACTTGGAAAGGTTGGGCATCATCAGGCACTCAGACAGCCCATGGGCATCCCCACTACACATGGTCCCTAAGGCCGAGGGATCGTGGCGACTAGGGATGGGCATTCGGTGAAATTTTCTTCACCGATCGTCGGGAGAATTAATGATTAATAATCGGTTAATCATTAACATTTTTAGGTACGTAACAAGGCAGGTAGACTACATTATAACATCAGGTGCACGGAGAGCCCTCTCTCTGTTCTCGTGTTGGCTCGGCTCGGGAATCTCGCAAGCTGATTGGCCGAGACGTTTCACCCCGCAAGCTGATTGGCCGAGACGTTTTACCCACCTTGTCTCCCTGCCGAGCGGCCACCCAACAAACGAAGACCGCATTCATTGCTCTATCGCTCGTGTTACTTAGTCTAGCCGCGCAGAACTTTTTGCTGTTCTCTTGTGCCATTTTGTGCGAAATAGTCTTCCCGTCGAGCTACTACGCCGCCTCCTGCAGCTTCCCTCGACGTGTGTACACCGAATCTTCATGACCTTCTCAATAAAGTTTCTGAAAAAAAAAAGAATCTTCACGACCGCCATTATTCAGCGCGCAACCACTGTTGGCAGTTTCTTTGCGTAATAAGGGTGTTCCATGGACCCTGTCGATGAGGTATATTTGTATGCTGCATTGCAGTGATTGCAGTACACCTGGTCATTTTTTAAATTGAAATGGTCCCACGCAACACTTCGCCGTAACCGCTTAATGATTTGGCGATTGCCCTACGGAAGCCCGCGTGTATCAACTGAGGCACGCCAGGGTACGGCGATGGTGTAATGTTGCCCCCTGGTGCCCAAATTTTGCCATTGCATTGTTTGAGGACGGCCGTACACTAGGCCTCGGATTGTTTAAAAAAAAAAAACGGTTTGTCGACGAAAATGAACTTCCTCGGTGAAATTCTTAATGATCAATTATCGGTTAATCGGTAAATTATGCCCATCCCTAGTGGCGACCATGCAGAGATTTCCGCAGATTGAACAACACCACACAGCGCATGACCGCTACCCGATTCCCCATATTCAGGATTTTTCCGTTCACCTCGCTGGGGCACGTATTTTTTCTAAAATAGACCTGGTCCGCGGTTACCACCAGGTCGCAGTGCGCGCGGAGGACATACCTAAAACAGCGGTAATAACTCCGTTTGGCTTGTTTGAGTTTTTACGCATACCCTTCAGATTAAAAGGTGTGGCGCAGACATTCCAATGCATGATGGATGCAGTGTTGCGCGATCTGCCGTTTGTGTTCATCTATCTGGATGACATCCTGGTGGCCAGCGCGTCCAAGGACGAACACATAACCCACCTCAGGACGGTTTTCCGGAGGTTGGAAGAGCACGGGTTAATTATCAACCCGGCGAAATGCCAGTTTGGCGTGACAGGGATTGACTTTTTGGGGCACCACATCTCACCGGAGGGATCGATACCCTTCCCGGACAAGGTGCGCGCCATGGCGAATTTTCCCCGGCCTCAGACGGTCAGGGCGCTGCAAGAGTTTTTGGGGATGGTTAACTTTTATAACCGGTTCCTCCTCCGTGCAGCTCAGCTCATGCGGTCATTGTACGCCGCGCTCAAGAAACGGAAGCCGGCGGACAGAGTCGAATGGACTCCGGAGCGGCAGCAGGCATTCTCTGTGGTTAAAACAGCCCTGGCAAACGCCGCATTGTTGGTGCACCCGGACCCGGCGGCCCGGATAGCGCTCACTACCGATGCCTTGGACGTGACCACAGGGGCCGTTGTGGAGCAACGCGTCGCCAGTTCTTGGCAGCCGCTTGCTTTTTTCAGCAGGGCTTTGCACGACAGTGAGCGTAAATACAGCGCGTTCGACAGAGAGTTGCTTGCTCTCCACCTGGCCATACGCCACTTCCAGTTCTGACTGGAAGGGCGCAGCTTCACTGCGTTTGTGGACCACAAGCCGCTAACG
Source organism: Pholidichthys leucotaenia (assembly GCA_020510985.1). Classification (NCBI taxonomy): domain Eukaryota; kingdom Metazoa; phylum Chordata; class Actinopteri; order Cichliformes; family Pholidichthyidae; genus Pholidichthys; species Pholidichthys leucotaenia. The sequence continues at coordinate 258,660,288 of CM035843.1, forward strand.
TACACGATGGCCAAGGTTTTGGAACCATGGTCGGACTGGCAGCAGAGACAGCTGGCAGCGATCTTGGAGTTTATGACCGACATTCAGCATGTGGCCGTAAACTGAATGTGGTGGCGGACTGCCTCTCGCGCGCAGTAGTGGCCCCAGTCTGCGTAGGGATAGATTATACAGCCATGGACGCAGAGCAGATTGGCGATGCGGACGTGTGCGCGCTCAGTCTGGACCAACAGGGTTAAGGCTGGAGAACAGAGTACTGCAAGACGGCCCCCCCCCCCCCAATATGTGACATCTCCACGGGACGCCCGCGCTCGGTGGTCCCAGTTGCTTGGTGCCGCCGAGTGTTTGAGTCAGTTCACGCTCTGGCGCACCCAGGAGTGCGCACGTCAGTCAAAATGGTGGGAGCGAAGTTCGAATGGCCAGGCCTGCGCAAACAAGTGAAAGAGTGGGCTGCAGCCTGCGTAGCGTGCCAATGAGCCAAAGTACACAGACACACGAAGGCCCCTTTGGAGCCATTTCGTATACCGGCTAAGAGTTTCAACCATGTTCACGTGGACCTCGTGGGCCCCCTCCCGCCATCGCAGGGGTTCACGCACCTTCTGACAGTGGTGGACCGCACCACACGCTGGCCAGAAGCAGTCCCGCTGGTGGCAACCATGTCCACGGACGTGGCGCGCACCTTTTTGACAACATGGGTGGCACATTTTGGCATCCCGTCGAACATCGCGTCCAATAGGGGCCTGTAGTTTGTTTCCGACCTCTGGTCCGCGATGGCCCGTAGCCTGGGTGTAGCAATTCATCGCACAAGCGCGTACAACCCACAGGCCAATGGGTTATGCGAGCATTTCCATAGGTCGCTGAAAGCAGCGCTCAGGGTTTCGCTTACGGATGCAATTTGGGTGGACCGGTTGCCATGGGTTCTGTTAGGGTTGCGTTCCGCACCAAAAGAGGATTTGGAGGCTTCCCCAGCGGAGCTCGTTTTTTCTCAGCCACTGCGGCTCCCCAGGGAATTTTTACCAGATAATCCTGCGCCGGACAGCTGTCTGTCTCAGCATTCGCAGCATAGCGCAGATACAGGCATGCTACCGGGCCCGGCCCACTACTGTTTTCCACGCGCTTTTGTGCCAAAAACTTTGAAGAACGCGGCGTTCATGTTTGTCAGGCACGATGCTCACCGCCCCCCATTGCGCCCACCCTACGATGGCCCGTTCAGAGTGCTGGAACCAGGGGACAAACATTTTTTGTTAGATTTGGGGGGTCATCGGGAGAAAATATGTATAGACAGACTTAAGCCCGCCTTCGTGGTGGTGAACGAGCAAGTGATGTTGGCTCGTGCCCCTCAGTGTGGAATACCCCCACTGAGAGCTCCCCAGGTAGAAGATTCATCAGAGCAGCCATATGGGCAGATAGAATGTCCCCCCCCCCCTCGCCATTGCCCACCCGCAGACAGACACCCCCCCAAGAGCCCCCCACCGGCACAGCAGCGCCGCGGAGTCGAAGGACCCTCGTTACGGCAGATATGGGAGGAGACTGAAGCCAAAAGGACGTGAGGGTTGAAGCTCAGTCTGAGACTCTGGGGGGCGGTGTAGGGAACCCACGCTGGGATATTCATCTCAGACTGGAAGCAGAGGGGAGGGGAATATTCCCTCTGCCGGCAGAGCGTGGGGGATTTAATGGAGGACAGTACGTATTGTAATGTGTGAATACATTGTGATGCGAGATTTCAGGCAACAGGGGGAAGGAATGGAGTGATATAAAAGGAGAGACCCTGGTGTATTGAGAAAAGTCTTTTTCTGTGTATGAATGAAGTGAGAAAGAGAAATAAAGCTCATCTGTCGTGCAGGTCTGGTTCCTTTATTTGCACTCTCCACAACGTCAACCAAGCTCAGGGAGGGGCAGTCATCTGCTGTGACTGGCTGGGGGGTGAGGGGATAGAGAAGAAGAAGAAAAGAACACATGTCTTGTAAATCATAAAAAACATGTTACAGGCATATTAACAAGAAAAAAAACTCAGAGTGTTACTTTAAGTCTGTTAGAGGTATTGTCAAATTGTACATGTAGATCATGGTAAAAGCAACCATATAGTTTGTTTTATGTTTGTGGTGTCCCCAAGTAACATTTCCAGAAATATGAGTTCTAAAACTTATTGTTGGTTTTATAGTTTGCCAGTCTGTCAAGTCCTCTGTTTCTGGTTAAATACTACTCTTGAAAACAAATTTATGTTGTCAGTTTAGTCTTTTCCTGATTTAGTTCTCTTTGTCTGTTATTATTTTACAACTTCAGAACATACTTTTATCAGTAACCATATCAAATAATGGTCTTAAATCCAAAACAAGACCAATGTATGTGCCAACAGGATTTGCTTCCTTGAGTTGCATTGCTTAAGCTGGATTTATGTTTTGTGTTTCCACTTGAGCATCCTTTCCAGTCCGCTAGGCTCCAGGGGGTCCCTCCACGGCTGTGCAAGTGCAGCCAAAACGTTTTGACTGTGCTATGTGCACTGCCTATGCATGTGCAAAGATCCAGCCTTCCATTCAACAGGTGGCACCACTGACACAGCATACAAAGATGAAGATGAGGAAGTATTAAAAGAAAACTTAATAAGATGAAACCAGAGAAAGAAAAAGAAAAGATGATTAGTGGTAAAAGTCACCACTGAGTTGACCAGTTTTGGAGATATTAATTGTAAAAAAAAAACAAAAAACCCCCACACACTTTAAGTATAATTGTCACGACTCGCCGCTCATCAGCGGCTTCAGCTGCGCGCACACCTGCGCCTCGTCAGCAGCGGGCTATTTAGCCCACTCGGCCCAGTGCTGCGGTCTGGAGCCGTCTGTTCGCATCGGCACTTCGTAGCTCGTGAATCAACCTCTGATCACCAGCAAGACTTCAACTACGCGTAAGCATCCCTTACCTTTCTCCAAGTTCTTCACCCCTGTGCACAGGTGGATTCCCCGGCGGCGGATTTCCCCCATCATAGCCGACCCATCTTCACCATCTACGCAGGCTCTGCAGTACGCTGTCTCCCGGGCTCTCCCCTTGCCAACGCCAGCCACCTGTACCCACAAGTAAGCAACACTCAGACTCATTATCCCTGTCCAGGTGTGGTGCCCGTTACCCTTGTCCTCTGCTCTCTCTCCATAGGGTTGTCCGGCTGTACGGCGCGCTGCTCTGCTTCCTGCACATCGGCGTTCACCCCCAACACATACACATACCACATACATCCATTCAGACACACCTGCTTGTTGAATAAAGCTGTTAAATCTATCCTGAGCCTGCGTGCGTGTTTCCTGGGCTAGACATTATGTCAATAATCAGTGCAGCTGCCCATTGCTTTATGTTTCTCTAAGCATAAATAAAATCATTTAAATTTGAAAATAAGTCCTTGCAAACAGTATATTGTAAGCAAAGGCATAATTTTTTGGGGATGGGGGGTGGTTGTAACCCCCCCAAAATCAAATCCAGCCAATATAACCCCGCAATAATCATCCGTCCATCCATCTAATTAATGAAAAGTGCCTGCAAGTGAGTATGAAGAAGTTGTCATTTTTTTATTTGCAAGCAATGAAAATTAACATTTCTAATAATCAGACAATGTATTCCCCCCCCCCATCCTTTCCCTGCGGACTTGGTATTGCCCAACCGGTCCATGTGCCTTCTCTGGTGAATACTCTGAGTCATTTGTAGGGGCAGCAGGTGAGGACGCTCGTCTAAGTCTAGAATACATTCAGACAGAATGAAAAGAGCTCCACAAGGGGAACAAACCGTTTTAAACTGTTGGTTGTCAAATAAAAGGACAAACTGTCATGCGGTGACCCTCACGGGCCACCATAAGACGCCAGAAGTCGCTGGTGAGCTTTGCATAGATGTTTATTTAACAAGACAAGACAAGAACATAAAGCTATGAGCCACTGTGGGCAAAAATACACTACACAGGATACAAGGGATCGTAGGGCCAACCCAGCCACTACAACCTTAACTATGACATGAACACACGCTAAGGAATACGAGGGATCGTAGGGCTAACCCCAGCCACTATGACCTTAACTATGACATGAACAAGACACGAACCTGACATGAGCATGCTGACACACCAGGAATCTCTCAGGATGTTTCGACGATACTCCAGCATCAACCAGCTGTCAGCGCCTGCTAATAAAGCCGACAGCTAACGAGCGGTGATGCCGAACAGCTGACCGACCTTGACAGCCGGAAACCCCACCGAGCGCTGTCACAATAAGAGCCCGGTGGAGCCAGAATGTAATCCACAGCTGTCAAGGCCGGCAGAGATGATGCATGGCCCGAGCGCGGACGAGATCAGCGCTCAGGTCATAACAGTACCCTCCCTCTGAGGGCAGGCTCCTGAACGCCCATAGACATCCAATCCCACCCCCCCACCCCCTCCAGGGTGGGCGGATGAGGCAGGAGAGGATCAAACCACAGATAGAGAACCAGGGCACAGACAGGAAAAAAAAAAAAACGACTCAAAATCCATGAAACAGTTACAGGACCAGACTATACTCCAAAATACATGAAATGCCATTACCCAGGCACGAAAACAAAAAATACCACATTCTCAGGTCAAGAGGCAAATACAACACAGGACAGAGAAGAGAAAAAAACAAAACAAAAAAACCCACAACAATTACAGGGCTAGACTACCTTCCAAAATACATGAAACACCATTACCCAGGCACGAAAACAAAAATACCACATTCTCAGGTCAAAAAGCAAATACAACCCAGGACAGAGAAAAAAAAACAAAACCCAAAAAACAGAACAATTACAGGACCAGACTATATTCCAAAATGCATGAAACACAATACCCAGGCACGAAAACAAAAATACCGCACACTAAGGTCAAAAAGCAAATACAACACAGGACAGAGAAGAGAAAAAAAACACAGAACAATTACTGGGCTAGACCACCACCAGGAATGACCTCTACCCCCAACAGTTCACGCCGACTGGCGGAGACCAAACGCCACGGAAACAGTTCAGGCGGTCTCCCCGCGTCCAACGGCCGACGGGTGGTCATGGGGGGCGGAACATGACCGGGCGGGTTACCCCAGTCCCAGGCCCGGAAAGTCCACTCCTCCGGTGGCCGAACCAGATCGCCCAGTGAAACACACAATATGTTGGGTGAACCGGCGAAACAGTTCCTCAGGCAGCCAACCCGCGTCCCTCAGCCACCAGTACCGGGGGAGAACAGCCTGCGGCGGCCTCCCTGGCGAGGACAAAACTCGGGAGAGCCTTGCCGAGCGAAAAGGGACTCCCACGGCCCCCGGCGATGATGCGCAGGGGCGATGACTCTGAAGAGGGGACAGAAGGCAAGGATGAGTCCGAACTGGGTCAGGCGGCGAAGGGACTGCAGCTCCTCCACCGTCCGTGGACCACACCGGCACTGCACCTCCGCTGGACCCCGATTGGGTCCCGGCTGTACCCACGTCGGACCCCGATTGGGCCAGAACAGTACCTGCGGTGGACCCCAATTGGGCCTCGGGCTCACCCACGTCGGACCCCAATTGGGCCAAAGCAGCTCCCGCGATGGACCCCGATTGGGTCTCGGGCGCACCCACATCGGACCCCGATTGGGCCAAAGCAGCTCCCGGGAAGGACCCCGATTGGGCCATGGCAGCCTCCACAACGGACCCCGACTGGGTCGGTGCAGCTCCGCTGACGACCTCCACCCCCGAACCTGGAACCTCCAACTCGGCGGCCCTGACTGGCTCCACGCCGGTGACACTGCAAGGAGGCTCAGAACACAGAGAAAAACCGGGATCAGTGTCACTGGCAGCAACAGAACCCAGCGAGACGAATTCGGGCACAGCAGGCGGCTGCCCCTCGCTCGCCTCCCCGAGAGGCAGGCCAAAATGCTCCAACACAAGGGACAGAGACACAAGAGGGAGCACTTGCCTGCACTCGGGTTCTGTTGCCGTCCAGGACTCCGTCGATCCAGGCTCAGGGCGAAGAAGTTCGTGCGCAGGCTCCAACTCAGCTGCGTCGGGCTCCGCAGCTGGCAAGATGGGTTTCGCAGCCTGAGGTTCCTCTCGCGCTGATGCCCACGCCGATGACCCGTATGGAGTGGAGGCAGGGGACCCTCGACCCACTGGTTTGGACCACTCCGGCGAGGAAACCCGGGGACGCTTCATCGTCGGCACAGGTTCCGGGCCGCAGTCCGCTCTTCTCCTCCGTCCACGACGTGGCTGCAGGGCCGGATCCAGGCTTTCCAGCACCGCAGGCCCCCTCCTCACCCCGCGACGTAGACCTGGTGTCGCGGACCACTCAGCAGAGGGAGACACAGAGGCAGCAGGTTTGGTTATCACAGTTACAGCAGGTGGCGGGAGCTCGGGGGGCTGCGAACCCCGAACTCCGCCCCCAGAAGTCAGACAAGGCAGATCATAACTGTGGTGGAAAGAATGAACTTGCACTTGCCTGCCTCCTGGGGAGAAGATGGTGCCTGCTGCAGCGGGTGGAGACCTCCTTCTATCCCTTCAGGAGGTAACGGCAGGCCCCTCGGGGCAACGAGGAGGAGCCGCTCGGGAAGGATTGCTGACAGGCCTCGCCGAAGCACGACTCACAGCACTCCCAGCCGGTGGAGATGACGTCGCAGAGGAGGACATGACAGCCGGGGCGACATGGGCACGAGGAGCTGACAGCGCAGCTGGAACAGATGACCCGGGGGCGGCGACTGCAGGGGTTCCCTCCTGTCGTGACGTAAGGGATGCGGCCAACTGGGAGGCTGGGTTCCTCCGATGACCCGGAGCTGGATCTGGACGGGATTCTTGTTGGGACTTGGTAGGTGCATGGCGATGAGGCCAACTGGCCAACGGTGCGGCGCGGGACCCAGGAACACATGGCGCTGGGACTGGACAGGCGACAGGAGCTGGATTCCGATCCGTAGGTCTCCTGCCGGGTTTTCCCTCCAGCCTAAGAATCCCCACTCTCGCCAGGGGTGCTGTCCTCGCGGGAGGTGGAGGGGTTTCCTGGAGCGCTCTTGCCATCACTTCGCGCTGTGCCACAATCCATGATAACCTCTCGCTCCCCTCCGGAGTAGAGGTAAGGTGGTAACTGCGCAGGGCCCGCTGGGCGAAGCATAAGTGGTAGTCGGCCGCCTCGGAGGGCATGAGACGGGCAGCTTCCGCTAGATAGCCGTCAATCTCCTCTAGCCACTCCGGGCAAAAACCACACTCGCGGGCGGGCATCTCTCTACCAAATCCAACCTACGGTGAAAACTCCACCCTACGGCAAAAACTCACGGTGAAAAGGCGTCTCGGTGTGGCATCTTCGTTTAGATGACCTGACTGGAGTATACTGTCATGCGGTGACCCTCACGGGCCACCATAAGACGCCAGAAGTCTCCGGTGAGCTTTGCATAGATGTTTATTTAACAAGACAAGACGAGAACATAAAGCTATGAGCCACTGTGGGCAAAAATACACTACACAGGATACAAGGGATCGTAGGGCCAACCCAGCCACTACGACCTTAACTATGATATGAACACACGCTAAGGAATACGAGGGATCGTAGGGCTAACCCCAGCCACTATGACCTTAACTATGACATGAACAAGACACAAACCTGACATGAGCGTGCTGACACACCAGGAATCTCTCAGGATGTTTTGACGATACTCCAGCATCAACCAGCTGTCAGCGCCTGCTAATAAAGCCGGCAGCTAACGAGCGGTGATGCCGAACAGCTGACCGACCTTGACAGCCGGAAACCCCACCGAGCACTGTCACAATAAGAGCCCGGTGGAGCCAGAATGTAACCCACAGCTGTCAAGGCCGGCAGAGATGATGCATGGCCCGAGCGCGGACTAGATCGGCGCTCGGGTCATAACACAAACCCCTTTGTCCAAAAGGAGGTAAATATCATATTATTGATTTAGCTCATGAACTGTTGTCTGAAGTTAGCTGTTTGCTAGTTTGCTAATGTGAGTTAAAGCTATGGGAGTACACCACCGAATAAACACTGCCTGGTAGGATTTAGCTGATCTGAGAAATGTTTAGCTTTTCTCATGCAAATTTGGGCTTTACATTGTATTAATCATTCATGAATTGTGATCAGAATGGATTTGTTCGCCAACTGTTAGAGTGAAATTTACATATCTTTCAGCACTCATCAAAATGTTAGCAGCTCCGAACATTTATCAAGTACAAACAAAATCTCTATACAACTGGTCCTTAAATATAAATGCATTTAAGTATTGCTTGTCATAACCACAAAATTCAAGTTAACCTTAAACTGTTCTGTGTTTTTAAAATGTCATGATTTTGATAATTATAAAATTCAATTGAAAGGCAAGTGTTACCACTTTCAATTATAGACTAAGTCCCTCTGAAGGCTATTCTTAAATATCCACATTAAAAGAAATTATTTTCCATTCAGATCATTTTCAGATCTTCTATCCTCTGTTAAAATACCACAACTGCACAAAAGAGTATCTAAATGAATATATAAGAAACTAGAAAAGCACTCAGAGAGTGCATACTTCCGCCAAGGTGTGTAGATCCTAGAGCCACTTCTGGTGAAAATTGCACCAAAGTCTGTCCATTAGTTTTGTAGTATTGTTGCTAATACTTTGTGAGAAGATAAGAGTCTTGGCTGAAGTATGCATTCTCAGATCATCACCCAAATGTAATGGGTTCCTCTGTAGGCAAGAACCACCTCTGGTGAAAATTTCATTCAAATCCATTCAGCAGTTTTGGAGTATTGTTGCTAATACTGTGTGAGAAGATAAGAACCTTGGCAGAGGTATGCATTCTCAGATCCTCACCAAAATATAATGGGCTCCTCTGTTGCCCAAGAACCACCTCTGGTGAAAATTTCATCCAAATCCATCAAGTAGTTTTTGTGTAATCCTGCTGCACAAATACAAACAAAGTCCTTGGTGGAGGTATGCACTCTTTGATAATCACCAAAATCTAATCATCTGTTCCCCATGCCAATACACACCTTTCCTGAAAATTTCATCAAAATCCATTCATAACTTTTTGAGCCATTTTGGTAACAGACAAACCAACCAACCAACCAACCAACGCTACCGAAAACATTACCTCCTCCCTTGGTGGAGGTAATAATAAACACCAAATAGAAGAATGAAAGAATAGATGCATTTCATAGGCCTAAACTTTTTAAAATATCTCATTAAGGAAAATACAGCACTCTAAATGTTATCCATATGCATAATGTGTTAAAATGAGTTCAAAAGCACAATATAGCATGACTGATTTATTACCTCCGCCAAGGAGGTAATGTTTTTACCGGGGTTTGTCTGTCTGTCTGTCTGTTACCAACATAACTCAAAAAGTTATGAACAGATTTTGATGAAATTTTCAGGAAAGGTGTGTAATGGCACGGGGAACAGATGATTAGATTTTGGTGATGATCTGGCAGTGCATACCTCCACCAAGGGCTTTGTTTGTATTTGTGCAGCAGGATTACACAAAAACTACTGGATGGATTTGGATGAAATTTTCACCAGAGGTGGTTCTTGGGCTAGAGAGGAACCCATTATATTTTGGTGATGATCTGAGAATGCATACCTCAGCCAAGGCTCTTATCTTCTCACAGTGTGTTAGCAACAATACTCCAAAACTGATGGACAGACTTTGATGCCATTTTCACCACAAGTGGCTATAGGCCTACACACAAACCCATTACATTTTGGAGGTGATCCATAACAAACGGAAGGAGCCTTGGCGGAGGTATGCGCTCTATGAGTGCTTTTCTAGTTTGGAATTTAATTATTGAGCGTAAAATCACATTTCTAGTCTTCCGTTCCCATTTTATTTAATCATGAGACAGCATTAGACAAATGTAGCAACATCAGCTGGATTCCAATTTATAAAATTAGGCTGGGTGTTCACCAAACGCGTTTTTTTCTGCTCTGGGCGACTATTCTCTATTCATTCTCTATGTAGTTCAGCGTTTACAGCGCTGAGCACCCTCGGCACTGAAATACTTTGAGCAGTGGCCGTTTTTTGTCATGGCACTCAGGGCGCTCAGCGTTGAAAAAAGTTAAACTTTTCAGACTGCAGCTGAGCTCGTCAATGTCAGTCCTTTCTAAGCAGCCAATCAGAATTAAAGAAGGGCAAGACATGGGATGCTGATACAGTCTACTCAGACTCCTGTTTTCCGTGTCATCATATTTTGCATCCAGAGCTGCTACCAATGCTAGAATATGTTTCCTGTCCATTGTTATTTAGAGACTACTATTAAAAAATAAGTAGAAAGTCTGACCATAGGAAAAGCAGAAATGTTGAGCTGTGAGTGACAAGCTATTGCTGGGATACAGGGCACATACTTTTCTTCCAGAGCGCAGTGCACAAATGCTGAAAAAAAACAAAAAACACTCAGGGAGGTCGGGTGACAGAAAACATGTTTGGTGGACATGTAGCATTATTCTTTGCTGAGGAGAAATTGTTTCACCCAAGACCGGAGCTGTGAATCCCTATGCCATTGGCCATGGGCTGCACGGTGGCGCAGTGGTTAGCACTGCGGCAGCACAGTTTACCCTTGGCTGGGGGATCGTGGGGATCGTGGGATTGTGGGTTCGATCCCAGCCCCCGACCAACAGTGATCTGTGTGGAGTTTGCATGTTCTCCCCGTGTATGCGTGGGTTTACCCCGGGATTTCTCCGGTTTCCTCCCACATGCCAAAAACATGCAGGTTAGGTTAATTGGAGACTCTAAAGTGGCCCTAGGTGTGAATGTGTGTGAATGGTTAAGGGATAGCACCGTATCGTGGCTGCTTCATCCATCCAGGTGGTGGATGACCCTCAATTTCCCCTCTGGGGATCAATAAAGTATACTAAATCTAAAAAAAAAAATAAAGTGGATAAGTTACTCTCTGCTCAAGACCTGGAGTCATTTCCTCTCCAATCTATTTGCCAAAAGATTGCCAAAGTGATAAGTTTACGGCCTGATGTTCCAGACTCTTGACCAGCAAGATTCCTCTCTTTAAAACTCAAAAGTTCAATGTTGCCCTCCGATGGATAACATAGGAATATTTTCCCTGAGGACTGAATGTTTTCTCCCTGAAGTTAAACTATGAATTGTGAACAATTAAATAACGTATCCTTCTCCACAGACAACATCAGCTATTGAAGATATTGCTGGACCCTGTGATGGACAATTATGCTTTGAAATGCTTTTACTGATATGATTTGATATGTGTCACTTTATTTTCAGGAAGAATTATTTTTGCATGCCTACTATAAAGAAATTATTACATTTACAATGTAGACGCATTGTTCCTTTATTGTTAAAGTACAATAGCTTAGTCACCAAAGTTTTAAAGAATTTATGCTTTCATAGGCAGCATATACTGTATGTTTTATGATGATTTCTCTTCTCATATCAAATCCTCTCTTCTTCTCTGTGGGAAGCTCACATTTCAAAACTGTGAACTGACCAATCAGCTTCCAAGTCTCCATATCTCTCCTTTTTAGTCAATTTTACGACTTCTGCTGAAATAAAGAAACTCAGTGCAATTGGTCAAAAGTTTACACTAATGGGCAGATCCAAGACTCATCTTTGAAAGTAATTGGTCAAGCTCAGTTGTCATAAAATTTCCTGGGCCATCCTGCCACACCTAACAAGTTGGAAAGCTTTCCTTTGTTTTCCCAGTTGGGAGTTGAGTCTTGAAGAAGTGGGGAGAAGAAGCAGTTTCAGCTCTCCCCTTCCTAAGTAGGCCTGGAGTGTAAGCTTTGTGAAATTTTCTTCTTTCTTCTTTAAAATTCACCTTTTCCTATTATACTTTTTTCCTTAAATTAGTATGCTAAGAAGAATTTGCTTGCTTTTCACCAAGCTTAAGTCAGCTTTGTTCTGATCACAACACATCGGAAGAAACAGATTTGTGGTTTGTTTTTTTATCAGGTTTGATTTTCTGATCAGACTTTGAACGATGAACAAATGTTATCTGGAATTTGACAACCTGGCCAAACGTCAGATTCCTTTTTCTGTGCATAAACAGACCAGTGTGATGAGCATCCACCTTCTACGGTTGTGACCTAAAAGAGCAGTGCCCCGACCATGTTGTGGCAGAACCTGCCTGCCCTTTTCTTTCAGCTTCATCAACGCACATCCATCTGGACCAAGATTGGTATCGGAAGGCCTGCTACCACCAGGAGACATAATCTGACTCTGTTGTGCTGAAGGTCTGTTGTCCAAATCAAATTTAATTCTTCAAAATATTCCTTGTATAAGTTCGGTAAACCTAATATCTTCAAACTCCTTTCAGAACTTCAGATACATTTATCTTTTCATTAATCTCATTCCTTTTCAGAGTAACACAAATTTTCCTTCATATAAAATAGTTTAATCATCATTTTCTTCATAAAATTGCATCTATTTTTCTTAACCATTGCTATTTTATGGTTTCTCATTTTCCATTACAGTGCCAGTTTAAGCTATGTTTTCTTTGGTTCCACAAATGTTTGATAAAACAAATTATGCTCAGTAATCCATTAAAGGTTTAATGTGCTTATGATACATGTTGCATTCACTGTCTTAAAGTCATACGAATGTGTTCATCTGTCCTGGAAATGTCTTATTAAACTATTAAAAACACATATGGGAGTTGCTTAATTTCATGTCCATCTTCTTGATTAAAAGCAGACAAGAACTCACAGGTTTTTGAGACTGATTCATCATTGGTACAAATACAGAATTATTAATAAAATTGTCCATTCTTTTGGAGTGGTTCCCCATGAGCTTATGTGTGTTGGTAAAGAAGAGAAACCTCATTCCCACCCGCACATAGATATAAATTGAATAATATTTGTACCTAATAACACTAAACGCTATACAAATTAGGCAGTGCTCAAACACTGAGATATTGATGGCTTATTATTATCTCTGTATAGTGATTTAGTACCTAGTTTAAGAAGTCAACTTTATTGTCATTCAATCCATACAGCCAATCATGCACAGTAGAACAAAATTACGTTTCTCCTATCTACAGTGTTAATCACATCCAGAATCAGAGGGGCTGCTGCCATGCAAGGCACCGCCACAAACAACTCTTTCCTTCCCCTATTCTATTATGTTGAGCACCAAGCTAGAAGGCGGGAAGTACCACTTTTTTTACATGGGCTTTTGGTATGACCCTGCTGGGACTTGAACCCACGACCTCCCAGCTGTGGGGCAGATGCTGTACCACTAGGCCACCACTCCGGTAAGCCTTTATTAGTCCCACAATGTGGAAATTCCAGGATTGCAGCTATGCAGGGATAGCAACACTCAGATCAATAGTAAATAAGATACTAAGATAATGGTTAACCAAAGCAGTAAATAAATATATGTAGGTATAACAAGATTCATCACCTTAACACTGTACCTTTTGAGTTTGTTGGCGTTTAAGGGTCCATTTGCAATAAAGGGAGTGCTAAAAAAAAATACATTGATAAATAAAATGTTGCAATGCTTCTTCCAGCATTTTTTTTCTTGCAGCATTTGTCACTTTCACCAGCCTGTTGCTTTTCCTGTATGGTCACTTCAGTACTGAATATACGTGTGTGTGTGTAAGCGCTAGGTGGTGTATGAACACGCAGTAGCCTCCCATCTCTCTTCATGTTTTGTGCCATTTAGTGTTGTTTAAATTACACCTAAGTGCATATTGATGTGTCTAATGTACATATATGATGCTACGCACAAGTTACAGTCGCCACAGCCTTCTGGAGATAAGGAATATGACCAAACATTATGTCCTGGATCAGAGCATTACAGAGGAACTCCGTGGCCTAGATCTTCTTCACTAGACCTCCACTTGACTGCTGTGTCTCATCCCAAATGGAGAGGCTGTAACTGGTGTGAGCGGCGACAAAAGAAAGGTAAACTTGGAGGTATCTGTACGAAGCTAACCGCTAGCCCACACAAACTCCTGATTCCTTCCCTCATTCTGGCCAACGTACGCTCACTAGACAACAAAATAGACCACATACAGCTCCTGAGAACTACGTAACGTGATGCGTGGAACTGCTGTGTTTTTATCTTTATGAAAACATGGTTAAATGACAATATACCGGACTCTGCCATTCAGTTAGCAGGGCTAATATGCTACCATAGCGACAGAGTGTTCACGGAAGGAGGGAAAACGCGAGGCAAACGCTGTGTCTGTATCAGTGACACTTGGTGCAGTGATGCAACTGTTGTACACAAACACTGTTCTCCATTGGTGGATTTTATGATCATCAAGTGCTTACCCTTTTACATTCTGAGACAATTTTCATCTGTCCAACTAGTTGCCGTGTATGCCCCACCCACCGGCATTGGCGAGAGAAGTAAAGTACTAAAAGAACTCTATCAGGCCATCAGTGAGACACAAACGGCATATCCAGACAGATTCCTCATCACAGCAGGAGACTTCAACCATTTTTAAAGGTTTAAACCAGATTTAAAGGCCGTCCTACCAAATCTACATCAGTATGTAGACTTCCCAACAAAAGGAGACAATTTGCTGGACCTGGTGTACACAACTCACAAGAAAGCATACAGAGTCTTCCCCCTTCCCCACCTGGGTCTCTCTGATCACATCACTATCTTGTTAAGGCCGGCACATAAACCCAGAGCGAAAACAATCAGACTACCAAAAAAGCAGATATGTGTGTGGCCAGAGGGGGCCTCTGATGCTCTGAAAGACTGCTTCAGCACTACACACTACATACACTTTCAAGCACGCAGCCACTCACAATGGACACACAAACCTATAACATACATTGCTACATAAATGCATTGATGATGTCACTCACTGCAAAAACCATCACTATTCGTGCCAACCAAAAGCCATGGATGACAGCAGAGGTCCACAGGCTCCTGAAGGCTCGGGAGGCAGCCTTCAGGGCCAGCAACACTGCAGGACTAACAACAGCTAAGGCCAACCTGTCCCGTGGCATCAAGGAGGCAAAACGACAGTACAGCAAGAAAATATCCGGCCACTTCAGCAACACCAAAGATGCACGTTCCCTCTGATGTGGAATACAGACCCTCACCAACTACAAACCTCCACCTCAGACCTGTGCAAGTGACATCACATTGCTTAACAACCTAAATGACTTCTTCGGCTGCTTTGAAGCACAAAACAGCACATCAGCACATAAGACCACTCCTCCTCCAGACAAACAGGCCAGAAGTCTGGATCTGGCTAGCATGAAGAGGACCCTCTGCAGGATCAATCCACGCAAGGCAGCTGGTCCAGACAACATACTGGGTCACATTCTGAAGGAATATGCAGAGGAGCTCAAGAATGTCCTAGCTGACATCAACATCTCCCTGACTCAAGCTGTTGTCCCCACATGTTTGAAAATTGCCACTAGAATACCAGTCCCAAAGAAGCCCGTCCCATCAAGCTACAATGATTACTGGCTCGTAGCACTAACCCCCATCATAATGAAGTGCTTTGAGTGGATGGTCATGCAGAACATCAAGTCCATCCTCCCTCCCTCCCATGATCCATCTGAGTTTGCATACAGGCCAAACAGATACACAGAGGATGCCATCGTTGCTGCTTTCCATCCTGCCCTCACCTACCTGGACTCAAAGAACTCCTACGTGCAAATGCTGTTCTTGGACTTCAGTTCAGCATTCAACACAATCATCCCCCAGCACCTAACACAAAAATTCAGAAGCTTGGGACTCAAAACCTTTCTCTCTCTGTATCTGGGTGCTGGACTTTTTCACAGGGAGGTCACAGAATGTGCGGGTTGGCAGCAACACATCCAAGACCATCACACTGAGCACAGGGGCCCCACAAGGGTGCGTGCTCAGCCCACTGCTCTTCACCCTGCTGACCCATGACTGTGTACCAGCCTACAACACCAACCACATCATCAAGTTTGCGGATGACATGACGGTGGTGTGCCTCATCATCAACAACAAGGAGGCCAACTACAGAAATGAGGTGAGCCAACTGGTCCAGTGGTGTAAAGACAATAACCTCTTCCTGAAAGTTGGAAAAACAAAGGAGATTGTGGTCAACTTCAGGAGGGGACACACACAGCATCCCCCTCTGATCATCAATGGAGCAGCTGTGAAGAGGGTGAGCAGCACCAAGTTCTTAGGGGTGCACTTCTCCTGGTCCAACAACACCACATCGCTGGCCAAGAAGGCTCAAACTCGCCTCCATTTCCTCCACAAACTGAGCACATGATGGGAGGTCCCACCTCCCATCATGTGCTCATTCTACTGGGGTACCATTGAGTGTATGCTCACTAGCTGCATCACGGTGTGGTATGGAAGCTGCACTGCCTCCTGCTGGAAGACACTACAACGCACAGTAAAAACAGCCAGATCATCGGTGCCCCACTGCCCCCCCTGCTTGGACATCTACCTCACCCGTCTCACCTGGAGAGCCATCAACATTGCAGGTGACACCTCCCACCCCTCACACTCCCTCTTCACCCCCCTGCCCTCAGGGAAAAGGTACCAGAGCCTCCAGGCCCACTCCACAAGACTGCTAAACAGCTTTGTTCATCAGGCCATCAGGACCCTGAACTGTGTCCACCCCCCCCCCCCCAGACTGACACAGAAAGACTGGCACTCCAACAGTAATACATTTGTTGCTGTATGTCTCTGCACTTTACTGCAACCATTTGCACAAATGCCATATCTGCTGCTGTCTGTCACTGCAATACTGATCATGTGCAGTCCTATCTGTCACTGTCTGCACCTACACTACCGCATTGGACTTGGCACTACGAGTATTACTGCTCTACTTTTCTGTATATAAGATTGCTGGGTCTCATCATTTTTCATTTATCTTTATTTGTTATTTTTATTTTATATTTATGTTTGTTTTCACTTATCAGCAATCAGTGGGAAGAAATTCAGTGGAATCTGCTGTTGAAGACACTGGTTGGAGGTAAAGCCTGCAGGGTCTTGGCCCTCCATGGCACATGATTGGACACCCCTGCCTTAGCTGCTTTGCTTGCTAAGAAATAGCCACATGGTGGCAAGTGGTAACATCATAAATTAATGAAAAAACATTAGTCTTGTCAGAATAAATGTGTTTATCACCACAACTCATTAACAACAAAATAAAATGAGTTAAGAATAATGGTGATTAAGCCTCATTCAGTGGCTAGATTAACCTCAGTTAATACTGATTGCACTGTTAAGATGCTATTAAGAGGGAAGAAGGGGTAAAGAATATTTGACATCTTAACAAGTTTTTGACATTGGAAAATCTAGCATGAATTACATCCTCCAAAAACTGTCCATGAAGTACCTTTTTTAAACCATTTGAACATTAACTAAGCTTTTTTTTAATATCAGAAGCAAGAATGTGGCAGCAGCAGGGTGGACCAAGAAGGAGCGGAAAGAGGAGGTAAAGGTAACCAGAGAATCAGCACAGGTGTCCAGAGGGAGCGAGAGACAGTACTGATGACTAGAGAGAGAGAGAGGAGGCACAGGAGGCACACATGACCAGGTAACGATAGTCAAAACTTGATTTCTGCCAGTGCTGAAATACCTAACACATAACATCTTTAAAAAGTCTTCAGCTGATCCAAAATGCTGCAGCAAGAGTTTTAACAGGTACTAGAAAGAGAGATCATATCTCTCCGGTTCTGGCCTCCCTTCATTGGCTTCCCATAGAGTTTAGAATTAAGTTTAAAATCCTTCTTCTTACTTACAAAGCTTTAAACAATCAGGCTCCTTTTTATTTAAAAGATCTGATACTACCGTATCATCCTAACAGAGCACTACGCTCCCAAAATGCAGGATTACTTGTAATACCTAGAATCTCCAAAAGTACAATGGGAGGCAGAGCCTTCAGTTATCAAGCTCCTCTCCTGTGGAATCAGCTGCCAATCTGGATTCGGGAGTCAGACTCGATCTCTGTTTTTAAGAATAGGGCTAAAACCTACCTTTTTGATATAGCCTACAATTAGGGAGGGATCATGTGTTTCTGAACCCTCCCTTAGTTATGCTGCTAATAGGTTTAGTCAGCCGGGGGACCTCCAATAATGCACTGGGCCTCACTCCTTTCCTCACTCTCTATGAAATATTTTTTTTTTGCTGGTCATTAACATTTGTTTGTTCTCTCCCATAGATTGAGTCCCCATCGTGCTGTTTGCTCTCTACATGTCTGTTCTTTTCTTCTTCTCTATCCCCTCACCCCCCAGCCAGTCGCAGCAGATGACTGCCCCTCCCTGAGCCTGGTTCTGCTGGAGGTTTCTTCCTGTTAAAAGGGAGTTTTTCCTCTCCACCGTCGCCAAGTGCTTGCTCACAGGGGATCGCCTGATTGCTGGGGTCTTTCTGCAACTGTGGGGGTCCCCCCTACAGTTGATAGTGCTATGAGATGACTGTTGTTGTGAAATGGCGCTATATAAATAAAGTTGAATTGAATTGAATTGAATAATAGGTATTAAGTAGGCCTGCTGCTTCATAGTGGCTTAGACTATTACAAGGCTGAATATAGATTTGGTAAATCAGGGAAATAATTTTTTACTGCTGTTACTAATTGTCTTTGTAACTCAGGCATATTTGAGATCTAAGGATATCGACAGACTAACATTTATCAAAGGTGCTGATGGGAGGATCCTAAGTGAGGATAGAGACATCAAGGAGAGCTAGAAAGATGAAAGCACCAAGGTGCTGATGCTTCGGTGCCAGAGCCTTGGCAGAGGTATGTATTCTTGGATCATCACCAAAATGTTATGGGTTCCTCTTTAGCCCAAGGACCGCCTGTGGTAAAAATTTCATTCAAATCCATCTAGTAGTTTTGGAGTATTCTTCCTAACACACTGTGAGAAGATAGGAGCCGTGGTGGAGGCATGCATTCTCGGATCACCACCAAAATGTTGTGGTTCCTCTCTAGCCCAAGGACCACCTCTCATAAAAATTTCATTCAAATCCATCCAGTAGTTTTGGAGTATATGTACAGGTGTACATATACTCGTAAATCCCTCGTATGTTATCAGTTGTCATATCTTTTTTTTTTTTTGGACTTATTTTGTACCCGTAGGTAGATTTGCTCTGCAGTCTGTCTGCCGGTCGCTGCGTGCGCAAGCGCCCCTTAACTCCCTAACCTGCATGTTTTTGGCATGTGGGAGGAAACCGGAGAAATCCCGGAGTAAACCCACGCAAACACGGGGAGAACATGCAAACTCCACACAGATCACTGTTGGCCCGGGATCGAACCCACGATCTCATGATCCCCGCGATCCCCCGGCCGAGGGTAAAACTGTGCTGCCGCGGTGCTAACCACTGCGCCACCGTGCAGCCCCATATCTGTTAATGTACTTGGCAATAAATCTTTTCTGAGTTCTGAGTTCTGAGGGCATCTCAAGAAAATTAGAATATCATGAAAAAGTTCAATATTTTTTGTCACTCATTTCAGAAAGTGAAACCCATATATTATATCGATTCATTACACATAGAATGACATTTTTCAAGTGTTTATTTATTTTAATTTTGATGATTATGGCTTACAGCTCATGAAAACTCAAAATTCAGTTTCTCAGAAAATTAGAATATTACATAAAATTAATTTTAAAAAATAGTTTTTAAATAGAAATGTTGGCCGACTGAAAAGTATGTCCATGTACACACTCAATACTTGGTCAGAGCTCCTTTTGGATTGATTACTGTATCAACGTGGGGTGGCATGGAGGTGATCAGCCTGTGGCACTGCTAAGGTGTTATGAAGGTCCAGGTTGTTTTGATAGTGACCTTCAGCTTGTCTGCATTGTTGGGTCTGGTGTCTCTCATCTTCCTCTTGACAATACTCCATAGATTCTCTATGGGGTTTAGGTCAGGAGAGTTTGCTGGCCAATCAAACCCAGTGATGCCGCGGTCATTAAACCAGGTTTTGATACTTTTGGCAGTGTGTGTGTGTGTGGGTGCCAAGTCCTGCTGGAAAATGAAATCAGCTTCTCCATTTATTTATTTAGCGAATGCAAAGTCCTTAAGCCAAGCAGTTGCCTCCTGGTTTGCTGTATGGAGGGTGTGTAATCCTCCTTCCAGTCTTTGGAGCGGGCAAGCCTCTATGATGTGTTTCATTGTTTGCTCCTCTCCACATGCGCACAGTGGGCTAGGGCTACTGCCCCATCTGTGAAGGCTGGCCAAGCAGGGGCCAAAAGCTTCTCCATAAAGCTTGTCAGCAGAGGGAAGCATGAAGTACTCTAAAATTTCCTGGTAGATGACTGTGCTGACTTTGGTCTTGATAAAACACAGTGGACCAACACCAGCAGATGACATGGTTCCTCAAATCATCACTGACTGTGGAAGCTTCACACTAAACCTCAAGCAACTTAGATTCTGTGCCTCTTCACTCTTTCTCCAGACTCTGGGACTTTGATTTCCAAATGAAATGCAAAATTTACTTTTATCTGAACAGAGGTCATCTGCTTATGTTTGTCCACTGTGTTTTATCAAGACCAAAGTCAGTGCAGTCGTCTACCAGGAAATTTTAGAGCACTTCATGCTTCCCTGTGCTGACAAGCTTTATGGAGAAGCTGATTTCATTTTCCAGCAGGACTTGGCACTCCCCCCAACACTGCCAAAAGAATCAAAACCTGGTTTAATGACCATGGCATGGCCATGGCATCATTGTGTTTGATTGGCCAGCAAATTGGCCAGCAAATTGGCCAGGTGCTGGACCTCAGCACCTCAAACACCTCAGCAGTGCCACAGACTGATGAGCTCTATGCCACGCCACATTGATACAGTAATTAATCCAAAAGGAGCCCTGACCAAGTATTGAGTGTGTATATGGACATACTTTTCAGTCGGCCAACATTTAAAAACTATTTTTTAAAATTAATTTTATGTATTATTCTAATTTTTTGAGAAACTGAATTTGGGGTTTTCATGGGCTGTAAGCCATAATCATCAAAATTAAAATAAATAAACACTTGAAATATATCACTCTCTGTGTAATGAATCTATGTAATGTATGGGTTTCACTTTCTGAAATGAGTGACCAAAAATATTGAAGTTTTTCATGATATTCTAATTTTTTGAGATGTACCTGTATGCACAGTGAAAATAATCTGCAGTTCACATGCCCGTACTGTCAGCAGCAGCCAAGAGCCACCAAACTGCTTTGAACAGCTGCAATCCAAACAAAAGAAGAGCACAGTGGCAGACATTTTAAATGGCGAAAGCAATGGAGGTCTGTGAATACAATGACAATCAAGACGAACAGGAGATTTGCTGTTAGTGACAGAGGAAGAAAACAGACACGCAAAAAGATGGACATTTGTTCATTCAGTATTGGCGGGTTGCTTAGTACTTTCCTGTGGCAGAAGTTTGCGGGAGCATGCGCAGTTTACTGCAACCATTTGTGGGCAAGAAATGTTGGGACTTGCAGTGTTTTAGCGAGTTTTTAACAAGTTTAACCCTCTGAGTGTGTATGTTGCCGAACTGTGACATAACCCCTAGTGGTCAAGAGTGGCATATATTTTTTGTCAATAAAATTTGAAAGTTGCACGAGATAATGGCTTAGTGTCAATTAGAAAGATGTAAAATATGATCCAAAGTTTCAGATAGGAATAAATTTCCATCTCCATCTTCTACCGCTTTTCCGGAGGTCCGGGTCGCGGAGGCAGCAGTTCAAGCAGAGAAGCCCAGACTTCCCTCTCCCCAGCCACCTGCTCCAGCTCTTCAGAGGGGATACCAAGGCGTTCCCAGACTAGCTGGGAGACATAGTCTCTCCACCGAGTCCTAGGTCTGCCCCGGGGTCTCCTCCCAGTGGGACGTGCCTGAAACACCTCAAGTGGGAGGCGTCCAGGAGGCATCCTAATCAGATGCCCATACCACCTCAACTGACTCCTTTCAATGTGGAGGAGCAGCGGTTCTACTCTGAGCCTCTCCCGGATGACTGAGCTCCTCACCCTATCTCTGAGGGTGAGTCCAGCAATCCTACGGAGAAAGCTCATTTCAGCCGCTTGTATCCGCGATCTCGTTCTTTCGGTCATTACCCAAAGCTCGTGACCATAGGTGAGAGTAGGAACGTAGATTGACTGGTAAATCGACAGCTTTGCCTTAGAACTAAGCTCCCTCTTCACCACAACAGACCGGTACAACGTCCGCATCACTGCAGATGCTGCTCCAATCCGTCTGTCGATCTCTCGCTCCATTTTCCCCTCACTCGTGAACAAGACCCCAAGATACTTAAACTCCTCCACTTGGGGCAGGAGCCTGTCCCCAACCCGGAGAGGACAATCCACCTTTTTCCGGCTGAGGACCATGGACTCGGACTTGGAGGTGCTGATTCTCATCCCAGCCGCTTCACACTCAGCGGCAAACCGTCCCAGCAAGAGCTGTAGGTCATTGCTGGATGAAGCCAACAGGACAACATCATCTGCAAACAACAGAGATGAGATCCTGTGGTCACCAAGCATGACACCCTCCATTCCCTGGCTGCGCCTAGAAATCCTGTCCATAAAAATTATGAACAGGACCGGTGACAAAGGGCAGCCCTGGCGGAGTCCAACTCTCACTGGGAATGACTCCGACCGAGTGTTGGCAATGCGAACTAAACTCTCACAACGGTCGTACAGAGACCGAATAGCTCGTAACAACAAGCCCGATACCCCATACTCCCGAAGCACCCCCCACAAAAATCCACGAGGGACGCGGTCAAATGCCTTCTCCAAGTCCACAAAACACATGTAAACTGGTTGGGCAAACTCCCACGAACCCTCAAGAATTCTCGAGAGGGTAAAGAGCTGGTCCGATGTGCCACGGCCAGGACGAAAACCACATTGCTCCTCCTGAATCCGAGGTTCGACCAACGGCCGGACTCTCCTCTCCAGTACCTTGGCATAGACCTTCCCAGGGAGGCTGAGGAGTGTGATCCCTCTAAAGTTGGAGCACACCCTCCGGTCCCCTTTTTTGAAGAGAGGAACCACCACCCCGGTTTGCCATGCCAAAGGCACTGCCCCCGACCTCCACGCAATGTTGCAGAGGCGTGTCAACCATGACAACCCAACAACATCCAGGGCCTTGAGGTACTCGGGGCGAATCTCGTCCACCCCCGGGGCCCGGCCACCAAGGAGATTTTTAACCACCTTGGCGACCTCAGCCCCTGTGATAGGCGAGTCATCCCCCTCGTCCCCAAACCCTGCTTCCTCTGTGGAAGGCGTATCAGTGGGATTGAGGAGATCCTCGAAGTATTCCTTCCACCGCCCGACGATATCCCCAGTTGAAGTCAACAGTGTCCCATCCGCACCATACACAGTGTGGACGGGGAGCTGCTTTCCCCTCCTGAGCCGCCGAACAGTTTGCCAGAATCTCTTTGAAGCCGACCGAAAGTCTTGTTCCATGGCCTCACCGAACTCCTCCCATACCCGGGTTTTTGCTTCAGCAACCACCCGAGCTGCACTCCGCTTGGCCTGCCGGTACACCTCAGCTGCTTCGGGAGTCCCACAAGCCAACCAAGCTTGATAGGACTCCTTCTTCAGCTTAATGGCCCCCCTCACCACTGGTGTCCACCACTTGGTTCGGGGGTTGCCACCACGAGATGCACCGACCACCTTGCGGCCGCAGCTCTGGGCTGCCGCTTCAACAACAGAGGTGGAGAACATGGCCCATTCAGACTCCATGTCTCCAGACTCCCTCGGAATGTGGTTGAAGTTCTTCCGGAGGTGGGAGTTGAAGACCTCCCGGACAGGGGCCTCAGCCAGACGCTCCCAGCACACCCTCACTATACGTTTGGGTCTACCAGGTCTGAATGGCTTCCTCCCCTGCCATCGGATCCAACTCACCACCAGGTGGTGATCAGTTGACAGCTCTGCACCTCTCTTTACTCGGGTGTCCAAGACATACGGTCGCAGGTCTGATGATACGATAACAAAATCGATCATCGACCTGCGGCCTAGGGTGTCCTGGTGCCAGGTGCACATATGGACACCCTTATGCTTGAACATGGTGTTCGTTATAGACAGACTGTGGTTAGCACAGAAGTCCAATAACTGAACACCACTCGGGTTCAGATCGGGCAGGCCGTTCCTCCCAATCACCCCCCTCCAGGTTTCACTGTCGTTGCCCACGTGCGCATTGAAGTCCCCCAGTAGGACAATGGAGTCTCCAGGAGGAGCACCCTCCAGCACCCCAGTCACAGACTCCAAAAAGGGTGGGTACTCTGAAACATCATTTGGTGCATAGGCACAAATGATGGTCAGGACCCGTTTCCCAACCCGAAGGCGCAGGGAAGCAACCCTTTCGTCCACCGGGGAAAACTCCAATATAGAGGCAGCAAGGTGGGGCGATACAAGAATACCTACCCCTGCTCGTCGCCTCTCGCCCGGGGCAACTCCAGAAAAGGCCAAGCTCCAGCCCCTCTCCAGGAGACTGGTTCCGGAACCGGAGCTGTGTGTTGAGGTGAGGCCGACTATATCTAGCCGGTATCGCTCAATCTCGTACACCAGCTCAGGCTCCTTCCCCACCAGAGAGGTGACATTCCACGTACCAAAAGCCAGTTTAGAAAGCTTGGGATCAGTCCGCCAAGGTCTCCGCCTTTGACTGCCACCTAATCCACATAGCACCGGACTTCCATGATCCCTCCTGCAGGTGGTGAACCTACTGGAGGGCGGACCCATGTAACTCCTTCGGGCTGAGCCCGGCCGGGTCCCATGGGTGGAAACCCGGCCACCAGACGCTAGCCTTCGAGCCCCTCGAAGGGCTCGAAGGGCTCGAAGGGCTCGAAGGGGGCTCGAAGGAATAAATTTGCGCATCTAATTTGCATAATGTCGCAGCACCTCTTTAAATTCTGTAACTCAGTCAAAACTGGACTTAGGACATATTTATACAAAGAATGGTTCAGTCTTTTGACACCGTTTTTTTGTACAGAGGTACCTCATCATCTTATCTTCAGAGTATATGAACAAGAAATCAACACATTAAAAAAAAACAAATTAAGTCACTTACTGTTGTACAGTCTGTTGACAAAGGGGGGCTGGCGTGGTCGCTGCGTTTTCACCCATTATGGTCCTTATTTTGCATTCTGTCAGTAATATAAAATCTCTACCACATCTACAAAGTCTTACGATTATCCCACATAAATTTCGCTTGTATCCCGCAACTGTTTTTGGGGTACAAAGCTGAAAAAGTGACGTGACGATCGCGGACATATTAGCTTTCTGGGCTAAATGCTAAAACAAGAAAAGGAAATGAGGAGTTCTTCTTCTTTGGTGTATTACGGGTCATCCACTGAGTCCTCCAACGGATGTCTGCCAAGTTTTGAAACTGGCAAATCAGTACAATCAGTACAAATCCCCAAGGCAGGCGATCATGTCAGAGTGAGAAGACAGGCGCAATGCCACACTCTGCCACTAGGGGCATGAAAATTCTCATATTCAAAGAGTTAACCTCGTCCTTCCTCTGCAAAACTAAACAGCAAAACCAGTGTGAAAACAATCGATGTGATGAATAAATGGTGTAGTTGCTGAATACGTTGTTTTTTCCAGTAACCACTATTTTATAACACTTCAGCTCCATGTGCTGTAAAAAAAGTGCTGTGTTGTACTGTAAAAAAGTCACACTGCCACCTCTAGTGGCCCAGCATAGGTATTACAATACCTTGTCCCCCGGCTTCATTGATGTTAAAGGTGAGTTAAATTTGTGTTTATTTTGAAAACAAAGCCTTATCTTGGAATTCTGGCAAATTAAAAGTCGAGAAAATATGGCCATACAATGATACAAGCCTTTAGTTGCACTTAATTTTGACAGGGCGAGCTGAAAAGCTGGTAACAGACAGACGGACAGATGGATGGACAGATACAACCACACACACAAACGCATTAACTGATTACCATATGCTTCTCCATTTCACCAAGGCATAAATATTTTGACATGCTGTTGAATACGAGGAAAATAAGAGAGGAACTGACCTATATGCCACCAGTACAAGGGCCGATAGAAGACATAACAAGAACAGAAGTCAAATGCCAGTTGGAGAAGATGAAAACGAAAAAGTCAAAGGGACCTGATGAATTACCAATAGATCAAATAAAGCGGCTGGGAGAAACTGGAATGAAATGGATGGTGGAGTGCCTGAGAGGAACTGTCAGAGATGGAATACCTCAGGAATAGAGAAACAACACAATAACACCAATATACAAACAAAAAGGGGATCCCCTTGGACTGTGGGAACTACCACGGGATAAAACTGCTTAGCCAATGTCTTAAGCTGTCATGACTGTCAAATAGGAAGCTCACGTGCAAAGCAGCTACACCAGAGAAGACAGACACTGAATTGAAACATTAAACACAACTTTATTAAATAACTGGCAACTGTAGGGAAAAGCGGAGCACGCAGGGAGACACACAGCCTGTGGAGAGAGAGAGACAAGAGCTGGTTAGAGGAAAGGAGTGTGACAGGGGAAAATATAACTGAACAGGGGTTTTTCTTACTGCAGATGAACAGAGAGCCTGGCAGAGCAACTCAGCATGGGGAAAGACGAGCCAGCAAGACTGAGCTGGCCGGGAACATGGAGAGATGAGGAGCAGGAGAATGAAGCGGCAGGCGAGTGCACAGCAATCCCGGAGATGCACCGCAGAGATGGCAGCAACCTGGGGAGAGAAGAGGAAAGGAGAGATTAGGCTGAGTTCCTAACGAGTCAATATTTAGCCTTAAATTCAGGCAGCAATACCCAACGAGCCAGCGCCGAAGTATTCACAAGCAGGTCCTTTTAAGTGCTGGCAGTGAAGAGGCAGCAGGTGCGTCAACTCACTCAGGTGTGATGATGACCAACAGAGCCGGGAACTGAATGGAGAACCTCCCACAGAAAGGGAGGGGGAGTGGGCTCACCCAGTCATCACAGTGCCCCCCTCTCAAGGGTAGCCTCCTGGCGACCCACCGGGCTTATTGGGATGAGCCCGGTGAAAGGCATGGACCATCCCCCTGTCATGGAAGTTGGAGACGGGGATCCATGACCTCTCTTCTGGTCTGTAGCCTTTCCAATGGACCAGGTATTGCAAGCCCCGGCCCCGACGGCAAACGTCCAGAATCCTCTGTACGGTGTAGGTGGTCTGGCCGTCGAGGATCCAGGGAGGAGGAGGCGGCTTCGCGGGTTTTGGTGGGGGGCAGAGAGGACTGGCCGAGAGGGGCTTGATCTTGGAGACATGGAATATGGGGGTGGATGCGGAGGGTTGGCGGTAGTTTCAGACTGACCGTCATGTCCTTAATGATCCTGGAGATCTGAATGAACCTGGAGATATTTGGGCGCCGGAACCCACCTGTGGTCCGCGTACTGGCAATTCCGTTCAGCCGAACGGAGCAGGGCTGCCCGGGTGGACCTCCATAACCGGCGGCAGCGGCGAGCGTGGACCCCCACAGATGGCACAGCGACGTCCCTCTCCACCATGGGCAGCAGTGGGGGAGTATAGCCAATCGAGGCCTCGAACAGCGTCAACCCGGTGGCAGAGGAGATGGACGAATTATGGGCATACTCCACCCAAGTCAGATGGGAGCTCCAGGTGGTGGGGTTGCAGGAGGTCACACATCTGAGGGCAGCCTCCAGGGATTGCTTAGCACGCTCAGCCTGCCCGTTACTCTGGGGGATGATAGCCAGAGGTGAGGCTGATTGTAGTGCTGAGGGAATGACAAAAGGATTTCCAGACTTGTGAGGTGAATTGTGGACCCTGGTCAGACACAATGTTCAAGGGAATTCCATGAAGGCGGATGACATGAATGGTGAGCAGGTTGGTAATCTCCGTGGCAGAGCGCAGCTTGGGAAGGGGCACCAGATGAATAGCCTTAGAAAAGCGATCTACTATGGTGAGGATGACTGTGTTGCCCTGAGAAGGGGGAGTCCCGTAACAAAGTCCATGACAATATGAGACCAGGGGCAACTGGGAACCAGCAGGAGATGCAGGAGACCGGCTGGTGGAGATGAGTCTGATTTGTTAGTGGCACACACTTGGCAGGCTTTGACATAGTCCCACACATCAGTCCACAGTGTGGGCCACCAGAATGCTCGCCTCACCAGATTGATACTACGGGAGATCCTGGGTTGACAGGCAAAGTGGCTGGTGTGCCCCCAGTGGATGACGTCACTGCGCAGGCTAGGCAGGACGAACAGACGATTGGCCGGGACCCCCTCGGGTTTGGGCTTAGTGGACTGGGCCTGCCGGACTCTCTGCTCGATCTCCCACGAGAGGGCGCCCAGTATGCAGGAGGAGGGCACAATGGGCTTGGGAGGAGAAGATGAGGATGAGGGGTCTGAGGCGAACTGGAGGGAGCGAGCATCAGGCTTGATGTTTTGGGAGCCGGGCTGATAAGTGATAATTAGATTAAATCTGAGGAAAAATAGAGCCCAGCAAGCCTGCCTGGAATTCAATCTGCAGGCTGACCTAAGGTACTCTAAATTTTTATGGTCGGTCCACACAATGATGGAATGAGCGGCTCCCTCCAGCCAGTGCCTCCACTCCGAGAGCCAACTTAATGGCTCACAGCTCTTGGTCTCCTACATCGTAATTCCTCTTGGCCGGAGTTAACCGCCGAGAGAAATACGTGCATGGATGGAGCTTCTGATCGGAGGCTGAACGCTGCAAAAGGACAGCGCCCACCCCCGAGTCAGAAGCGTCCACCTCAACTATGAACTGAAGCTGAGGGTCGACCTGGGCCAAGATGGGTGTGTTGGAAAAAAGGGCTTTCAGTTCAGAGAAAGCCTGCTCAGCTGCCTCGAACAACTTAAAGGACACTTTGGACAAGGTCAGCTGAGTCAGAGGCTGCGCCACCCTTCTGTAATTTCTGGTGAACCTACGATAAAAGTTAGCGAAGCCCAAGAAACATTGGAGATGTTTGCGGGTGTGTGGGGTAGGCCAATCAAGCACAGCCTTCACCTTGGCCAGATCGGCCCTCAGCTCTCCTTTGGCAACAATAAAGCCAAGGAAGGCAGTGGAGTGGGTGGAAAACTCACACTTCTTGGCCTTTACAATGAGCTGATTCTCCAGAAGCCGCTGTAACATGGCCCGGACGTGGACTGTGTATTCCTCCTGTGTGAGGGAAAAAATCAAAATATCGTCAAGATACATGAACACAAATTGGTTGATCATGTTGCGGACGACGTCATTGATCATGCGTTGGAAGATGGCTGGGGATTTAGTGAGACCAAACAGCATCACGAGATATTCAAAATGCCCCAGGTGTGTTTTGAAGGCCATCTTCCATTTGTCCCCTTTGCGGGTGTGGACCAAATGATACGCGTTGCATAAGTCGAGTTTGGAGAATACCCCCGCGCACTGAAGGAGCTCAAATGTGGAATTGATTAGGGGCAGTGGATATTTGTCTTTGACAGCTATCGCCTTGAGCTTGCGGTAGTCAGTGCACAGGCGCAGGGATCCGTCCTTCTTTCCGACAAAGAAAAGCCCCGCCCGAAGAGGAGCCGAAGAAGGCTGAATGAGGCCGGTGTTCAGAGAATCCTTAATATAACCTTCCATCGCCTCCCTCTCCAGCCCTGAGAGACTGTAGAGCCAGCTGGACGACAACTGCGCACCCGGGAGGAGGTCGATAGCACAGTCATAAGACCGGTGTGGAGGCAAAGAGAGAGCTCTTGACTTGCTAAAGACCTTCCCAAGGTCATGATAGACCTCGGGTACAAGGCTGAGGTCTGGAGGCTCTGTTGGGGAAGAGGAAATAGGAAGGGTCGGTGAACACGTGGCTGAACTGAGGCAGGAGGCTAGGAAAAAGGGGCTCCAAGAAGAAATTGAGTTTTGCGCCCAATTGATAATAGGATTATGCTTCTGGAGCCAGGGGTACCCCAGAACCACCGGGGAGGGCGAACTAGGGAGAATGAAGAACAAGAGTGACTCCCAGTGATTCCCGGAAAGAAGAACAGAGACTGGCTCTGTGCGCTCGGTGATGGAAGCTAGGCTACAACCGGATAATGCTGCTACATTTAATGCAGCTGGCAATTTGATTGAAGGTATGCCTATCTCCCGCACGAGTCGCGACAAAATAAAATTCTGCTCCGCCCCAGAATCAATTAATACCGAGATCTTTCTCTCGGCCCCTGGTAACTGGATAAGATCCGGGATAGAGAAGTTACTGGGGGGATTAGTGGAACTTCCGCCTGCCAGACCCCCCACGGCTACTGACGGGCTATGTCTTTTGGTTTCAAGGGGCAGGTAAACAATTTATGCTCTAGAGAGCCGCAGTACATGCATGCACCGGCTTTCCTCCATTGCTGGTGGTCCTCCGGAGTCAGATGGGCTCGGCCTAACACCATAGCTTCGGAGGAAGTGTTGGGCTTAGCTGAGCTGGTAGCTGGAGGGGGTGTACGTGAGACGAGCAGACCAGAGAAGGTCTTTTGCTCCTTCGCGTGCTCGCGGTACCGGTTATCCAAACTGACCGCTTAATCGATGAGCTCATCCAGAGAGGAGGGGGTCGCATGAACCGCCAGATCGTCGCGGAGGTTGGTATTTAGACCCAGGAGGAAGGCGCTGTGTAAGGCAACATCATTCCACCCAGGGTCTGCCGCAGCGACCCGGAACTTCACAGAGAAATCGGCTGCAGACCGACTCCCCTGCCGGAACAACATCAGGTGGCTCATAATATTTCCCTCACTCTCTGAATGGTCAAAGGCCTGGGAAAATTCCTGAACGAACCATTCAAAGGTATAATTGGGGCCCGCTGTGCTGTTGAGGACGGACTGGGCCCAATTAAGGGCCCGGTCCCAGAGCAGGAGGGTCATAAAATGGATTTTAGAAGTGTTGTCCGGGTACTCCCCACCCACCTGTCGCAGATAGAGGCGAACATGAAGCAAAAACCCCTTGCATCCCCCCACTTCCCCCACGTACAGGGCAGGTGAAGGCACGGAAGTGGTGTGGCGAATGGTAGCAGCCGCTGGGGCGACAGGTGAAGAGGAAGGGCCCAAGCGAGACATCTGACAAAGGTGGTCGGTAACTGTGGTCAGTTGCTGAGTTATAGTTTGCAACTGCTTGGTTAGTACGGCCACCTGCCACTCTGTAGCGTCTAACCGGTAAAGAGTGGAGTGTTCTGCTGATGCAGCACCTGCTGAGCTTTGGTCATGGCTGGCTCGTTCTGTCATGACTGTGAAATAGGAAGCTCACGTGCAAAGCAGCTACACCAGAGAAGACACTTAGACATCGAATTGCAACGTTAAACACAACTTTATTAAATAACTGGCAACTGTAGGGAAAAGCGGAGCATGCAGGGAGACACACAGCCTGTAGAGAGAGAGAGAGACGAGAGCTGGCTAGAGGAAGGGAGTGTGACAGGGGAAAATATTACTGAATGGGGGGTTTTCTTACTGCAGATGAACAGAGAGCCTGGCAGAGGAACTCAGCATGGGGGGGAAACGAGCCAGCAGGACTGAGCTGGCCGGGAACGTGGAGAGGTGATGAGCAGGGTGGAGTCTGGCCGGGTGGTAGAAACAGTCCGGAGGGATGAGGATGAAGCGACAAGTGAGTGCACAGCAATCCCGAAGATGCACTGCAGAGGTGGCAGCAACCTGGGGAGAGAAGAGGAAAGGAGAGATTAGGCTGAGTTCCTAACGAGTCAGTATTTAGCCTTAAATTCAGGCAGCGATACCCAACAAGCCAGCGTCAAAGTGTTCACAAGCAGGCCCTTTTAAGCGCTGGCAGTGAAGAGGCAGCAGGTATGTCAACTCACTCAGGTGTGATGATGACCAACAGAGCCGGGAACTGAATAGAGAACCTCCCACAGAAAGGGAGGGGGAGTGCGCTCACCCGATCATCATATAAGCTGCTCGAGAGGGTCATAGAAGGAAGACTGAGAGAGGTTGTCAAGATCAAGGAAAATCAGTATGGATTCCTGAAGGGAAGATCTACCACAGAGCCGATGTTCTGCCTCAGAATCCTACAGGAGATATTCAGAAAGTATAACAAAGACCTACATATGGTGTTTGTGGATCTTGAGAAAGCCTATAATACCATTCCATGTGATCTGATATGGTATTGTTTGAGGAAGAGGCTAGTCCCCGATTGCTACATAAATATAATAAAAGATATTTATGAAATCTGTAATACCCAGATCAGGACAAATTCAGGCAGGATTGAGGAAATAAAAACTGATGTTGATTTGCATCAAGGATCGGCCCTTAGCCCACTTCTTTTCATAATAATCATGGATGTGATAACAGAAGATATCAGTGAAGCCACACCATAGGCAATGCTATTTGCCGCTGACCTACTTCCGCCCTCCCAAGAGAGCAGACGCTTTTTTCTTCTCTCCTGCTGATTTTTTCCTCCCCTCCTGCTACTGGATCCCAGCTTGCTGTTGTCTGTCTGCGTTTAACTGCGACCGCCGAAAAGAAATTATGGAGTTAATAAGCTGGGCTTTGAACACAATTGACACTATTTTTTCAACAAGGAAAAGTGCTCCGGGGGAAGCTGTCTGCCCCGCTGGAACAGCTCCAGTGGGCTATCTATGTGACACAGGTAATTGGAAAATGCTGTGTCTCTCTAATCTTCTATCGAAGATATTGAAGATTTGTTTATCTTCGTAATCTTGGTGATTGGGATAATTCTGATTGGGACGGGAATTGTCTTGGTTTACCGCAAATTGCTGAAGATGGATTCAACCTATCAAAATGCTGGCCAGGCGAGGTGCATCCAACAAATTGAGAAACTGGAGAAGACCCTGATAGCGACTACTGGAGAACTGTCTCGTAAGGTGGATTACATCATGGGTTCGCTCAGGTCTTTCCACGACGAATTCAAAGCTGCGCAATGAAGGATTAATGTACTGAATCTACAGAAGAAATACAAGTCTTCTCTGTGATCAGTCCTATTTGGCATTATTATTCCCCATGAAAATTCCTCCTGGCTGTCTGCAGATTGTGTTTTTTTCAAAATCATGAGCACAAGGCCTTGGACAGCCAGCTGCAGCGCCAGATAAGACTGGGCGCCAGACAGACTGGGCGCCAGACAGACAAAACATCTTCTGCCAAGGGTCCTTGGGTCTCTCTTATTATCATCAACACTGCTCAACACCGCACACACATTGATTCATGAACTGATTAAAGATATACTGTACACTGCTCTCTTGTGTCTTGTGAATTCTGAGTTGTTGCTCTGTGCTATTGAGAGATTTTTTTTTCATTGTAATCATAATCTGCTTAAAAATAAGCTGTATTTTGATAACGAAGTTTTTTTTTCTCCTCCCCCCTTGTGTCGTTCCCTCCCTTCCCCTCCCTTTCTTATCTATCTCTGTTTGATGAGGCGCCTATTATGGCTGCCGTGTCATTGTGTCGCGCGCATGCGCACCAATGTCAAGTCAAGTTCCTCGTGTGTTTTTTACATGCTTGGCAATAAAGTTTATTCTGATTCTGATTCTGATTCTGACCTGGTTTTATGCGATGAAGCCTGAGAAGAACTGGAAAGAATGCTAGAGACATGAAGAGAGACATTGAAAGGGGCGGGCCTAAAACTCAGCAGGTCTAAAACAGAGTACCACCTACTGGGAGAATGGAGGACATCAAGCTAAGGAGTTATGACAGAAAGGAAGAAGAGATACTCCCAAAATGCACTCAGTTCAAGTACCTTGGAACAACTCTCCAGCAAGAAGGAGGATGCAATAAAAAGACTGAACTGAGAATATCCAAGGCTTGGAACAAGCGGCAGGAGCTGGCTGGAGTGCTGTGCGATAAAAGGATGCCAACAAAACTCAAAGTGCTGATATACAAAACTGGCATTAGACCGACATTCTTGTATGGAAATGAGACATGGCCAGTCGTGGGATGCCTTGCCATTAAGATAAGCACCTGTGAAATGTGAATGCTAACATACTGCCTTGGTATGAGCTTGGAAGAACATAGAAAAAAATAAAGACATCTTGAAAGAGGTGAACATCATACCCATAAAAGACTGGATGAGGAAAAGAAGGTTGGAATGGTACAGGCACATGTGCTGCCGAGAGGCAGTGGAGGACATCAGGAAAGGGTTTGAGATGGAAGTGGAAGGACATAAAAAACAAGGGCGACCAAAACAGCGTTGGAGGGATACCATCAAGATGGCTCTCGAATGGCTAGGCCTCGTCAAAAATGATACGCAGAGCAGGACAAAATGGTGTGGTCTGGTCGAGGATGGAATCAGGCAGAAACCTGCTACCCAAAAGGACAGAAGCGGAGAAAGGTGAGCAACTG
Source organism: Pholidichthys leucotaenia (assembly GCA_020510985.1). NCBI lineage: Eukaryota > Metazoa > Chordata > Actinopteri > Cichliformes > Pholidichthyidae > Pholidichthys > Pholidichthys leucotaenia. Next base: position 258,694,372 of record CM035843.1, read on the forward strand.
TTACTAATATGGGAATGCCAAAATAAATAGGTAAATTAGCCTCATCCTTTCAGCAAAGTTAATGATTTTGTGCTCTTCCTCAACACTAGGATACATATACGGTCATTTTTTGCTTAAAAAAATCCTTTTCCTTAAAAAAAAATGAAAAAGAGGACATTGGAGACAACTGCCTGTACTGATGTGCTGACAGTCCTATAATAAAAAGGATTTTTAAAAAGTCCTTATACGGGCAGAGATCTCAACCCATCTCCTCTTCCCTCAATGTTTGAAACAAAGTTATGCCCTTGATTGTAAGGAATATTTTGTTTCTATGGGACTAGAAACAGCTACAAAACATCCAGCTCCCGTTTTTCTCAGCAGGGGGAGCTAATGAGATAGTCTGCAAATGAATGAAGCCAAATGGAAAAATTTTGTGCGTGCTTTATCAATCAATCAATCAATCAATCAATCAATCAGAGCGGCCTCAGCTGAGCTGCATGCCTAGCTGAGGCTGCTGTGATTGATTGATTGATAAAGCAATCACACACACCTGATGTAGCGTCATTGATTGGGGCTGCTTACTCAAAAGTATGAAAAGGTGAAGAGTTTCTGTCAGAGTGAGCTGAGAAAAAAGTGCGTGCTTTAAGTGGCATGTGTGCATACAGGAAGTTGCCCTGAGTATCGGATTGTCAGTTTATTGTGGTATAAATTTAAATGCTGAAAAACAAGACCTGCCTGTACTTAAGCTGAGCTAGCTGCTGAGTCAAACTAGTCACCACTGCCAACACCACTTCGGGGAGCGACCTGTAAGTGTCAATTTAAAAAAAAAAAAAATGCCCCATATTAATTGAAAAAGTTAATGAATTAATTATCCCAGTCCTAGTATAGATATTCAAAAGTTCAAGCCCCCAAAAATCAAACCCCAAAACTTGCAATACATTTGTAGAGGTGTGCATGTTAGTACAGAACAGCTCCAACTGCCCAAAATTCCTTGTTGCAACAAAAACAAAAGGAAAGCAAACAAAACAACAACAAAAACTCTGACTCACTTTATTTCAAACTGGACACACCTAAACAAACCAGTCAGATTAAGTATTTCTTGCCATTCGTAATGGGACAAGCAAGTGAGAAAAACATATGCTCCTAAATGGTGCAGGGTGCTCAGCCTGTAAAATGTTCAGGAAAAACTAGCAACACAAAGGTGGATTACCAAGCATGGACATAGCTTGTTAGCACTGAAAGTTGATGGACATGTGAATGGTGCTTTGTTCGACAGCACTTAACGTAGACTATTCAGTGCCAGGTCTCCATGGTGCCACATTTGCCAGTCCATAAATGATGAGAATCTCAGTGAGTCAGTTAGTGTTTACAGCCAGCTCTGAACTCTAGCTCAAACACATCAGAAAAAGAAAGGAGGCACCAGCTTCTACTGCTATTCAGCAGTTGCCCACTTAATTATTTACCAAGTGTACTGTATATATATCAAAGAAGTGGATGACTAGCATAGCAAAATAAAACCATAACATTTCAACTGGGGATTATTGATATATTCATCCAACTGCCCAACCCAGTTACAGTACAGCTGGTGTAGTTTATTAGAATGAAAGCAGTCCTTATAAACAGCTCAGAATTATGATTATGATTTCCCCCCCCCTTTTTAATCAATAAAGTGCTACATGAATTCTGAAAAGTTTCATTGTTACACTGAGTGTGGTATTTGATCAAGGTAAGATGATATCTTCAAAACTTAAATAATCTTTACAAGCCAGAAATAAAACTATGGAAATTTGATTATACTCCTTTAACAAGAACAAAGCTTTGTTTTCATCATTTACATTCTTGGGACTCATTTTGAAAAGACACCCCCCCCCCCCACACACACACACCACACACACACACACACACACACACACACACACTCAGAGGAAATAACCCTGTTTATGACGCCGAATGTAACCAGCCCTCCTGGGTCCAGCGGTGTGTAAACTGTGGCAGCTACTGATATTTGTGTTAGGGCGTGCAATGTAATAATTGATTAATAATGCAAAGCTTTAGGGAAAACTATAACCCCTAAAATGAGGGCGATGATTGTGCTTGCGCCGAAGCAAATCAACAGCGACAGAATCGCACCAGGGATTACAACATCTGCAGTCGGCGGTGTCGAGGTTAACTTGTCCTGTGATTACAAAACACATTTACTGGGAGCAGGTGTTACAATGACACTGTTACGAGCATATATGTGCAAATGCGGGCGCAAACCAAAGCACGCACACACACACACACACACACACACACACACACATGCACACAGTGAGCCACCCAATCATACAAAGAGGGCAGGAGAGCAGAAAGAGGAGACGAACGGCTGCTTTCCTAACCATATGCTTTTGGCCCGCAATGCCTGTGAGACCCGTGTGAAAACATGAATGAGCAGCCTGCAAATCGATAGGGACAAGAGATCTAGTGTCTAGCAAATCCAGTGCAGACTGACATGTTCTCCATGTAATCTCCCGCATTGTGCTACGAGGGGGAAAGATTATCCTTCTTTGACTGGCTGGTAAAAGGTTGCTTTGCTGTAGTTCATGGGAGGGGAGCATATGCCTCTCTGTAAACGATGCTGGCTCCCCCTCCTCCTCTGTCAGGACCTGGATTATGTCCAACATTATCCACCCCCCCCAACACACACACACACACACACACACACACACACACACACACACACACATCTCTCCAATAAAAGGCTTTCTCTCTCTCTCTCTCTTTTGCCTTCACCTTTCAAAAATCATCGGATTTATGACAGTGGATTTCGGAAAAGTTCTTCACCAATTTTGATGCTGGCTAAGTACCCCGCCAGGATTATAGAAGAGACCTCTTGATGTGTGCACTCCAGTGCGTTGAGCAGTGCATTGTGGTCAGGGTTATCAACTGAGGAAAAAAGGGAGTAGTACATAGTGCATAATGATAAGGCTCGTTATACACATCAAGCGCTAAGAGCGAAGAGTGTGTGGGGGAAAAAGCGTATGTTTGTTTAGAATCAATAGAAAACGCTATCACGTTTAATTTGTCTCGTGCCGCCTATTCCGCCTCTTTGCTTTTAAATTCATAAACGGCAGATTGGAGATGACGGCTAGCGCCACTGTACCAACGCCATTACGGCAGATGCGAGGGGAATGGCGTAGGAAGCTGCTTGAATGAAATGACCGCTTACATTGACAGTAAATTGAAACTTAACACTGCAGCGCAATTTACACAGGCATAATAAAAGCCAGTGACTATCTCGGGATAGACTTATAAAAATGCGGCGTACATGTTGTAAATTGTAATGAAATACAGCAATGACTTTCTTCTGATCTCGAAATAAATAGGAAAAAGTTGTGCAATATTTGGTGCGAGATTTATTGTGCCACGCTTGTGTTGGCGTGCGTGTGTGCGTGTGTGCGTGTGTGTGTTTGTGTGCGTGTGCGTGTGTGTGTGTGTGTGTGTGTGTGAGCGAGTCCAGACACAGAAGGCAGACAGTCACCTTCACAGGCAGGCTATTCCCTCCCAGGAGTCTCGGGACTGTATTTCTCTGTGTGAGGATGCCGGGTGGCCGGACTGGTGCGGCTGCAAATTGGGAATTGCTGGAGCTGTTCTGACTGGCTGACTGACAGAAGGTCTGGCTTTGGGTAGGTGTGAGCAGAGGAGGAGCCAGGTTAGACTCAGTTTATAAAGGCTGAAGCAGTTCCTCAGCCTGCCCTTGGAGATCACTTACATCAAAGCACCAATCAAAAACTGGTGCAGATATAATTTGTCATCAGGGATTTCCTTCTGGAGAATTATAGAGAAGATACAGGCCGATCAATACTATGGATTTTCACTGCAGTGGCTGATTGTCCAATTGCCGTGAAACATGTACCGAGATAAAAGGGCACGCCTGCCATTTTGTAACAGACTGCCGAGTCAGCATAGGGCTTGTCAGATACTTATAGGCTGCTGTGATAGAAAATTATCATGCTGCAGTGTCCAAGTACTATTTAACACATTTTCCCTCCACGGGACGTGATTCATCACTGATTCCCTCTTTCTCTGCTTTTGAGGGGGGCATCACTCCGCGTCATTGTCAAGTGGGGCTCAGGCCACACATGGGTGATGGTTAAAAGGAGCAGACACACACGGATGCCAGTGCAACGCAATCCCTCCACCAGAAGATGTCAACTAGAATTAAGAAAGATGGTGGAGGAATATATTTAATCCCCAAAACACCCCTCATAACTGACCACTCAAATCATTTAATACTGACTTCAAATAGCTCCTAATCATTTTAGATTAACTTACCCCTCAAAAACTTTTATTACTGTAATATGTTAAAAGATCAAAGCTTTTGAGAACTTGTTGCACTCACTGGCAGTGACCTCTATTTGTACATTACACAAGCTACCAGATAGATTGCTGTTCTGCACAAATTGCAATTTTTACCTCCACCAAGGAGGTAATGTTTTTACCGAGGTTTGTCTGGCTGTCTGTCTGTTACCAACATAACTCAAAAAGTTATGAACGGATTTGGACGGAATTTTGAGGAAAGGTGTGTAATGGCACGGGGAACAGATGATTAGATTTTGGTGATGATCTGAGAGTGCATACCTCTACTAAGGGCTTTGTTTGTATTTGTGCAGCAGGATTACACAAAAACTACAGGATGGATTTGGATGAAATTTTCACCAGAGGTGGTTCTTGGCCTACAGAGGAACCCATTACATTTTGGTGATGATCTGGGAATGCATACCTCAGCCAAGGCTCTTATCTTCTCACAGTGTGTTAGCAACAATACTCCAAAACTGATAGACAGACTTTGATGCAATTTTCACCACAAGGGGCTAAAATAAATAAAATCACCCTTTATTGTCATTCAACCATACAACCAATCATGTACAGTAGAACGAAATTGTGTTTCTCCTATCTACAGTGTTAATCACACACACCCCATATATAGAATCAGAGGGGCCGCTGCCATGCAAGGTGCCGCCACAGATTTCCCTCCTCCATTCCATTATTGCTGAGCACCAAGCTGGATGGCAGGAAGTTCTGCTTTTATATGGTCTTCGGCATGACCCGGCCGGGATTTGAACCCCTGCCTCCCAGGTGTGGGGCGGATGCTCTACCAACTGAGCCACCACTCTGGTAATATAGGCCTACACACAAACCCATTACATTTTGGAGGTGATCCATGAGAAACGGAAGGAGCTTTGACGGAGGTATGCGCTCTATGAGTGCTTTTCTAGTTTATAATGTTATATAGTTAGGATTCCTGTCTGCTCTGTGTCCCTGTCTCTCTCCCTCTCTCTCCTCTCTGATTACACCACCTGTAGTTAATCAGAGGAGCCCTTTATATTGGAGGCTCTCCCTCCTTTTTGTCTGGCTGCATCAGATCTCCTGCCTGCCTGTATCCTACCTGAGCCTTGCTTATTTATGCTTGTGAACTTGTCTCTTGTGCTTTGACCCTTTGCCTGCCCTAAAACCCCCAGCCTGCCTGATGAATTGAAATTGTCCGCTTGCTCTGTTTGCCTGCCGTGCTCTGACCTTCACCTGTCTGACCCTCGAGCCTGCCTTATGGATTGGATTGTTTACTTTCCGGATTGTGCACATTCCCCTCACTCCAAATTAAGTTGACTTACCACTGTTTACCTTCACTGTTTCCTCCACAACTCTTCCCTGCTCTCAGTGTCAAGATTGCCTCTCCGGGGCAAAGGAGAGGAGGACCCACATGCAAGGCAAATTTGATAAACCATGATTTATTATAAAACAGAAAATAAACCTGCATGAGGGCAGAAATAAAAAAGGCAAAAACAGGCAGTCTACAGACACGGGATTACAGGCAGGATAAACTTATAGACTGGACCAAAGTGTGGGTGAGATACCAACATACATCAAGGACACCGCACAGGACACAGACTGAAATGCATATACTATATAGACAGAGGGGATAATCACTGCAATACAGCACAGGTGGGGAGAGGAATCATGATAATGACTGACACATGAGGAAAACAGAGATGACAGGATGGGGCGGGGCCACACACACATAATCACAGACAGAGGATACACAGAATGTGACAACAGGACTAAGGACAAAGCGGGGATAAATAATACAAAAATAAAACCATAATTGATACCTGCACAAGAACAGAAAATGCTGTCAAAATAAATTCCAAACTAATGATGACAGGAATAATGATACAGAACATAAACCCAAGATCATCATCATCATCATAGCAGTCTGACGTGGGCCAAAAGCACAAAGAAACAGAAATAAATTCAAAGAGTGGGCATGACCCTACGATCAGCCCCCAGACCATGACATAGTCCTCCCTTTAAGGGATGGCTTCCAGACAACCCACAAAATTACACCAAGGACAAGCAATAAAGAAAGGCACCCTCCCCGGGTGAGTGGTGGGGATTCAAGGCCAGGTGGGCCAACCCCGCCCCCCCCCAGAGACCAAAGTCAAACATAACCCCGGTAGACGAAGCACATGATACCAAAGTTCAACACAAAACGGGTCAGGTGGTCTGCCCCAGCCCCTTGGACCACCTGACCGAAGAGCAAGGTGGATCTGGTGGTCTCCCAGAGTCCCTGAGCCACCAGATCATGGGACAGACTCATTCAAGGGGTCTACCTGAGTCCACCAGACTCCATGTCAGAATACTAGGCGGGTCAGGTGGCCTGCCAAAATCCCAGAGCCACCGGACCAGAAAGCAAGGCAGTTCAGGTGGTCTTCCAGAGTCCCTGAACCCCCAGACCGGAGAGCAGAACGGGTCCAAAGATAACTGTAGGGGTGCTTTAAACTCGGGTGAAAATGACATGCAAATTTTGAACTGAGGAGCTGAGAACCCTTAAACTCATGAGATGATAACATAAAAGCTTTAAATTCAGAAGATGATAACATGGAAACCTTAAGCTCTGGAGACGTCATAGACACCCTAACTTCAGAAGGTAACACAGAAGCTCTTTGCTCTGAAGCTAACACAGGAGCTCTTTGATCTGAAAATGACACACAAGCATCATACTCAGGGGAGAGTGACATGAAAACTTTACCCCCAGGAGCTGGCAATAAAGAATCTCTACACTCTAGGGATGACAACATAGAATCCTTATACTCAGGGGATAAGTCGGGAGTTTTAAACTCAAATGGTAACATGGAAATCTTAAACTCAGGGGGTGATGACATGGACATTCTAACCTCAGGAGGGAGCAATAAAAACTTTTAAGCTCAGAAAGTGAAATATAACATTTTTAAGCTTAGGAGATAACATTGGAGCCCTTTGCTCAAAAGAAAAAAAACTTGGGGGTTTTAAACTCAGAAAATGGCATTGGGTGTAGGGAGCTTGAAATAAGGAAGCGAAGTGATTTTATAAATCAGGTTTATTGTCGGCTTCCAATCTCCAACATGTCTCATCTCAATGCAGAAGCAGAAAAGAGGCTGAGCGCAGTCAGACCTTCGTACTTATACATCACATAACAAAAGACATCGCATTACAAAAGCCGACATCACACATCCGCGTTATCTCCTTCTATTGTCCTCTCTCTCCTCCACCTGACCCTGGGGGGTCAGGAAGTCCATTCAGGTCTCCACCGCTGAGTCTCCGTCTGCTCGTTGATCTTCACCGGTGGTCGAGACCTATTGTCCTGCTCTGAGACGTGAGGTCATTCCACATATGCAATCTCTAAACATTCCTCTTGTGTCTATACATATGTAGGTATGGATATATGAATAATATAAGCCACAGCCCCCCCCCCAAACGTCTAAGAAAAGGACAATAAAATTAAGTTCACAGCTTAAGGTAACATCCATGACATATTATACCGTTACTTACATCAACAGGAAAAAGGGAAAAATATCCTCAGCAGCCATGCTAACCTTCAAGCTATACAGCATGTTCATGTTAAAAATTCAGTGGTAACAACAACAGTATAGTCTATGTCATATGTCAGCCCTAACTCTGCAACGGCAAAATTCGACAGCATAGCTTACAACCCCTTATCAATTTTACATCAGTCTATGTGTCGTCTGGGTTTCAATCTTCTCCCAAATCTGCTGTAGGCCCGCTTTGGCGTCCTGGCGGGGCCGTCCTGAAAGGAATCTGCAGCTTGGGGAGGAGAGTGGTTATCTGGTCCCTGCGGGGGGGGTTGAGGTGTGTCTCTTGGGGGGTCTACCCCGTCGAGGTGCTCTCGCCACCCGTGCAGGTTCGTCGCTCAACATGAAAGCAGGCTTAAGTCTGTCAATACTGACTGTTTCTTTTCTGTCCCCTAAATCAAGCACAAAATGCTTATCACCAGGTTCCAGCACTCTATATGGTCCATCATATGGTGGGCGGAGGGTTGGTTTTAAAGCTTCGTGCCTAACAAAAACGAACTCAGCGTTTTTCAAAGCTTGGGGAACAAAAACCCGCGGAAAAGAGTGATGTACGGGTCCGGGGAGCATGTCCGGTCCCGTGCTGCTTAGGGGCCTCAGGGCTGGGAGGCGCCTGGGCTCTGGATGTTCTGGTAAGAACTCACCCGGGAGCCTGAGAGGTTGTGCGAAAACTAATTCTGCCGGGGAGGCGTCTAGATCCTCCTTAGGCGCAGAACGCAACCCTAATAAAACCCAGGGAAGTTTATTTACCCAATCTGTATCCGTCAGTGAGGCCCTGAGGGCGGCCTTTAAAGACCTATGAAAACGCTCGCATAACCCGTTAGCCTGAGGGTGATACGCGGTGGTGCGATGAATTGTCGCCCCTAAGCTGCTGGCCATGGCTGACCATAGCTCTGAGACAAATTGAGGCCCTGAGACAAATTGAGGCCCCCTATCGGACGTGATGTCCGATGGGACGCCGAAACGCGCCACCCAGGTTGTTAAAAAAACGCGAGCGACTTCCGCGGCCGTGGTTGACGCCAGCAGGACCGCTTCTGGCCAGCGTGTGGTCCGGTCTACCATTGTTAAAAGGTGTGTGAACCCCTGAGACGACGGCAGTGGGCCCACGAGGTCGACGTATACGTGGTCAAACCTCCTGGCCGGGATTCAGAAGGGTTCCAGAGGAGCTTTCGTGTATTTGTGAATTTTGGCGCGTTGGCAAGACATGCAAGTCCTCGCCCACTCCTTTACATTTTTACGCAGGCCTGGCCAAACAAACTTCTCCGCGACCATTTTCACCGAGGCGCGCACCCCTGGGTGCGCGAGGGAGTGCACCGAGTCAAAAACGCGGCGGCGCCACATGGCTGGGACTACCGGGCAAGGTCGACCGGTTGACACGTCGCAGATTAGGGGGGGGCACACCGTCACGCAAACCCCTTTCCTCCAGCCTTAACCCTGTTGGTCCAGACTGGAGCGCGCGCACGTCCGCGTCACTGCTTTGTTCCGCTGCCATGGCCGCGCAATCTATCCCTACGTGAATTGGGGCCGTGTACGCGTCCGCGTTGGCCATGAGTTCTGCGGCTGCGGTAGTATAATCTGCTTCCTCGTGCCCTGACGATGTCATGGCGCGGGAGAGGCAATCTGCCACCACATTAAGTTTGCCTGCCACGTGTCGAATATCTGTGGTAAACTGAAATTGCAGCCAGCTGTCTTTGTTGCCTGCCCGACCACGGTTCTGAAATTTTAGCCATCGCAAAAGTGAGTGGTTTGTGGTCTACAAAAGCCGTGAAACGCCGCCCTTCCAGCCAGAACTGGAAATGGCGGATGGATAAATGAAGCGCTAGCAGCTCTCTGTCAAAAGTGCTGTATTTGCGCTTGGTTTGGTTTAAGGATTTTTTTTTTTTTTTTTTGTTACTTATTTGTACCCGTAGGTAGACTTGGTTTGCAGTCTGGTGACAAGCCACCGGCTGCTGGTCGCTGCGTGCGCGAGCGCCCTAAACCTACATGTTTTTGGTGTGCGGGAGGAAACCGGAGAAATCCCGGAGTAAACCCGCGCAACACGGGGAGAACATGCAAACTCCACACAGCTCACTGTTGGTCGGGGGCTGGGATTTGCTAAAAAATGCTAGCGGTTGCCAGGTTCCGCCGACATGTTGTTCCACAACCGCCCCTATGGCCAGGTCTGAAGCGTCTGTGGTCAGCGCTATGTGGGCCGAGGGATCGGGGTGGACTAACAATGCGGCATCCGCTAGTGCTCTTTTTACTTCCGCGAAGGCGTGTTCCCACTCCGGGGTCCATTCGACCGCGTTGGAGGGCTTTTGTTTTCTGAGTGTGGCATATAGGGGCTGCATGAGTTGAGCTGCGCAAGGGAGGAAACGGTTGTAAAAATGTACCATTCCTAAAAATTCCTGTAGCGATCTGACCGTTTGTGGTCGGGGGAAATTTGCTACCGCGCGCACTTTGTCCGGCAATGGAACTGCCCCTTCTGGTGAAACTCTGTGTCCCAAAAAATCAATTTGTGACACGCCGAATCGGCATTTGGCCAGGTTAATTATTAACCCATGCTCTTCTAGCCTCTGAAAAACCGTAGTGAGGTGTTGTTCGTGTTCTTCCTCCGACGTGCTGGCTACCAGAATATCGTCGAGGTAGACGAACACGAAGGGGAGGTCGCGTAATACTGCGTCCATCATACGCTGAAAAGTTTGAGCAGCGCCTTTGAGGCCAACCGGCATTCACAAAAATTCAAAAAGACCAAAAGGGGTTATTACAGCCGTTTTAGGGACGTCTTCAGGTCGAACCGGAACTTGGTGGTAGCCGCGGACCAGCTCTATTTTAGAAAAAATGCGCGCACCCGCCAGATGTAGTGAAAAATCCTGAATGTGAGGGATTGGGTAACGATCATGTGCTGTCGCATTGTTTAATCTGCGATAATCACCGCAAGGTCTCCAGGAACCGTCGGTTTTCGGGACCATATGCAGTGGTGATCCCCAAGGGCTTTTCGAGCGCCGAATAATGCCCAGTTTTTCCAGGCTGGCAAACTCGTCACGTGCTATGGCGAGCTTGGTTGCGTCTAAGCACCGAGCTTTAGCGAAAACAGGTGGGCCCGTTGTGGGAATGAAGTGTTCCACCCCGTGTTTCGCTACTGTTGCTGAAAATTTGGGAACTGTGAGTGCTGGAAATTGGGTGAGGAGTTGGTCAAACTTATCTCCTGCTGTGGCGACGCTGGCCTGCACGGGTGGTGGGGACACTCGAGCTGCACAGGGGATAGAAGAAAATGACAGTGCATTAACTAAGCGTCTGTTTGCAAGATCGACTAACAACCCATGTGCACATAAGAAATCAGCGCCCAACAAGTTAAAACTCACCGCCGCTATAATAAAGGTCCACCTATAGTTGCCGCCGTGAATGGACAGAGGCAGGTTTCTTTCACCAAAAGTGTCGATGATCGAGCCGTTAGCTGCCATCGCTCCATTTCCACGGGGTCCCGTTGCCCGGTCTGCATAGGACGGGGTGATGAAGCTCACCTGAGCTCCGGTGTCGATGAGGAACTGTCTCCCGGAGCGTCCGTCAGTCACGTAGAGCAGCTTGTTTGTCTCGCCGAGAGCCGTAGCTGCTAACGGTTCCCCGCTTTGAAGTTTCCCAAGCTCTTGAAACTGCAGGGGGGCACGCATTTGTATGCCCTCTCGGCGAAACGTTGATGGTAGTAGCAGAGGTCATCCCGTTTGCTGCGCCTTGGTCGCGTCGCTGCCATGGTGGGCGGGTTCTGCTCCGTCGCCTGTGATTCTCCGATGCTCTGGGCTTCCACGCCGAGATCTGCCGATGCTGCTGTGGCCATCTGCTCGCCGCAGGAGTTGATGAGCCGCTGCGCTTCTCGGGCAAGCGCGCAGAAGTCCTGCTGGGTCTTACACCGCATGTTGGCCAGGATCCCTCTCATGTGCGTCGGCAGAGTGCTGAGGAAGATGTGTTGAAAGAGGAAGTTGTCGTTGTCTGCCTCCCTCAGCTGCAGCATGTCTTCCATGAGGGCCATCGGTCTGCGCCCCCCGTGGCCGTAAATCGCCAGTATCCTCCCGGCCCTTTCCTCGGCCGAGGGGACGAAACTCTCGATGAGGGTCGCCTTCAGTTCCTTGTATTTGTCGTTGGCGGGCGGCTGTTGTATAACGCTCCGCGCGCATCGTGCTGTGGCGGCATCGAGTCTGGCGACGATGTGGTAAAATTTGGTCTCGTCAGCCGTCACCCCCGTGAGTGCAAACTGAGCCTCAGCCTGCTGGAACCACGAGTTCAGGTCATTTTGCCAGAACTCTGGGAGTTTGACGGCGACGGCGCTTGCTTGGGCCACCTCTGACGAGTCTGCAGCGCGAGAACGCCTTTCCACCGTTCTCATGACAGGGTTGGGGACGGCGCTTGCTTGGGCCGTCTCCAACGAGTCTGCTGTGGGGGAACGTCTTCCATCTGTTCCCATGTCAGGGTTGGCGACGGCGCTTGTTTGGGTCGCCTCTAACGAGCCTGTAGCGGGAGAACGTCTTTCGTCCATTCTTACGTCTGGTCACCAATGTAGGGAGCTTGAAATAAGGAAATGAAGTGATTTTATAAATCAGGTTTATTGTCGGCTTCCAATCTCCAACATGTCTCATCTCAATACAGAAGCAGAAAAGAGGCTGAGCGCAGTCAGACCTTCGTACTTATACATCACATAACAAAAGACATCGCATAACAAAAGCCGACATCACACATCCGCATTATCTCCTTCTATTGTCCTCTCTCTCCTCCACCTGACCCTGGGGGGTCAGGAAGTCCATTCAGGTCTCCACCGCTGAGTCTCCGTCCGCTCGTTGATCTTCACCGGTGGTCGAGACCTATTGTCCTGCTCTGAGATGTGAGGTCATTCCACATATGCAATCTCTAAACATTCCTCTTGTGTCTATACATATGTAGGTATGGATATATGAATAATATAAGCCACATTGGGGCTCTTTGCTCTGGAGATCACAAGGGAGCTTCCTGCTCATGGAACAACAACATGAGAATTTTGTGCACTAAAAATAACACAGAAACTTCAAACCCAGAGGATAATGACAAAATAGGAACCTTTACCTCAGGAAAAAACGTGGGAACTCCTTGCCCTGAAGAAAACAAAACAAGAGCCTCTTGCTCAGAAGAAAACAGAGTAGGGGCCCTTTGCTCTGAGGACAATAACATAGAGGTTCCAAACTCTAGAGAAAGCAACCCCGGGGATTTTTGCTTGGCAGAGGACAATAAGGGGGTTTCAGACTCAGGAAATAACATTGGGGTCTCTTGCTCAGGTGCTAATAACACAGAAGACTCCAGCTCTTACTCCAGTCTCACAGAAGACTCCAGCTCTTACCAATAGAAAAGTCTTCAGTCCAGAAGCAGGCAACGGCGGAACACTGACCTCAAGGACAGCAGATTGAGACCTCCCGGCCTCTGAAACGAGGCGAGGAGGTCCACCGACCCCAGGACCCCACAAGCAATTGCTTGCCCTCAGGAATTGTGATGGGTGGAGGTCTCCTGACCTTGGGAATGATGAGTGGAGGTCTCCTGACCTTGGAAACAATGGGTGGATGTCTCCTGACCTCGGGAACATTGGCTGGAAGTCTCCTGACCTTGAGAACATTGGCTGGAGTGTGATCCCCCTGTGGCCCCATCTTCAACATGGCCACCTCGGACAAGGGAGGAGAACAGGCAGTCAGTGGGTGACACCACAGCCATTAACAGCAGAGACTGGTGGGAAGGGCCCAAGTGCTGGTGGGGTCTGCGCTTGGGTCCCCCCACCAGAAGTAAGGCAAGCATTTTCAAAAGTAGTAGTAGAAGATAAAGAAACAAGTACTTGCCTTAGCTCCTGGTCTCCTGTTGCTGGGGGGACAACCTCAGAATCAGCTGCAGGGGCAGCAGGCTCAGCCGCTGGAGCTGACGATGGCTGGGGGGTGTTGACTTCAGGAGCTGATGACAGAGGCATGCCAAACACAGGAGCAGGCAACGGGGGGTGCACCGACTTCAGGATCAGCTGATGAAGGCTCACCTGCCTTGGGAACAGATGATGACTCCTCCTCCTCTGGTGTGAAAGAATACTCATCCCTCATACTTTATCCCTCCATACTGCGTTCTCCCATCCATCCATACTCAGGCAAAAGGTGTAACATTCACCAATATCTCAGATGAGGTCCCGCAGCTCCCTGTGGTCGGTCCGTTCCTCGGGTGAAATGTTTGGGAGAGAGGAGAAGCAGGTGAGCATATAAGATAAGATAAGCCTTTATTAGTCCCACAATGGGGAAATTCCAGGATTGCAACAGCACAGGGATAGCAACACTCAGAGCAACAATCAGAAGGCAAGAGAAAAAAAACAAGAGCAGCAAGTATACATATGTACATATAAATATAAATATATATATATATATAGACACACAGTGCGGAGCATTGTAGCTAGATGGAATAGATATATAAATATATAAACACAGTGCGGAGCATTGTAGCTGGATGGAATAAATATATGAGTATATAAACACACAGTGCAGAGTATTGTAGCTAGATGGAATGAATATGTGAATATATAAACACACAGTGCGAAGCATTGTAGCTAGATGGAATAAATATGTAGATATATAAACACACACAGTGTGGAGCATTGTAGCTAGATGGAATAAATATGTAAATATATAAACACACACAGTGCGGAGCATTGTAGCTAGATGGAATAATATGTAGATATATAAACACACACAGTGCGGAGCATTGTAGCTAGATGGAATAAATATATGAATATATAAACACACAGTGCGGAGCATTGTAGCTAGATGGAATAAATATGTAAATATATAAACACACACAGTGTGGAGCATTGTTGCTAGATGGAGTAAACATAAATATATAAACACACAGTGCGGAGCATTGTAGCTAGATGGAATGAAACAGCACAACCATCTACTTAGTTATCCTACATGGTATGATTATGTACCCATACATATTGTCACCCTCCATAGCGACCGGTATTTTCCTAGTTGTATACCGGAGGGGACCATTGTGTAAGTCTATTGCGTCTTTTGCATTCAATACTATTAGGTTGTCACGTCTTTTTGCTATCTCTGCAAGCAGCCCTGCTTAGGTTGTACAGTCTGACAGCCGTAGGTAGGAAGGACCTGCGAAACCTCTCGGTTGTGCACCTAGGATGATGTAGTCTGCTGCTAAATGAGCTCCTCAGTGCATTCAGTATGTCCTGCATAGGGTGGAACTTGGACTCCAGCAGAGATGACAGTTTAGCCACCATCCTTCTCTCTCCTATCTCCTCCACTGGGTCAAGGCATTGCCCCAGGACAGAGCTAGCTTTCTTGATCAGTTTGTTCAGTCTCTTCCTATCGGCTGCTGTAATGCCACTGCCCCAGCAGACCACTCCAAAAGTGATGGCTGATGCCACCACCGTGTCATAGAATGTCTTCAGCAGTGCCCCTTGTACACCAAAAGACCTGAGTCTCCTCAGTAGGAACAGCCTGCGCTGTCCCTTCTTGTAGAGTGCATCAGTATTGTGTGACCAGTCTAGTTTAGTTTAGTTTTTCCTGGAATTTCCCCGTTGTGGGACTAATAAAGGCTTATCTTATCTTATCTTATCTTATCTTATCTTATCTTTATTGTTCAGATGAACACCCAGGTACTTATAGGATGTCACCATCTCGATGTCTGTTCCCTGTATATTTACTGGTGCTGTGAGGGGTTGTCCTTGCCTGTGGCAGTCCACCACCAGCTCCTTAGTTTTTCTCGCGTTGATTTGGAGGCAGTTCCGATGGCACCAGTCCACGAAGTCCTGGACAAGCTCTCTGTACTCAGCTTCATCTCCGTTGGAGATGAGGCCAATGATCGCAGAGTCATCAGAGAACTTCTGTAGATGGCAGTGTGTTGTGTTGTGTGAGAAGTCCGCAGTATAAAGGGTGAACAGGAAGGGAGTTAAAACCATTCCCTGGGGGGGCCCCCGTGCTACCGATGATCGTGTCGGACACACAGTCCCGGGTTCTCACAAACTGAGGCTGGTTGGGAGCAGGTTGGGAGGCCGGAAACAATGCTCCCATGGGCCATATGGGAGCAGCAGCAGACTATACAGCAGAGACAGGGAGAGAGGACTCAGTGGTGGTGGGTGGGTCCACTGAGGTCATTAATAAGTGTAAAACAATGATAAGATACTTGCTCTTGTTCATGCTTTGCTGCTGCTGAAGCGTCAGGCGAGTCCTCCAGGAAGCTGCTGGGACTCATTTGACTGAGGATCTCTGTCCAATGGGTGAAGCTGAAATAGCGGGCTCAGGGGCTGGACAGTGCCATGAGGCAGGTTCAAGAACAGGGAGGCACTGTGGAGCAGTTTCTGGAGCTGGGGAGTGACGAGGAACTGGGATTGGAGCTGGTTTGCGCCATGGAGTTGACACGTCCATTGCGAGCTGGTTCCAACCCCGCTCGGACAGATGCTCTGGAAGAAGCCAAGGTTTATAGTCCAGCATAAGCTCCTTCTGGGCAAGCACAGTAAATCGGCACTCCTGCTCTTCCTCGTCAACCGGAAAGTGAGGCTACAACATTGCCAACCCAATCCGGCAGACCACTGGGTTCTCAGGAACTGCGGGCTCTTCCCAGATGATCCAGTTGCCATCCAGGATCGGCAAACACTCAGAAAACACATGAGTGGAAACATGAAATGCAGGTGAGGATGGAGGGATGGAAACAGCGGCAACAGAAATTGCAGCAGATAATGGTGGAGAGAGCTCAGCAGTGGGGGCAATTAACTGCTGCTGAGCTCTCTTACCAGGAACAGAACAAGACCTTTCTGTAGCAGATGTGAAAAAATGGAAAGGTACTTGCCTCTGTTCCCGCTCTGCCACCACGGGAAAGTCAGAAGAGTCCTCCTAGGAAAAGCCGGAACTTGTCTGACCAAGAGCCGGAGCTGGAGGTACGTGATGTTGAGAGGAGTGGCGTCTCCCGCCGCCATTCTTCCACCTGGACCCGCCAAACACAAACCGAGATTCATAAACCTCTTCCTCGGCGGCGGACTCCACGTGGGATAACAGTGGTGGGAGGTCTTCTGGCTCCGGCGAGAAGGAGACGGTGGAAAGTGGTGGGAGTGGAGGGAGGGTGAGGTTCTGTACCCAGGGGTGAGAATGCATGCTCGGTCTGGCTGCAAATTCACGACTTCACCCCAGCAAAGCTGGGAAGAGCATGCGCATGCGCACGCAGCGACCAGCAGCTGGTGAAAAAGTCCGTCGTCTGTGTGTCTGTTGTTGTGTTTTTACGAAATCCTCTGTGTCGTTTCTGCCCTGGAATGTTTGTGGACTGTAGGGCGAAGAGCTCCCTGGTTCCAACAACATGGACTTCCTCCCCTCTCTTGCACTGCTGCTACTTTTCCTCCGGCTCTTTGTCTATGAGGTAAACGCGACCAGCATCATGGCGGGCAGAATACATTATTCCAGGGTCATGTTGTTCCATTTAAACACGGTTGATGCAGTAGCTGTGATTGAGCCTAAGCCGCAACTGCTGGACTTTATTTTGAGAGACGGACTCAGCGGTGAAAAGAGAGACGGGAGAGACGGCAGAAGGAAACGCGGAAAGCGTGGAGGTGTGAAATTGCGCCTGAGAAGACATCAGTTTGGTAACATTCCTCTTCCTTCTACAATTTTTGGGAACGTACAGTCTCTGAGAAACAAAGTGGATGAAATTCAAGGGAATGTACGCTACCAGAAGGACTTTAAGAACTGCTGTGTCATGGCTTATACCGAGACTTGGCTTAATGCGCGTGACCGAGACGCAGACCTGTGGATTGACGGCTTTGGAGCCCCACTGCGCTCGGATCGGCAGGAAGAGGTAATGGGGAAACGTCAGGGGAGCGGCGTATGTTTATACATTAATAAGCAGTACTGCACATTTGTCACGGTCAGAGAGCGCATCTGTACACCCGATGTGGAGCTGCTGTCTGTGTCACTACGCCCCTTTTATTTGCCTCGCGAGTTCCCCCAGCTTTTCATCACAACTGTTTACATTCACCCGAGGGCAGACGCTGACTCCGCTTCCAGAACCATCTTTGATGTGATCCAGCAGCTGCAACCAATTTCTCCAGAGGCGCCAAACTTCATTCTTGGGGATTTTAACCATGTTTCTTTAAAGAAGACACTTAAAAACTTTTATCAGTATGTCTCCTGCCCAACCAGGCGAAAAAAGACATTGGACCTGTGCTATGGATCCATAGAGAGGGCATATAAATCACTCCCCCTTCCTCCAGTAGGATCCTCAGATCACAACTGTGTACATTTGCTGCCCACATATAAAACTGCTCTCAGAAGAGGCAAGGTGGAGACGAGAGACATTGATGTATGGACAGAAGATTCAGTGCACAGCCTCCAGGAATGCTTTGACTGTACAGACTGGGAGATGTTCACACTGGCCTGCGGGGATGATTTGGACTCTTTGGTGGACGTCACATGCTCATACATGGCTTTCTGTAAAAATAAGATCGTTCCACGTAAACGTGTCAAAATATATCCCAACAACAAACCATGGGTTACAAAATCAGTTAAATCCTGCTTACAGAGGAAAGCACTTGCCTTTAAACAGGGGTCTGTTTCTGAGCTACAGGTTGCCACAAAAGAGCTGAAGGCCGAAATTTTAAGAGCAAAACAGAATTATAAATCAGAATTGGAAAGCAAGATGGCAACAAAGAAACTTGGTTCAGCCTGGGCCAGTATGAAAACTATTGCAGGCCTTCAGAGCACAGAGCGCAGTAATCGTGTGTTTTTAGATGGTTTTAATTCAGACACAGAGCTGGCTAATGCTCTTAATTGTTTTTATGGTCGTTTTATATCCTTTGATTTTAGCACAGAAACCCAAGATTTGAAACAGAAACTCAAAGACAATCAGCACTTTAATATTGAGGTGCAGGATGTTAAAAGGGAGTTCTGCGCTGTAAAAGTGAACAAAAGTCAGGGCCCTGATAATATATGTGGGCACTTGGTAAAGTCCTGTGCACATGAACTGAGTCCTATATTTCATTACATTTTCAATAAGTCCTTACAGACACAACATGTGCCTAAGATCTGGAAAGAAGCCGTGGTTGTTCCCGTTCCAAAATCCAGCTGTCCTAAAACGGTAAACGACTTTGGACCAGTCGCTTTGACTTCAATTTCAATGAAAATTTTTGAAAAACTGGTCAGATGTGAGGTCCTAAAGCAGACTGAGCATGCATTGGATACTCTGCAGTTTGCCTATAGGCCTCACAGAGGAGTGGAGGATGCCACTGTCACTCTGTTTAACATGCTTTTTAAACATCTGGATTTTAATGGGACACACGCCAGACTTTTATTTGTGGACTTTTCCTCCGCCTTTAATACAATCCAACCTCATATCTTAGTTGAAAGGCTCCTGCAACAATTTGATTTGAGCAATAATCTGGTGGGTTGGATTCTGGATTTCTTAACCAACAGGACGCAGAGAGTAAGGGTCAATGGTACATTGGCTGACCTAAAGTGCTCTTCTACTGGCTCTCCTCAGGGGTGTGTGTTGTCACCACTACTCTTCATCCTGTACACAAACATGTGTCGGAGCAGACATGACAACAGACACATTATAAAGTATGCTGATGACTCAGGTATTGTCAGTCTCCTCCAGGATGGTGAGAGTGGCCACGGCCCAGTAGTTGATGATTTTGTTCACTGGTGTGAGGATTCCTACCTGCAGCTGAATACGACAAAAACTAAAGACATGATTATTGACTTAAGGAGGAAAAATCCCAGGCACAAAGTCACCATACTAAAAGGCCAGACTGTGGCGGTTCGTATTAACCCCACAACAGACTAAGGACACTCAGCCCTCTTGTCTCTGTTTTTCTGCTGCACTACTGAGATGCAATGTGCCATTCATGTATTTGTGATGCAAACATGCATGTATTGTGATGTAATGCGCCATTCTGTATAGTGTGCATACGGCTCGTCCTTACTGTGCTTTTTCCTGAACATCTTTCATATGTGGATGTGCTTCGGTGTATTAATGTCTACAGGTAGACGCATTTCTTCTAGTTCACCTCTGGGATGTTAATTACTGCCTTTCATCCATTGTATTCATGCGTCCTGTCCTTACTGTGACCTGGAGACTCAGATCAATATGTAGATGTGCTTGTTAGCCTCTTTGTCTGACACCTGGAGCGAGGTCTAGCTAATCTGCCCATTGTGATGTATGTCTTACAAATGCAAATACCTCCTGCCTGTTCGGTTATTGCTTTGATCATTCTAACTGTGGGGTATGTTCCTTTGATGTATTGTTATGGTCAAGTATTTAAGGTGCAGCTCTGTAATGCAATCTCTCTCATTCTCTCACTCTGATCCTGCAACTGGTAGACACACACGTGTCCGCCTCTCCTTCTCTGAGAGCCTAGGGATCCCGCTCCGGGCTGCTCCACTATGCACCGGAGAGGGGATCCCGTGAAGGTGGTATGATTTAATAAAACCTGCTTAAAACCACAGCATTCGCTGCTTATTTTTTCATGCCGCTTCACTGGTGACCCCTCGAACACGCACACGTTTTGTGCGAATGCAACCTTCCGAGCTGGACAACCACACAGCTGCGTTGGTGACCCCGCCTGAAAGCACACGCTTTGTGCAAAGCAACTTCTGGTCTGGACCGCTGCAGTGACCCGACGCTGAAACGAACACGCTGCCAGCGAACGCAACAGCTCCCTTCTGCTTCAGGGAGATTTCGACGCAGAGTTTCCAGGTTGAAACCCTCCGGAGACCACCCACGACCGGGAAAGCTGCAGCAACGTTTCAAGGGGAGATCTGCACAACCACGCTGGACCGGCCGCTCTCACAGAGAGCGCACGCACCTCGTCCTCTCTCCACGACGGCAACCTCCAGGGCCAACGGAGAGCGCAGCGCGTGGAACTGAACGCACCATGGCCGCACGGGCGACAACGATCGTCTCCTCCCTCTCACCGCTCCAACGCAGCTGCACGAGCCCGGGGCACAAAGATCGTCTATTGCCTCGCACCGCTCCAACGCGTCTCCACGAGCCCGAGGGACGGAGATCGTTTACTTCCTCACACCACTCCAACGCAGCTGCATGAGCCTGAGGAACAAAAGATCGTCTATTCCCTCCCGCCGCTCCAACGCATCTGCACGGGCCTGAGGGACTAAAGATCGTCTATTTCCTCTCACCGCTCCAACCAATCTACAGCAACAGCTCAACCTGGATTTTATCGGCGCCGTCTGCGCCGATCTCCACCAAGTTTCTGCACCCTGACTCGCCACTCCAGCGGCCCACCCACGCACTGAACCCCCACGCACGCATCGGGGAGTTACAAGGACGGCGCATCACGCACGGGACAAGTAACGGCTCCACAGACTGCCTTCCTCCTTCGCCGCTGCCTTTCAGGGCTGCTCGCTCACCTGAGGCACGCATGCAGCATGATCGAAGGATTTGTTAACAGTCTCAGCCACGCCACAGACCGCCATCGTCCTCCGCCGCTGCCCACAGAACCTTCAGGGCTGCTCGTTCACCTGAAGCAAGCACGCAGCTCGCCATTGGATTTTTTTTTTTTTTAATGGTCTTAGCCACGGCACAACGGGATTTCAGCCGTCAGCTGTTCCCGGGAGTTTTGGGGTTGCTTCAGCACCCAAAGCCAACAGTCCCTCTGCTTTGTTTACTTTTTTTTCTCTTACAGCCGCTCCTGCTTTTCTTCATGGCCACGAGAGGAGTCAGAGACTAATTTTTCTTCTGGTGGTCTCCGCACGTGCAACGGGACAACCCCTCGACGTCGCGGAGCAGCAAGCAACTTTTGCGCGTCTCAGGACGATTTCACAGCTCCTGCCGGCACTTCCTACCCCTCCCCTCCCTCCCCCTCCGCCTGCAGCGAGCTTCTCCCACAGCTCGCTCACACAGATGGATTATCGAGGTCGCGGCCCCCTACCGCGTCCTCTGGGGGGGAGCGAGTGTGGCGGTTCGTATTAACCCCACAACAGACTAAGGACACTCAGCCCTCTTGTCTCTGTTTTTCTGCTGCACTACTGAGATGCAATGTGCCATTCATGTATTTGTGATGCAAACATGCATGTATTGTGATGTAATGCGCCATTCTGTATAGTGTGCATACGGCTCGTCCTTACTGTGCTTTTTCCTGAACATCTTTCATATGTGGATGTGCTTCGGTGTATTAATGTCTACAGGTAGACACATTTCTTCTAGTTCACCTCTGGGATGTTAATTACTGCCTTTCATCCATTGTATTCATGCGTCCTGTCCTTACTGTGACCTGGAGACTCAGATCAATATGTAGATGTGCTTGTTAGCCTCTTTGTCTGACACCTGGAGCGAGGTCTAGCTAATCTGCCCATTGTGATGTATGTCTTACAAATGCAAATACCTCCTGCCTGTTCGGTTATTGCTTTGATCATTCTAACTGTGGGGTATGTTCCTTTGATGTATTGTTATGGTCAAGTATTTAAGGTGCAGCTCTGTAACGCAATCTCTCTCATTCTCTCACTCTGATCCTGCAACTGGTAGACACACACGTGTCCGCCTCTCCTTCTCTGAGAGCCTAGGGATCCCGCTCCGGGCTGCTCCACTATGCACCGGAGAGGGGATCCCGTGAAGGTGGTATGATTTAATAAAACCTGCTTAAAACCACAGCATTCGCTGCTTATTTTTTCATGCCGCTTCACGCCAGACCACCGAATGTGTACAATCCTACAAATATCTTGGGACGATTATTGATAGTAATTTAAACTTTGAAGAGAACTGTGAAAGGGTGTGCAAAAAGGGTCAGCAACATTTGCATTGCTTGAGAAAACTTGCACGCTTCCAAATTGACCGAACCATAATGACAATGTTTTATCTGGCTTTTATTGAATCTGTTTTATCCTTTTCTTTAGTGTCATGGTTTGGTCAGATAAAACTGAAACAGAGGAAATCCTTGGATCAGGTAGTTAGATTGTCCAGTCGTTTGCTTGGTGAGCCACAGCTGAGCCTGACATCCTTGTACACCAGACAAGTACAGAGGATGGCTACCTCCATTTTAAATGATGACTCCCACCCTTTGCACTGCAATTTTCAGCTTCTTCCCTCAAGACGGAGGTTTGCTGTCCCAAAAAGTAAAACCCAGCGCTACAAAAACAGCTTTGTTCCTGCTGCTGTTTAAGAGTTGAACAAGCTGTAACAATATATTGCACATAATTTAGGTACCTATTTATTAACTCCATTTTATATTTACTTATTTTTGTAGGATGTTACTTGGGTTCTAAATATTTTATTGGGTTTTAGACCTTTGAGTTTTTAACCTCTTTGACTAGTTTTTAACTTTTAATATGACCCTTCGCTCTTACCTCTGGTTTTTCTCCCATCTCTTTGTCTTTTTATACCCTGAATGATGGAGCCTTGAGTATTTTTATCATGTTTATAGTCAGCTTCATGTGTGCCTGTGTTTGTGTCTATGTTGAATGTAATTTGTGGCTTGTAAATATGGATGTCACCAGACTGCAAAACAAATCTACCTACGGGTACAAATAAAATAACCTGAACCTGAACCTGAACCTGAAGAGCAGCTGTGAGTGTTGGCAGCCATGTCCTCAATCATAGCCACCACTTCCAGCTCATCCCAACTCCACTTTTTTCTCCTTTTTTCGCTCGCTGAATCCTGGACTGGTGGTGTCCTTCGGTCAAGATTACCCCTCCGGGGCAAAGGGGACGAGGACCCACATGCAAGGCAAATTTGATAAACCATGATTAATTATAAAACAGAAAATAAACCTGTGCGAGGGCAGAAATAAAAAGGCAAAAACAGGCAGGCCACAGACATGGGATTACAGGCAGTATAAACTCACAGACTGGACTGAAGCATGGGTGAGACGCCAACATACACCAAGGACACCTCACAGGACACAGACTGAAGCACATATACAGTATAAAGACAGAGGGGATAATCACTGCAATACAGCACAAGTGGGGAGAGTAATCATGACAACAGCTGACACGAGGAAAACTGAGATGGAATCTTTCATACATACTACTGCACCTTATGGACATTATGTATATTATATGTATATAGTTCTACTTAGTTTCAAGTATGTCTCAGGGATGTGTGAATGGCTGTGTTGGGGTGGGGGGTGAGGGGGTGTGTGAGTGTGTCTTAAATTATGTTCTTTTTACTTATATGAATGTCTAGAGAAACGTAATTTTATCTTGCCTGCACTACAGTTGTATGTACAGCAACATGACAATAAAGGTTGATTTGATTTGATTTGATGACAGGATGGGGCAGGGCCACACACACATAATCACAGACGGAGGATACACAGAACGTGACAGCAGGATTAAGGGGAAAGCAGGGATAAATAATACAAAAATAAAACCACAACTGGGAGCTGCACAAGAACAGAAAATGCTGTCCAAATAAATTCCAAACCAATGATGACAGGAATAATGATACAGAACATAAACCCAAGATATAATAAATAACAAAAAACACAAAGAAATACAAAAATAAACTCAAAAAGTGGGCATGACCCTACAGTCATCCCCCAGACCATGACACTCAGGCCTGACCAGCCTGCCACTGTTACTCTTGGGGACACAGCCCAGCTGTTCCCCGCGCCACAGGATTCACCACCTGGCATCCAGCTTCCCTGCATCAGAAGGTTATCAGATTCAAGTTTCCCCTTCCAGAGAAACCTGCAAGCACAGTTTTACAATTATCTCCTTAACAGCATCTTCCCATCCACGTACCCACCATTGTGTCTGCTCTCTCCCTGCAGGGTTGCCAAATCATCGCCGCACAATTCTTTGCACAATTATTGTTAATAAAATCATTGTTAAACACTACACAAACGTTCTCACTTGTGTCTGCTTCTGGGTCTGGGTGTCAAACCATGTCATATATAACCATTCATGAATATTTTAGTCAATAAAAATATTTTCTGCCCTTGGTGATGTAAAAGATAAAAAAAATGGAAATAAAATGATTTGTCCATTTTTGGTCGAATGATGGAACTGGGAGGTAAATAAACAACAAAATCAACATTATTTTGTTTCATTTACTGTAAGGTTTATACATTCGGTGAATAATCCCACAATTTTGTTGTGCTGTACAATTGTACAATGACAATAAAGTCTGTTCTATTCTATTCTATATATATGCATTTTCACAACTGATAAATAACAGACATTTTCATAAATTAAAGGGATCTTTTACTGAAAAATGGTGTGTTTTGCAGGTTTTAACTGTCTGAAATGAGCCTACTGGTCACGTAATTATCAAAAAATTTTCAAAACAGTCAATTCTCTTAAAAAAAAACAAAAACACACAGCCTTTATCTCATTTTTCTCTCCCAAGAAACACCAGAAATGTTTTTGACTCTTCCAGGTAAATCATATACATCAAGTCTAGAAAAAGCCAACCCACCACCATCCTAAAGACCCACCCACTAATTTATTATTGGCCCACCTAGCTGTTCATCATATAGATGGAAGTGGGAGGCTAAAGGTAGCCTATTAGCTCCTGAGCTATTAGCCCCCAAGCTAACACTGGTATCAGGATGCTCACTGTGATGCAAGTGTCCTAACGAGCTCAGGGAGGACAGAACCTTCCCATGGAGCATAAGGACAAAAGTTCGCTTGATCTTGATTTTCAGTATGAATGCAGGCCGTGAAAGCGGGGCCTCACGATCTTTGACTTTTTGGGTTTTAAGCTGGAGGTGTCAGAAAAGTTACCACAGGGATAAGTGTTCATAGCGACGCCGCTTTTTGATCCTTCGATGTTGGCTCTTCCTATCATTGTGAAGCAGAATTCACCAAATGTTGGATTGTTCACCCACTAATAAGGAACGTGAGCTGGGATTAGACTGCCGTGAGCCAGGTGAGTTTTACCCTACTGATGATGTGTTGTTGCAACAGTGATCCTGCTCAGTACGAGAGGAACAGCAGGTTCAGACATTTGGTGTATGTGCTTGGCTGAGCAGCCGCTGGTGTGAAGCCATCTGTGGGATTATGATTGAACGCCTCTAAATCAGAATCCTGCCTTAAGGTAGTGATACCGTAGTGCTGCAGATCTCCAGTTGGTTTCGGATAGCTAGCCCCGACCAGTGATGAAACAGCTCTCGTGAACAGGCTGGGGGACGGCCAGAATGCGGCCGCCTCTCCCCAATCATGGACGCATGTTTACAGAGAACCCAGTGCTAAATAACTCATAGGACAGCTTCTCCACCATCCTCCAGAGCTCTATGCGAGTCTGTGGGAGCAGAGTGGAGTCCCGCAGAGCGATTGGGGGCTGGGGGCGGGGCGGGGGGGGGGTCCGGCACAGGGTGCTAGCAATTTGTTGTGGAATCATGGCAAATTTACTGGAAGATGGGCCAGAGTGCAGTGAGATACACCAACTGTAAATCAGTGAACCAGAGCCACTCATCTGAGCTAGGAGACTATAAGCTAGTCAGCTAATGGCTAACTGACATAAGGAGGAGGGCAGAGTTGAGTAGGTGAAGGATGATTCTTAAAGTGACAGGCTTTAAATAGAGCACTTCAAGAAAGCCAGGAAAAATACAAAACAAATTTGCCTCAATAATTAAAAAAAAATAAAGATCTGTCCAGGGTGTACCCTGCCTCTCGCCTAAAGATGCTGGGATAGGCTCCAGCCCCCCTGCAACCCGAAAAGGATCAAGCGGAAGAAGATGAATGAATAAATGAATGAAAGAACATGTGAACAAAATATGTCACAAATATTTCATTAAGACATGTACAGGTACATCTCAAAAAATTAGAATATCATGAAAAAGTTCAATATTTTTTGTCACTCATTTCAGAAAGTGAAACCCATATATTATATAGATTCATTACACAGAGAGTGATATATTTCAAGTGTTTATTTATTTTAATTTTGAGGATTATGGCTTACAGACCATGAAAGCCCCAAATTCAGTTTCTCAAAAAATTAGAATATTAACTAACTAACTAACTACTAACTAACCTGCACTTATATAGCGCTTTTCTAGTCACAAAGACCACTCAAAGCGCTTTCATTAATACTAACCCTCTATTCTAAGGGCCTATAGGAAACAGATATCTAGGGACAATTTAGAACAGCCAATTAACCTAACATGCATGTTTTTGGCATGTGGGAGGAAACCGGAGAAATCCCGGAGTAAACCCACGCAACACGGGGAGAACATGCAAACTCCACACAGATCACTGTTGGTCGGGGGCTGGGATCGAACCCACGATCCCACGATCCCCACAATCCCCCGGCCAAGGGTAAACTGTGCTGCCACAGTGCTAACCACTGCGCCACCGTGCAGCCCGAAAAGGATCAAGCGGAAGAAGATGAATGAATAAATGAATGAAAGAAAATGTGAACAAAATATGTTCACAATATTACATAAAATTAATTAAAAAAAAAGTTTTCCAGGAAATTTTAGAGCACTTCATGCTTCCCTCTGCTGAAAAGCTTTATGGAGAAGCTGATTCCATTTTCCAGCAGGACTTGCCCCCCCCCCCCCCACACACACACACACACACTGCCAAAAGTATCAAAACCTGGTTTAATGACCGTGGCATCACTGGGTTTGATTGGCCAGCAAACTCTCCTGACCTAAACCCCATAGAGAATCTATGGAGTATTGTCAAGAGGAAGATGAGAGACACCGGACCCAACAATGCAGACAAGCTGAAGGTCACTATCAAAACAACCTGGACCTTCATAACACCTCAGCAGTGCCACAGGCTGATCAACAGTCACCACAGTCAATCAACATTTCTATTAAAAAACTATTTTTTAGAATTAATTTTATGTAATCTAATTTTTTGAGAAACTGAATTTGGGGTTTTCATGGTCTGTAAGCCATAATCCTCAAGAAATTAAAATAAATAAACACTTGAAATATACTGTATCACTCTCTGTGTAATGAATCTATATAATATATGGGTTTCACTTTCTGAAATGAGTGACAAAAAATATTGAACTGTTTCATGATATTCTAATTTTTTGAGATGTACCTGTATGAGCGATTAAAATGTGGAAAAAGCGCAGTCAGTGACCCCTTTAAAGGGCCTATATCAGGGGTGTCCAACCATGTGCCATGGAGAGCCAAGACCCTGCAGGTTTTCTCTTCTACCCAGTCTCTTCAGCAGGTGTTTTCACTTATCAGCAATCAGTGGGAAGAAGTTCACAGAAATCTGCTGTTGAAGACACTGGTTGGAGGTAAAACCTGCAGGGTCTTGGCTCTCCATGGCACATGGTTGGACACCCCTGGCCTATATCATGCAAAATCGACTTTTTTTAGCTTTTAAGCATGTTATAATGTTAAATCCTCACCAAAAACACCCCCAAAGTGGTATTTTGCGCCATTCACGCATCTCTGAGTATTCCTTCTCAACCCTGCTCTCTGAGCTGTTGCTCCGCCCTGTCCCTGATAATGATTGGGTCCCCACATTCATACGTATGGACGTGGGTGAGCCGCCCACTCCAGGAAGTGCCTGTGCTGCCAGCACCGCCCCCAGGCTAACGCACACACCCACTTTCTCCGCGCAGCTAATGGAGCGGTGATCGGCAAAATTCTTTCACTTTAGCATTGACGCTGTGAAGAAGTAGTTCCTCTCGCACCTAATCTGCTCAGTGACAAAACTGTTTGCTTTTTTACGTAAGACAATGTCTTCTAAGTGGCGTAAATGTGTCTTTGGCTGTGAGAGATTTAGGAGTTTGTTCAGCCTTCCTAAAGAAGAGCCTACTCGTCAGAAATGGTTGGAGTTTATTATTGTCATGAAATGGGCGGCAGCCACAAGAAGGAGAGGCGGAGGAGAGGCGGAGCCTCAGAGATCGAGGCATCTTACTTCCGGGTTGGAAAAGTAGCTCGCAAAAATAACTCATATTTCATAAGAAATTCATTCTCCAGTGTACCAAAGGCAATATACTATCACATACATGCATATAGTTTACTCTGAAAGGCTTAAAATAGCATGATATAGGCCCTTTAACAACTTTATCTTGATTTTCCCCCAAGGAGCTCAGAGGCTCTATTGAGTCATTTGTGGTCACGTATCGTCACTTCCTGTATTGCTGTCTGTCCGTGTGGTTAGCTCTCCTCACTCTCCTGAGGATTTTGCTTTTAATTGTATTTTAACCACTTTTTTCCATCTACCGTTAGCTCTCACTTCTGTTTATCAAGCCTCTTGCACCTGTGTGCGCACTCAGTGTCCCCTAATCACCCTCTTTAGCGTGTTTTTGTTAGCTTCGGGTTAGCCACTAGCTATGGCTACTAGCTCTCCTTCCCCTTCTCCTCTGGTGTGTTCTCTGTCAGATGTTTAGCTACACCTCTGCCTCTTTTAGTGATAATGGTAAATGTAATAAATGTTGTCTTTTTGAGGCGCTCAAGCCGAGGTTGTCTGATTTGGAATCCCAGCTCCGCTGCATTGAAACACCGTCTGCGCCAGTTACTCTTGACGGATGTCCCCTAGCTGCAGCGGCGCTCGCTAGCATAGGGTGACCAGTTAGCGGTCCTCCGGTCCTCCTCAGCAGCGAGGAGACTGGGTGGGTGA
The DNA here is from genome assembly GCA_020510985.1 of Pholidichthys leucotaenia. Taxonomy (NCBI): domain Eukaryota; kingdom Metazoa; phylum Chordata; class Actinopteri; order Cichliformes; family Pholidichthyidae; genus Pholidichthys; species Pholidichthys leucotaenia. The sequence goes on from CM035843.1 coordinate 258,723,756, forward strand.
CAGTGAGAAGGAAGCGTAGCTGCAAAGCCCCGGTTCACCACCAACCTATTCACGTTTCTAATCGTTTTTCCCCGCTCAGCGACACACCCACTGAGGAAAAAACTCTCATCATTGGCGACTCTGTAGTCAGAAACGTGAACCTAGAGACTCCAGTGGCCATAGTCAAATGCATTCCTGGGGCCAGAGCAGGCGACATCGAGTCAAATTTGAAAATGCTGGCTAAAAGTAACTGTAAATACTCCACAATTGTTAGTCACACTGGCAATAATGACATTCGTCTCCGGCAGTCGGAAGTCACGAAACTTAATGTAGAATCGGTGTGTGACTTTGCCAAAACAATGTCGGACTCTGTAGTATTCTCTGGGCCCCTCCCCAATCTGATCAGTGATGACATGTTTAGCCGCTTGTCATCCTTCAACCGCTGGCTGTCTGTGTGGTGTCCTGCAAACAATGTGGGCTACATTGACAATTGGAGCTCATTTTGGGGAAAACCTGGTCTTATGAGACGAGACGGCATCCATCCCACTTTGGATGGTGCGTCTCATTTATCTAACAATCTGGCATCTTTTTTATCCAAATTTCCAAAACCTTGACAACTCAGAGTTGGGACTAGGAAGCACAGTCACAGTCTTACACGCCTCTCTGCAGCTCCTCTTCATCTGCCACCCCTCAACTTAGCCCCTGTCTTCCCCATCAGAGAATCATTGTCTGCTCCCTCCAAAGCAAATAAAAATATAATATATAAGCATCCCAAAGTGATTAAACAAAAAGTTGGTAAAACTCAGATTAAACATGAAGCCTCTAAATTGAATGACTTGGCCTCTGTTCCTCCTCATAATTTAAAAATTAAATGCAGTTTGTTAAATATCAGATCTCTAACTCCCAAGTCTCTGCTAGTCCATGATCTGTTAATTGATCATCAGATTGATTTAATATCCCTTACAGAGATTTGGTTAGGACAAGAGGATTATGTTGGTTTAAATGAATCAACTCCCTCTGGTTATTTAAACTGTCAAAATCCCAGAAGTTCTGGTCGTGGAGGAGGAGTAGCAACAATTTACCATTCCAAATTACTAGTTACTGTAAAGCAAAAAACATGTTATAATTCCTTTGAGGGCCTGGTCCTCAGTATTGGGTACTTTAGCAATTTTAGGCTAAATCCAATTTTATTTGCCATAGTTTATCGTCCTCCATCAACCTACTCAGAATTTTTATCCGAATTTGCTGAATTCTTTGCTGATTTAGTGCTGAAATCAGATAGAATAATTATAGTAGGGGACTTTAATATACATGTACATGTAGATAGTGACTGCCTTAATGTGGCATTTAATTCAATATTAGACTTGATTGGGCTTTCTCAGAAAGTAGGAAATTCTACTCATTATCTCCACCATACGTTGGACCTTGTTCTGATATATGGCATAGAAATAGAAAATCTGGTAGTGTCTCCTCATAACCCTATACTGTCAGACCATTGTCTGTTAACCTTTGATTTTACTATTTCTGGCTATTTGGCTCCTAAAGAAAAATATTACTACAGTAGATGCCTCTCAGATGATGCTGTTATCAAATTTATGCAGATTGTTTCCTCTATGCCATGTGTCAACACAACGGAAATAAGCTATAGACAGCTTGCTCCTTCTGTAATTGATAGCATGGTAGATAGTGTTACAGCTTCTCTGCATCAGACTTGGTGGCCCCCTTAAAAAAGAAAAAGTCTAATCAGAGATTTCTAACTCCTTGGTTCAACACAGAAACTCGTAGCTTAAAACAGAAGACTCGTCAATTAGAAAGAAAATGGCGCTCCACTAATTTAGATGAAATCTATTTAGCTTGGAGAAATCATCTTTTAATTAATAAAAAATCTCGTCGAAAAGCTAGAACGAGTTATTATTCTGCATTAATAGAAGAAAATAAGAATAAACCCAGGTTTCTTTTCAGTACTGTAGCCAGGCTAGAGCTTACTAGTCAGGACTTTATGAACTTTTTCAATAATAAAATTTCATCCATCAGAGATAAAATCAATCAGATTCTTCCCACCGTTAACTTAAATACAGTAACTACTACAACTCCTTCAACTGATGTCTGTCTTGATGAGTTTACTCCAATTGACCTTTAGAGTTAGACAAAGTCGTTTCCTCATCCAAGCCTTCAACTTGTCTTTTAGACCCTATTCCTACCAGGTTATTTAAAGAAGTCTTCCCACTTATTGGTAGCTTTATTCTTCATATAATCAATTCTTCATTAACTTTAGGCCATGTACCGCAGGCTTTTAAAACGGCTGTAATTAAACCATTACTCAAAAAGCCAACGCTAGATCCAGGAGCTTTAGCTAACTATAAACCAATCTCTAATCTCCCTTTCATTTCAAAAATCTTAGAAAGAGTTGTTGCTACGCAATTATTTGACAACCTGCAGGGAAATGGTTTACTTGAAGAGTTTCAATCTGGGTTAAGAATCCATCATAGTACTGAAACAGCCTTAGCGAACGTCACTAATGACCTCCTCATCGCATCTGATAATGGACTTGTTTCTGTACTTGCCCTTTTAGACCTTAGTGCAGCTTTTGATACTATCGATCATAATATTCTACTTGATAGATTAGAACACTATGTTGGACTTAATGGAACTTCTTTGCAGTGGTTTAGATCTTATTTATCTGATAGGTTCCAGTTTGTTCATGTCAATAATGAGTTTTCTTTCAACTCAAAGCTCAGTCATGGAGTTCCACAGGGATCTGTGCTAGGCCCTACTCTTTTTAGTTTATATATGCTTCCGTTAGGCAACATTATTAGAAAGCACTTTATACATTTTCATTGTTATGCAGATGACACACAATTATACCTGTCAATGAAGCCAGATGATAGTAATCAAGTAGCCAAGTTGGAAGCCTGTCTTAAGGAAATCAAAGCTTGGATGACTTGTAGTTTCCTGCTATTAAATTCAGATAAGACTGAAGTCATTCTTGTTGGTCCAAAAAACCTTAGAAATACCTTTCCAAATCAAACTTTCAGTTTTGGATGCGGTTACTCTTTCTCTTAATAGCTCTGTGAGGAACCTTGGAATTATTTTTGATCAAGATCTGTCTTTCAATTCACATATTAAATTTGTTTCTAAGACTGCCTTCTATCATTTGCATAATATTGCCAAGATTAGGAGCATCTTGTCTCAGAGGGATGCTGAGAAACTGATCCACGCTTTTGTTAGCTCGAGATTAGATTATTGTAATTCTTTATTATCAGGTTGTCCTAAAACATCTTTAAAAAGTCTTCAGCTGATCCAAAATGCTGCAGCAAGAGTTTTAACAGGTACTAGAAAGAGAGATCATATCTCTCCGGTTCTGGCCTCCCTTCATTGGCTTCCCATAGAGTTTAGAATTAAGTTTAAAATCCTTCTTCTTACTTACAAAGCTCTAAACAATCAGGTCCCTTTTTATTTAAAAGATCTGATACTACCGTATTATCCTAACAGAGCACTATGCTCCCAAAATGCAGGATTACTTGTAATACCTAGAATCTCCAAAAGTACAATGGGAGGCAGAGGCTTCAGTTATCAAGCTCCTCTCCTGTGGAACCAGCTGCCAATCTGGATTCGGGAGTCAGACTCGATCTCTGTTTTTAAGAATAGGGTTAAAACCTTCCTTTTTGATATAGCCTACAATTAGGGAGGGATCATGTGTTTCTGAACCCTCTCTTAGTTATGCTGCTAATAGGTTTAGTCAGCCGGGGGACCTCCAATAATGCACTGGGCCTCACTCCTTTCTTCACTCTCAATGAAATTTTTTTTTTTTTTTTTTGCTGGTCATTAATATCTCTTTGTTCTCTCCCATAGATTGAGTCCCCATCGTGCTGTTTGCTCTCTACATGTCTGTTCTTTTCATCTTCTCTGTCCCCTCACCCCCCCCCCCCGCCCCCAGCCAGTCGCAGCAGATGACAGCCCCTCCCTGAGCCTGGTTCTGCTGGAGGTTTCTTCCTGTTAAAAGGGAGTTTTTCCTCTCCACCGTCGCCAAGTGCTTGCTCACAGGGGATCGCCTGATTGCTGGGGTGTTTCTGCAACTGTGGGGGTTCCCCCTACAGTTGAAAGTGCTATGAGATGACTGTTGTTGTGAAATGGCGCTATATAAATAAAGTTGAATTGAATTGAATTGAATTGAATTGAATTTTCCGGTGAAGATGCATCAGGATGACCAGATTGCACAAATCAGTCAACTTCTTCAGATGATCTGTTCTTGTTATGCAAATCCAAGATTTTTTTAACCATACCTTTGACTTTCCTCTCTATTCACCCATAATAGTGATAAAACACATCTAAACCCATCTTCATACCTATGCGTAGGCTATGCTAAGAATAAATAACTTGCTGCTATATTGCATAGCAGATATAAATAATATGACATGTGGAATCATGCAAGATAGCTCTTTCAAGCATATTGTATTCTCCGTAGCCCCCACTGAATATCTAACAAATCAGCAGCCAGTTAAAATTAAATACCATTAATATGATTTATATGCAGCAGCTCTCATGATGCATAGTAATAGAAATTAGGGATGTTAATGATTAATTGGCTTTAGATTAATTATCGATAAGAATTTAGTTGACTAAATTAAATTAGTTTGTTAATTAATTGATAACTCAGCATTCCTTTTCAGTGGGAGCTTATTCTATAAAATGTAGTGGCTTCACCATCTAGGCAGGTGGTGAACACGGTCACCCACTGCCAGAGATGCTAAGCTCCCAGAACGCATGCGAGCTGTGCAGAGCAAAAAACTTGCCCTTCCGAGTTACGTCGGAGGCCCACAATAAGATCCAATGGCATGCTCCGATGTCCATCCGTCAATTCAACAAAGCGGAGAAACTGACTGCAGCAGGCTACACGAGCGCAAAAACCTATCCCCTCTGCCTCGCTTTAACCTGCCGCTTTAACCTGCCGCTAGACGGGAAAGCAGACCGGACTCAAGTTGCCACTGAGGTAGCAGACAACAGAGGGAGCCCAGATCGTACTGGGTTTGTCTGGATTGCCGGGGTACTGTGATAATGCTTAACATGCAACAGATGAAGCAGCTAACAATTTATGTTCCTGTTAAAACAGTCTACCAGTTCATCTCAGTAAATTAGAACGTGAAAGTTTTTTTTTTTTTAATATAACTAAAAAAGATAAATTTTTGGTATTGGTAGTAGTTTTTAAAATAAATAAAAAAATCCTGACATTTGTAACTTACTGGGATGTCCCAGCTGGTCTGGGAATGCCTTGGTATCCCCTCTGAAGAGCTGGAGCAGGTGGCTGGGGAGAGGGAAGTCTGGGCTTCTCTGCTTGAACTGCTGCCTCCGCGACCCAGACCTCCGGAAAAGCGGTAGAAGATGGATGGATGGATGGATGGGATGTACCATCACATAGTACACACTATACAGTGCAAAATTTGTTAAACTACAAAAACTACAAAAAATGCCATTGTCTGTAGTAAAAAAAAAATGTAAACGGTATAATAAATCATTGAGAAATATGTTCATCATCTGTTACCCAAATTTATAGTTTAACTGTGGAATAAACTCAATATGATGCTTCAAAGGGTTGTTTTTGTTACTTCTGTTCACATTCAAATCATGTTGTGATGTCTGTGTATTCTCCATAGCCCTGTATTTTTTTTGGCACTGGGGTACCTATGTTTACTCTAATGCTGTAACTTGACTAGCCCCCTGCCCTCGAGGGAAAGGTACCAGAGCCTCCGGGCCTGCTCCACAAGACTGCTAAACAGTTAAACAGTTTTGTTCACCAGGCCAACACCACCACCACCCCCCCCCCCCGACCATAACACACTCACCCACACAATAAATACCTCAGCTGTTTGCACAGAAAGACTGGCACACCAATAGTAATACATCTGCTGTTGTATGTCTCTGCACCTTACTGCAACCATTTGCACAAATGCCATACCTGCTACTGTCTGTCTGTTTTGTAATATTGATCATGTGCAGTCCAATCTGTCACTGTCTGCAGTTACGGGTATTATGGCTCTACTTTTTCTGTATATAGGATTGGTGGGTTTTATCGTTTATCTTTATTTGCACTATGGGATTGCTGGGTTTTATCTTTTATCTTTATTTGCACTATGGGTAACATTACTGTACATAGACTGCTGTTGTTTTTCAGCCTTATTCCTTCTTTTCTTATATATTGTGCACACCACTAAGAGAGAAAGAGAAATGGCATTTCAGTTCTCCTGTATGTCCTGTATGTATAGAAGTATTGATGAATAAATATCTTTGAGGATATTTCATGAAATTTTCCACATCAAATTGCCAAAACATTATAGATTTTAAAACAATTTTGGTTTCCATCTTTTCTTTGATTTTTTTTTTTTTTTACTTTTTGGAATGCAAACCAACACATTGAAAGAAAAAAACTTGTCAAAAGTGTTCTGCACTTTGCATCATAAAGAACCCCTTTATATCCTTCTTTTAGATTTACAAGGAGCTGGTGTTGATCCAGTCACCTTTAATACCTTCTGCAACCTGTTCAGACCGGTGTTCACACCAGGAATAAATCAGTATGGAGCTTGAAAACTTGGATCTTCAGCTGGAACCCAAAAAACTGTTATTTGTGAATTGTAATCATGTGGCAGGTCGTCCATCTAAAATGAGCTCTGCCCAGTGCAATGTACGTATATGTAACTTGTGTAAAACATTTAAACCAGCACATGTTGACATCAAAACAGAATGAGCAGCTAAACAGATTATTTCTCACCTCAAATGTTTTCATTACCACTTTTCTCCATTTTCACCATATCAGAGAAAGTTTGCAGCTGAGCCACCATATTTCTGGGTTTGGAAATCCAGGAAGACCGCCACACCATGGAATGAGAATGAACCCAGTATGGTTCTCCAGAAAGCACAAAGGTTCTGGAGCCAGAACAAGAACTGGTTTAGAGCCTTGCTGGTCTTTAACCGCTATTACAAAACTATCCCATGTTTTGAACTTGACAACCAGACGTTACATAGCTTTAGATAGCAAGTTTTATTACTTTTGTTTGAAGGAAATTATGGTGTTTGGAAAGTGTATGTTATATCTGTGAGTAATCAGTGTATTTTACCTTTCAAGGTGAAGTTGGGCCACAGAAATTGTTGACATGATTATTTTTTTTTCAGTTTTTTTTTCTAATGAATGCATGTTACTAGATAGAATATTTATGCTAAATTGTAATTCCATAAAAGTGAAGAAGAACATGCAATACCAGTGAAGAGTAGCTGTATGAATCCCTACAGACATTTGGTTTAATCAATCCTCTAGGCTTGGAACTCATCACTAAGTTTTGTTAGCTTTTATTGGCATAATTGTGTCTTTTATTCTCCCTTCTTTTTTTTTTCTTTTCTTTTTTTTTGACTTTGATCCTACAATCTGAATACCCAATACCAAATGACACTGAAATAGCCAGTGCATATTGATAGTACAACTAAGAATAGACCATGCCTCTTTTAGGAATGTGTAGAGGAACACAAGTGAGTAAACATAAGTTTGTTGCCACATCACCACTCTGCATTGACTTTCACTGGTTTATTTTATTACTCTGCTTATGGCAACCTCAGTTTAGTTGGTGAAATCACTTCCACCACTTTGGTCCACTGAAATATTAGTAAAGGGGCCTATTGTTCCAGTTATGCTCCCAAAACAATGAATAAAACTTTAAACCTTTGCAGGGTGATATAATGTGTTTCAATTAATGTTGTTAGTCTATAAAATCAATTTTAAAGGTGGATGATAACAAAAGCACAAGTCAGATTAACTACATGTAAACTGCTTTCACCTTTTTTTCTATTTGTCCAGTTTTTTCTGGGAAATATGTAACATCATGGCACACATTTACACTACCGTTCAAAAGTTTGGGGTCACTTAGAAATATCCTTATTTTTGAAAGAAAAGCACTGTTTTTTTCAATGAAGATAACTTTAATCAGAAATACACTCTAATATCTAATATACATTGCTAATGTGGTAAATGACTATTCTAGCTGCAAATGTCTGGTTTTTGGTGCAATATCTACATAGGTGTATAGAGGCCCATTTCCAGCAACTATCACTCCAGTGTTCTAATGGTACAGTGTGTTTGCTCATTGCGTCAGAAGGCTAATGGATGATTAGAAAACCCTTGTGCAATCATGTTAGCACAGCTGAAAACAGTTTAGCTGGTTAGAGAAGCTATAAAACTGACCTTCCTTTGAGCAGGTTGAGTATCTGGAAAAAATTATTATTTCAAATGCAAATCATTATTTCTAACCTTGTCAATGTCTTGACTATATTTTCTATTCATTTTACAACTCATGGTGGTAAATAAGTGTGACTTTTCATGGAAAGCACAAAATAATTGTCTGGGTGACCCCAAACTTTTGAACGGTAGTGTATGTTCTTGCAAGAATGGTGCAAGTATATCAGCATTTACATAGATGAAATAGGAAGATGAAAGACTCACTGTGGTGCCCAGTGTCCGACAAAAGGCCCTCAAGACCTGGAATGTAAATTGTGGACCCTGGTCAGACACGTTGTCAATGGGAATGCCGTGGACCTTGATCATGTGGTCAGTTAATAGGACTGCCGTCTCCAAGGCTGAAGGGAGCTTCGGGAGGGACAGCAAATGCACCGCCTTGGAGAAGCGATCCACGATCATTAGGATTACAGTCTTCCCACGGGAGGGGGGGAGTCCGGTCACAAAGTCCACGGTGATATGAGACCAGGGACGACCTGGGGTGGGAAGGGGATGGAAGAGTCCCGACGGGGGAGAGGAGTCCGATTTCCCCCGGACGCAGATCTGACAGGCCCTGATGTAGTCCCGTGTGTCCCACTGCACCGTGGGACACCAGAATGCCCGCCGGATGAAGTCCACAGTGCGGGCGATACCAGGATGGCAGGCGAAGCAGCTGGTGTGGGCCCACTGGAGAACGTCACTGCGGAGGGCGACCGGGACGTAGAGGCGATTCCAGGGGCGCCCTATTGGCATGGGCTCCCGGGACTGGGCCTGACGGACCCTCCGCTCGATGTCCCAGGTAAGGGCACCAAGGACGCACGACAGCGGGATGATGGTTTGGGGGGGGGGTCTACCTCCCTGGAATTAAACTGGCGCCATAGCGCGTCCGGTTTGACATTCCAGGTGCTAGGCCGGTAAGTGATGGTAAAATTAAACCGCTGGAAAAATAAGGACCAGCGGACCTGCCTGGCGTTTAATCGGGGGGCCAACTGCAAGTATTCGAGATTCTTGTGGTCAGTCCACACAATGATGGGGTGATTGGCACCCTCCAACCAATGTCTCCACTCCTCTAGTGCTAACTTAATGGCCAGCAGCTCTCTGTCCCCCATGTCATAATTTCTCTCAGCCGGCGTAAGCCGATGAGAAAAAAAAGCGCATGGGTGGAGCTTCTGATCCGAGGACGTGCGCTGCGACAGCACAGCACCAACCCCCGAATCAGACGCGTCCACCTCGAGGACGAACTGGAGCTGCGTGTCGACCTGTGCCAAGATAGGTGTATCTGTGAACAGGCATTTTAATTTGCTAAATGCCTGCTCCGCTGCCTCGGTCAAACGAAAAGGGACCTTAACAGAGGTCAGCTGGGTTAAAGGCAGCGCCACCCCACTATAGTTCCTTATGAACCGGCGATAAAAGTTTGCAAACCCAAGGAAGTGTTGGAGCTCCTTACGGGAGTGGGGAGTTGGCCAGTCCAGCACTGCCTTCACCTTGGCCAGGTCGGCAATCAGTCTCCCCTCGGCTACTATTAAACCCAAGAAGATGGTGGATGGAGTTGAAAACTCACACTTCTCGGCTTTGATGTAGAGCTGGTTCTCCAAGAGCCGTTGCAGAATGGCCCTTACATGGGCTTCATGTTTTTTCTGGCGAGCGGGAGAAGATTTAAGATGTCATCAAGATAAACGAACACGAATTGATACAGCTTATTGCGGAGGACGTCGTTAATTAACCACTGGAAGATGTCCGGGGCGTTAGTGAGCCCAAAGGGCATCACCAGGTACTTGAACTGCCCCTGGTGTGTCTTAAATGCCGTCTTCCACTCATCGCTCTCCCAATGCAGACCAAATGATACGTGTTCCTAACATCCAATTTGGTGAATACCCGTGAGTGCTGAAGGAGCTCGAACGCTGAATTGATTAAGGGTAGAGGGTACTTGTCCTTAATGGTAATTGCGTTAAGCTCCCGGTAGTTGATGCATGGGTGCAGCGAGCCATCCTTCTTTCCGACGAAGAAGAACCCGGCTCCAAGAGGAGCTGAAGATGGCCGAATTAGGCCAGCGTTCAGGGACTCCTTTATATACCTTTCCATCGCCTCCCTCTCCGGGCCAGAAATGCTGTATAGTCTACTGGACAGCAGCCTTGCCCCCGGGATGAGGTCAATGGCACAGTCATAAGAGCAGTGAGGCGGCAGCCACAACACTCTAGAGTTACTAAAGACCTCTCCAAGATCGTGATAAGCCCGGGGAATGAGGCTGAGGTCTGGTGGCTCGACCGGAGGGAGGGAGACGGATAGAGAGGGGGAGCACTCCGCTGAGCGCATACAATGGGCCAAACAAAAGGGGCTCCAGGAGGAGATGGTGTTTTGAACCCAGTTTATCATAGGGTTGTGCCTCCGGAGCCATGGATAAACCAAGGACCACCGGGGAAGATGAAATAGGGAGAACTAAGAAAGTTTGTTCCTCCCGGTGGTTCCCGGAAAAAAGGATGGAGATCAGCATCGTGTTACATGTGACTACCGCGACCTCCCAGCCAGATATGGTTGTGATTCTCTGATCACAGGGAAATTTACGTGTGGGAATACCCACCTGCTTCACAAATTCAGCAGATACAAAATTACCCTCCAACCCCGAATCAACCAGCACCTTAACCCTCCTCTCGACCCCTGGCAGCTGTACTAGGGCCGAAATAGACAAATTACCGGGGGGAGTGTCTTTAGTCCCACCTGCTAGCCCCCCCATGGTGACTGACGGGCTGCGTCTTTTAGGCCGTTGGCGGCATTCGTCCACGCCAGCCTCTCACCTTCGCCGGTGCTCATCGTCGGTCAAATGCCGAGAGAGTTTCACCGGCTTGAGTGAGGAGACAGCGCCGCCAGTGTCAGTAAGCACGGTGGGTTCCCGCACGGTGCGCGGGCGAAAAGAGGACTCACACTCCCTCACGTGCTCACGGTGCCAGTTATCCAAACCAACAGCTTTAGCTATAAGATCGTTGAGGGTCTTAGGGACAGGGTGAACCGCCAGTTCGTCCCGCAGCTGTTCGTTCAACCCATGGAGGAATGCACTGCGCAAGGCAATTTCATTCCACCCCGAGTCTGCAGCAACAACTCGGAACTCCACCGAGAACTCGGCCGCTGACAGAGTGCCTTGGAGGAGCGTCAATTGGCGGCTCAACACATTGCCCTCGCTCTCAGACCGATCGAACGCGCAAGTGAAGGCGTCAACAAAATGGCCGAACTTATAGCGCTGCCCCTCGGGGTTGTCTAGTGTGGAGCGTGCCCAATCAAGGGCTCGGTCCCAAAGCAACAGTGTAAAAAACTGTATCTTGGCTGTACTCCTCCCCGACCTGCTCCAAATACATATGTACCTGGATTAAGAAACTCTTACATCTCCCCACCTCCCCTGTGTACAGGGTAGGTGTGGGATTGGAGGTGGTGCGCTGCACCGTAGCGTGGGGAGCAGGCTGAGGAGGCGGAGCCGGGGAGACAATTGAGACCAAAGCTGGATTAAGTTTGATACCTGTTGCGTCAGCACAGCGAGCTGGTGCTTGGTCGCTGACAAGCAATCCAGAGCTGACAGCTCCTGTGACGAGGCGCTGGCTGAGCTATCATCCTGACTGGCTCGTTCTGTCATGGTTAGCTGACAGCTCACGTGCACGATGCGAGCACAAGACGGAACCACACAAGGGGGGAACGTTCAATAATTTATTAAATGTAGAAAACAGCGCTACGTTAGAGAAACAGCCACTCGCCAGAAGATTCAGTCCACCTGTGGAGAGAAAAGCGAATGCTGTCAGCAGAGAAGCAGAGAAGGGGAAATGGGCAAGCCAAATTGCCACTTACTCAGGACTCTGAGAGAGGACCAGCGGGACTCCAGCGGGAAGTAGACGAACCAGTAGGAAAGGGGGAATGAGCTTGGAGTGCCTGACCCAGGTGAAGATCTGTTGCTGGGAAGGTGATGAGGTGGCAGGAGAGCGCATGCAGTCCCGAGACACACCTGCACGATGGCAGCAACCTGAAACAACACAAAAGGGCACAGTTTAAACGACGTGTCTAAAGCTAGCATAAACAACTTGCTTGCCTGAATTTAGGGCAGTATACCCAGACGAGCCAGCGTTGACTGTGCGGAGGAGGCCTTCTTAAGTATACTGGCTGATGAGCGGGCGCAGGTGTGTCCTCTGCCTCAGGTGCAGTGATGAATTGGTGAACGTGAGGCAGGAGGGGAGGGGCGCGCTCTCGCTGCCCATGACATAACGTTTCATGTAATGGTATTATGTTAATCTAATTCCTCTAAGGTTTATTACTTACCCAACACCCTGAGCTGTAATTTTGTGTTTAGTGGACATTTAGCCAGTGTTAGCATGCTGAAACACAATGCAAACATATAAATGGCAGCATTTTATACAGTTCTTCACTGCCCCTAGTTCATTTCTTTTTTAATATTTTGAAATCGTACAAAATTTACATGATATATTGTTTAATATGTCTGAATGGAGCTTTGGGGTGTGATTTCTGTTAGATGGAAACAACTGTTGTAGAGTGACTGGGTCTTGTATTGTGGAATGCTGAACTCTGCCAAGATACTACGCCTCTCCTTGTTGCATATGCAAAAGCAATTTCTAGACTGAGGGCAGCATCTTATAGGGCTGGATGCCAAACTGACAAAATGAGAGACTGCAGCTGAGTGACAGAAACAATGACCCCCCACACCAGCTTTTTACTGTTTACAAATGTGCTGCTGCTATAATGCCACACTTTCACTGGTCAACTGGTTAATTTTATTTTCATGTATTAACAGAGATTTGTGTCTATTACCAAGTGAATATAAGGCCCAAAGACATCACATTTCCAGTAATTTCTCTCACTGAGGCATTATTGTGCATGTCCAGATTAGTGTGTTTTTCTATGGCATACAGTATGTCTTTATTTAAAATGTAATCAAACAAAACTGAGAGTTTGTTTAAACTTTACCTTTGAACAAGAGAAGTCCATGAAAGTGACATTTAGCTGCTAATCACTAATCTGAGTCCTGCAGCAGACTTTCTTTTTAATGTATTTTGATAATTTCGGCCTTGGCAATACAAACTTAAAGTGACACTGTGGCAAAAATCAAGCTTTTTCTGTTGTTAACATGTCTGTAACATTTTTTTTTGACTTACAAGACATATCCAGAGCAAAATCTGACTGCAGTCCCAAGTCTGCGTTTTTCTGCTGTGAATTTCCAGTTAGGGAACCCCCCCCCCCCCTTCCCCAAATGGGTGATTTTGGACAGAGTGTGCCGGCTTTCTGATATGAATGTTTAAAACTAGCGGATGTTGATGTAAAATAACAGTGGATTCATGAACTGCACCTATTATTTCTTGCCTCAAATGTTATTAAAAACACTTTTGGCTGGTTTGCTGTAAAGATATCAGACAAAGTTTACTTGTGATCTGCCATGACCTAGAGCTGAAATCCTGGTGAAAGACTGCCCACGGCTGGTTACGCCAACCAATCAGGTGCACGTGTTCTCAGTAGTAGAACCAATGAGAGGTTTTCCCTGTGGACCCGTACCCATGATCATCCAATCAAAGGACATGAAAATGCTGACACTATTGCGCAATAGCCCAGTGTGGCAAACTCAGAACCTTATTGGCTAAAGCAAGAGTCCCAATAAAATTCATTTTAACCTACTGATTCTTGCATTGTTCATTCCTCTTTGACCCTGATAATACATGATGGCTGAAATATGATTGGACAAAAATTTAAATGTAGTGCAACCAAGAGAAAAACTATGAAATAAAGAGAATAGACTATTGGGAATAGTTTACTACATCCTCATTCATCAAATATAACAATGGAGGGAGGAAATTTTAGTTTAGACAAGCAGAGAAGGCCTTGCTGGCCCTGATGGCCCAAAACTACCTAATATAAAGTGTATATTGTGGTGGACACAATACACATGGCACTCCACCCAGGACAACGGGGTTGGTGGGGGAGAAGATAGTTAGGGACGCTAATGGAGAAAAGTGAGAGGAGCTAAACAAACAAAGATGTGCCTTTTGCCCCCTGCCACACCAGGTTCACACCTGAGGATGAAGGAATGCGAATGTATGGTAGCAAGACCTGCTCTGTAACATGTGGGTCAATGTCATGTTAATGTGTGTACTTGTCTTTCATGTCTGTATGTTAATGTGTTTACCCTGTGTGCAGGAGGCTGGAATAGAAGTGTATAAAAGTTCACTCAGGCACTCAGAGGAGAGTTTTCTGTGTTTTATGTTGGAAGAGGAATAAAGTTCGAGTGTTGTCTAGCTTGCTGCCTTATCTGCTTTCATCTTCCACATTGGTGACCCTTATACGTACAAAGGAGAATGAGCAGAGCATTGCCCCGGAGACAACCCAGAGGGAGAACAGCAGTGTGGCATGCACTGTCACAGTCAAGCTCCCAGACTTCTGGCTTCACAATCTGACCACTTGGTTTCTACATGTGGAAGCCCAATTCGCACTCCATGGGATCACAACAGGCGACACCAAATATTATTATGTGGTTGCTGTGCTAGATGTGCGCGCCATGCAGCAAGTGACAAGTCTGCTCCAGGAACCGCCGGCTCAGAGGAAATATGATACGCTCAAGCAGATGCTAATTCAGTGGTATACCTTGTCAGACAGTGAGAGTGCAGAGAGACTCCTAACGCGCTCAGAGTTAGGTGACAGATCAGCTGTGGAGCTGATAGACAGCATGTTAGCATTGATGGGGAAGAACGAAGAATCCTTCCTGTTCGCCAACCTCTTCCTCAGAAACCTACCTGCTACAGTGAGGGCGATCCTGGCCAACTCGCCGCTGCTAGTAACCAAGAACTACCGTGCTGTGGTGCAGGAAGCGGACCACATCATCCTAGCAACCAGAACTCTCACGACACTGGGAAGGACTCCAGCGAGGTCGAGGAGCCGTTGGTGGTGGCTTGGACGGACGCCAAGAGACGCAGGAACGAGACGCTCTGTTTCTATCACTGCCGCTTCGGCTCAAATGCCCAATGCTGTCTGCCGCCGTGCCAATTCAGGAAGCCAGGGAAACGGCACAGCCAGCAGTCAGTAGTAGCTGTGACTGCTGGCGACAGGAACAAGCTGCTTTTCATCACAGACACACGTTTGGGGAGACGTTTCTTAGTGGACTCCAGCTCCCAGAAGAGCCTCATTCTGCCAGTTAGCGCAGACAGATCGGCAGGAGGCAGCAGTCCCGAGCTCACGGCCACCAGCGGATCCAACATCAGGACGTTTGTCAAACGAACGTTGACAGTGTGCTTACACGGATGCAACTACCAATGGGACTTTGAGGTGGCGGCATGTTCTGTCCCTATTTTCGGCGCAGATTTTTTATGTGTTTATGGGGTGTTAGTTGATGTTGCCAACAGACGTTTAGTGGACGCTGTCCCTTTTTCCTCCTTGCCCTGCACAGCTCGGGGAGTTGGGCCAACAACACAGGCTAACGTTATAGCTCCAGGGGGTAAGTACCAGCATTTACTTTCACAGTTCCCAGCACTCACGGTTCTGACATTTTCTGCTACAGTAACCAAACACGGGGTTGAACATTTCATAACCACAAAAGGCCCGCCGATGTTTGCACGACCTCGACGCTTGGATGCGGTTAAACTAGCCAGCGCGTGCGAGAAGTTTACCAACTTAGAGCAGCTGGGCATCGTTAGGCGCTCCAACAGCCTGTGGGCATCCGTTGCTTTGCTAGCCCACTCTGCCCCGTCAGCGCGGATAGTACTCACCACTGAAGCATCTGACGTTGCCATAGGGGCAGTGGTGGAGCAGTACTTTTCCGGTGCGGAGCAGCCACTTGCATTTTTCAGCTGTACTTTGTGCGAAAACAAATGCAAATACAGTACGTTTCACAGAGAGTTGCTGGCCCTCCACCTGGCAATGCGCCACTTCCAGTTTTGGCTGGAAGGGCGCGAGTTTACCACATTCGTTGATCATAAGCCACTAATGGAGGCAATGTCCAAAGTCTCGGAACCGTGGTCGGCCCAGCAGCAACAACATTTGGCTGCAATCTTGGAATTTACAACCGGCATCCAGCACATAGCCGGTAAGCTTAATGTTGTGGCTGATTGCCTGTCGTGTGCGTTAGTCTCCATGGTCTACATGGGAATAGATTTCCCCGCCATGGCCACTGAGCAATTGGGGGATGTGGACATTTGCGCGCTTCACTTCGCGCCTACTGGGTTAAAACTGGAGAGCAGGGTGGTGCAAGAAGGGTTCCCCCCCTTGCTCTGCGACGTCTCCATCAGTCGTCTACGCCTGATGGTTCCGAGCTCTTGGTGCAGCTGTATTTTTGAGTCAGTCCACTCCCTTTCACACCCCAGTGTGCGCGCCTCGATTAAGCTAGTGGGGGCAAAATTTGTCTGGCCGCACTTACGCAGGGACGTGAAGGAGTGGGCTGCAGCGTGCGTCACGTGCCAGTGGGCCAAAGTGCACAAGCACACCAAAGCCCCCCTAGAGCCGTTCCAAATTCTGGCCAGGAGGTTCGACCACGTCCAAGTGGATTTGGTGGGCCCCCTCCCACCATCACAAGGTTTCACGGACCTTTTGACAATCGTGGACCGCACCACACGTTGGCCTGAAGTGGTCCTGCTGGCTTCCATCACGTCCGCAGAAGTGGCTCGAGTTTTTTTGTCAGCCTGGGTTGCACGGTTCGGCTCTCCGACGGACATCACTTCCGACAGGGGTCCACAATTCATTTCGGAACTCTGGTCCACGATGGCCCAGAGCCTGGGGGTCAAAATCTACTGCACCACCGCGTACAACCCCCAGGCTAACGGGTTACGCAAGTGTTTTCATAGGTCGTTTAAAGCAATGCCCAGAGCTTCACTCATGGATGCAAATTGGGTCAACCGCCTGCCCTGGTTTCTGTTAGGGTTGTGCTCCGCGCCTAAGGAGGATCTGGCAGCCTTCCCGGCAGAACTCGTTTTTTCTCAGCCACTGCGGATCCCTGGGGAAATTTTACCGGAAAGCCCTGCATCCGGTACTGACCTGCCTGCGCAATCTTTTCACAGTACAGGGCCGGCCAATGTGCCGGGCCCAGCACACCATTGTTTTCCCCACACCTTCGTCCCAAAGAGCTTACAGTGCCAAGTTTATTTTTGCTAGGCACAATGCACACAGAACCCCACTGCGCCCACCGTATGGCAGACCGTTCAGAGTGCTGGAAACCGGGGCAAAGCATTTTGTGTTAGACTTTGGGGGGCATAAGGAAACTGTCTGCATTGACAGGCTTAAGCCCGCTTATGTGTTGGTAGATGAACAGGTGGTGTTGGCTCAAGGTCCCCGGCACGGACGCCCACCTACAGTGGCTCCACAAGTTGGTGTTCCCCCTGCAGATATCTGTTGGCAGCAGACTAGGTCTTTCCCCTCCCCACCCTTTCCCCCTCCTCAGGATTTCACGCCGGAGGCTGAGTTTGTCTCCTGCCCACCTCAACAGCAAGACGCTTCGGCCAGTCCGGCGACTCCACGCTACAGCTGTTACGGACGTCGGCTCAAGCCCAAGGCGCCGGAGGGTTAGAGCCCCTTCTGGGTGTTGGGGGGAGATGGGGGGCTGTTTGGTGGACGCAATACACATGACACTCCACCCAGGACAACCGGGTTGGTGGGGGAGAAGAGAAGATAGTTAGGGATGCTAATGGAGAAAGGTGAGAGGAGCTAAACAAACAAAGATGTGCCTTTTGCCATCCGCCGCTCCAGGTTCACACCTGAGGATGAAGGGGTGCGAATGTATGGTATGGTTTGGTAAACCTGCTCTGTGACGTGTGGGTCAATGTCATGCTAGTGTGTGTACATGTCTTTCATGTCTGTACGTTAATGTGTTTATCCTGTGTGCCGGAGGCAGGAATAGAAGTGTATAAAAGAGTTTGCTCAGGCACTCAGAGGAGAGTTTTCTGTGTTTTATGTTGGAAGAGGAATAAAGTTCGAGTGTCGTTCAGCTCGCTGCCTCGTTTGCTTTCATCCTCTGCAATATTTGTGTTTTTTTGTTTTGTTTTTTATATGTTGAAACTTCTATGCGCTCATGGGATCACATACTGTATGTACAGTATAACCTGTACAACCCAATTGAAAAACAAACTGAAATTTTTTAAGGGGAAAAATAAAAAACTTACAATAACCTGGTTGCATAAATATGCACACCCTTAAACTAATACTTTGTTGTAGCATATTTGGCTTTTATTACAGCACTCAGTCTTTTTGGACAGGAGTCTATCAGCGTGCCACATCTTGATATGCCAATATATGCCCACTCTTCTTTGCAAAAATGCTCCAAATCTGTCAGATTGCGAGGGCATCTCCTGTGCACAGCCCTCTTCAGATCACCCCACAGATGTTCGATCAGATTCAGGTCTGGACTCTGGCTGGACCATTCCAAAACCTTAATCTTCTTGTGAAGCCATTCTTTTGTTGATTTGGATGTGTGCTTTGGGTCATTGTCGTGTTGAAAAATGATAGTCCTCTTCATCTTCAGCTTTCTAGCAGAAGCCTGAAAGTTTTGCGCCAACACTAACTGGTATTTGGAACTGTTCATAATTCCCTCCACCTTTACAAAGGCCACAGTTCCAGCTGAAGAAAAACAGCCACAAAGCATGATGCTGCCACCACCATGCTTCAGTGGTGTTCTTTTGGTGATGAGTAGTGTTGTGTTTGTCCAAAATATATCCTTTGGAATTATGGCCAAAAAGTTCAACCTTGGTTTCATCGGACCATAACACATTTTCCCACATGCATTTGGGAGATTTCAAATGTGCTTTTGCAAAACATAGCCAGGCTTGGATGTTTTTCTTCGTAAGATAAGGCTTCCGTCTTGCCACCTTATCACATACCCCAAACATATGAAGAAGACAGGAGATTGTTGTCACATGTACTAAACAGCCAGTCTGTTCGGCTGTCCATTACGGCGTATCCTCGTGGGGCGTTGGGGTTGAACGATGTCTCTCTGGATGTAGCCACCCAAATACTCTCTCTAAAGGCAGTACGGTCTTGAGCGAGTCGTCCCGCCTCTTTAACGCTCATTCACAGTCAGTCTTCTATGTCACTTTCCCAATGCCTTCTTGGTTTGCCTCTGCTTCTCTTACCATTGATCTTGCCTTTCAGAACTGTTTTTTTCTAGTGTGTCATGTCTTTTGATATGGCCAAAGTATAACAGCTTTTGTTTTTTCATTTACTCTAGGAGGTGACTTCTTTATGCATAGAATCTTTCGCACTTCTTCGTTCCTTATCTTGGCTGTACATGGGATTTTCAGGATTTCTCTATAGCATTACAGTTCAAAGGCCACGATTTTTCTTATGTCATCTTTAAGGAGTGTCCATGCCGCACAACCATATAAGGCAATGGGGAAAATACTGGTCTTTAGGATGCGTAGCTTTGTTTCATTCCTCTGTCCTTTCCAGATATTCTTTATGTTGGATAACTTTTGTTTTGTAATGGCTAGTCATCTTCTGATCAACAGCCAGTACTTGCCAGAAATTTCTGCAGTTCCTTCAATGTTGCTGTTGCCCTCTTGGCAGCCTCCCTGACCAGTTTTCTTCTCGTCTTTTCATCAATTTTGGAGGGATAGCTAGTTCTTGATAATGTCACTGTTGTGCTATATTTTCGCACTTGATGATGACTGTCTTCACTGTGTTCCATGGCATATTTAATGCCTTGGAAATTCTTTTTTACCCTTCTCCTGACTGATACCTTTGAATAATGAGATCCCTCTAATGATTTGGAAACTCTCTACGGACCATGACTTGTGCTGTAAGATGTGACTATTAAAAGGTCAGGAAAAGCCTACTAGAAAAGCTGAACTTTATTCGGGGTTAATCAGAGGCACTTTAAATGGTGGCAGGTGTGTGCTGACTCCCATTTAACATGAGTCCGAATGTGATTGGTTAATTCTGAACACAGCCACATCCCCAGTTATAACAGGGCGCACATATTTATGCAACCAGATTATTTTAAGTTTTTTATTTTTTCCCCTTAAAAGATTTCAGTTTGTTTTTCAATTGGGTTGTACAGGTTATCGGTCACATTAATGGTGGAAAAAGTTTTGAAATGACTTATCTTCGTCTCATTTTTTTACATCGCAAAAACCTGGCATTTGAACAGGGGTATGTAGACTTTTTATATCCACTGTATATGCACTTTCACAGATGGGATATTTATATGATGTTTAGTTTACAAGCCTTCACAATAACTCTCTTTTTTTTGTCTGTGTCATGAACCTGGGTTTGGTGGCCAATTCTGACCCATGGTTAGTTTTGCCAGTCTCCCTATTTTCCATCAGGTGCTTAAGGGAGTCCTTTGGGTCCTCCGCTCCCTGACAGCTTGGGCACGCCTCCTCCTCCTGTCAGTATCACCAGCTGTTCTGTATTATGGGTGTTTCACACACGTACACGCACACACTTCATTCACTCCCATTCATACGCTCAGACACGCACTCATACACACATGGTGTTAATTATGTTCAGCCCATGCACTCTCACACCAGCGGTCTCTTCCCTCTTTAGTATTATTATTACTTAGACGCTGTGTTAGTAGGAAGAGACCGTTGGAGCACTGAGTTTCATTCATGGCAACGTGTTCCTCCGTGTATGTCAACATTGCCTGCGTTTACCTTTAACCTGACGTTACTGTCTTCTCTGGCACCACAAGAGTGGTTTCCTCTTTGGTGTCAGCGGCTGTTCCTGCTTACCCTCATCCACCAGACTACACAGACTGCTCCGGATTGTTCCAGCTGTAAGTCATGTTTGCCTTTCTCCTCATGCCGGCAGCAACCCTGCGGAACTAGGCATTCCCTCCCTCAGGCTGCGGAACAACCAGGTGGCGTCCCTATTTGTCTGGTGGCCTCATCCTAACCATTCCAACTCTCTATTTATTATTGTGACTGTTAGCTGGACTTGTTATTTTGGGATTTTTGTTAATGAAGTGCACGTTCTACTCCTGCAATTGGGTTTTCCATTTCTTCCTCCGTGCGGCTGTGTAAAAGCGCATTGAGAATCATAACAGTTTCTCAGAATTAAATATATAAGTTCAACATTCTACTTGCTGATTCTTAACACAAAATCACAGTAGCAGTTACTATATACTGAATTATATAGTAATCAAGTTACTGAAGATACTATCCAAATTTGATTTCATAGAAATGGAAACATTCAGAATCGTCATGTTGTTTTTGATAGCAAAGACAATTTCTGACCACTGCATTTAGATTAACTGATTTGCTGCCAGCATTTCAGAGCACTGAAACAATATTTGGACTTACTGACATACAGCTCTGGAAAAAAATAAGAGACAAATGTGTGATGTTCATAGGATGTATTATTGTGTGACACGGGTGGTTGCTCCACCTTTCCGGTTCCGCTGCCACCCGGGGTATAAGAGGGCTGTGGGGAAGAGGGGCGGCCTCTTTGACCACCTCTCAGCCTTGCGGGAGCGCTTAATCCGTGAGTCTAAAGTCTTGTTCAGTTCCACCTTAAGTCTCGTCATTCACCCTCAATTACAGACATAACATTTGGTGATAAGGGTAAAAAACATGGATGCGGGAGTCACTACCATCCGTCCATTTCTGGAGCTTGCCGGCAAGCCACCGGTCCCTTGGGTGAGATGGTTCGCCGCATTCCAAAATTACTTGGTGACTGTGAACCTTGGTGAACTGAAGAAGATACGGGCTCGGGCAATATTGGTTCATAATTTGGGTATGGAAGGACCGCGTATCCTGGCTACCTTGGGTGCTAGTGATCGCATTGAGGACGTTGTTGAGCTAATGGCACAATATTTTTGCGCCCCGGAAAACGTCATTGTCCAGAGGATCCAGTTTCGACAACGCCACCAGCGGACCAGTGAGTCGGTGCAGCGGTTTGTAACAGACCTACGCCAGCTGGCCAAAGACTGTCAGTTTGTAGTGTTGGAGGAAGAAATGGTCCACGACCAGCTGGTGGAACATACTGTTTGCCTGGCTACGAAGTTGAAGCTCCTTACATACTTGGGCAAGCTAATGTTATCCAAGTCCATCGAGATAGCTCAGCAGTGTGAAGCAGTGGACAGACTGTCACGTGACCTTGGTGAGACAGCTATGCTGCACTGCTCTGAATTACAATCAACGGCGCAGGCTGTGGACCCGGACAGCGATGATAGCGAGCAGAAGAAGGAGGAATGCACTACGGCTGTGAAGATAAGGTCTGCCCCGGGATCACCCAGGTGTTTGGGTTGTGGGTCCACTAAGCATCACTATAAGGCAAGAGAGTGTCCTGCAGGAGGAAAACACTGCGGCAAGTGCAGACTTCTGCATCATTTTTCCAGGGCCTGTAATAGGTTCAAGCGAGGGGAACGGCGACGCAAAGCGGACACCCCTGCTCCAACTCCTACGGTTATCCACACCGTCTCTCTGAATACCGAGGGCCGTACATACTGTATGGTGAAACTGGACAGAGTGGAGGTGCCGCTGCTGATTGACACAGGCACAGTGAGGTCCATGTTGAATTGGCCTACTGTGAGGAGTTTCTTCCCATACTACCGAGTGAGAGGTCATTCAGCGCCATTATGCGGGTATGGAGGAAAAAGGCTAGCCGTTGTGGGTTCGGTGGAACTGACAGCCAGGTACAAATCGGCAGAGGCGTCCAACCTGCAGTTTGTGGTGACCGCCGATGGCGAGAATATTATGGGCTGTGACCTTTTTTATGGACTGGGCTTTTTGATCACCAGCGATGCTGGAGAAGGGTGGTGGGGCTGTGGCTTGTGGGACCGGCCAGTTCCGCGAGTGGTGGACGGTGCTGTACGGGACGAACCTTGGCCTAGTATTCTGGAAGATGAGCAGAACCAACCCTACTCAGGGCCATCGCGGGAGGGTCCCGGTGTCAGTGCCCCAGTAACCCTAGCTGAGGGAATTGGGCGACGCAGTGGGATGCCCGTGACGGTGGGTGGAGCCGAGTGGCTGACCCACTCTGCTTCTGGAGTTCGGCTGGGAGGTACTGAGAAGCAAGGGGTCACAATGGCTTTGCCAGCGTGTGAAATGAAAGCGAGTGGGGCAGGACCGGCTGGCATGGTAAAACGACGTGCCACTCAGGGACACTGGAAGTCGAGTCGGGTTCCTCTAGGGGTCACCAATATGATCTGACTCAGAGAGGAGGCCCGGTCGAGAGGGGTTTGTAGAAAGTGCAAGTGACAGGAGGACCAGGTGCAGGCTGCAGGTGGTGGCCGTTCGGGAGGATGGCGTCCTTCACCTGTCTGATAGCTCATGGCGGCATCCCAACTAGCTGCAGTGTGCCAAGCTGGAGAAGGAGGTGTTTGGACAGCGGTACGGGCCATCCCTGGGCGTGAAAAGAAGAAGGTGCTCCAGAAGGGAACCGTCTGATGGTTTTCCGGGGGGGTGGTTCCTCTACTGGGGCAGACTGATGTCTGGGGTGATGTGTTTATTGCATGGTGTTGGTATGAATAGTAACAAAGTTGTTTATTGGATTTATTAATGGGGGTATAACCTGCTTGTATATATGTTTGTTCTAATATGGGGATTGTTTTGGATTATTTATTTTAGGAACACAACAATTTTCTGTTTAATGGACTGTGTTTTAGCAATGACGGCAGAATAATCCATCTAGCCATGCAGGGGTGGGACGGTAGTCCACCTGTCTCCCCCTAGCCTTAGTTATTTTGTATGAATGTGGTAGGCCCTGATATTTCTGTTCACTTTTAGTGCGTGATTCGGGTTCTAAATTGGGGGGGGGGGTCTTGATTGTATGTGTGTTTTGGACCTTTTTGAAGGGGTGTGTGTGATGTTCATAGGACATATTATTGTGTGACATGGGTGGTGACTCCACCTTTCCGGTTCTGCCGCCACCCAGGGTATCAGAGGGCTGTGGGGAAGAGGGGTGGTCTCTTTGACCACCTCTCAGCCTAGCAGGAGCGCTTCTGTATTTTGTGAGTCTATAATAAAGTCTTGTTCAGTTCCACCTTAAGTCTCGCCATTCACCCTCAATTACAGACATAACAGCATGCAAAGTCTTTCCTAAATTAGCATCTCTAAATATATGGCAGCAATTCGAGCATCTCTTGAATTCCAACACAAGGACACCTCAGTCTACTTAAGGAGGTACTAATTAGTGATCATCTAAGCATGGTAAGACGCATGAAAGCTGTAAATAATAATCAGAGTTATTACACAAATACAGATTTCTGAGTTTTTCCGGAGTGAAAACTTAAGTAATGTAGTGTTTAAGAATGAACATGAACTTGTCTTCTTACCATTATTTGATCTAAAAGTACATCAAAAAGAACATCTAAAAGCAGCATATTTTTTGTCTTGGCCAGTTGTCATTTTGTGTAAATAAATGTTCTAAAGGATGATATTTTGACTTGGAATTTGGGTGAGTTGTTTCCAGTAGGTCAGAGAATAAAACAAAATTTTTCATTTTACTCAAACCCATACAGTATGTATAAATAGTAAAACAAGATAAATTTTGCTGCAACCTCTTTGGCTTCTTATTTTAATTATTTAAAAGCTGAGTGAATTTAATCTAGTGTTTTCTAATGGCTTCTAAGGCTCTTGATGTTTCCCTCACTTATTTGGGGCCATTTGTGTTTCTAAAATTCAGGGCTAAACTGTTATTTGATACAGTCCTCCTTTATATTCCTTTTACTCACATGTATGGTGTACCATTGAGTTTTGAATGCCAAGCAAAAAGGGTTTCACATATTTAACTGTGTTTGTGATCCCAAAATCTATGCCACACCACTTGTTTTGGTGCAAAGTGCCCTGCCAAGAGCCTGGGAATTTTGCTGCTCATCCCAACATGAATGAAATTGCAGTTTCTGGCATACGGCAGAGAAATTAAGACTTGTGCTAGAATTAGTTCCACTGCAATACTGTCTTTTCCAATAACTGGAAAATCTATGTCACTACAGCTGACACCCATGATTGTCACCATATTTTTCTAAACCTTTATTATGTAGAGCACCACCTATTTTGTCTAATGCTATTTTACAAGTATCCAGAGTGAATGCGAGGCTGATGTGGCTGAAATGATTCTCCTCAAAGTCAAAGATGGACTATAACAAAGTTTTTGTTTTCTACCCTCTGTTCTCCTAAATGCTGCCCGTCTCAGCTGACGGGTGTGGACATGAGTGTTTTGGGAAATATGCGCTGCAAAATGAATTCATACTGTAAGGTAATGAGGACTTGCATGAGCTGTAATTGTTATTATTGCCAGACACAAATTGAAAAGCATAACCTGTCTGACACCAGCTATCAGTTGTCATTATGTGGGAAAACATGCCCTCATTGCAGATAGCTGTCTGTTGACATCCAAAGTAATTGAGGAGGTAGTCGAGCTGTTGAAGGCTCTCAAAGGGGAGGACGAACACTTGATCAGAGCTTTTTTATGTCTTCGGAGATGATTTGATTTCACATAATGTCTATTTTACAGCCAGATATGCCATTAATTTGCATGATAGCGAGCCAAAATGTGACATTTTTATTTAGACGTCCCCACAATGTTTGGAGAACAATTGGGTGGTGTTTTTTCTTCTGTCAGTCTTTCAGAGCGGTGGCGTCTCATTATATCATATCTAACAGAGCAGTGAATAGCTGCCTCTCTCCTCACATTGCTGTGTCAGGTCAATGTGCCATTTTTTAAGTGGTGACGGGGAGGGAAGCGGTGGGGGTGGGGGGATATTGTTGACAGTGAGATGATGATTTCACATTTAACTCTTCACTGTTGTTTACCAACAGCAAAAACTCATAGGAGGAACAAAGCAATTACTTTAGCCTCCGCACTCATCCTATAGAATCCAGCTTAAAAGAAGGATCTCACAATGAAGCGTGCAGCAGTCCTCCTTATCTGGAAGTGTACCTGTAGTTACAATGTAAAGACACACTGGACAAGTATTTTAACCATATATGTGCAGCACAGCCTGATGGTCTTCTCCCCCACCCCCATTAGCTCGGACTGGCAAACTGGGCAAGTTGGGGCTGGGTGCCTGGAGCGCTGAAGTGAGAACAAGGGCCTTCTTTCCCATGAACTGGAGCCAAGTGCCAACACTTAAGGTGAAGGGCCGAGGCGCTGGAGAAGTAATTTAATCTGAGGCTCTGCCCAATTCCCTGGGCGGCTGAGTTTAAGAAAGGTCACACGGAGAAACAGGCACTGGTGACCCCTTCCCAATTACGGGCGCTACAGCAGAACATATCACAGCACCGTCCAAAGTGACAGTCATTTAGCAGCAACTCATCTGAGGGGAGGAAGTGGGGAGATGGATGATAAGGAAATAAAAAATGATTTGCCAGGACCTGTTAGCCACTTCTCTACACAGGCCTGCTGCCCCCCCAGCTCCTCCCCATCTTATATACTCTCTCTCACTCTCTCTCTCTCTCTCTCTCCCACCCCCTGCCACCCCTGCTGCCCATCTCCCTCCTGCTCCACAGACACGTGACGACTCCGCATGATTATTGGCGCAATCACTCATGTAACAGCCTGCCCAGCTTTCCGTGGGGGCTCCAGTATTTGTCACTGTCACTTCCCCAAGTGCTCCGCCATTGTCTTGGAAATTGTATGTGTAAGGCAAGAGATGCCTGTGACCCACTTCGACAAGGGAGCCAGCGATGTGAGGGCGCTCATCACACAAAAAAACAGCAGTTTGATGTGTCCTATTATGTGTCCCAGCAAGAGCCATAAATAATTGTGACAAGTTTTTTGTTGCGCGTGAAAGTCCTTGACTCTGCCTCCTGTTCCAGCACCTCCTCTCTCGTATGGAGACGCTGCCAAGCACCCCCGATGATAGATGGCACGGTGCAGCAAATGACAACGGGATAGATTTTTAGTTTGTGCTTTGGAAGGGATCAGTAATGGTGCTTTGCTGTACAAAGCAATAAAAGAGAAGGACAAGAGGGGGGGGGGGTGAGGAGAAAAACAAAAAAATAAAAGATCCATCGATGCTGAAGGGGAGAGAATGATGGCCGGCGACGCATGATTTTTGGTCATTTTAGCACAGAGATATATGAAATCTGGGTTTGTCAAAATGGAGTAGGGGTTTTGGTTCTTGGCCACTCGCCGCAAAAACCATGCATAAAAAATGCATGAAATACATCTCCAAGTATTATATTGTCCACTCTATCAGAGAACAATAGACTTTTCTAACAATACAGAACAAATTGATATACCCCTGTACAGCTGCATTGTTTTTGTTGTTTGTCTTTACCTCGGACAAACAGAAGCAGTTGTTCAGCTATTCATTTGAGTAAATGTTTTTGCTCTTTGTTCCTTGCCAAGTTGTGATTTCAGGCTGCTTAGCAGCAAAATTTTTCTGTGGAAAACTGACACGAGCATTAGATAAAGTACCACCTGCAGGTCCTGGGTGCCAGGCGGGCAGGATACTGGAAGACAGTATGATCAGTCATGGTAATGAGCGGGAGGCTGACATACATGCTTTGAATTATATGACTTTGAGGCCTAGGCACCCTCAAAGCAGGCCCCAGCCGTTAGTTCAACCACTCTTTCCTTATCTCAGAGTCAAGCTGTGAAGTTTTAACAGCGCCATCATTCTCCTTTTTCCTCTCTAAATTGTTCCTCTTCCACAGCAGTGTATACTAGACCTACATTAAGATGTGCAGCGATATCATGTGGTTGTTAGGTAAAATGTATATGGTCAACAAAACCAACAAGTATGTGTTTAAAGCACGTGAAGTAATTAGTTGACATCAGAGGCATCAGCAACACAGACGCTTGCCAGTGTGTTTGTGTTCATTTTTGTGTTCTTTACTTGACCACAGATGCATTTGCTAATTGTATTCCGCTTCCTCTATCACAATTATTAATTTATCTCTTAAGACTACTGCAGCAGTAATGATCATTCATGTCCCTGCATCCGATAGTTAAGAAGTGGGCTTCCGTAAAAATCCATCATGTACATCAATGCACATTACTGAGGTAATTAAACAGGAGGTAATACTGCCAGATATCGTAAAATATCAGGGGGCGATCATACGCCCCTTAACACTGCACTGCCTCAGTGTGTGAAGATGATGCAGTAGATGAGGCATCAGCTGCAAAGATTCCAGCCACACAAATGTAAATGTAATTTGTCTATTTTAGACTATCTGTACCTTATCCCCTGAAAAATACTAATTATTTGAAATATACTGATTACACCGAGCCGAGAAAGTGGCATTAAAATAATTACTCGTGAGCCCTCTCAGAGTTTGTACATTTAGCACTGTACCACCATTAGGAATAATCTGTCCAATTAAAGGTTGTGTAATTAATTAAGTGCACATTCTGTGAAGAGGAGAGGGGAGAAAATTTATCAACCTGCTGAAATATGACCTATCTTGTCCAAAAGACTAATATGTTTAAACAAAAGATGAAAATTGATGACAACATTATTTGTAACAAAATGCTCACTGTGCAACTATGATGCATCTGTACTTGGATTTGGCTTCGTAGCATTGTCCTCACAAAAGCTGTGATGTATTACCCCCGGCCACTTGGCAATAACTTTCAATGAAGGGCGCTTTGCCTATCTAGTGGAACAGTCTGTTACTTTATCCCACTTCACATCTTGGTGTTCACTATAAGCATCATTTTCATGAACCAGAATTATAAACACAGATTTGGTTGTGGACTTTAAAGAAAGACACATATCGCCGTGGCACAGGATTAACTGAGTGGGCATCCTGATAACGCCACCCAAAAGTGTAGTAGAGCAGAAAACATCTCGCTGCGCAAAACCTGTCGGGTCATTTCTGCTATAGCGAGAAAACGTGAGCCAATGTCCTGTGTGAGCATCTGAGAGTGAGAAAGACGCCAAGTGCACATTCTTTCACCTGCCATTACAGTTTGTTGCCAGCTCTGCATATGGCCTAGATCAACACTTTGGGAAACAGACATCATGGCGCAACGTTTAGAACAAACACATGCCTACTGCTATCAAGACCATGGTACTGTATGTATACACTGTGGGTGAATCGCAATGACACGTTTATTTAAGAGCCACCACCACTAAGACAAACATTTGAAAGGTCATGAAAAAGTCATTGGGAAATTATTTCAAGGCTGCAACACATAATGTTACTATCACTTAAAAATGTGCTTAATTTGGATACACAGATGCTTTATTATGATAAATATGCAGGATCTCAACAAATTATCATTAGAAATAAGTATTCTTATAATGACATTAATGGGGGAGAATTTGTGGGATTATTTGCTGTTAAATTTGATGAATGTAGAACTCAGGAGTGATATGCATTTGGTAAAAGTGAATTAAAGAGTAAATTGTGAAGTCTTCTGCAAGAATGACGAACATCCATGGATACTGTGAGGTCAGCTATTAGTTTAGGAACTATAATTTTTAGGATGGCTCTCTCTGAGACAGATGAAATGTGCATGTTATTGTTGTTTATTGCAAAGGCATTATTAGGTAAATTACCAACTTACATTTCCAGCCTTCTATCAAATCATACCAGCAATTATACAACAGTTAGCTCCAACTGAACAATCTGATTTAACAATAGGGATTCTAGGAGTCCCTATATTCCCCGATAATCGCACTTGGACATTTCACTGAATATGTGTCATTGCGCTTCAGCTGCATTTTAATAATTCTTAATTTATAGTTAATGATTAAGGATTAAGAAGGTCATGGAGGTCAATCCTGGCAGCAGCAGAGGTCAGGGAAGAGGAAGACTGAAGAAGACATGGCTAGAGGGTGTCCGTATGGACCCGGTCAAGCTACAACTGGCCCAGGTTGAACCAGTGGACAGGAACCACTGGAGTGGGACTCTGAGAAGTGCAGTCAAGCAGGACCCACCCCAACTGAGGGATTAATTGTGTCCTGTCAAAAATAAATACGGTTGATGATGATGATGATGATGATTAATGACAGTGGCTTCTCATAGTATGTGAGAATTGTAATACTGTGTTAGATACCTTAATTTCCACAGTGAGGTGCTGTTTGATTGTTTGAAAAGAGATGCTCCCAAAAATGACACCACCGTGACATGGAAATGACACCCTTGTAAACATCTCCTGTGGAATCAGCTGCCAATCTGGATTCGGGAGACAGACTCGATCTCTGTTCTTAAGAATCGGGTTAAAACTTTCCTTTCTGACAAAGCCTATAGTAAGGGTGAAATCAGGTGATGCTGAACCCTTCATTAGTTATGCTGCTAATAGATTTGGACAGCCGGGGGACCTCCAATAATGCACTGGACTTCACGCCTTTCTTCACTCTCAATGAAATATTTTTGCTGGTCATTAACATCTGTTTGTTCTCTCCCATAGATTGAGTCCCCGTCATGCTGTTTGCTCTCTACATGTCTGTTCTTTTCTTCTTCTCTATCCCCTCACCCCCCAGCCAGTCACAGTAGATGATTGCCCCTCCCTGAGCCTGGTTCTGCTGGAGGTTTCTTCCTGCTAAAAGGGGTTTTTTCCTCTCCACCGTAGCCAAGCGCTTGCTCACAGGGGATCGCCTGATTGCTGGGGTCTTTCTGCAATTGTGGGGTTTTCCCCTACAGTTTGACAGTGCTATGAGATGACTGTTGTTGTGAAATGGCACTATATAGATAAAGCTGAATTTAAATTAATCCAGCCAGAACCTTCTGGCCATAGAAATTTCACATCTGTTTGCAACAAAATAGACAAGGTAGAGTGGGATTTATTGTCTTGATTAACCAACTATAATAACTTTGTGGTGATATACTCTATTTCATCTGAATATGCCAAGAAAAAGTGAGCCAAGTACACCAAAGCTAAATTGCTAACAAGCTAACCAGCTACCGGCATGGTCACGATGACCCACAAATCCTACTCAACATTTGGATGGTATGTATTATAAACAATAACTTATGCGCTGGACAACATTTAATTTGGTCCAATCTTTTCTATATTATGCTCATTGAGGTGTTTAGCAACAGTTCACTCAGAAAAAAAACAAACCTATTTCAGCAGAGCAAAATAACTGGTTAAACAAAGAAATCAGAATATTTTTCTATATTGCTGTCATTTAATAAACTTAAATGATCATTTCACACTGGGCCTACAACGAATCACTGCAGTTATATATTCACAATACCATATGACCTCAAGTGTAATATTGCTTAATTATGTTACCAGGTCTACCGCTAGAATTCTTTTAAATGTGCCCAGGGTGTACTCAGAGTTGGGCAAAACTGCTTTCTGTTTTTATGCTCCTTTTGTTCGGAAATGGGCTCCAGAATAGTGTTAACTTACAAATAGTCCCCTCTATATATTTTCAAGGGTCTTCTAATAACCAGACTGAAGGAAGCCTGTTGCCATTTTACTTAGTTTTTTTTGTTTTGTTTTGTTTTTTTTATTTTGCTTTTTTTTTTTACTGAAAAAGACTTATGTTGGAATTACTTGGTATGGCTTGTGTTTTTTCCTGTTTTTACCCTCCTCTTGACATTTTATACCAGGTATGTGTTTTGGTATTCTGTAACTGTAACAGTTTTTACGTGTGCTATGCCGCTGTCTTGGCCACAACTCTCTGGAAGAAGAGATCTTGTATCTCAGTGGGACCTTCCTGGTTAAATAAAGGAAATAAATAAATATAGACATCATCAGTTTTATTTTTCTAATTTTCATGACTAGATTTGGATGGTAGAGCATTTGAGTTGCTAGTGAGCTACCTCATCAGTGCAGTTTCACAAGAATGTGTGTAAGTTTCACATTTACCCAGCTGTAGAAACAGTGTGCCAGATGACATGCTTGCTGAGGTAGGGAAATGTTTGGGAGAGATAACTGTGGACTTTTTAGCCAGATTGTTTAACACAATTCTGGAGAATGACAAGCATGCCTCAGGAGTGGAGAAGAAGCGTTGTGGTACCAGTTTTCGAGAGCAAGGGTGATGCTCAGAACTGTATTAACTACAAAGGCATAAAGTTGATAAGCCACACTATGAAGATATGATAAAGAGTTGTCAATCTGTGACAGTCAGTAAGCAGGAGCACAGTTTCATGCCAAGGAGTACTACAGATGTAATGTTTGTCTTTAAGAGCGTTGATGGAGAAGTATAGAGAAGGTCAGAAGGAGTTACACTGTGTCTTTGTAGATCTAGAGAAAGCATATGATAGGGTGCCAAGACAGGAAGTGTGGTACTATATGAGGAAGTCGGGAGTAAGATAAGATAAGATAAGATAAGATAAGCCTTTATTAGTCCCACAACGGGGAAATTCCAGGATTGCAACAGCACAGGGATAGCAACACTCAGAGCAAAGTAGCAGAGAAGTATGTGAGGAGGATGCGGGACATGTATGAGGACAGGGAGACAGACAGTGCTGAGGTGTGCTGTAGAAGTGATGGATGGGTTCAAGGTGGGGGTGGGATTACATCAGGGATCAGCTCTGAGCCCCTTCTTGTTTGCCATTGTGCTGGACAGGTTAACAGACAAGGACGAGGCAGGAGTCTCCATGGACTATGATGTTTGCTAACGACATTGGGATCTGTAGTGAGAGTAGGGTACAGGTAGAAGAGAACCTGGAGATGTGGTGGTGTGCACTGAAGAGAAGAGGAATGAAAGTCAGTAGAAGCAAGACACAATACATTTGTGTGTGAACAAGAAGGAGGCAGGTGTAATGGTGAAGATGCAAGAAGTAGAGATAGTGAAGGTAGATGAGTTTAAATACCAGGGAACAACCATCCAACCATCAACCATCCAAATCATTGGATGGTGCACAAGAGAGTTGAAGAAGAGAGTGCAGGCAGGGTGGAGTGGGTGGAGACGAGTGTCGGGGTGATTTGCGACAGGATAGCGGCTAGAATGAAAGGGAAGACTTAGAAGACAGTAGTGAGACCTGCTTTGATGTATGATTTGGCAACGGTGGCACTGACAAAAAGACAGGAGGCAGAGTTGAAGGTGGCAGAGTTGAAGATGTTAAGATTCTCACTGGGAGTGACTAGGAGTGACAGGATTATAAATGAGTATATCAGAGGGACAGCTCAAGTTGAGTGGTTTGGAGACATAGTAATAGAGACAAGACTGAGATGGTTTGGACATGTGCAGAGGAGAGATAGTGGATATATTGGACAAAAGACGTTGAAGATGGAGCTGCCAGGCAGGAGTAAAACAGGAAGACCACAGAGAAGATTCATGGATATGGTGAAGGAGGACATGGAGAGCGTTGGTGTTACAGAGAAAGATGCAAGGGATAGGGTGAGATCGAGGCAGATGATGTGCTGTGGCGATATCTAAAGGAAGCAGCTGAAAGAAGAAGAATTCCACATATGATCAATGCAGCATAGCAGTATGTTAATGTACCGAGACAAATTCCTAGTTTGTGTACTACATGAACAATGGCAATAAACCTGATTCTGATTCTGATTCTGATTCTAAAAAAAAATCAAAGATAAAATGAAAGTTCACCACAGAAAATGGTTCATTTCTTCTTCAAAACAATGTGCACCTAATCAAAGTGCATTTATGTTATTTTCTTCCTCTCAGTAAAGCTCATACGTGTGCAAATGGAGTGAAAAGAATAAACCAGAGTGTTTTGCTCTGAAAAACAATCACAAAGGTAAAAATATTTCAGTTTTCTACACATTTTTCAACTACAGGTGTGGGAATGTCGTGCAGCTGATGTGTATGTCTGCATCGGATCGCTGGGTTCATGTGTCAGTGGAGACTGTGGCTAGCATAGGGAGCTGGTGTAGGTTGTGGGGCATACATGTATTGGTGACATTCTCAATGTCTGTCTGGGCATGTCCAACCCCTCTTTCTCTGGCCTTAGCTGTGTGCTGATCCACACCACTGTGGGCCTAGGCTGGGGAAAACCGCAGACTCCACTGCATGTTGGTCACATTGTAGCGGGATGGGTCCCTTACCCCACAGTTCCTCCCACCTCAGCCTGATGGGGAGAAATGCTGCAGTGGGTGATGGACAATGAGAGCAATCTTTGCTCCGGATGTACCCAGCATCAGTGTGTTAAAAGAATCACACCATGCAGATCAGTCTGTTACATATGGGATAACAATGGATGCTTTGAAGAAAATGTATATCACCTACCCCTTATTCAAAGCTAGCAAACTTAGACCTTAATCTATATATATAAAAGGGATTCTGCGGTGTGGGTATGTATGCATGTGGCAAACCATAAATACACATGCACACCTGACACAGTGGCCGGAGTTTAACATTCACGAGTCTCTCTCCAGCATACAAGCATTGTGGATTGATGGGGAGACGTAGGTACAGGTGACCATTGGGTGCTGGGACACCAAAACTATATTTACATTTACCTATCTTCATTTTCTTTATTAATCCACTCATATAACCCCCTAGAGGTGTACGCTGTGCAAGGAATCAAGCGCACCTCGGATCCAATCTTGTGTATTCCCCTGCTCTTTCCACATGCCTCTCTCTTCACACCGATAGTGGACTGTTGTCGCATGGGGAACTAGAGACAGACTGCACTGCTTGCTCTCCATAACACACTCGCTGTGGAGTGTCATCGGCCAGGGAAATGGATGTGTATGGTGCTGGAGAAATCGTGCGTACCTTGACCGGACGGCAGCTGGGTGTACAGCTGGTAAAGTCTGATTTAAGCCCCTTTCTGGAACTTATTTTCCATGTCTTCACAGGAGCATATTGTGCAAATAGGCCAGGGATGGCCAACTGCCGGCTCCACCCTCATTCAGTGCACCCACCAATCCATTTCCAAAAATCTTTTATTTATTTATATCATGTTTGATTGTGTTTGCAACTTCATTCTTAAATCCTATTACAGTGTCCGCCAGCAGAGGGAGCGCTAATTGAAACCGAGGTGACACTCTATGCAACTGGTCGAGCAAGAGAGTAAGTGAGGGAGCGGTGTGCACCAGAGTCTATGTTGATTAGAGCAGGAGTAAAGTAAGCATTAACAGGCTGTAAACAGCAGTAAATGTATATGGTAGGCTGCTCTTAAACAACAATAAATGCTACAGCTCTTCAGTAGTGATGGCCAGGTGAAGCCTCACTGAAGCTCTGAGCCTTTCAAAGCTTACAGGCTTCATTCTAACTAACAATAGTGGCATCTGGTGGCCATCGTGCATGTTCTTACATACTATTAATATTTTATTGCTGTTTTACTTCCCTTTGTTTTGACCTACTGTCATTGTGATGGGTTGTGCTATAATTTATGAATGCCACATTTCCCAGCTTAACTTTCATTTTTTTCCCTTCACCTCCGCGTCCAAAACTCAGAACACAATATATATATATATATTAAAATTACAAATCGAACAATAGAAAAAGGATTTCATGGGATCCCATGGACCGTTCTGTAGGGTAACTGATTAAAATGGGAACGACTGGAGTGACTGAGTACAAATTAGCCACTTAACATCTCAGCAGATGTCTAAAATGTTCATTGGTGCAGCAACTTTCTATATGATAACCTTGCTATCGCGCTTTCTGTATCAGAACGCTTAATGCATGCCACGTGCATTGTGTCACTGGTGTATGTCTGTATGTATGTGGACGAAACTTGCTTGCTATTGCTATTGCTATTATAGTCCCACCACCCTTAACACTGCATGCCCTATTCAACGGGCATCAATGCTAGTGCAATATAAATGAGCAAAATCTTTATTTTAAATTTGGCCCCTTTGTACTGATACTTTGTATTGCATAAAAGGCGGCTACCACAGCTCACGTGGTATACTACTGAGCAGTAAATAAGTTTGGTTCTGCAGTAAAAATTATACATTTTATATCAGAGGTTTATAGGGACTGACTCACCTTGTCAACGAACTGCAGGTTTTAAGCACTTCTTTGTTGGCTTCTTTTCTCAATTAAAGAGGATTCTTCAGAAAAACAAAACAAAACTGACCTATTGTATACATACAGTATTTAGACATTTCTAGTTCAAGAGGATTGTTCAAGAGAATGACATCTGTAAATGTAAATTTTTGCCGTGAGATTGTTAATTTCATTCACTTACAGACTTATCTTCGTATGTGTTCTTTGTTTCTCAACAACTATTCATCCAACCCACTTCAACACTGAGGGCGCTATGAATAATTGCAGTGTCGAGGCCATTCAAATATTATATATTTTAGCTGAAATGTGTTTTGCACAAAGAGTAACTACTCCCTGCCCCACTTTATGCTTACAAGAGGAACACATATGCTAAAGCTAACAGTTGGTGTTCAGATATTTATAACCAGGGCTGTTTCTTGGTTTTTGGGGGCCCAAAACAAGATTTTGTTTGGGGCCCCCTTCCCACCAACATCCCCATTTGTTTGCCAGTATAGATTTGCAGACAGCACACCACATGCACATCATGCATAATACAAAATAAATGAACAGAATACCAGATATAAAATGACTAACTTCTTCTTCTTCTTCTTCTGGCTGCTCCCTTTAGGCCTCAATCTCACCCTATCCCTTGCATCTTTCTCTGTAACACCAACCCTCTCCATGTCCTCCTTCACTACATCATGAATCTTCTCTGTGGTCTTCCTCTTTTCCTCCTGCCTGGCAGCTCCATCTTCAACATCCTTTGTCCAATATATCCACTATCCCTCCTCTGCACATGTCCAGATCATCTCAGTCTTGACTCTCTTACTTTGTCTCCAAACCGCTCAACCTGAGCTGGCCCTCTAATATACTCATTTCTAATCTTGTCCCTCCTAGTCACTCCCAATGAAAATCTTAGCATCTTCAACTCTGCCACCTTCAGCTCAGTTTCATGTCTTTTTGTCAGTGCCACCGTCTCCAAATCATACATCATCACAGGTCTCACTACTGTCTTGTAAATTTTCCCTTTCACTCTTGCTGCTACCTTTCTGTCACAAATCACCCCGACACTCGTCTCCACCCACTCCACCCTGCCTTCACTCTCTTCTTCACCTCTTTTGTGCATTTTCCATTGCTTTGGATGGTTGACCCCTGGTATTTAAACTCATCTATTTTCACTACCTCTACTCCTTCCATGTTCACTTTACACCTGCCTCCCTCTCATTCACACTCATGTATTCTGTCTTGCTTCTACTGACTTTCATTCCTCTTCTTTCCAGAGCATACCTCCACCTCTCCAGGTTCTTGTCCACCTGCTCCCTACTCTCACTACAGATCACAATGTTGTCTGCAAACATCATGGTCCACAGAGACTCCTGCCTGACCTCATCTGTCAGCCTGTCCATCACCATGGCAAACAAGAAGGGGCTCAGAGCCGATCCCTGATGTAACCCCACCCCCATCTTGAACTAATCTTTCACTCCTACAGCACACCTCACCACCATCTCACTGTTCTCATACATATCCTGTGCCACCCTCACACACTTCTCTGTCATTCCTGACTTTTTCATACAGTACCACACTCCCTCTCTTGGCACCCTATCAAATGCTTTCTCTAGAATCACAAAGACACAGTGCAGCTCATTCTGACCTTCT
Organism: Pholidichthys leucotaenia; assembly: GCA_020510985.1. Lineage (NCBI taxonomy): Eukaryota > Metazoa > Chordata > Actinopteri > Cichliformes > Pholidichthyidae > Pholidichthys > Pholidichthys leucotaenia. The sequence continues at coordinate 258,761,360 of CM035843.1, forward strand.
CTATACTTCTCCATCAGCACTCACAGAGCAAACATTGCATCTGTAGTGCTTTTTCTTGGCATGAAACCATACTGCTGCTCACTGATTGTCACCTCTCCTCTTAACCTGGCTTCAACAACTCTTTCCCATATCTTCATAGTGTGGCTGATCAACTCTATGCCTCTGTAGTTACTACAGCTCTGAACCTCACCTTTTGTCTTGAAAATTGGAACCAAAACACTTCTTCTCCACTCTTCAGGCATCCTCTCACTCTCCAAGATTGTGTTAAACAATCTGGTTAAAAAGTCCACTGCCATCTCTCCTAAACATCTCCATACCTCCACAGGTATGTCATCTGGACCAACCGCCTTTCCATTCTTCATCCTCTTCAAAGCTGCCCACACTTCTGCCTTGCTAATCCTTGGGACTTCCTTGTTCACCATCTTTTCTTTATCCATCACCCTCTCTCTCTCCTTATCAGCTCTTCAAAGTGCTCCTTCCACCTTCTCAACACATTCTCGTCATTTGTTAGTACATTACTATTTCTGTCCTTAATCAGCCTAACCTGCTGTACATCCTTTCCACCTCAAACTCTCTGTCTAGCCAATCAATATAAGTACTTTTCTCCTTCCTTAGTGTCCAGCCTCTCATACAACTCACTATATGCCTTTTCCTTTGCCTTTGCCACCTCTGTCTTTACCATGCGCCTAGATTCCAAATACTCCTGTCTACTTTTTTCATCTCCCTGACCATCCCATTTTTTCTTTGCTAACGTCTTTCTTTGAATACTTTCCTGTACCTCCTCGTTCCGCCACCAAGTCTCCTTGTCTTCCTTCCTCTGTCCACTGGATACACCACATACCTTTCTACCCATTTCCCTCAATACTTTTGCTGTACTTTCCCAGTCATCTGGTAATTCTTCCCTACCACCCAGAGCCTGTATCAACTCCTTCCGGAACTCTGTGTGACCTTCTTTCTTCTGTAACTTCCCCCACTTAATCTTTGGCTCTGCCTTCACTCTCTTTCTCTTCTTGCTCTCCAAAGTCATCCTACAGACTACCATTCGATGCTGTCTAGCTACATTCTCCCCTGCCACCACCTTGCAGTCTCCTATCACTTTCAGATTTCTCCTTCTACATAAGATGTAGTCCACCTGTGTGCACATTCCTTCACTCTTGTAAGTCATCCTATGTTCCTCTCTCTTCTTGAAGTATGTGTTCACCACAGCTATTTCCATCCTTTTAGCAAAATCCACAACCATCTGTCCTTTCACATTTCTCTCCTTAAGACCATCCCTTCCCAGAACCTCCTCATCACCTTTGTTCCCTTCACCTACATGTCCATTAAAGTCTGCTCCAGTCACCACTCCTCCCCCCCCCCCCCCCCGCCCCGGGAACACTCTCTACCACTTCATCCAACTTACTCCAGAATTCCTTTCTCTTCTACCTGACATCCAACTTGTGGGACATATGCACTGACAACATTCAACATCACACCTTTGACTTCTAGCTTCAAACTCATGATTATGTCTGACTCCCTCTTTACCTCCTGAACACTCTTCGCATACTCTTCCTTCAAGATTACTCCTACTCCATTTCTCTTCCTTTCTACACCGTGGTAGAACAGTTTAAATCCACCTTCAATGCTCCTAGCCTTCCTTCCCTTCCATCTGGCTTCTTTAACACACAGTATATCTACCTTTCTTCTCTCCAGCATGCCAGCCAACTATTTGCTTTTACCAGTCATAGTCCCTACATTTAACGTCCCTACTCTCACCTCCACAGTTCTACCTTTACTTTTCTCTCTCTCTCTCTCTCTCCTAACATGCCTTCCCCCTCTCCTCCTCCTCAATCTTCGACCAACAGTAGCCCAATTTCCACCGGCACCCTGTTGGTTAACAGCACCGATGGCGGTTGTTGTTAACCCGGGCCTCAACCGATCCGGTATGAAAGTCTTATTCGTCATGATCCACATGTTTGATTTAGCAAAGGTTTTACAGTGGGGCAAAAAAGTATTTAGTCAGCCACCAATTGTGCAAGTTCTCCCACTTAATAGATGAGAGAGGTCTCCAATTTTCATCATAGGTATACCTCAACTATGAGAGACAAAGTGAGAAAAAAAAAATCCAGAAAATCACATTTTCTGATTTTTAAAGAATTTATTTGCAAATTATGGTAGAAAATAAGTATTTGGTCACCTACAAACAAGCAAGATTTCTGGCTCTCACAGACCTGTAACTTCTTCTTTAAGAGGCTCCTCTGTCCTCCACTCGTTACCTATATTAATGGCACCTGTTTGAACTCATTATCAGTATAAAAGACACCTGTCCACAACCTCAAACAGTCAGACTCCAAACTCCACTATGGCCAAGACCAAAGAGCTGTCAAAGGACACCAGAAACAAAATTGTAGGCCTGCACCAGGCTGGGAAGACTGAATCTGCAATAGGTAAACAGCTTGGTGTGAAGAAATCAACTGTGGGAGCAATTATTAGAAAATGGAAGACATACAAGACCACTGATAATCTCCCTCGATCTGGGGCTCCACGCAAGATCTCACCCCGTGGGGTCAAAATGATCACGAGAACGGTGAGCAAAAATCCCAGAACCACACGGGGGGACCTAGTGAATGACCTGCAGAGAGCTGGGACCAAAGTAACAAAGGCTACATCAGTAACACACTACGCCGCCAGGGACTCAAATCCTGCAGTGCCAGACGTGTCCCCCTGCTTAAGCCAGTACATGTCCAGGCCCATCTGAAGTTTGCTAGAGAGCATTTGGATGACCCAGAAGAGGATTGGGAGAATGTCATATGGTCAGATGAAACCAAAATAGAACTTTTTGGTAAAAACTCAACTTGTCGTGTTTGGAGGAGAAAGAATGCTGAGTGGCATCCAAAGAACACCATACCTACTGTGAAACATGGGGGTGGAAACATCATGCTTTGGGGCTGTTTTTCTGCAAAGGGACCAGGACGACTGATCCGTGTAAAGGAAAGAATGAATGGGGCCATGTATCGTGAGATTTTGAGTGAAAACCTCCTTCCATCAGCAAGGGCATTGAAGATGAAACGTGGCTGGGTCTTTCAGCATGACAATGATCCCAAACACACCGCCTGGGCAATGAAGGAGTGGCTTCGTAAGGAGCATTTCAAGGTCCTGGAGTGGCCTAGCCAGTCTCCAGATCTCAACCCCATAGAAAATCTTTGGAGGGAGTTGAAAGTCCGTGTTGCCCAGCAACAGCCCCAAAACATCACTGCTCTAGAGGAGATCTGCATGGAGGAATGGGCCAAAATACCAGCAACAGTGTGTGAAAACCTTGTGAAGACTTACAGAAAACGTTTGTCCTTTGTCATTGCCAACAAAGGGTATATAACAAAGTACTGAGATGAACTTTTGTTATTGACCAAATACTTATTTTCCACCATAATTAGCAAATAAATTCTTTAAAAATCAGACAATGTGATTTTCTGGATTTTTTTTTCTCATTTTGTCTCTCATAGTTGAGGTGCACCTATGATGAAAATTGGAGACCTCTCTCATCTTTTACAGTGGGAGAACTTGCACAGTTGGTGGCTGACTAAATACTTTTTTGCCCCACTGTACATCGGATGCCCTTCCTGACACAGTCCTCCCCATTTACCCAGGCTTGGGACTGGCACTTGGAGCACACTGGCTTGTGCACCCCCTGTGGCTGGGTTAGATATAAAATGACTAACACATTATGAAATGCACACACAAATGAAAAAAATAAATTAGGCTGTCTAACTGCAAAATTTTCTAACTAAATAAACCTAAACAACACCATTTTAAAAACCAGAGCAATATTAATAAAAACAGTAACATTTCCTTTTACCTTCAGGCTTCAGTATATCAGCCCATACATTATCCACAAAGCCCTCAACTTAATTTCTCCTGGGTTTTTCTGATTTTGCTCTCTGTTTTTTGAACTGTGAACTCTTTTTCTTTGGCATGTTTTCAACTTGACAGAAACACAGCAAAAAAGTACAGAGGAAGTAGCCTTGCTATACTGGAAGTACTTCAAGTACTCTACATATATGAAATTGGTTTCCCTGATACAGCTTCGTTATCTCTGCAGTTCAGTTTTGGTTATATTTTACATAAAATTTTTAAGTGCTTCACGAAACATATGAGGAGCTTCTCTGACACAAATAAAAACAGCTACTTTTTTTTTTATTCTTTCAAAAATATTGTAGTCTTCTGGGTGAATGCACCCACAAAGGCTGATGGTAAATATTAGAAAATAAGCATGTTCTCCTTAGTTAGACTGCCAGTTTACTGTGTGTTACTGTGGTGCATATGTTAAAGCCTTTTCTGTTGGGATATTTGTAACTTTTATCTTTGTCACCACCATCAGTGTACCTGATATGGTGGGATACCCCTCCCCCTCCACCCCATTGCAGTGCTGTGTGAGATGGGTGTTGCCCCTTAGTGAAATGTGAATGGTAGAATAAGTTCAGAGTTATTACTAAATGGACTGACTACAGCTCTTAAGGCTGTGATTTTTGTCAGGGTCTGAGCATGGGCTGGGGACCATGCTCCCACTTTAAGTTTGTTTTTGCTAATCTGTGTTTCTCCTGCCTCAGTTCAGCTGGCTTTTTGGAATTCTCTGTATTTATTATTATTCATTATCGTAGTTTAGGAAGCTCCCACCGAGCCCCTCCCCCAGGCTTGGCTCCAACCTTTGTCACCAATCCTGTTCATAATTTTTATGGACAGGATTTCTAGGCGCAGCCAAGGATCGGAGGGTGTCATGCTTGGTGACCACAGGATCTCATTTCTGCTGTTTGCAGATGATGTTGCCCTGTTGGCTTCATCCAGCAATGACCTACAGGTCTTACTAGGATGGTTTACTGCTGAGTGTGAAGCGGCTGGGATGAGAATCAGCACCTCCAAGTACGAGTCCATGGTCCTCAGCCGAAAAAAGGTGGATTGTCCTCTCCAGGATAGGGACAGGCTCCTGTCCCAAGTGGAGGAGTTTAAGTATCTCGGGGTCTTATTCACGAATGAGGGGAGAATGGAGCGAGAGATTGACAGATGGATCAGAGCAGCATCTGCAGTGATGTGGTTGTTGTATTGGTCTGTCGTGGTGAGGAGGGAGCTGAGCTCTAAGCAAAGCTGTCGATTTACCGGTCAATCTATGTTCCTACCCTCACCTATGGTCATGAGCTTTGGGTAATGACTGAAAGAATGAGATTGTGGATACAAGCGGCTGAAATGAGTTTTCTCCGTAGGATTGGTGGACTCACTCTTAGAAATAGGGTGAGGAGGTCAGTCATCCGTGAGAGGCTCAAAGTAGAACTGCTGCTCCTCCACATTGAAAGGAGCCAGTTGAGGTGGTTTGGGCATCTGATCAGGATGCCTCCTGGACGCCTCCCACTTGAGGTGTTTCGGGCACGTCCCACTGGGAGAAGACCCCGGGGCAGACCCAGGACACGCTGGAGAGACTATGGGGCAGATTTACTAATGTGCTGCACCATCAAAAAACCCTGTTTTGGCGACAAAAAAACTACTGTCGCGATTTACTAAAGGGCGCAGGGCAAAATTGGCAGTGGAAAGGTGTGGACTATGTTAATTTTGTGCCTGGCCTCGTTGCATATGTATTCGTGGGAGTTGTCATGTCAAAGTGCAAATTTGAGGGAGGGGAGTATTTAAATGACTAGCGCAATGTGATTTACTAAGGTTTGCAGTTATCAATCTCCTGCTAAATGCACCGGGATTTAACACCCAAAAAAAGCATCTCTTAATTCATCTGCGCCTGACATGATAGCAATCGTTGGTGCCGAGACACTGGCAAGAACAAAGGGCACATGGCCAAAGAGACAGAAGCTTCTCTATGCGAGTGACTTTATTTGGCATGACAGAAAAACAGATTATACGAACATCAACGGTCTCACAGAGACTGGTGTTATGCTGAACTGGACATCAGCTGGCAGGCTGTTTTTTAAAAAAATCATTTGTTCATACTATCTATAGCATACCACATGAATTTGTGTCCATAAAATAAGATATAGGAGCCCTTTCTACCTGTAGTAGACATACAGATGGTATCAGCCGATAGTGACTTTTTTCTCTTTTCTGCGGAGGTTCAGACTCAAACTCTGGAGTTTTCTTCTCCTATCAGTTCCCCCTCGCTCTTGAAGCAAAATCTTCCACATTGTCAATTTTCTTAGATTTTTTTCCTCAATCCATATTTCTATATTTACAGTATTTCTTATTGCTGTGCATAAAACTGTAATTCAGTTCCCTCTTCTCTCTATTTCTCTCTCCCAATTCAGGATATACAATATAGGAGGAAAACAACGAGATTATGAACCCTTTGAGTGTGAGAATTTGCGTGCCCCTAGTGGCAGACCACAGCACTGCGCCTGCCTTCTCACTCTGACTTTGTCAAAAGTAAGTGAGAAATTTCTGTTTTTTTTTTTTTTTTTTAAATGTACTGATTTCTTGTTCATATACTTTGAAGACAAGATGATGAGGTACCTCTGTACAAAAAACCGGTGTCAAAAGACTTAACCATTTTTTGTGTAAAGACATCCAAAGTCCAGTTTTGACTGAGTTATGGAATTTAAAGAGGTGCCGTGACATTACGCAAATTAGATGCATAAATTTATTCCTATCTGAAACTTTGGATCATATTTTACATCTTTCTAATGGATAGTAAGTCATTATCTCTTACCACTTTCAAGTAATCGCCTTGGAAATCTGAACTACAGTGATCCCTCGCTACTTCGCGCTTCACCTTTCGCGCCCTCAGTGCATCGCGGATTTTTCAAAAATATTCATTAAAAATTCAAAATTGAGAAATAATGGGCGGGCGCTAGCAGAAGGCAGGGAGACTACATTAGACCATCAGGTATCAACACGGAGAGCCGCACAACTCAAAAAATCCACCTCTCTGTTCGCTGTTCTCGTGTTGGCTCGGCTCGGAAATCTCGCAAGCTGATTGGCCGAGACGTTTCACCCCGCAAGCTGATTGGCCGAGACGTTTCACCCACCTCCTCTCCCTGCCGAGCGCCCATGAAGGGAAGAAAGACCGCATTCATTGCTCTTTATTGCTCGTGTTACGTAGTCTCGCCGCGTGGAACTTTTCGCTGTTCTCTTGTGCCATTTTGTGCGAAATAGTCTTCCCGTCGAGCCACTACGCCGCCTCCTGCAGCTTCTCCAGCTCTATCGGAAGCTGCCCTCGATGATCCTGCGCTTCTAGCACCTGACGATGAGGCGTCACCTGAGGAGCAGTAAAGCTCTCATTAACCTGTGAAGTAAATCATCTTCATCTTGAGTTACGTATCTTGTTATAAGAATAAAAGAGTTGTAAAAACATATTTATGTACACTTTATTTACATCTACGTATGTATGTACACGTACACACACACTCACACACGTATCATATGAGAGAGAGAGAGTGAGAATGAACGTACGTATTATTTATGGATGACGTCATTAGGGGTGACGCTACTTCGCGGTTTTTCACTTTTCGCAGTCGGTTCTGGAACCCATTAACCGCGATAAGTGAGGGATCACTGTATTTTATTGACAAAAAATATTTACCACTCTTGACCACTAGGGGGTATGTCGCAGTTCTGCACCATACACACTCAAAGGGTTAACAAAAAGAGATCCATATGCCCGAAACTGTAACACCATAACTCAATGACATTTATAAAAAGGAGACCTGTAGATGTTGTTAAAGTTATTCACATTATAAAACCAAGCGGGTCATCAACACAGGCACAGCCAGTTTGGAGGACCATAATACGTAAAGCTTTTTTTAAAGCATTTGTTTAAGCGCAAACCCCACTAAAATAGCTTACTCTTGTTCATTATATTTCAAAATTTTGATTTTCATTTAACATGGCAGACTCTTTTGCTTAATATGCATAAATGAAGTATTTATATCTAATTTAAAAAAGGACTACTCACGAATAAATTGATTATTTGACCAATGTGTTTATTTTATTAACACAAGAACCATCATGGTCTGATGGAGACTCTTCAGCTGTTCTGGAGTCCGCCCTCGGAGGGAGGGTACTGTTATGACCCGAGCGTCGATCTTGTCCGCGCTTGGGCCATGTATCATCTCTGCCGGCCGTGACAGCTGTGGATTACATTCTGGCTCCACCGGGCTCTTATTGTGACAGTGCTCAGTGGGGTTTCCGGCTGTCAAGGTCGATCAGCTGTTTGGCATCACTGCTCGTTAGCGACCGGCTTTATTAGTGGGCATTGGCAGCAGTTGATTGCTGGAGTATCATCAAATAAACCTCGTCAGACCTTTGTGAGACATCCTGTCAAACTTCCCTGGTGTATTATCGTCATGTTCAGGATCATATGTTTATTCTCGTCTTAGTTCATGTTTTAGATCGTAAGTGGCTGGGGTTAGCCTTATGATCCCATGCTCTATGTTTAGTGTATTTTTGCTACAGTGCCTCACAGTTTTGTGTTCATGTCTCGTTAATAAAAACACCTTTGCAAAACTCACTGGAGACTTTTGGCGTCTTATGGTGGCCTGCGAGGGTCACCGCATGGCAAAAATAAAACCAAAACAACCCCAGAACAGCTCCACATATATCACACAAACATAAGATAAAGAATAGCTACTGGCGCCCCCCCCCCCCCAACACCCTCACACACTGGGCACTATAAAACTGTTGGGCATGTAAACAAATTAACAGGGTCAAATATACCCCACCACCCCAAAGCGGGCACATAACCAATATCCTAATAAAATTTCTAATCACAAAAATAGCACATAATTTACTCAAATGAATTTACACAGATGAGCCCCACTGGTCAAAATCACACAAATCAATACCATAATTACCGTAGAAAATTTACCATACAAAGAGCTCAAAATTTCCAAATACCCATAATTTCTCATAATTTCACACACATTTTTTGAATTTCAACAGGGTACCATCCAGTAACAGGCAAACAAAAACTAGGAAAAGAAAACAACTGGACTGAGCAGAAAAGACACAGACAAATAAAATAAAATAATTCTCTCAGTCCTCCGGCGGGTCTTTTTCCCGACGCCTCCGTCTCTTGACCTCCGGGCTCCCCCCGCGTTGTCCCGTCTCCTCCACCTTGCGCAGCTCACTTGCGTGCCTACAGGTCTGGTCAGACAAGCGCAGAAACCCGTCGCTCTGTACGGCCTCCACTCAAAGCCGCCTCCTCCCGTCGCACAGCTCTCGCAAACCCTCTTCTCCTCTCATCTGGGCCTCAACCCTCGGTTGCACCAGATCGCCGACCTGCAGGGAGGCCCGTGACTTCTTCCTCCGATGATGATGGGTCTGACTGGTCTCCACCAACGGTCCGGTCGACTCTTGGGCCCAGTCCATGTTATCCATGGTTGACTGATCTCCCGAGCGATGAAACAAACTGCTCACTCGTCCTACTCTTCCTGGATCCAGCATGGGCACCTCGTCCTTACAGGCTGCCCGTGAGGTCCTGTCATGCCAGTCCGCACCCCCAGTTTGGGCATCAGACAGCCTGGCATTGGGTCCTACCCACGGCATCCTCACGTAGCGCCGAATGTGCTCTCCTTCTTGACACATGTCCAACCAGTCCGATTCCCTCATCTCCACGCCGTCCGTTGGTGAAGTCAGCCGGTTCCACAGTCCGCAGCCCGACCATTCCTCACCCAACACGTTGGCAACCAAAAAACCCAGGCTATAAAATAGGTTACACCCCATGATGTTGACGCCCACAGCGGTGACATGAAAGCAGGCTTGGGGCACCACGACCGACCCGTAACGGGCTTGCACCTCCATAAAGCCCATCACAGCCAGTCTATCCAGTCCATAGCCGTAATAGTCTCTCTCCGGTGGATAAATGGCACAATGAGGAAACAGACTGTTCATGGTCATCATGTTCAACACTGAGATGACAGCACCAGTGTCAATCAACAGCATGACATCACAACCGATCCTCCCCGTGGTCGCTGGGGAGACCGTATGCATGATGGTGGGAGACTTCTTCGCAGCACCTGGGTATCTTCTACGACTCTTGCGTACAAAGTTGTTGCACATCCTGGCGAAGTGGTCACACAGACCGCACTTGCCACACCGCTTTCCTGCCGCTGGGCACACACTGGCTTTATAGCGATGAACAGGGGACCCACACCCATAATAGTGGGGCATGCCAGGGTCAGACCGTATCTTCACTACTGTGGCATACGAGTCACCTCTGGGGTCACTGTCATTAGGATCCCAATTCGGTGCCTTCATGCAATGCCTCAAAATGCTGGGCGAGCTCAACAGTCATGGTCTACGTCAACTCTCCTGGGAACTTCAACAACCTGGACCAGAGTGCTTCACTGTGAACGTGTTCCGCTAACTGGTCCCGAATCATTTCTTCCTCTAGGTGTCCAAACTCACATCCCCTCGCCTGCCTGCGGAGCCCGGCCACGAACGTTGATACCGGCTCCCCCAGACGCTGGTGACGGTGTTGAAAATGGATGCGTTGGACCGTGACGCTATCACCAGCACGAAAATCTAGCTACAGTGCTCCGCACTGTGTGTATATATGTTTATATATTTATGTGTACATATGTACAGTGGGGCAAAAAAGTATTTAGTCAGCCACCAATTGTGCAAGTTCTCCCACTTAAAAGATGAGAGAGGTCTCCAATTTTCATCATAGGTATACCTCAACTATGAGAGACAAAATGAGAAAAAAAAATCCAGAAAATCACATTGAAGGATTTTTAATGAATTAATTGGTAAATTCCTCGGTAAAATAAGTATTTGGTCAATAACAAAAGTTCATCTCAATACTTTGTTATATACCCTTTGTTGGCAATGACAGAGGTCAAACGTTTTCTGTAAGTCTTCACAAGGTTTTCACACACTGTTGCTGGTATTTTGGCCCATTCCTCCATGCAGATCTCCTCTAGAGCAATGATGTTTTGGGGCTGTTGCTGGACAACATGGACTTTCAACTCCCTCCAAAGATTTTCTATGGGGTTAAGATCTGGAGACTGGCTAGGCCACTCCAGGACCTTGAAATGCTTCTTACGAAGCCACTCCTTCGTTGTTCGGGTGATGTGTTTGGGATCATTGTCATGCTGAAAGACCCAGCCACGTTTCATCTTCAATGCCCTTGCTGATGGAAGGAGGTTTTCACTCAAAATCTCACGATACATGGCCCCATTCATTCTTTCCTTTACACGGATCAGTCGTCCTGGTCCCTTTGCAGAAAAACAGCCCCAAAGCATGATGTTTCCACCCCCATGCTTCACAGTAGGTATAGTGTTCTTTCTCCTCCAAACACGATAAGTGAAGTTTTTACAATAAAATTATATTTTGGTTTCATCTGACCATATGACATTCTCCCAATCCTCTTCTGGATCATCCAAATGCTCTCTAGCAAACTTCAGACGGGCCTGGACATGTACTGGCTTAAGCAGGGGGACACGTCTGGCACTGCAGGATTTGAGTCCCTGGCGGCGTAGTGTGTTACTGATGGTAGCCTTTGTTACTTGGTCCCAGCTCTCTGCAGGTCATTCACTAGGTCCCCCCGTGTGGTTCTGGGATTTTTGCTCACCGTTCTCGTGATCATTTTGACCCCACGGGGTGAGATCTTGCGTGGAGCCCCAGATCGAGGGAGATTATCAGTGGTCTTGTATGTCTTCCATTTTCTAATAATTGCTCCCACAGTTGATTTCTTCACACCAAACTGCTTACCTATTGCAGATTCAGTCTTCCCAGCCTGGTGCAGGTCTACAATTTTGTTTCTGGTGTCCTTTGACAGCTCTTTGGTCTTGCCCATAGTGGAGTTTGGAGTCTGACTGTTTGAGGTTGTGGACAGGTGTCTTTTATACTGATAATGAGTTCAAACAGGTGCCATTAATACAGGTAACGAGTGGAGGACAGAGGAGCCTCTTAAAGAAGAAGTTACAGGTCTGTGAGAGCCAGAAATCTTGCTTGTTTGTAGGTGACCAAATACTTATTTTACCGCGGAATTTACCAATTAATTCATTAAAAATCCTTCAATGTGATTTTCTGGATTTTTTTTTCTCATTTTGTCTCTCATAGTTGAGGTATACCTATGATGAAAATTGGAGACCTCTCTCATCTTTTAAGTGGGAGAACTTGCACAATTGGTGGCTGACTAAATACTTTTTTTCCCCACTGTATATTCACTGCTCTTATTTTCTTATCTTCCAAATTATTGCTCTGAGTGTTACTATCCCTGTGCTGTTGCAATCCTGGAATTTCCCCATTGTGGGACTAATAAAGGCTTATCTTATCTTATTTTATCTTATCTTAAAATGGCACGCCATTAATTCCACCACGCCGTCGAAACTGTCGCCCCCACCCAGACTGTCCAACACTTTCTGCCCCTCGGTGCCCAACATATGGATTAACACTGACCTCGCATGGAGCCTCTCACGCTCACCGAGGTCCAAGACCATGAGGTAGTTGGTAAAAGACGAGAACCAGGGAGGCCATGGAATGGGTGGTGTGCCCGGGGCCTCCAGAAATGGCCGAAGTTCAGCACAAACGATATCCATTTCCGCTTTTACCTCGTCGCTAAATGTTATGTCCATAAGTGATAGTAAATGAGCACACGGTTGTTTATAGTTTTACGGAGCTTTATTACATAAATAGTTAATGTATATAAAGAGGCTTACGGCATCCACCCTGCTGACAAGGTGGCTCCCCGACAAAAGAGACAGAGCCTCTTCCGCCTACACCTTTATACTAGGGGCGGCGTCACCACCGGAAACCGGCAGTAGCCACCCCGGTCTAACTCATGACCAACCCGGCCGCCATCTTACTAATACAGCCGGTTTACATACACAACACCCTGCTCCTGAACCCTACAAGCTGCTGTCATCTGCTCCTGAGAGCGATGTGTTCCAACCATCTGTTCTTGGGTTTGGTGCACTGCTGACACCCGCTCTGGAGGACTGCGTGTTGCTGTCATCTGTCCCTGAAGTCAGCGCGCCCTTGTCACCAATACCTGAGGTTAGTGTGCAACAATCATCTGTTTGTGAGTTCAGCGCGCTCCTATCAGCTGTTCCTGAGGGTTGCGCACCTCAGCCACCTGCTACGGAGCTAAGAGCTCCTTCATCACCGGCTTCGGAACTAACAACTCACTTGTCATCTGTTTGTGAATTGCAAACTTCTGTATCATTGTCTCCAGAGCCAAGAGTTCCTGTATCAGTGTCTCCTGAGCTAAAAACTTTCCTGTTATCAGCTTCTGAAGCAAAACCTGCTGTGTTGGTAAATCCAGAGCTAGAAACTCCTGTGTTATTAGTTCCTGAGCAGGAAGACTCCAATGGTATCTTCTGAGTTTGAGACCCCTTTGTTGTTTTCTTCTGAGCAAAAACCTCCTGTGTTTTCTCCAGAGTTTGGAGCTTCTATGCTGTTATCCTCTGAGCTTAAAATTTCTGTTATTTCCAATGCATGAAGTTCTTATGATGCTGCCAGAGCCAGAGGCTCTTATGGTGTTTAAAACTCCTGTGTTGTTGTCCCCAAAGCAAAGACCTCCTTTGTGGGCAAAAGACTCCTTTGTGGTGTTCAGAGCAAAAAGCTCCCATGTCATCTTCTGAGTTTAAAGGGTCTTTGTTGTCACCTCTGGAGCATAAAGTTCCTATGTTAGCTCCTGTGTTAACCCTATGAGTGTGTATGTTGCCAAACTGCAACATACCCCCTAGTGGTCAAGGGTGGTAAATATTTTTTGTCAATAAAATAGTTCAGATTTCCAAGGCTATAACTTGAAAGTGGTAAGAGATAATGGCTTACTGTCAATTAGAAAGATGTAAAATATGATCCAAAGTTTCAGATAGGAATAAATGTATGCATCTAATTTGCATAATGTAGTGGCACCTCTTTAAATTCCATAACTAAGTCAAAACTGGACTTTGGATGTATTTACACAAAAAATGGTTCCGGTTCAGTCTTTTGACACCGTTTTTTGTACAGAGGTACCGCATCATCTTATCTTCAAAGTATATGAACAAGAAATCAGTACATTAAAAAAAAACCCAGAAATTTCTCACTTACTTTTGACAAAGTCAGAGTGAGAAGACAGGCGCAGTGCCGTGGTCTGCCACTAGGGGCACGCAAATTCTCACACTCAAAGGGTTAAAAGCTCCTGAGGTCAACACCCCCACAGTGCCGTGTTTATTTGTCTGGTGGCTCTTGCACTTTGGTAGGCCTTGTCCATCCATCTGTTGGTCTATGAACTTTGGTAGGCCGCCAGACCCACCATGTACTCCAGTCTGGGGACCCATGGACTTGGGTAGGCTTAAGTCCATGGGAATGGACTTAAGACTTGGGTAGGCTTGGGTATGGACTTGGGTAGGCTTAAGACCGGGGAATAAGGATCCACCTTATTCCCCGGTCCAATGGCCGTGGGTCGATGGAAACCACCCGACCTGTCCTGCTTATTGGTTTGGGGCCTGGGGCTTTGTTTGGTTCTCCAAGCTACATTTTGGTTCTAGACACTATGGTGGGGGGATAGAATGGGTTTTGGCCCACTTGGCCTGTGCACCCACCACCCTCCTTGGGAGGGTGTTTTTCCTTTTTTTTTGGTAATGTCTATGGGTGTCTGGATTCCAACCCTGGGGGGGGCTATGCCAGGGTCTGAGCATGGGCTGGGGACCATGCTCCCACTTTCAGTTTGTTTTTCTATTCTGTGTTTCCCCTGCCCCAGTTTAGTTGTTATTTTTGGGAATTATCTGTATTTATTATTATTCATTATCACAGTCATGTTATGTTCTTTATTCTGGTCTGGGGTTTGAGTTTAGTGTTGTATGATTCTCTGTTTATGTCACGAGCTGAGCCGGCTTGGCTTTCCCCGGCTCGGACTCAATCGCTTTGGGGTTTTTTTGGTGCTACTGTGTATATGCACTTTGTGTATTTTCTCATCCTTAGCCACTGCCTGACCGGCAGCTGTTAGTCTGCATTGTGACCTACTTTCTCCCACGCTATTGACAGTCTGTCAGTCCAGCCACGCCCCCTCGCTCGCCCTTGACTCCATCAACTGTTTCCTACCCTAGTAATCATCTTCCCCGCGTCTCGCCCAGGTGTTCCTTATTTGCCACATCAGCAGCATTTGTTCACAAGCAGCTCATTGCTGGACAAACGTCGCTGGCTCATTGTATGCGCTGGATGGCTTTGCTCCACCATCTAGCCATCACGTCTATGAAGGACTGTTTTGAGTTCGTCTGGAGAGCTGGACTTTTGGGACTGCTCCCCTTGTGAGTAAATTGTTAGTGTTTTCCCTGTGTTGCCTCTATGCTGTACCAGAAGCGTTTTTTCCCCAGTTGAATCACGCTTCGCTTCTGGCAGCATTTCCTCCCTGCAGCACCTTTTACGCTTAGGCTTAGCCCAGTTTACGTTCCCCGCAAGCGTGTTCAGCTACCCGCTGTCTTCCCTGCTTCCCCGAGTGCAGCCAAATCATATCTGTATTCATGGTAACTGTTCACTGGTGTTCAATAAATGTGTGTGTGGTGAATCCTTGCATTTAAATCCTCATTCTTCCTTCTCTCCACTATGCGCAAACAAAGGGCGTGCCGGGGAGTTTATGACAGTTTATTATTATTATTATCACTATTTGTCATGGTCATATATTCTCTGGTCCTGTATTCATGTCTCTGGTTTACCGTTTGTCTCAGTCCCTCATGTTTTCTGTGCCTATAGCCACTCTCTGCTGTCTCTGATTACCCTGATTGCTCCCACCTGTCTCGTGTTGTCTTGATTATGTCATGATTTATGACTAGACAGCTCACGTGCAGAATGCAGCAACAATGGAACACACAGGACACAAAACCCACGTTTGTAAATTTATTAAATTTCAAGATCAACAGAGCACAGCTACAGAAAACGTCACTCGCCAGAGGAAGTGGCCTGTGGGAGGAGAGACAAGAGCTGTTAGAAGAGGAATGGAAACAGGGAAGTGGAATACACAACTTACCACTTACTTGGGCCGAACAGGTGATCCAACCGGGACCCCAGTGGGGAGAGATGAACCAGCAGGATGAAGCTGGCTGTGTAATGATGAAGGACCAGGTTGGTGGTGCCTGACCGGGTGGAGATGATTGCAGCTGAGTGTGGATGATGGGGCAGGTGAGCACACACACATAGGAGGCCGCAACCTGAGAAAGAGAGAAGGTGAGTACAGGACTTCACCAACGTTATAAAATTATACTTGAGTCATTTGATAGAGGCAGTGTACCCAAATGAGCCAGTGCTGAGGCACTGAAGAGCAGATCCTTATAAGCGCTGGCTGATCAGAGGCAGCAGGTGTGGCTCATGTCCCAGGTGTGTTGATTACCTGAGGAGAAAACGGGAAGGAGGGGGCGCGCGCTCACCAGGACGTGATGAATTACTCCCCTGTCCATATATACCGGTCTCAGTCTGTGTGCTGTGTGGTGTCCTTGTCTCATGTTGGCGTGATTACATGCTTCTGTCTTGTTTTGCCTAGTCTATTGTCTGAATCCTTGTCGTGTCAAGTCCTTAGTTTTTGTTTCAACCCATGAGCTGCATTATTTTCTGTTTATCAATAAATAATGGTGTATGAAATTCACCTCGCATGCAGGTCTTCCTCTTTGTTGCCCTGGAGGGGCAGCTAACAATATTGAGATTCACCTTATAGCTTGGGGGCCCATAGCATTTGCGTACTTCGTCCTATGGAGGAAATGGCTATGTTCATAACACAATGTTTCAGAAGAATTTATTATTAGCTTATTGGGTTATTTTTGTTATTTAAAAAAAAAAACACTTCAAAACCTCAGTATGCAAGCAAATAAAATATCAGATAGGGAAAGGCTGTTTCTTGTGTCTCAAGCCAGGCTACAGTTGTTTATTTCCAAATTTTAGAACTGATCCTCCAGCATGATAATAGTTTAACCTGTAACCAATTTCTGAAAATTAGTTTCAGCAGTAAACCAAGGTCGCCCCTTTCTGTAGAGAACCGAACGGAGAGGGATAGGGTCATATTATGGCCACATTTTCTGTTGTGTAAGTGATTTCACAAATGGCGAATTACAGTTTGAGCTCCATGAGCCCTGTGGCCCTGGTGTGCTGTGTGCTGGAAGGCATTGTACCACTGCACCTTCCCAACCTGCCATCCAGTTGACAGCTCACAGCCAGGGAAGAGAGAAAGAGAGGCTGAGGGG
This sequence comes from Pholidichthys leucotaenia, assembly GCA_020510985.1. NCBI lineage: Eukaryota > Metazoa > Chordata > Actinopteri > Cichliformes > Pholidichthyidae > Pholidichthys > Pholidichthys leucotaenia. The sequence goes on from CM035843.1 coordinate 258,778,489, forward strand.
AGAGGGAGACATAAATCCTATGTCCTATATAAAAAGAAATACTATCCGTGTCAAGGAAAGGTGGGATGCCCTAAAATGAATGATAACAGACTCATTAAAAATAACGGCCGCCTAAATGATAAATAGCTCCCTTCCTGAAAAGACTTCAGGACAATGACTTTAACAAATTAAGACTGCAGTTCTCTGCCTAAAGGTGCTATTTCCCCTCTTCTCTTTCACACACACACACACACACACACACACACACACACACACACACACACACACACACACACACACACAAAATCAACTCACAATAACAATGTGTCCAGCTTACCATTATGATCATAATCCTCCCACCTCTAACTTAAACCATTACATGCTACTTGTCATTTGATTTAGTTGTACTAAAATTCTACAAAACAATTTTTTTGAATATGTGGCGGCAGAGAAGCTCACTAGGAAAGTTATTTCAGTGTGGAAAAGGGAGGGAAAAATATACCCAAACAACAAAACAAACTATAAACCACCCAATTTATTCCACATCAGCTGGCATTTGCAAACGAGAGCCTAACAAGGACGCTGCTGGATTTGGCACTACAAACAGACCACTATTAAACATGTAAACCTGGCACCATGCTTTAAAGGCAATAACTGGTGTCTGAGACAGATCGCACATTCCTAATGATGACAGTAAATTAAGCTAAACTATTTCCACACATTCAAAACTGTACACATCGTTTTCAAACTGTAAAAACTCAGCCGGTGTTCATCAAGTATAAACATTTACATCAGCGTGACATAAACAGATTCCACGGCTGTAAATACGGCAGAGAAGAGACAGAGCCGGGCCCTGTCAGAGGGAATGATGGTAGGGAATGGATGACTCGGGCTATTCGCTGACTTCTGAACTGATAGACGTCCACTCCCAAGCAGGCTTGATGAGGGCAGACGTGTCCATGTGTGCTCCCTCTTCTCGTCTCTTCTGTAAACACTAGCATTCCACGCACATGAGAACATAACTTAGCTAAAGCTCTGTCAATAATTCACAGACCTACAATGACAAGAGTTATGGGAGCTCACACAGAGTGGTGTGATTTATGTTGGCATACACCATGAGAGTTCTTTTCCTTAGAAAACTTGGAGTCGCATTAAGGTGGGAGGCAGTGGTAACATGGACAGCTAATGATTGGGTCAGATGAAATGTGTTGTGTGGTCACAGGAATAGGGAGACGGTCCAACAGAAAACAGAAAAAGGTCATATATGATTGATTTTAACGGTAGGAATTACAAATTATATGTATCCTTTGACATTATTTGACAAATTTTCTCTTGAACTAGTTGCAGGTGTCTCGAATCCATCTCAGTCATGGTATGTGTCCACAGGATCTGTTGTTTTTCTGCTTCCTATTCACAGTGTATGTGAAATGCAATGGAAAGCATTTACCTCCAGTGCGGTGAAATTCAGGCTGTGGTGTGTCGAATTGCCTATACTTCTCATTTGCATAAAGTTTAAATTTTTTAGCTTTATGAAAATGAGGTATAGTACCCCACATGCGTTGGCTGCAGTGGTGTGGTACCGAACATTTAAACCAGCAGTTTTTGATGACAAATAACGCCGATTCATTAACTGCACCTACTATTTGTCATGATCGAGGCATGGCCAGGGACCGTTCCCATGCTTTATGTTAATTTTGGGTTCTTTGCTTTTCTTTAGTATTATTACACAACATAACAAAAATAATTTTTTTGTAAGTTGTCTGTGTTTTTTCAACTAATTTAAGACAATTTTGCACCGCTGAATCCAAAAATGACATCCATTTCTCTCGATCAGGTCTGGTTTTTATGCAAAGTTGTAAGCAGTTGTACAGCAGTTGTACAGTTGGACTGTAAATTGAATAGTAGACATTGATAAAGGTAAGTACATGTAAATTGAATGTTATGTCACCATTGTTCAAAGTTCAGAGAATTTCAAGAAAAAAAAAAGAATTTTGCGTCATATAAAGCGAAAATACCCGTACATGTAAACAAAAACGTAAAAAACATGTGACCATAGTTCAAAAAGTTGACCTGATTGAACAAAACCAATGTGATTTTTGGATTCAGCACATCAAAATTGTCCTAAATCAGCTAAAAAAAACAGACAATAAATTTGGTGTTGACCAGTGTTATTAGTAGCATTATTATCACTATGTTATTATCACTTGGGCTGCATGGTGGCACAGTGGTTAGCACTGCGGTAGCACAGTTTACCCTTGGCCGGGGGATCGTGGGGATCGTGGGTTCGATCCCAGCCCCCGACCAATAGTGATCTTTGTGGAGTTTGCATGTTCTCCCCGTGTATGCGTGGGTTTACCCCGGGATTTCTCCGGTTTCCTCCCACATGCCAAAAACATGCAGGTTAGGTTAATTGGAGACTCTAAAGTGGCCCTAGGTGTGAATGTGTGTGTGAATGGTTAAGGGATAGCGCCGTATCATGGCTGCTTCATCCATCCAGGTGGTGGATGACCCTCAATTTCCCCTCTGGGGATCAATAAAGTATACTAAAAATCTAAAATCACTTGTTATTTTTCATGCCTTATTCCTAGTCCTTGATTGTCCTATGTGTGTCATGATTCTGTTTCTGTTCTATTTTTCCCTGCCTTGTCTTTTGGGTTGCTTGTTTATTGTGTTCATTATTATTATTATTTTGGTGGGCAGTGGTGGCCTAATGGTTAGGGATGTAGACTGGTGAGCAGAGGGTCGCAGGTTCGATCCCTGGACCGGCAGGATTAGATTTGGGTAGGACAGATAACATAGTAGTGTTTGCTCCTCCCTCCTTAACCCCACTGTGTTGCCCTTGACCAAGGGCCTTAACCCCATCTGCTCCAGTAGAGCTGCTCAGTGGCCACAGGTCAGTCTGTGGTTGTACTGGGCAGCTTGCTGGTGTGAATGTGTGAGTGTGAACAGGGGGTCCTTGAAAAAGAGAGGTTGCCTGTCAATGGAAGTACCCTATATAAATAAAGGTTAAATTTAAAAAAAAATATTAATTGTCCTTGAGTCTTTAATCATGTTGTTTCCCCTAAGTCCAAGGTTGTGTGTATACCTGTTCACCTATTGTTCCCAGCTCCTCATGTTTCCATACTCATTCTCCCTCATGTGTGCATTGTTCAGCCCTTGATTGTTCTCAGCTGTTCTGCGTCTTGTTAATTGTTCCCGCCCCTATATATGTGTGTCTCTGTGCTTTGTTCTGTGAGAGGTCACTGTCGTTTAACCTGCTGTGTCTCCATGTTGGTGTTTTCCTGCTTTGTTCCTGCCCTGTTCCAAATGAGTGATCCATTTCCTATCTATAGTTTTGTGTTTGCGAAGTTTTTGTTTTGTTAGTTTGGTTTTCAGCCCATGTGCTGCTTTGTTTTGTCCCTCTGCATCCCTGCCTGTACCCTGAGTCCTATTTTCACCCTCATCTGCCGAGAGGCAGATACATGACAGTATTTCTTGTATGAAGTGTTGTTAGAAACACTTTTCACTGGATTGTTTTAAAGATGTGAGACACACAATCTGCCATGTTATCCAGGAGCTTCAGTCCGTGGAAGACCGACCACGGCAGGATCCATCAACCAGTCTGCATCTGTCATGCAGCCTGCGTGTTCTCAGCAGCAGAACCAATGAGTCTTTCTCCCCAGACAGAGCTCTTTGACTATTGGTTTTCCATAATGTCAATTATTTTCGGTCATTCCACCTTGTTACGCCTATCCCCGCAATGCATCCCCTATGCAATGCCTTCTGACAAACAATGGATCAGTGGAAATGCACCATCAGAAAGTGCGAGAAAAGTTAGATAACTTTACAAGGTTTTGGGGACCTATGAACCTAAACTGAGACTGACTGGAGACAAAAAGGACAAGACATTTCACATGCAAACCGCCCAGTCATTTTCTAGTACACACTGACACAACTGTGATGGTGTCACCATGATACCCCCAAGGGCAAGAAAGGCAAGGTTAGGGTTAGGGGGACCTGCTGTCCCTGCTCCACAGGCCCCTACAGCGGATGCCGAGTTGGTCCCAGGGCTGCTTTGTCTGATGCAAAGGACTTAGAGGCAGCCTCCTGCGGGTGTAGAATGGGCTTTGCACGGCTGTCGCAGGACAGTTGTAAGTGCAAAAAAAATGCACAATTTTGTTGCACGTTTGTTGTGCAACATGTGCATGGTATGCATGTGAACACCCGGCAAATTGGTGTGACATACGCAAATGTGCCAATTCAGTGTAATTCCAAGTGAAAATGGTTGCTAATTCGCATATTTTTGCCTCGGTGAAAACGGAGGCATACAGTAATCAGTCAATGTGTCTGTGTGTATCTGTCTGTTACCAGCTTTTCAGCTCACAAAATCAGAATTAAGTGCAACTAAAGGCTTGTATCATTGTAGCGCCATATTTTCTTGACTTTTAATTTGCCAAAATTCCGAGATAAGGTTTTGTTTTCGAAATAAACACAAATTTAACTCACCTTTAACGTCAATGGAGCCGGGGAAAAAAAGGTATTGTAATAGAGATGGCAGTGCAACTTTTTTACATCACAACACAGCATGTTTCTTTTTACAGCACATGGAGTTCAACTGTTATAAAATAGCAATTACTGAAAAAAAAACACGTATTCAGCAACTACACCATTTATTCATCACATCGATTGCTTTCACACTGGTTTTGCTGTTTAGTTTTGGAGAGGAAGGACAAGGTAAAACTCATTTAAAAACTCGCTAAAATGTTGGACTGGTCACACAACACCAACACACTCTACAAGAAGGCACAGTGCAGGCTATACCTCCTGAGGAGACTCAGGTCTTTTGGAGTGCAAGGGGCACTCCTGGAGACCTTCTACGATTCGGTGGTGGCATCAGCCATCACATTTGGAGTGGTCTGCTGGGGCAGCGGCATCACGGCAGCCGGCAGATTGAGACTGATCAAAAAAGCTAGCTCTGTTCTGGGGCACCACCTCGACCCAGTGGAGGAGATAGGAGAGAGGAGGATGGTGGCTAAGCTGTCATCTCTGCTGGAGTCCCACCCCACGCGGGACATGCTGAACGCACTGAGGAGCTCATTTAGTGGTAGGCTGTGCCATCCTAAGTGCCTGAGGGAGAGGTTCCGCAGGTCCTTCCTACCTACGGCTGTCAGACTTTATAATCTAACCAGTGCTGCTCGCAGAGGCTGTATTAAACGTACTAAATGTCACAACTTTGCACAATAGAGATTATCCCCTCCAATATACAACTAAGACAATTACAATAATTATCGAGGGTGGCAACAACACTATTGATTCAACTGTGAAATACACTGTCTGGGTCCATATTTACATTCTGCCTGGTAATTTTTTTTTTTTGTAACTTAGATTTTTATTCATTTTTCATCATATATAATGCATTCAGATCACATTCTACATTTAAAAAACAAAGGGGTTAGGGTAGGGAAAAAGAAAAAAAAAAAGAAAAAGAAAAAAAGGGGGGGGACAAATGTTGGAGCATCAAGTTTTTAGTTTCCATCTCTTAATTTTTCTGGTTTTTTCAGTGTCTTTGGTTATTCTTTCAATTTCTGCCTCGTTGTTGCACTTTGTAGTGTGTCCATTTCCGCCATTTTTTCCCCATAGTCCTTCTTGCATTCTTTGTCGATATGTTAGTTTTTCCATCATACGTATGTCCTCAACAATGTCAGTCCATTGTTCTTGGTCAGGAAGAACTTCTGATCGCCATTTTTTTGTGATAGTTTTTTTACATGCAATCAACAAGATTTTAACTAGATATCTGTCCTCAGCCTGTATAACATTGTCTCTTTTAAGATCACATAAGTACATCAGGTTACAGTTCATTGGTATATTATATCCTAATATCCTCTGTATTGTCACATGTATAGATTTCCAGAATGATGATATTTTGCAGCATTTCCAAAACATATGTGAGTGGTCTGCATTTTGAGCCCCACATCCCCTCCAGCATATAGATTGGGTATTTGTATATTTTCCTTGAATCTGTGGTGTAATGAAAAAGCGAATCAGGTTTTTCCATCCAAATTCCCTCCATGTCCTTGAATTTGTTGATGTGTGTTGTGTTTTCCATATTTCCTGCCAGCTTTCTTCTGTTATGTTTGAATTGAGCTCTTTCTCCCATTTCTCCTTTATATAGTTACTTGTATGATTGTTTGTCATAAGTTTCTGATATAGCTTTGAAATAATTCTTATTTTATTTCCTGTATATGAGCTTAAAATGAGTTGTATAATCTCGCTCACATCTGTTTGGAGGTTATGCCTAATCTTCTTCATATAATAATCTCTCATCTGCAGATATCTGAAAAATTCCGATCTTTCTAGTTTAAATTTTTTCCTGATGTTTACAAAGCTCCCGAGATCTTTTTTTCCGATATTGCCCCATGCTGTGATTCCCTTGTTCACCAGATTTTTGTATCCCCTATCTTGTTTTGCCGGTTCAAACTGACTGTCAAATGCTACCCATTTCAATAGTTTTATGTCTTCCTTTACATTATATTTTTGTACTATTTTATATCACAGTTCTAAAGTAAATTTAGTGATTGGGTCTATTTGTTTGATTTGCTTATATGCATCTTTATCTCCTATTATGCTTTGTACTGGGAGTCCCTCAATTTCCTTTTCCATTTCTTTCCATTTTGCCTCATATCCCTCGTCGCACCAACATATGATATATCTTATTTGTGCTGAGTAGTAATATTCCTTTAGACTCGGTAGGCCCATGCCTCCTTTCTCTTTTGGTAATTGGAGAGTTTTATATTTCACTCTTGGTTTTTTACCTCCCCAAACAAATCTCGATATCATACTGACATAACGCACGGCTCAGGAGACGCACACACACAGGCTCAGAGTAGTTCAAATAGTTTATTAACAACGGGCGTGAATGAGTGCGTGTCTGCGGGGTGTAGATGTGTTGGTGGCGGTGTCCGCTTCAGACACAGAGGCAGGTGACCGTACAGCCGGGCAACCCTATGGAGAAGACACAGGGAGAGGGTGACAGGCATACACCAACACAGGAGGGATGATGGCAAGAGAAGGACTTACTTGGATGACAGGTCAGCTGGCACAGCAAGGGACGAAACCCGGGAGACAGCCACCTGGAGAGCTCGGTGCAACAGCGAGGAATGGGCGTTGGAGAGAAGACGTCCGCCGCCGCCGGGAAATCCACCTGTGCACAGGGGAGCAGACTGGAGAGAGAAGGTAAGGCTTCTTACCCAAATAATTGCGCTGAAGATAGTAGATGACTCACAACGGTGAGGAACGAAGTCTGACGGCTTCAGGCCGAGCCTCCGGGCGAGGCGGCTTTTCTCCTTCGCCGCTGATGAGGATCAGGTGTGTGAGCAGGTGGCGCCGCTGATGAACGGCGCGGCGTGACAGTACTCCCCCCTCTAGCAGCGCCTCCTGGCGATGGCTTATCCGGGTGCGCTCGGTGGAAGTCCGCGATGAGCGATGGGTCCAACACAAACGACGAGGGTACCCACTGTCGATGCTCGGGCCCATAGCCCTCCCAGTCCACCAAGTACTGCAACCCACGACCCCGGCGTCGAGAGTCCAGGATGGAAGCGACAGACCAGGCCGGATGGCCATCAATCATCCGGGGCGCGGGCTGCGCAGCAGGAGGGGGGCAAAGGGGGTCAGTGACTGCCAGCTTCACCTTCGACACGTGGAAGGTGGGATGGATGCGGAGGGAGGGGGGAATAGCCACGCGCACAGCCACCGGGTTGATGATCCGGGTGATGGGATAGGGACCCATGAAGCGCTGTGCCAGCTTCCTCCTCTCACCTTTTAGGGCGACGTCCTGGGTGGAAACGTAAACACGTTGCCCAACTCTGTACGCCGGGGCAGGTCTTCTATGCCGGTCCGCCACAGTCCTGTTGCGCTCCGCTGTGCGTAAAAGCGCCTTGCGCGCGGCAGCCCAGATGGAGCGGAACTGCCTGAGACGTGCTCTAACCGAGGGGACGGTCACCTCACTCTCCTGCTCTGGAAACAGCGGGGGGTCGTAACCCAGGGACGCCTTGAATGGAGACATCCCCGTAGCAGAAGAGCGAGCGGTATTATGAGCATACTCGACCCAGGCGAGATGGTTGCTCCAGGACGTTGGGTTAGATGAGGCCACACAGCGGAGCGCAGCCTCCAGCTCCTGGTTGGTCCGCTCACACTGCCCGTTAGACTGGGGGTGATGGCCGGAGGAGAGGCTCACCTTGGCTCCGATGGCGTTACAGAACGACCTCCAAACCTCGGACGAAAATTGGGGACCCCGGTCCGAGACCACGTCCACCGGAATCCCGTGCAGCCTGACCACGTGTTGGACGAGGAGATCCGCCGTCTCCAGGGCAGTAGGGAGACCTCGCAGGGGGACGAAGTGCGCCGCCTTGGAGAAACGGTCCACGATGATCAGGATGGAGTCAAAGGAGTTGGAAACGGGGAGACCGGTGACGAAATCCAACGCGATGTGCGACCAGGGCCTGCCAGGAACGGGCAGGGGCTGGAGCAGACCCGCTGGAGGGGCGTTTCCCGACTTGCAGGTGGCACAGATAGGGCAAGCCCGGGCGTAGCGGGCTGCATCCCTCCGCAGGCCTGGCCACCAAAAGGACCGTTGGAGGAGGTTGATCATCCGGGAGGTGCCGGGATGACAGGTGAGCCGGGAGGTGTGGAGCCAGTGGATGACCTCTCCTCGGACCGCAGATGGCACGAACAGTCTTCCCTCCGGTCCGCCGCCAGGATCAGGTTCCACCTCCTGCGCCTTCCGGATCTTGCTCTTGATGTCCCAAGAGATGGCACCCACGACGCACGACCTGGGCAGGATGGTGTGGGGCGTCTCCTCAGCCCCCACGGGGGTAAACTGCCTAGAGAGGGCATCAGGCAGGCCGTTCTTGGAGCCTGGCCTGAAGGTGATGGTAAAATGGAACCTGGCGAAGAACAAAGACCAGCGCGCCTGGCGGGCGTTCAGGCGCTTGGCAGATCGTAAATATTCTAAGTTCTTGTGGTCCGTCAGGACCACGAACGGCAGGTCCGCCCCCTCTAGCCAGTGGCGCCACTCCTGTAAGGCGAGTTTGATGGCCAGGAGCTCTCTGTCCCCCACATCGTAGTTCCTCTCCGCCGGGGACAAGCGCTGGGAGAAGAAGGCACAGGGTCGTTTGGCGCCATCGTCCGGTGACCGCTGGGATAGAACTGCTCCCACTCCCGTGTCCGAGGCATCCACCTCCACTATGCACTGCAGCGCGGGGTCGACCTGGCGAAGAACCCGGGAGGAGGAGAATTCCGCCTTCAGCGCCTTAAAGGCAGCAGCGACCTCCTCTGTCCACCGGAAAGGGACCTTCGGGGACGTGAGGCGGGTCAGTGGTCCGACGATCGAGCTGAAGTTGGGCACAAAGCGGCGGTAGAAATTGGCGAAGCCAACAAATTGTTGCACCTGCTTCCGGGATGCGGGAGTAGGCCACTCCACCACCGCCTTCACCTTCTCTGGGTCTGGAAGCACCTGGTCTTGAGAGATGATAAATCCCAGGAAGGATGTGGTCCTAGCGTAGAATTCGCACTTCTCAGCCTTCACGTAGAGCCGATTCTCCAGCAGTCTTCGGAGGACCCGCCTCACATGGACCTGGTGCTCGTCCCTGGACCTGGAGAAGATAAGGATGTCGTCCAGGTAGACGAACACGAAGAGGCCGATGAAATCCCGGAGGACATCGTTGATGAGGCGCTGAAAGACGGCAGGAGCGTTGGTTAACCCGAACGGCATGACTAGGTATTCAAAGTGGCCGTTCGGGGTACGGAAGGCCGTTTTCCATTCATCTCCCTCCCGGATCCTGACGAGGTGGTAAGCGCTGCGTAGATCCAGCTTGGTAAACCAGGTCGCCCCCTGGAGGGAGTGGAAGGCAGTGTCCATGAGGGGCAGGGTGTAACGGTCCCTCTCAGTGATGTCGTTGAGCGCACGGTAGTCTATGCAGGGGCGGAGGGACCCGTCCTTTTTCCCGACGAAGAAGAACCCTGCCCCCACGGGTGACGACGATGGGCGAATTATCCCAGCGCTCAGTGATTCCCTCAGGTAGGTGTTCATCGTCTCCTTCTCTGGCGCAGACAGGCTGTAGAGCCGACCAGAAGGTAGGGGGGCCCCCTGGCGGAGGTTGATGGCACAGTCATAGGGCCGATGAGGGGGAAGAGACATAGCTTTCGCCTTGCTGAACACCATACCCAGGTCGTGAAATTCCGGAGGCACCAGAGACAGGTCCGGGGGTGCTGCGTCCGCCACAGGGGGGGAAGCGGACGGGGAGCAGGCAGCGGACTGAAGGCAGGTGCCCATACAAAACGTGCTCCATGCCGCTACCCCAGCTGACTTCCAGTCCAGGACAGGGTTGTGGAGGCGTAGCCAGGGATACCCCAGGATGACGGGCGACACAGAGTTGGGCAGGACGTAGAAAACCATCTCCTCCCGGTGGTTCCCTGAGATGATGACAGGGACGGGGACGGTCTGATGTGAGACTCTCCCAAGGGAGGCACGAGAGAGATTGACCAGGGAGATGGGGTTTCTCAGTGCCTGACAGCGGATGCCCAATCGGGTTGCCAGGCCTTGTGAAATGAAGCTGCCTTCTGCGCCCGAATCCACCAGTGCGTGGGTGAGATGCCCAGTGGGGTTGTGGCAGAAACGGATGGGCAGCTTCAATTGGGTGAGGGGATTTGGCCGATTGACGTCCGTGAGGCCCCCTACAGTGACTCGCGGACCCCGCCGTTTGGCTTCAGCGGACAAAGCTCCACCGTGTGCTGATTGTCTCCGCAATACATGCAGAGACCCAACTCACGGCGGCGTTGTCTCTCTGCCGGGGAGAGCCTTGTCCAGCCCGTCACCATCGGCTCCGACTCCTCGGGGCGCGATGGTGGCGGCGTCGCCAGGGGGCGAACTTGGGGCAGGCGCAGCGAGGCTCCCCGAGGGCGAGAAGTAGACGACTTCCGTCCTGAGGAGCGCTCGCGCAGCCTGTTGTCCAAGCTAATGGCTAGTGAGGTTAGCTCCGCTAGCGTTCCGGGGACATCCCGTCCAGCCAGTTCATCCCTCAGATCGTCGTTGAGGCTGCGGAGGAACAGGCCACAGAGGGAAAGTTCGTCCCAGCCCAATTCCTCCGCTGCTACCCGGTAGTCGATAGCATAGTCCGCGGCTGACCGGCTTCCCTGCTGGAGAGCGAGAAGCCGATCGACCTGGACCGTCTCGGTGCGAGAATGGTCGAACACCTCCAGGAAGCGCCTCACGAACTCGGCATAGGTGAGGGTGGCATAACTGGGTCTCGCCATTATAGCGTAGGCCCAGGTTAAAGCGCGCCCCTCCAGAAGGTTACCTATGTAGCCGATTCGGCTGTGATCTGAGGGAAAGTCCCCGGGCACACGGTCGAACACGGACTCACACTGCATCACAAACCCCCGCGCTCCGCCGAGCTTTCCGCTAAAGCGAGCGGGGGTCGGAATTGGTGTGAGACGGGCCGGTGCCACTGGAGCTGGCTGAACGGCCGCAGGAACAGCAGGAGCTGCGCCACCCTGGGGAGCCGGGGGGAACGGCTGCTGGGGGTCCAGACGGTCCAATCGGTTTGTTATAGCTACTAATTGGTTCAGGATCACCTGTTGTTGATAAGCGATCTGATCTACTCGAACCTCGAGAGTGGTAAGACGGTGTGCGAGCCCGCCGTCTGCCGAGCCGCTCTGCTGAAGCCGTACTGACATAACGCACGGCTCAGGAGACGCACACACACAGGCTCAGAGTAGTTCAAATAGTTTATTAACAACGGGCGTGAATGAGTGCGTGTCTGCGGGGTGTAGATGTGTTGGTGGCGGTGTCCGCTTCAGACACAGAGGCAGGTGACCGTACAGCCGGGCAACCCTATGGAGAAGACACAGGGAGAGGGTGACAGGCATACACCAACACAGGAGGGATGATGGCAAGAGAAGGACTTACTTGGATGACAGGTCAGCTGGCACAGCAAGGGACGAAACCCGGGAGACAGCCACCTGGAGAGCTCGGTGCAACAGCGAGGAATGGGCGTTGGAGAGAAGACGTCCGCCGCCGCCGGGAAATCCACCTGTGCACAGGGGAGCAGACTGGAGAGAGAAGGTAAGGCTTCTTACCCAAATAATTGCGCTGAAGATAGTAGATGACTCACAACGGTGAGGAACGAAGTCTGACGGCTTCAGGCCGAGCCTCCGGGCGAGGCGGCTTTTCTCCTTCGCCGCTGATGAGGATCAGGTGTGTGAGCAGGTGGCGCCGCTGATGAACGGCGCGGTGTGACACATCCTGTCCCACTTTGAGAATTGGGCATCTGGAATCTCTGTTGGTATAGCCTGGAAGAGGTAAAGTAATCTAGGTTGTATGCTGATTTTGACTGTCTCAATTTTTGAATTCAGATCCATATTTAAGATTGACCATCTATCAATATCTTTTTTTATTTCTTGTTCCAACCTATCAAAGTTTGCTTTATATATTTTGCTTAGATCTTTAGGTATGTTCACTCCAAGGTATTTTATTTCTTTTTGTTTCCAGTTTAGTTTGATCTTATCAGTTATCTGGTTTAGAGGGTTATAGTGGAATGTCAGTATTTGTGTTTTTGTTATGTTTATCTTGTATCCTGATAATTTTCCAAAATTTTCTATCAAGTTCATCATTTCTATTATTGATTCATCTGGTTGTTCAAGGTAAACTATAATATCGTCTGCAAATAGCCCAATCTTGTGTTCCGCCCCCTTTATTGTTACACCTTTTAATTTCTTATTTTGTCGTATCGCTTGAGCCAATGGTTCTATGAACAGAGCAAACAAGGTGGGCGATAAGCAGCATCCCTGCCTAGTTGATCTTTGTATATTTACTTTGTCTGTTAAGCTACCGTTTATCTTGATTCTTGCCACAGGTTCTTGATATAGCGTCCTTATGCATTGTACTGATTTTTCGTTAAATCCAAAGCGCTCCAGTACACTATATAGGAATTTCCAGTTAACCCTGTCAAATGCTTTTTCTGCGTCTAAACTCATTATTGCTGCGCTTTTCTTTTCTTTATGTATTTGGTTAATTATATGTATTGTTCTCCTGATATTGTCATGTGTTTGGCGTCCCTCTATGAAACCAGTTTGATCATCTTCTATCAATTCCGTCAAGAATGTCTTTATTCATTTACATATAATTGTTGTATATATTTTATAATCCACATTTAATAAAGAGATTGGTCTATAGTTTCCGCATTGTTCTTTATCTTTCCCTGGCTTTAAAATAACTGAAATGATAGCTTCGTTCCATGATGGAGGTATTTTGTTGTTGTTCAGCGTCCAGTTAAATGACTTTAGGAGCTGTGGCGTGAGTTCTTCTATAAACAGTTTATAAAACTCAGATGGGTATCCATCACTACCTGGTGATTTACCATTTTTAAGTGACTTAATCACATCTCTGATCTCTTGTGTTGTTATTTCTGCTGTTAGCTTTTCATTTTGTTGATTTCCTATTGATGGCAAGTCCAATGTGCCTAGAAATTTTTTAATATCTTTAGTATTTGTTTCTTCAGGTTGCGAGTATAGTTCTTGGTAGAAATTATGGAATATTTCTTCGATGTTTTCTGGGTTAACTGTGGTTTTATTTGTGGTGGGGTCTTTAATCTTGTATACATTATTCATTGTTTGTTGTTTTCTTAACCGTTTTGCCAGCAGTTTTGTGGCTTTTGGTCCCGTTTCATAATATTTTTGCTTTAGATATCTATTTTTCCTTTCAATTTCATCCATTTGTGTTTCTTTTATCTTTGTTTTTTCTTCTTTAATTTCTTGATATATTTTTGGATCATTTGTGCTTTGATGTTTACGTTCTAATTCCCTCAGTCTCTCACATCTTTGTTCATACGCTTCCAGTTTAGTCTTATTTGCTTTTTCTGTTTCAACAATTAATTTTCCTCTTAACACGGCTTTTAGTGCGTCCCATAGTATTGTTGGGTCCACTTCTTCATTGTCATTCTCTTGGATATATTCGTTTATGTTTATTTTTATTCTTTCTTTCATTTTCTCATCATTTAACAGTCCTACATTAAGTTTCCATGTTGTTTGTCGTTTTCTATTGTTTAAATATATTTCCATGTATATAGGATTATGATCTGATATTTCTGCCCCTCCAATCCGACAATTTCTCACCCTGTGTCTGTCACCTTCATTCATAAGGAAGTAATCTATTCTAGAGTGTACTTTATGGACTGCTGAATAATGTGTATAGTCTTTTTCGAGTGGGTGTAGGTCCCTCCATATGTCTACCATACCCATTTCTGCCAGTGAGGTTCTTATGAACTTTGTTACATGTTTTTTTGTTTTCTTAACACTTGTTGTATCAACTTCATGATCCATGACAGCATTTAAGTCTCCTCCTTCACTGTGTGTTGCTATGAGATCAAACAGATGTTGAAAAAAACCCTTGTCACTTTCTGGTGGGGCATAGATGTTCACTAATGTAATCTGCATACCATCTATTCTTCCCTTTATTATTACATACCTGCCTTCTTTATCCTGGATTTCCTGTTCACTTTCAAATTGTATTTTGTTTGAAATTAGTATCATAACCCCCCTTTTAGTTCCTCCCTTAAATGAACTGTAGTAGGAGTTCTTATAGCCAAATCTCTTTAGTTTCACATGTTCTGTCTTGCTCAAATGTGTCTCTTGCATAAATATAATTTCGGCTTTTTCCTTCTTGAATTTTCTTATTATTCTTTCCCTTTTAACAGGTGAGTTCAGACCATTCACGTTTAGTGTCATTATCTTAAGATTTTTACCCATATTCATGTTTTTCCATTTTTTTAACTTGTGCTCCTAGCCCCTTTAACAACAAAAATAACACATATTTATATAAAAACACATTAAAAAATCTCGACCTCCGTACTTTGGGCCTTTCTTCTGCCCACTGGCCCCTGTTGGTGGGTGGAGGGAATGTCCTCACCGAGTGAGGGGCCCTCCCTAGACCTGTATTTATTATCCAAGTAATAATCATTAGTCTAGAAATGTCCAACAAATATCACTTAAACCTCTCCTAGCCGTCTGTTTCTCTTTTACCTTGTCTTCTTGGCCTTCATTTCTTCTGTGCCTTTCTTAATCTTTGTTATGATCTAGGCTTTCAGTTGATAGCCTTGTAGCTTGTCCTGGGCCCGCTGCGCCACGTCTCTCCCCCTTCTTCCGCCGTTCACTCGTCTCCACTCCGGCTGTCGTGATGCGTTCAGGGCCGCCGCTGCTCCAGCCGTTTCCTCCGGCACGCTCACCTCAAGGCCCCGCTCCATCATATCCCGCGCTGCCTCTCTGGCCGTGTTGTAGGTTCTTACGCCGTCCTCCCAATGAATCCTCATTTTCGTTAGCGGCGTTTGGAATCTAATTTTTTTCTCTTTCAGCGTTTTTTTAATGTTGGCATATTTCTTCCGCTGCTGCACAATTTCTGTCGGGTAGTCATGGTCGAAGAACACCTGTTTGTCGCCGATTCGTATCTTTTTTTTCCATGCTTGCGTCAGGATTCTTTCCTTTATGTCATATTTCACAAAGTTTACCACAACTGACCTGGGTATAGCGTTTGGTTTCGGGTTCTGTGCCGGGGTTCTGTGCGCTCGTTGAATCTGCAGATCCGTTTCTTCGGGCAGTTCCAGCTCTTTTTTTAAGAAATGATCCATGAATTTCGTCATCGAGTTGCCTTCAATGCCCTCCGGAATTCCAAAGATGCGCATATTGCTTCGTCTGGATCTGCTCTCCAAGTCGTTTATTTTCTCCTGCATCCTCTGCGTTTGCGTCGTCAGGGTCTGTAGTTGTTCGTTTGCCTCGCTTTTCCAATCTTCCAGCTCCGATATTCGGGCCTGCGCTTCTGTCATACACGCCCGCTGGGAGCGCAGTTCCTCCATGTTTTCTGTTAGCTTGCGCTCCATTTCTCTTCGGAGGCCCATAATTTCCTCCTTAATCTCTTTTTTCAGCTCCTCCTTAAGAGCCGCTAAATCCTGCTGTAGCTGCCGCTTGAATTCTCTCAACTCTTTACCCAAACTGGCGATGCCAGTGTTCATGTTTTCGAGTCTGGCGTCCTCCATTTTCTCTGCTGTAGACACCTCGTTTTTTTGGGCTTCGCGTTCAGCGGTTTTTCCTGCGTTGTTGGAGAGGAATTCTTCAATTTTACCCTGCTTTTGTCCTTGTGCCCGGCTCCTTCGTGTTTTCATCCCTTAGTTTATTGATCCGCTTATGTCGAGTTGGCCATTTACCGATGATTTTTAATCCGGCTAGGGAGAGCTCTCTGTTTAAGCGTTATGTCTCTCCGCCATCTTCCCGGAAGTCCCTGCCTGGTAATTTAACTAACTGTAACGCTGTTTATACCATCTAGCTGCAATGCTCCTGCACTGTGTATATAACTGTGTACATATGTACTGTATATTTATTTACTGCTTTGGCTAACCAGTTCTTATCTTATTATCTTATTTACTACTGCTCTGAGTGCTGCTATCCTTTTGCTGCTGCAATCCTGGAATTTCCCCATTGTGGGACTAATAAAGGCTTATCTTATATTATCTTAAAAACTACAAATCCCAACATTCCTCACCCGCAGTGAACTGTGCATGCACCCGGAAACACACCAGAGGGAAGAACTGAGCAATTTGCCAATACTGGGTGAACAAATGTCCGTCTTTTTGCCTGTCTGTTTTCTTCCTCTGCCACTAAACAGCAAAAGCTTCTGTTCGTCTTGATTGTCATTGTATTCACATATTCACATAACTCCATTGCTTCTGCCATTTAAAACGTCTGCTGCCATGCTCTTCTTTTATGTTTGGATTGCAGCTGTTCAAATCAGTTTGGTGCCTCTTGGCTGCCACCAACAGTACAGACATGTGAACTGCAGATTATTTCCACTGTGCATGCGTGTGCTCCAAAACTACTGGATGGATTCGGATGAAATTTTTTTACCAGAGGTGGTCCTTGGGCTAGAGAGGAACCCATAACATTTTGATGACGATCCGAGAACACATACTTCCGCCAAGGCTCCAGCACCGAGGCATCAGCACCTTGGTGCTTTCATTGTTGCCAGTTTTTTTTTTTTTTTTTTAATCTCCAACTAGTCGCAAGCTGTCACAGTCCAGTGAGATAGTAACTTAAAGGAAGTTAATTGTGAAACCAAAGGTGAGTTGGGAACAGGAAGCTAAAATAAACACAGATGATTGTTACAAAAGTCAAGACGATGGAAAGAACTCAGGGTTCCCAGTGGGTGAGTGTTGTTTTTGGTTTTGTCAACCATCCCCCATCCACCATGGACTTAAACACTTTTAAAATGGGGAAATGCTGTAATAGGTAGTGAAATCACCATGTTTGAGACAGTACATAGGGTCATATTCTGAGGTTGGGAGCTTACAATCTATTTTCATGTATAAGCTAGAGGACTTCTGGGGAAAGTAGTTGTTTAACATTGTTTAAAGTTAACAAACTTGATTTTTTTTTTTGGGGTGTGTGTGGCATTTTTCTCCTCCATTGCTGGCTGGTTGGTTGATGTAGCCAGGCTCTCTTGTTTGTGGTACAAACCTGTTCTAAGGACAGATACAGGATACAAAGCTTTGATCCCACTGACAGCATGCCCCAAAACTGTATCAGAGCTGGCAAACGCAAACCTTATAAAACAGACCCATGTTAATATCAACTGCATTTTTTTTTTTTTAATTTCTCGGAAAATTTTTGCCTATTCTTGTAGCTTTGCCAGGTATTGTTTTTCATTTCATTAACACTGATATCCTGATAGCTAAAGGCAAGTCTCATTTCCTTTAGGGTTTCAGCATGTGTGTTTTCACACAGAAGAGTGGCCTGAAGCAAAAAAACAATTAAAATCCAACTGAACTAGGCCATCGTTGTTCAGCTCCAAACAACTGTTACATACACATCAGCTGTATAGACAGAGGACGTGCTACAGTTAAAAGGACACGGCCACCCTCTGGTTGGTGAGCTTGCATTTTGGAGTCTCAACTTTAGGGCTATGGCGGCTACCACAGTGTCTCCCACAGAAGTAGTTTTTATATGTGTGTTTTTAATGAATGCGCTAATGCAGCTTTAAAATAAGTGTTGAGTGACAGTGTACTGCTTTGTGACAATAAATAGCAGAACAATAATTAAAGTTATTTTCAGAATTCTTATCTGTTGAGAAGATACATACACGGAATGTGGACTTAACCTTTTAAATTGTTTTAGCTAACATATGGCTAACAGTTAATCTAATATTATTAGTAGATCCACCTAAAAGAAAAGCAATAGTATTCACCACTTTCTTTATGTTTTTAAATTGATATCTTGATCTTGCGGTCAAGGTCTTGCGTGCTTGGCTGCACGGTGGCGCAGTGGTTTAGCACTGTGGCAGCACAGTTTTACCCTCGGCCGGGGGATCGCGGGGATCATGAGATCGTGGGTTCGATCCCAGCCCCCGACCAACGGTGAGCTGTGTGGAGTTTGCATGTTCTCCCCGTGTTGCGCGGGTTTACTCCGGGATTTCTCCGGTTTCCTCCCGCATACCAAAAACATGTAGGTTTAGGGCGCTCGCGCACGCAGCGACCAGCAGCCAGTGGCTTGTCACCAGACTGCAAACCAAGTCTACCTACGGGTACAAATAAGTAACAAAAAAAAAAAAAAAAAAAAGGTCACCAAAATTCTACCTCATCTTAGATTTTTAGAAAATTCAGCTATTCATCTTGAATTATCACAAGATTTTCATTAAAAAAAATCTACCTCTAACCTTGACTTTGAGGTCATAAGGTGGGCAGTGGTGGCTAATAGTTAGGGATGTGGACTTGTGACTAAAAGATCACTGGTTCGATCCCTGGAAAAGCAAGCTCAGATGTGGGTGGGACAGATAACATAGCAGTGTGGAGCTGTTCAGTGGCCACAGGTCAGTCTGTGGTTGTACTGGGCAGCTTCCAGGTGTGAATGTGATCAGGGCATCCCTGAAAAAGAGAGTTTGCTTCTCAATGGACCTTCTCTGAATAAATAAAGGTTTAAAAAATAGAATCCCTTCTATGATTCTGTGGTGACATTAGCCATCGCATTTGGAGTGGTCTGCTGGGGCAGCGGCATCACAGCAGCCGACAGGAAGAAATTGAACAGGCTGATCAAAAAAGCTAGCTCTGTTCTGGGGTGCCGCCTTGACCCAATGGAGGAGATCGAAAAGAGGAGGATGGTGGCTAAGTTGTCATCTCTGCTGGAGTCCGAGTCCCACCCCATGCAGGAGACGCTGAACGCACTGAGGAGCTCATTTAGTGGTAGGCTGTGCCATCCTAAGTGCTCGAGGGAGAGATTGTGCAGGTCCTTCCTACCTACTGCTGTCACACTTTATAATCTAACCGGTGCCGCTCTTAGAGGTGGTATTAGTCACAGCTTTGCAGAATAGAGATCGTCCCCTTCAATACACAACTTATACAATTACTATTATTATTGAGGGTGGCAACAACACTGTTCATTCAAATGTGAAATATACTGTCTGGGTCCATATTTATATTCTGCCAGGTAATTTAACTAACTGTAATGCTGTTAATACCATCTAGCTACAATGCTCCTGTGCTGTGTATGTAACTGTGTACATATGTATATTTATTTACTGCTTTGGCTAACCAATTCTTATCTTATTTACCTTTTTTTTCTTATTAAAGACAAAGATAGAAAAGAGATGTTTTTTAATTCTTATCTTATTATCTTATTTACTATTGCTCTGAGTGCTGCTATTCATGTGCTGCTGCAATCCTGGAATTTCCTCACTGTGGGACTAATAAAGGTTTATCTTGTAGAGGGTAAAAGGGAAAGGATGTGGAGGCGAGGCACAAGCGTAGGTCGACACAGATTCTTTATTGAACCCTCTATCATATGTATAGCCTGTGACCCCAGCGTGGACGCTGGGGCTGTGAAGAGCCTAGTCTGGAAAGGCCTGCCTCAGTTTCTCTGTGCCCTTTTATGAAGCTTTATTGGCCTGTGCGTAGAAACTGAGGCTGCCGCATATTAATGAGGTCTGACAAAGGCCATGAGTGGCAAGATTATAATAACACGTTACATACAAAAGCACTGTGTGGCACGATTAACATAACACGTTATCTGTGTGGAGTTTGCATGTTCTCCCCGTGTCTGTGTGGGTTTACTCTGGAATTTCTCCGGTTTCCTCCCACATGCCAAAAACATGCAAGTTAGGTTAATTGGCACCAAACTGGGGATTCTAAATTGTCCTTAGGTATGACTGTGAGAGTGAATGGTTGTCTGTCTCTCTGTGTTGGCCCTGCGATGGACTGGTAATCTGTCCAGGGTGTACCCTGCCTCTCGCCCAAAGATGCTGGGATAGGCTCCAGCCCCCCCGCAACCCAAAAAGGATTAAGCGGAAGAAGATGGATGGATGGATGTTACCTTCCTACAATACATTCGCCTCCCTGTGCTGTAGCCTAGAGCAGCAAGAGGCGAAGGTGCCTTAAAGTCTGGTGTAATTACTCCTGTGGGGGGCTACCTCCCTCAGTCCATTGTTCAGCCCCTCTGTCTGCTTCTGGGTGCGAGATAATGTCCATCCGCCGTGTGCTGGTGTCACTATACAGCCCCCCTCCCGAACACCCAGAAGGGGCTGTGACACCCCCTGTCATTTGGGCTCAAGTCGACGCCCATGGAGGCTGCAGCGGGGGATTGCTGCTCTGGTAGAACTGTCCTGCTGTAGTGGAGTGTCAGAGGGCATGTCAGTCTGTGGGGGGAACAGGGGAGGGGTGAAAAACACAGTCTGCTCCGCTCCAAGTTCCAACACGTTGAACGGCGGTGGATCGTGGGTGCACGGAGGCTGGTGCGCGTCGTGCTGAAGGAACAAAGCTGGCGATCAGCAGGTCTGTGGGACAGAGGTGCGGGAAGCACAATGTGGAGGACGAGGGGGAGGTGGGGGAAACAATTGAGTGCCGGCCCGGGGCGTCAAAAATGTCTGGGCTGCGCAAAAATTGAGTGCGGATCAGCCATAAGTGAGGGACTTTCCTGGTAAACCTTACGGTGATCCGCAGTGGCTGTGAAAAAAATTTAAGTCGCTGACTCCTCCTTGTGTGGGTCCAGTCCAGCGAGGATCTGGGGAAGGCGATCGTCCCAATTCCCCGAGGATGAGTAGCGGCTGTGAAAAAAACTGTAGCTGTGTCAGGGAACGTGGTAATCTTGCTTTAGGTGCAGGAGCAGCCCTAAAGGCATCGGCAAAAGCAATCGGCTAAATTCCCGTTGTGCGCAGCGGCTGAGAAACAAACACATGTCCTGCGTGGGAGGCTGCACGTCTGCTTTAGGTGCGAGGGCATGTGCAGAGGCGGAGGCTGATGTGTAAGTCTGTGGAGCCGGTTTGTCCATGGTGTGTGGTGCGCACTCTGGCGCAGTGACCATATAGCTGGAAGTTGCGCTGTCCTCGTAATCCTGCGGTGTGCACGCGGGGCTTCTGTGTGTGGAAACTCCACTGTCTGGAGGTTAAATCAGGGTCAGGGCTTGGTAGGAATCAACACAGACAGCGCCAATCTTCCCCGTTCAGGCTGTTTCTGTGCGGTGCTCGTCTCACTGATCCTCGTGCATCTCGGTCCCCGTGCCGCGCTCTCCTTCTGGCCCTTGAGGTCACCATCGTGGAGAGAGGAATGGGTGCGCACACTCCAGTGTGGCTGAAGACGATGCTGGCAATTCCTAGTACTCCGGAGTCCACAGCGCGGTGAGAGGGAGTAGACTGTCCATTACCGTCAGGTCACCAATGTGGAGAAAAAGGAGTCCATGGCGCGGCAGAAGGGAGAGACAGTCCATCACGTTGGGGTCACCAATGTAGAGAGTAAAAGGGAAAGGATGTGGAGGCGAGGCATAAGCGTAGGTCAACACAGATTCTTTATTGAACCCTCTATCATATGTACAGCCTGTAACGCTGGGGCCGTGAAGAGCCTAGTCTGGAAAGGCCTGCCTCAGTTTCTCTGCGCTCTTTTATAAAGCTTTATTGACCTGTGGGTAGAAACTGAGGCTGGCACATATTAATGAGGTCTGACAAAGGCCATGAGTGGCAAGATTATAATAACACATGTTACATACAAAAGCACTGTGTGGCACGATTAACATAACACATGCTACCTTCCTACAATACATTCGCCTCCCTGTGCTGTAGCCTAGAGCAGCAGGAGGCGAAGGCGCCTTAAAGTCTGGTATAATTACTTCTGTGGGGGGATACCTCCCTCAGTCCATTGTTCAGCCCCTCTGTCTGCTTCTGGGTGCGAGATAATGTCCATCCACCGTGTGCTGGTGTCACCACAATCTTATCTTAAGATCTCAAACTTGGCCAAAATGTCCATAATAAGTAAAATAGACATGGGTATCTTCTTGTACAGTTTTTATGCTGGTAAAAATTGGCTAGAGCAACTCAAAGCATTTTTAATTTTAATTTGACTATAAATGTGTGCATTTCTTTAAACCTTTGCCAATGTTATTTGGAACAGCCTTAAGTAGCTAAGGATGTTTTCACACCTGAAAGTACACACAAAGATCTGGACTAAGGTTTATGATTTTGTTCAATCACCTGCATTTGGTCCTTTTAGGTTTGGTTTCACACTACTCCTTATCCAAGCGAACTAAACAACTTTACATGATGCACCCCCGTTTTGTCATGACCACATTTATGTTGTTAGCACAGACCAGTATAGCAAACATGCTACTCACCCTGCAAGGCGCTTTCTGCAGCATCGGTAACTGCACTTTAAGTTGAAACTGGGGAAGACGTCACATTAGCAGGTAAACTAATTGTGAGGCTGGAATGTTATTCAGGTCATCTTTAAAAAGGACATTTGTCCTTCTTATCAGCCGTGATGATTTTCAGGTGGCATTGCTCGTCCATTTTTTTTCATAAACTCTGCCGCGTCCTCTCCAAAAATATCAGGTAAGTTTCTGCATTATTATGTGTTTTTTTTTTCAAGTTTATTATTCATGAAGCAAACTACCATATTTTGATTAAAAAAAAAAAAAATTGGGTTTCTTCGAATTGCTTGTTTCCCCTCTTTTTCTTCTGTAGCTTCCTGTGTTTGGTTCGAAAGTCTGAACATTTTTGAAAATTGCTTTCACACTCTAAACAAACCAGATTAAGGTTCGCTATCCAGACCAAGACCACCTCTTTTTACTTGACCAATATTTGGCTCTTTGGACCAGACCAATAATTTTGGCCCAAATCAAACCGAAAAGTCCAGAACGGGTCAGGTGTGACAGCATGTATCTTGTATCTCACAGAGTGGCAAATGCTGAGAAACATTCGCTACTGTTGTGGTTTTTGGGTTTCGTCAGGGTTCATAACAGGTTGCCAAACAATTTGCCAACAGTTTTTCATTTGAATATGGTAAAAATAAGTTGCGAATGTTATTTTTCCACAACTGGTTGCAAAATAGTTGTGTTTGCAAACAGTTGTAAGCGTTTGCAATCGATTGCAAACACTTATCACTAAAGTTCTTTTTGGTTCGCCCAGTAGTGAACAATAGTAACTGTTTAAGACCCCTTACAACGAAACTGCTGGCGACCTTAAAAACTGTTGGCAAACAGTTTTGCAACCTTTTACAAACCCTGATGAAACCCAAAAAGTGCAGTGTTCATGAACATTGCTAAATATTTGCTGCTCGAGTTTCGCTAACATTTGTCAGAAAAGTTGGCAAATATGAAAATCGTCATTTTCATCAGCATTTGCCACACTGTGAGATACTACCCTAAGTGAGAAATGGCAAATTTACATGGAGTTTTTTTCCAAGCCCTGGAGGTCACATATTACAATATTAAGGTTGCATGTATGCATAAGTAATTACTTTTTAATCCCACAAAGTTTCCCTCCTTTTTCTTGGTGCTGCCTATGCACATATAGACCAAATACTTTATATGGACATTGCTTTCAAGTGTATCTTCTTTCATTTAGGTTTTGTCATTTAGCATCTTTATTTAATTACTGCAGCATTTCATTTAGTGTGGTCATCTAAAACTGAAAATGTTCCCTCCAAATTGACATTGCAAGGTTATTATCTAAATCTCATATCATGTACTGTACTGAGCGCTTCGAGATGTGCTTGCTTTGCTAACAAACAATGATCCTGTAATCTAGCAGTGATTTTAAACAAAAAGCTATTTAAAGAAAATGGTAGTTTGAGCGAAGTTGTGGACAAGAGTTGCAATGGAGGATGATGAGGTTTCAAGGCAATTCAAGCACTTGTACTGCTTGATTATACATAGCAACTCTGTGATAAGGCTTCATTGAAATTTACAACAAGCAATCTCTACCATATGGACTCACCAAATGGAGATCACAGACTGGCAAAAGCAATCAGCTTTTTAATTAACAGAATTAACAGTGCGATGTTAAACCATAATGACAGCAATAAAAACAGTTGATGTGACAATCAAAGTGCACCAAAAACATTCATAACCATTATTTTCATTAGTCTGAGGGAAAGACAATAGCAGCCAGTGGGGTTATATTGGAGAGGGATCTCAGACCCCCCCTGTAATCACACTTGAATTAGCTGCAGATACGGCAACTACTCCAATAGACTATAAAACACGGGGTCACAGAGAACTCTCATTTGGGTTTATCTTGGACAGTTCATTTGATGTTGGACCATTCTCTGAAGGAGTCTGTGTTGTCAGATGGAATAAACATCTTGCATTTCAGAGCATTTCTGAGTGTGAATTGAGGCCCAAATCTACAAAGATGGCCGATCTGCAGGGATACATCTTCCAAACTGCCATCACAACATCATAACCAGAGATCTGACCAGCAGCTGAAAGACTTTGGCAGAAAATGGCTGTTTATTGACCATAAAACATGTGTGTATACACATGAAAGCACAAGCCTATACTCTGACACAAATACACATAGAGATGAACCATCACACCAAAGCAAGGGCCATACCCCCGGCAACAGCACACAAAAGAAAGTTAAATTATTAGAAATAATGAAAAGACATCAATAAGAATTCTGCAGAGACTCATTTCATTCTGTTTTCAACAGCGCTTTTCAGCCCATTATTTTCTGTAAATGTTAACATCGCCAAGCCTGCCTATTGATTCTATTATTTTTGACCTTGCATTAGTGTCGGCTAATCTCGCATGCTATAAAATTTCATTTCATAGTGAAAAATACTCCAAGGCCCTAAGGGTGAGTTATACACAGGTTGCGGCACCCTTGGGATTCATAAGTGCACATGCGGGTAAACAAACCGTACATTTAATGTTTCTTAGATGAGTGAGCAGGGCTGAGGGTTTCATTTCTCCCTAAAACTCCAGATTTTTTTTCGCCTTTCTTTTCTGTGAGGTGGCTAAAAGTGAGGGTTAGGGGGAGAGACTCATTCAAAGATGAATGCAAGCATCTTCCAAAATGATATCATATTTTCATTCAGGTCTGAGAGGAATGCTGATTCTCAGAAGCCAAATGGTTTTTTTTCCAATGCTTGTATGAGGCATCGCTGGAGATTGTTACATTTTTCAGATCATATTCAGGATTGACCCAAACTTGGCCTAGATGGGGAAACAGTGACGGAGTACCCACTGTACACCGACCATTATTCAGTTGACACAAACAGCATATTTTTGAGGCATATATTCTGCAGTGATTACTGCCGCTCTCCCCAGACCATCATCTATCTAATAAATGTATTTAAATATGTGTGAAACAAGCGTGTCTCCTAACACTGATTCTGTAGTGTTAATAAGAGTGTTACATCCACATGTTCTGGAAAGCAGACTCAGTATTTACAAACCTAAAATATAAGTTATTTAATTTTATTTATTGAAAATGATCATAGTTGCCAAATTATTGAATGAATAAAGGAGGACAAAAAAGTCTTTATTTTTACATGATTTTCCTGTTGGTTATCTGAGTACAGATAAGTAAATTAAAAATAAAATGTCAGATTTTGCATTAAAAAATAATCTGTCAGCATGGAAATTTCATTTGTTTTCTTTACGTTAAAGGCGTCATTGACTGCACTTTTTCCACACTTTAACAGTTCACAAACGTCTAAATGAAATGTTTGTGACATATTTTGTTCAAATTGCCTTTAAATATTTATTTACTGCAGCATAATTTGTGAATCATCTTTTGAAGCCTTTCTTAGAATGCCTGGTTTTAGTGTGTGTGTCTTTAAATCTCTCAGACTGCATTCAACACCACCCTCTTATATCACTATTGCTAACGTTAGCTGGCTAGCTAAGATCTAGCCTGAGCAAACTAGAGTAAATTTGCCTTGGATATGACCGGTCCCTGGAATACAATAAGCACAGAAACATTTGTGAATAAGTGGCAAAACTGCTAGCTTCAGCTATTTTGGTTGTAGCTAATACTACAAGAAAACAAGCTAAAATAGCATCTAAGAACAAAGTATATGGTCAAGTGTTGAAGAACAATGATTCCAGTGAGCATGTATAGAATTTCTAGAAAATAATGATCAAAACTGTCCTGATAAAGTTAACCCTCAGGGCCTTATATGTTTTTCTTTCTTCATTTTTTGATCATTTTGGCTGTGTTCATGCATATGGCATGATTTTTGGCAAGACTGTGTATTTTTATTTGATCTTGTTTCCTGCTCGGCTCCTACAGTAAGTCATTTTACAAGCAATTGTTACACTCATATTGTTAAGTGCAAAAAAATATGCCACTGAAATCCATTCAAACTGCAATTTTTGATCTCACTGCCATTAAAGCACAATACATGCATTTTATTATGTCTGGGTGTCAATCTGGACTTTTCCCTTGGAAGTGATCATTTTTACTACTCTCCACCAGATGGTGCAAATTTTTGACTACATTTGGCAATGGAGAAAAAACATGCTATTTCCACTAGATGGCACCATCACGACCCCCCATGCTACTAACTATTGACACATCAGGCTGTAATAATTTAACACAAAAAAATTACTTTCCATGTAGTTTATTGAAAGTAATTAATTTTATGGGGTTTTTTTTAAACAAAAACATGGTGGCATGACAAAATCCTGACATTTTAAAGGGTTAAAATCTTTTAAAATTAATGAATATTTGATATCAATAGTTAGGTCAGATGTAGATGAAAAAAATTAGCTCAGTTAAAGTACTGTTTTTTTTTATAGCTACAGTGGTGTGAAAAAGTGTTTGCCCCCTTCCTGATTTCTCTTTTTTGTATGTTTGTCACACTTAAAGCGAGGTAGTCGGATCTGGGAAAAAAAAATTTTTTTGCGTGCATGGAAAGAAAATCCTACAGACACATACAGCGCGATTGTCTGCAAGTGTGAATGACCTGTTCCACGAGCAAATGTATGTTTTTTGGTCCGTGGCTGTTTACATCGGCCAGGATACTTCGTGCGCTGATGGGCCGTAGGGATCCCGTATTTTACATCCGGAAAAAAACAGTGAAACGGGAACAGCAGGAAGAGCCATAGTATCGTCGTCTAATCATTTTATAACACATTTCACAACTAATAATAGTAACATTTCCACAAAAAATGTGCTATATTAACAACACGATCGCATTTTGCACACGGCTTGCTCTCCGTTGGCGGCCCCGAGAAGTAAACAAATGCAGGGACGCTTGAATTCTTTCGTCCCGAAAATATCATTTTTGAATATTAATTACAGCTAAACGGGAGCAGTTTCAATGCCGAAATTTCACATACAAATCCTAATATACGTGTTCTATACACCATCGGCTTTTGGGTATCCGACTACCTCGCTTTAAACGTTTCAGATCATCAAACAAATGAAAATATTAGACAAAAATAACACAAGTAAACACAAAATGCAGTTTTTAAATGAAGGTGCTTATTATTATTATTTTTTTAATAGGTTTGACCAACCGCCCTCCCCCCCAATTGCACAACAACCACTGCTGCCTCTAAAGACATTGAGTCCTGCTGCCCACACCCCACTCCACCAACACCCCCCCACTCCCAACACACAGCTCCCCAACATGACCCTCACTAAGACCCAGGTGAGGACGGAGCTGAGGAAGATCAAGGCGAGGAAGGCGTCGGGACCAGAGGGCATCAGCGCAAAGCTCCTCAAGTCCTGTGCAGACCAGCTGTGTGGGATTGTGGAGCTCATCTTCAACCTGAGTCTGAAGCTGGGGAGGGTACCACAGTTGTGGAAAACATCTTGTGTGGTACCTGTACCAAAGACTTCCCACCCCAAAGACCTGAACAGCTACAGACCAGTAGCCCTGACGTCCCACATGATGAAGACCCTGGAGAGACTGCTCCTTGCTCACCTCTGCCCCCTGGTGGGACCAGTGATGGATCCACTCCAGTTTGCCTACCAGCATGGCATTGGAGTGGAGGATGCAGTGATCTTCCTTCTTCACCGTTCTCTGTCCCACCTGGAGAAGCCCGGGAATGCGGTGAGGATCATGTTCTTTGACTTCTCCCGTGCTTTCAACACCATCCAACTGATGATCCTGAAGGACAAGCTGCTGTGCGCAGGGGTGGACCAGCACCTGTCATCATGGATCCTGGACTACCTCACTAACCGGCCACAGTTTGTGAGAACCTGGGACTGTATGTCTGACACGATCATCAGTAGCATGGGGGGCCCCCAGGGAACGGTTTTGGCCCCCTTCCTGTTCACCCTTTATACTGCGGACTTCTCACACAACACAACACACTGCCATCTACAGAAGTTCTATGATGACTCTGCGATTGTCGGCCTCATCTCCAACGGAGATGAAGCTGAGTACAGAGGACTTATCCAGGACTTCGTGGACTGGTGCCATTGGAACTGCCTCCAGATCAACGCGAGGAAAACTAAGGAGCCGGTGGTGGACTGCCGCAGGCAAGGACAACCCATCACAGCACCAGTAAACATACAGGGAACAGACATTGAGATGGTGACATCCTACAAGTACCTGGGTGTTCATCTGAACAATAAACTAGACTGGTCACACAATACCGACGCACTCTACAAGAAGGGACAGCGCAGGCTGTTCCTACTGAGGAGACTCAGGTCTTTTGGTGTACAAGGGGTGCTGCTGAAGACATTCTGATACGGTGGTGGCATCAGCCATCACTTTTGGAGTGGTCTGCTGGGGCAGTGGCATTACAGCAGCCGATAGGAAGAGACTGAACAAACTGATCAAGAAAGCTAGCTTTGTCCTGGGGCAGCGCCTTGACCCAGTGGAGGAGATAGGAGAGAGAAGGATGGTGGCTAAACTGTCACCTCTGCTGGAGTCTGAGTCCCACCCTATGCAGGACATACTGAACACACTAAGGAGCTCATTTAGCAGCAGATTACATCATCCTAGGTGCACAACTGAGAGGTTTCGCAGGTCCTTCCTACCTACAGCTGTCAGACTGTATAACCTAAGCAGGGCTGCTCGCAGAGATAGCAAAAATAGTGACGACCTAATAGTATTGAATGCAAAAGATGCAATAGACTTACACAATGGTCCCCTCCAGTATACAACTAGTGTGGAGAATGTGCACAAGGATGAGACTGAGTTTATTCCTCAGGTTCAGCTTTATTCCCAGATCACATACTCCAACAATCTCAAAGCAGGAAAAGAGGAAGAATCATCTCACAACTCCTTTTTTATACCCCGGACATCGAAACTGAAGTCACATGGTGTTTAAGCAAACATACAGTCACATTGTAACCCCTTTGATCTTCCACACCATTGTCCTTTAGTCTCTGGTGGTCCGGACATCTCCCCAGGTCATCTCCCTGAAACAAAGGCCAAATCTCACACTCTCTCATTGTCTCTTGGAGACTCAGTCCTTTTGTTCCCTGAGACGTGCAGCACACAATAAACACACAGCAATATATTTGTGGAGCATATATAACCAACATATGTGCCCATATGTGCCCACATGACCCCCCCCCCCCAAATGTCTAAAATGGAACAAACATAACCAGAGATGCATGACATAATAACATTACTACATATCAATCCATCAGTTGCCTAGGTCTAAGTCTTCTGCCGTATTTGCTGTAAGCCGGCTTTACTGTTTCCGCAGTGTCTTCCTGCTGTGGAACTGTTGCCTGTGGATTAAAACTGTTAGTCAATCTCTGTGGGTGTTCTGGAGAATGCCCTCTAGGGGGTCTGCCACGACGGGCGGCCCTCGCCAACTGCGCTGCTTCATCTGCCAAAACAAAAGTGGGTTTGAGTCTGTTTATACCAATTAACTCCTTTCTGTCTCCCAAATCCAGCAAAAAATGCTTCTCTCCTGTTTCCAGCACCCTAAACGGTCCATCGTAAGGCGGCCGCAAGTTTGGGCGATGGGCATCATGTCTGACAAAAACAAACTCCGCATTTTTTAAAGCTTTCGGCACAAAAACGCGTGGAAAACTGTGATGAACTGGGCCCGGAAGTGTGTTTGATCCCGTGTCGCTCTGCAACAGCTGAGCGGGGGGGGGGGGGGGCAATTTGGCGCAGGATTATCGGGGAGAAATTCCCCGGGCAGACGGAGAGGCTGTGCAAAAACTAACTCAGCTGGGGAGGCTTGCAAATCCTCCTTAGGTGCAGAACGCAACCCCAATAAAACCCATGGAAGCCTGTCTACCCAATTTGTGTCCGTAAGCGACGCTCTGAGGGCTGCTTTCAATGACCTATGGAAACGTTCGCATAAACCGTTAGCCTGTGGGTTGTACGCGGTAGTGCGGTGGATCGTTACCCCTAGGCTGCGGGCCATCGATGACCAGAGCTCGGAAACAAATTGAGGGCGTCTGTCGGACGTTATGTCCGACGGAACTCCAAAGCGCGCTACCCAAGCTGTTAAAAACGCACGCGCCACCTCCTCGGCTGTGGTTGATGCCAGTGGGACCGCTTCCGGCCAACGCGTGGTGCGGTCCACCATAGTCAAAAGATGTGTGTACCCCTGTGACGACGGAAGGGGGCCTACCAAGTCGACATGCACATGATCAAAGCGCTTAGCCGGGATCTGAAAAGGCTCCAAAGGAGCTCTAGTGTGTCTGTGTATTTTGGCTCGCTGACACGCTACGCAGGCTGTCGCCAATTCCTTGACCTGTTTGCGCAACCCCGGCCATACAAATTTCTCTCCTACCATTTTGACTGATGCACGCACCCCTGGGTGTGCTAGAGAATGGATCGAGTCAAAAACACGGCGGCGCCACGCAGCTGGTACCACCGGACGCGGCCGCCCAGTGGAGATATCGCAGATTAGCGGGGGCATACCATCCTGCAGCACCCTGTCCTCCAGCCTTAACCCTGTTGGTCCAGACTGGAGCGCGCGCACGTCCGCGTCGCTAACCTGCTCCGCGGCCATGGCTGCATAATCTAACCCTACGCGGACCGGGGCTGCGCGCGCTTCCGCGTTGCTACCCTGGCCCGCGGCCATGGCTGCAGAGTCTGCCCCCATGGGGCCTGGAGCTGTCACAGCACGTGAGAGGCAGTCTGCCACTACATTATGTTTACCTGCAACATGCTGGATATCGGTGGTAAACTCCGATATCGCGGCCAGCTGTCTCTGCTGCCGGCCCGACCAAGGTTCCGAAATCTTGGCCATCGCAAAAGTCAGCGGCTTGTGGTCCACGAACACGGTGAAACGGCGTCCTTTCAGCCAGAACTGGAAATGGCGGATGGCCAAGTGTAGTGCCAACAACTCCCTGTCGAACGCGCTGTACTTTCGCTCGCTATCGCACAAGGTTTTGCTGAAAAACGCGAGCGGTTGCCAGGTCCCAGCTACATACTGTTCCACGACCGCCCCCACTGCTAAATCGGACGCGTCAGTGGTGAGCGCCATGCGTGCCGTTGGAACTGGGTGTGCCAACAAGGTAGCGTTTGCCAAAGCTGATTTGACTTGAGAGAATGCGCGCTCCCGCTCAGGAGACCATTCAATTTTATTCGTGGGTTTTTGGTTTTTTAGTGCAGCGTACAATGGTTGCATGAGCTGCGCTGCGCTGGGGAGGAAAAAACTCCTGTAACGCTTTAACCGTCTGGGGGTGGGGAAAATTTGTTATTGCGCGCACTTTATCGGGCAGAGGGACCGCTCCTTCTGGTGAAATGCAATGCCCCAAAAAAATCAATCTGCGCCACCCCAAACTGACACTTTGCTGGATTAATTATTAACCCGTGCTCTGCTAACCTCCGGAAAACTGCTGTGAGATGGCTTTCGTGTTCGTCTTCGGACGTGCTGGCTACCAAAATGTCGTCCAAATAGACGAACACGAAAGGAAGGTCGCGTAGGACCGCGTCCATCATGCGCTGGAACGTCTGCGCCGCACCCTTGAGTCCAAAAGGCATGCGCAAAAACTCAAAAAGCCCGAAAGGAGTTATTACCACTGTTTTGGGTATGTCCTGAGTGCGCACTGGAACCTGATGGTAACCGCATACCAAATCTATTTTAGAAAAAATGCGCGCCCCCCCCCAAATGAACCGAAAAATCTTGGATGTGCGGGATCGGGTAGCGGTCGTGTGCAGTGGCGTTATTCAACCTGCGGAAATCACCGCAAGGTCGCCACGAGCCATCAGCCTTTGGGACCATGTGTAATGGTGAAGCCCAGGGGCTTTTTGAATGCCTGATGACGCCCAGTCTTTCCAGGTTGGCAAACTCCTCGTGCGCTATGGTCAGTTTAGCTGAGTCCAGGCGCCGAGCTTTTGCAAAAACGGGCGGGCCGGTGGTAGTGATATAGTGTTCCACCCCATGTTTAGCCACTGTCGCCGAAAACGTTGGGACTGTGAGTGCTGGGAACTGAGTGAGGAGTGCGTGGAACTTACCACCCGCAGCTGTGACATTGGCTTGTGCAGTTGGCGGCGCCACTCGAGCTGTGCAGGGAATAGAGTGAAAAGATTGTGCATTAACCAGACGTCTATTAGCAAGATCAACCAATAAACCATGTGAGCACAAAAAATCAGCCCCTAACATGTTGAAATTAACTGCAGCTACAACAAAAGTCCACTCAAATGCACGGCCCTGCAAAGGCAGAAGCAGAGTCCTCTCACCGAAGGTCTTAATCGCTGAGCCGTTCGCTGCTGACACCAGGGGGCCCTTAGACGGTGTCAGCCGGTCCGCGTAGGAAGGCATGATGAAGCTCAGCTGGGAGCCTGTGTCCACGAGGAAATGCCTCCTCGAGCGTGCATCCGTCAGGTAGAGCAGCTTGTTCTCCCCGAGGGCCGCAGCCGCTACCAACCCCCGGTCTTGGCGTTTCCCGAACGCTTGAAGTGGCACAGTGGGAGGCACTTGTGTGCCCTCTCTGCAAAGCGGCGATGATAGAAGCACAGGACATCATCTGCTCCGTGTCGCCTGGTCCTCGCTGCTGCCGTCGTCGGTGCGTCTGGTACTGTAACCACTGGCCCCCTGCCGTCTCCGTACGTTGCTCCTAGCTCTGCTGCTGCGGCCGAAACCGCGCTCTGTTTGTGGGCGTCGACAAGTCGCTGTGCCTCCTTGCTCAGCTCATGGTAGTCTCGCCGGGCCAACCGAGGTGAGTCTGCCAGGGTAACTCTCACCGCTGGTGGCAGGGTCCGGAGGAAAAGGTGGGTGAAGATAAATTCGCAATCCTCGGAGTCTTTCAGCCTCAGCATTTTCACCATCAGGTCTACGGGTCTGTCGTTCTCCGACATCGTCAACGTTAGGAGCCCTTCTGCTCGCTGTTGCACCGAGGGGGTGAAGTGGCTTATAAGCGCAGCCTTCAATGCGCTGTATTTGTCGCTGTCCGGTGGGTGATTGACCAGATCTTCCACCCGCTGGACTGTGTGGCTGTCCAGCTTCGCCACTACATGGTAGAATTTCATGTCGTCCTTCGAGATTCTCTGGAGGTTGAACTGTGCCTTGACCACGCTAAACCAGGAGCGCGGACTATGCTGCCAGAAGTCGGGCAGCCGGAGTGTGGTGGCAGCCATCAGGCTGGCTTCTGCCGAGCCCCGCTCGGGAGAATTATCTCTGCTCATTCTACGTCGTAAGGTCACCAGTGTGGAGAATGTGCACAAGGATGAGACTGAGTTTATTCCTCAGGTTCAGCTTTATTCACAGATCACATACTCCAACAATCTCAAAGCAGGAAAAGAGGAAGAATCATCTCACAACTCCTTTTTTATACCCCGGACATCGAAACTGAAGTCACATGGTGTTTAAACAAACATACAGTCACATTGTAACCCCTTTGATCTTCCACACCATTGTCCTTTAGTCTCTGGTGGTCCGGACATCTCCCCAGGTCATCTCCCTGAAACAAAGGCCAAATCTCACACTCTCTTGTTGTCTCTTGGAGACTCAGTCCTTTTGTTCCCTGAGACGTGCAGCACACAATAAACACACAGCAATATATTTGTGGAGCATATATAACCAACATATGTGCCCATATGTGCCCACACTAGGACAATATCGGTCGCTACGGAGGGTGACAATATGTATGGGTACATATTCATACTATGTAGGATAACTAAGCAGACGGTTATGCTGTTTATTCCATCTAGCTACAATGCTCCGCACTGTGTGTTTATATATTTATATGTACATATGTATATTCGCTGCTCTTGTTTTTCTTGTCTTCTTGATTGTTGCTTTGAGTGTTGCTATCCCTGTGCTGTTGCAATCCTGGAATTTCCCCATTGTGGGACTAATAAAGACTTATCTTATCTTATCTTATCTTATCTTATCTTATCTTATTAAGGAGAAAAAAATCCAAACCTACATGGCCCTGTGTGAAAAAGTGATTGCCCCCTAAACCTAATAACTGGTTGGGCCACCCTTAGCGGCAACAACTGCAATCAAGAATTTGCGATAATTGGCAAGGAGTCTTTTACAGTGCTGTGGAGGAATTTTGGCCCACTCATCTTTGCAGAGTTGTTGTAATTCAGCCACACTCGAGGGTTTTTGAGCATGAACCACTTTTTTAAGGTCATGGCACAGCATCTCAGTCAGATTCAGGTCAGGACTTTGACTAGGCCACTCCAAAGTCTTCATTTTGTTTTTCTTAAGCCATTCACAGGTGGACTTGCTGGTGTGTTTTGGATCATTGTTCTGCTGCAGAACCCAAGTGCGCTTCAGCTTGAGGTCACAAACAGATGGCCGGACATTCTCCTTCAGGATTTTTTGGTAGACAGCAGAATTCATGGTTCCATTTACCACAGCAAGTCTTTCAGGTCCTGAAGCAGCAAAACAGCTACAGACATCACACTACTGCCATATTTTACTGTTGGTATGATGTTCCTTTTCTGAATTGCTGCGTTTCTTTTATGCCAGATGTAATGGGACACACACCTTCCAAAAAGTTCAACTTTTGTCTCTTCAGTCCACAGAGTATTTTCCCAAAAGTCTTGGGGATCATCAAGATGCTTTCTGGCAAAACTGAGATGAGCCTTTATGCTCTTTTTGCTCAGTAGTTGTAGTTTTTGTCTTGGAACTCTGCCATGCTGGCCATTTTTGCCCAGTCTCTTTCTTATGGTGGAGTCAAAAATACTGACCTGAACTGAGGCAAGTGAGGCCTACAGTTCTTTGGATGTTGTTGTGGGGCCTTTTGTGACCTCTTGGATGAGTCGTCACTGCACTCTTGGGGTAATTTTGGTCGGCCGGCCACTCCTGGGAAGGTTCACCACTGTTCCATGTTTTTGCCATTTGTGTATAACTCTCACTGTGGTTCAATGGAGTCCCAAAGCTTTAGAAATGGCTTTACAACCCTTTCCAGACTAATAGATCTCAATTACTTTGTTTTTCATTTGTTCCTGAATTTCTTTGGATTGCAGCATGATGTCTAGCTTTTGAGGATCTTTTGGTCTACTTCACTTTGTCAGGCAAGTCCTATTTAAGTGATTTCCTGATTGAGAACAGGTGTGGCAGTAATCAGGCCTGGGTGTGGCTAGTGAAACTGAACTCAGCTTTCCAAAGATGTGATAAACCACAGTTAATTTATGTTTTTACGGGGGGGGGGGGGTGTCACTTTTTCACAAAGGACCATGTAGGTTTAGATTTTTTTTTACCCTTAATAATAAACACCTTCACTTAAAAACTGCATTTTGTGTTTACTTGTGTTATCTTTGTCTAATATTTCAATTTGTTTGATGATCTGAAACATTTAAATGAGATGTGGAGTGTGTAAATGAAGAGGCAGATTCATGACAGACAATTTATTACACACTCACATCTCACAAGCACAGAATGGACTGAATGGTTACAGCAAGCTCTCCTCTCTATATCACAAGTCACACTTCACAAGTTTCGTGGTACGTCACATCCCACAGCATGATATTTACACTACACTAGATTCAACCCCCTCTGTCCTTCCTGGGCATTGTTCTCCCATGCTTATTCCCTGTCTCTGTCTGAGGTGCTAAATAACCTGACTTCCCCAAGATCCCAAACCGCCCCCCCCCCCCCCCCCCCCCAGCCTCTAAGACAGAACATCAGTCCACACTCACTTTTGGCTTCAGTCTCCTCCCATATCTGCTGTAACTGGGGTTTACCGCCTCCGTGGCGCTGCTGTGCCGGTGGGGGGCTGCTGGGAGCGTGTCTGACTGCGGGTGAGCCGTGGTGAGGGGGGGGAACTTCATTCTGCCCGTGTGGCTGCTCTGGTGAATCGTTTCCCTGGGGAGTTCTCCGTGGGGGTCTTCCACGCCGAGGGGCCCTAGCCAACAGCACTTGCTCATCCGCCACTACAAAGGCGGGTTTGAGTCTGTCTATGCCAATTTTCTCCCGTCTACCCCTCAAGTCTAGCACAAAATGCTTATCCCCTGTTTCCAACACTCTGAACGGTCCATCATAGGGTGGGCGCAATGGAGGGCGGTGGGCGTCGTGTCTGACGAACACGAACTGCGCGTTCTTCAAAGTTTTAGGCACGAAGGCATGCGGAAAACTGTGGTGGGCAGGGCCCGGCAGCGTGCCTGTGTTTGCGCTACACTGCAAAAGCTGAGATGGGCAGCTGCCCAGCGCGGGATTATCTAGTAGAAATTCCCCGGGCAGCCGTAGGGGCTACGCAAAAACGAGCTCTGCCAGGGAAGCTTCCAAATCCTCTTTTGGCGCGGAGCGCAACCCCAATAAAGCCCACAGCAACCTGTCTACCCAATTTGCATCCGTCAGTGAAGCCCTGAGTGCTGCTTTCAGTGATCTATGAAAACACTATCATAACCCATTGGCCTGTGGGTTGTACACGGTTGTGCGATGAATATGTAACACCCAGGCTGCGGGCCATCGCGGACCAGAGTTTGGAAACAAATTGAGGGCCCCTGTCAGACGTAATGTCCGACGGGACTCCAAAACGCGCCACCCATGCTGTTAAAAAAGCACGTGCTACGTACGCGGACGTGGTTGCTGCCAGCGGGACTGCTTCTGGCCAGCGCATGGTGCGGTCCACCACTGTCAGGAGGTGCATGCACCCCTGTGATGGCGGGAGGGGGCCCACGAGGTCCACGTGCACATGGTCAAACCTTTTAGCCGGTACCGGAAACGGCTCCAAAGGAGCCTTCGTTTGCCTGTGTACCTTGGCTCGTTGGCACGCCACGCAGGTTGCAGCCCACTCTTTTACTTGTTTGCATAGGCTCGGCCACACAAACTTCTCTCCCACCATTTTGACCGACGTGCGCACTCCTGGGTGCGCCAGTGTGTGAACCGACTCAAACACGCGGCGGCGCCACGCGACCAGGACCACGCGACCAGGACCACCGGATGCGGGAGTCCCGTGGAGACATCGCAGATTAAGGGGGGCATGCCGTCTTGCAGCACCCTGCTCTCCAGCCTTAACCCTGTTGGTCCAGACTGGAGCACGCGCACGTCTGCATCGCTAATCTGCTCCGCGGCCATGGCTGCACAATCTATCCCCACGTAGACCGGGGCCACCACGGCGCGCGAGAGGCAGTCCGCCACCACATTCAGTTTACCCGACACATGCTGAATATCGGTAGTAAACTCTGAGATCGCGGCCAGCTGTCTCTGCTGCCGGCCCGACCACGGTTCTGAAACCTTGGCCATCGCGAACGTTAGTGGCTCGTGGTCTACGAACGCGGTGAAGCTGCGCCCTTCCAGCCAGAACTGGAAGTGGCGTATGGCCAGGTGGAGGGCCAGCAACTCCCTGTCGAACACACTGTATTTACGTTCTCTGTCGCGCAAAGTTCTGCTGAAAAAGGCGAGCGACTGCCAAGCCCCGGCGACGCGCTGCTCCACGACAGCCCCTATGGCCACGTCTGAAGCGTCGGTGGTGAGCGCTATCCGGGCCGTTGGGTCTGGATGCGCCAGCAGTGCGGCGTTTGCCAGGGCTGCTTTAACCTCCGAGAACGCCCGTTCTCGCTCCGGGGTCCATTCGACTCCATCCGCGGGTTTCTGTCGCTTGAGCACGGCGTACAATGGTTGCATGAGCCACGTCGTGTGGGGAAGGAAACGGTTATAAAAGTTCACCATCCCCAAAAATTCCTGCAGTGCCCTGACTGTCTGAGGCCAGGGAAAATCTGCCACAGCGCGCATTTTGTCGGGCAACGGGATTGCTCCTTCCGGAGAGATGCGGTGCCCCAAAAAATCAATCTCCGTCATGCCGAACTGGCATTTAGCCGGGTTGATTATCAACCCGTGCTCCTCCAACCTCCAGAAAACCGTCCTGAGGTGGGTTTCGTGTTCGTCTTTGGACGTACTGGCTACCAGGACATCGTCCAGGTAGACAAACACAAACGGGAGATCATGCAGCACTGCATCCATCATGCGCTGGAACGTCTGTGCTGCGCCTTTTAACCCGAATGGCATGCGCAGGAACTCGAATAAACCGAACAGTTATTACCGCTGTTTTGGGTACGTCCTCCGCGTGCACTGGGACTTGGTGGTAACCGCGGACCAGGTCTATTTTGGAAAAAATGCGTGCTCCGGCGAGGCGAATGGAAAAATCCTGTATGTTGGGAATCGGGTAGCGGTTGTGCACTGTAGCGTTGTTCAATCTGCGGAAATCACCACACGGTCACCACGATCCCTCAGCCTTAGGGACCATGTGTAGCGGGGATGCCCATGGACTGTTCGAACGCCTGATGATGCCCAACCTTTCCAGGTTGGCGAACTCCTCGCGCGCTATGGCCAGTTTAGCTGCGTCCAAGCGCCGAGGTCTTGCAAAAACGGGCGGCCCGGTGGTGGTGATAAAGTGCTCCACCCCGTGTTTAGCGATGGCCGCCGAAAACGTCAGGACCGTGAGTGCTGGGAACTGAGTGAGCAGTGCGTGGAACTTACCGCCTGGAGCTGTGACGTTGGCTTGTGCTGTTGGCTGGGTCACTTGAGCTATACAGGGGAGAGAGTCAAAGGACAGTGCATTAACCAGGCGCCTGTTAGCAACATCAACCAGTAAACCATGTGCACACAGAAAATCAGCCCCCAGGATATGGTAATTCAGTGTTGCTACGACAAAAGTCCACTCGTATGTACGGCCGTGTAGAGATAAGATCAGTGTCCTCTCACCAAAGGTCTTAATTTCCGAGCCGTTTGCTGCCAGCATCCCAGGGCCGCTAGGTCCTGCCAGCCGGTTAGTGTAGGTCGGCAGGATGATGCTCCTCTGGGCTCCGGTGTCCACGAGGAAATGCCTCCCCGAGCACGCGTCCGTCATGTAGAGCAGCTTGTTCTCTTCACCGAGGGTCGCAGCTGCTGCCGACTGCCGGCCTTGGCGTTTCCCGAGCGCTTGAATTGGCACGGTGGCGCACATCTGCGTGCGTTCTCTATGAAGCGGCGGAGGTAGAAGCAGAGCGTGTCTTTCTGGCGCTCCTTGGCCCCCACTGCTGCTACCGTCGGTGGCTCCTCGCCTCCTCTGGTCGTCTCGCTGGGCTCCGCCGCCGCCGCGTTGACTGTGATCGCCCTGGTGGTGAGGATGATCCTGTCTGCCTCCTGGGCTAGCACACGGTAGTCACGCACGGCCAGCAACGGCGAATTGGCCAGAACCACTCTCGCCTCTGTTGGAAGGTTCCGGAGGAAAAGGTGGGCAAACAGAAAGTGCCCGTCGTCCATGCCCATTAACGCCAGCATCTTCTCCATCAGGTCGATGGCTGACCCATCTCCTAACTCGGTCCGCGCCAGGAGCCTCTCCGCTCTCTCACATTCCGAGAGCATGTAACTCCGGGTGAGCGCAGCCTTGAGCGCCTCGTATTTGTTGCGGGCTGGTGGCTGATCGAGCAGGCTCGCTACCTGCTGGGCTGTGCGGGAGTCCAGCGCTGCTACCACATGGTAGAACTTGGTGTCGTCTGCCGTTACTCCCCGGAGGGCGAACTGGGCCTCGGTGTGGTGGAACCAAGAGCGCGGGTTGTGCTGCCAGAAATCCGGTAGCTTGACTGAAACCGCACACGCGTTGCTGGGGGTTCCAGTCCGGGCTGTCTGTGGAATGGCTGCTGCGTTGCTGGGGCTTCCCGACCGGGCCAGCTCCGGGGTTCTTGCCTCGTGTTCCATAATACGTCTTGGGTCACCAGTGTGGAGTGTGTAAATGAAGAGGCAGATTCATGACAGACGATTTATTACACACTCACATCTCACAAGCACAGAATGGACTGAATGGTTACAGCAAGCTCTCCTCTCTACATCACAAGTCACACTTTACAAGTTTCGTGGCACTTCACATCCCACAGCATGATATTTACACTACACTGGATTCAACCCCCTCTGTCCTTCCTGGGCATTGTTCTCCCATGCTTATTCCCTGTCTCTGTCTGAGGTGCTAAATAACCTGACTTCCCCAAGGTCCCAAAGTGACAAACATACAAAAAAATAAGAAATCAGGAAGGGGCAAACACTTTTTCACACCACTGTACCTTATGTACATATAGCTACCTTATGAAAAGAACATTTTTTATGGAAAAAACCCTGCCCTTAACTTAGTCCTTATATTTTAATATTTTGTTAAAGAAGCAGGTGGCACCCTATATGATAAAACAAAATTTTGATTAATTTACATTTATTTCATGTCATGTTATAGACGAGCGCCTTAGTAGCAATATGCTTTATAGATTATTTAATTGGAATTTTTTTTTTTTGTAAATTTTCTTATTGTTAATACAGACATTATTTATTTGTTGTTTTATTAACCCGGGGATGCTTCGTTGTTGGCGCAGGTTCGGACGCTGGAACATAGGATCTCACCTGCTCGTGGAGGGCATGTTGGAGCTTCAGTAGAGACACAATGTAACCAATTATCTCCATTTTCTTATGCAGGCTGGGATTTGCCTGGAATGTCTCTTCTGCGATTTCCAGATACTCCGGAGTCTCCTCCGGTGTATGAGAGGAAAGAGCCTCGTCCACACAGTCCCTGAGCAGCTCCAACCCCGACCATTCCACTGCATTGTAACTGAGAGCTGCCGAGTCAATACCTGTAGAGTCTGTGTTTGGTGGCTGTGGGACAGGTGAGGCTGGTGTTGGAGCTGGGGAACTGAGAGCTGGGGCTGGAGTGGAGTGAGGAGACGTGCGTAATGGAGCCAGGGAACGTCTCACAGACAGCACTTGATCCAATGATGCCGAAACCAGGGGATGCTCTGTTGTCGGCACAGGTTTTGGTGATGTCGGGGCTGGACGATGCGTGAGGCGGTTGACAGAGCCAGGGGACGTTTCACCGTTGGCACATGCTCTGGGCTTTTCACCAGTCCATGGAGCGACTCATGAAAATTTGGCACTGAAATCAACAGTCCGACCAGACTGGGATATCTCCATAGACTGGGGTTCTCCTCAGTAATTCCTCCTGCTTCGTCCAGGAACCTCATAGCTCTGGCATGAGAGATCAGACCCTCGATGAGCTGAGCCTCCCAGGTACACAATGAAGTCTGTACCTGCTGAGTCCTCATTTGATGGTGTTGTACTGTCAAAAGCACCTCCGGCAGGCAGGTAAGGACTCATGCAGTAGGCAAAACTCCAGCGTGACATGGTTTAATTAATAGCAAACACAAAGAAACAAAATACAGCATGTGGGCTAGAAAATAACTCAAGATACAAATAATAAATTAAAGCTGTGAGCAACAATAAACAGGCCCTCGCGTCCTTGCTAGACCTCCGCAGTGCCACTCAGAGCATGTAACTCCATGCAGGTTCCATTCCTCCGTAACCAACCCTCTCCCTCCCACTCTTTGTCCATCCATCCTTCCATAACGCCATACCATCCATCTGCCATCCATCCGTCCATCAATCCATTTGCCTGTCCATCCATCCATACCGCCATCCATTATCAGTCCGTCCATCTGTCCATTGCAAGAGAGTGCCTCAGCAGAGGTTATGCATAAACTTGTGGATTACCTCAAAAATCTAATATGTTAATCCATAGCCTAAAGGCCACTTCTGGTGAAAATTTCACCAGGAAATTTGTTTGAATTTCGACAAGCTATGCCACTGGTTTAAATGTTTGGGTTTTTTATTTTATCTAGGGGGCACTATAGCTATAATGTGGTATAGTCGTATAACTCTGTTCTGGGTGGTATTAGTACCATGTATATCAAGTTTGGGTCCATTTGGACAATGTACGTGTGAGTTATGACAACTTCCTGTCCATTGGCGGTAGGGGGCACTACTGCTGCGTCTCATTGTATACTATAGAAATGTTCACCATTGGCTGCCTATTCAACGCACTAAATTTGGTTGACTTTGGACATAGTATGCCAAAGTTATTAAGCTTTGTTTTTCTGCTTGGGGGCGCAAGAGCTATGTGCAATTGCTCACATACTGCATTACAGTGTGGTATGGGAACTGCACAATGGCAGACAGGGAGAGGTTGCAGAGGGTAGTAAAGGCAGCACAGAAGATCATTGGTCGCCCTCTCCCCTCCCTGACAGACATTTACACCGCCCGCTGCCTTAGTAGAGCACAATACATTATCAAGGACATCTA
This sequence comes from Pholidichthys leucotaenia, assembly GCA_020510985.1. Classification (NCBI taxonomy): domain Eukaryota; kingdom Metazoa; phylum Chordata; class Actinopteri; order Cichliformes; family Pholidichthyidae; genus Pholidichthys; species Pholidichthys leucotaenia. The sequence continues at coordinate 258,821,173 of CM035843.1, forward strand.
CCACCCTGGAGCTGACCTGTTTGACCTGCTGCCCTCAGGGAGGTGCTACAGATGCATCAGAGCCAGGACAAATAGACTCAAGAACAGTTTTTTCCAAAAGCCATCATGGCTCTGAATTCTCAGTCCAACCCTCCCTGACCCCCCAGTATACCTCTAAACACATCACTGTGTAATTGACATTCACGGTCCAGAATGCTGTGCAATCTTTTTTAATATTTTTATTTTTATATTGTATATATAACTTATTTTTATCTTAGATTACGTACACTGTACACATTATACATTATTTATTGTAGGAATTTATTGTTTTTATGCTTTTTATTTTTCTTTTTTACATATGTTGCACTGAAGGAGATGCTTAGATTAGAGATGCTTAGATTGTACACTTGTTTGTATAATGACAATAAAGGCTATCTATCTATCTATCTATCTATCTATCTATCTATCTATCTATCTATCTATCTATCTATCTATCTATCTATCTATCATAGAAAGGTTAAGTGTTGGTTAACCATGCACCACACAAAATTTGGTTGAATGTGGACTAAGTATTTCACAATTATAAGGCTTTGTTTTTTCTGCTAGGCGGTGCTATAGCTACGTGTCATTTTTCATTATACAAAGGTTCAATGTAGGCTACTGACCCACCACACAAAATTTGGTTGAATTTGGACAAAGTATGCCTGAGTTATAAAGCTTTGTTTTTTTCCTAGGGGGCACTATAGCTATGTTTGTTATCATTACAAAAATCTTTGCTGGGTCTGACTAGTATTCTGGAGAAAGAAAGCAGGCGAGGCAACAAGCTGGACGATACATGAACTTTATTCCATCTCCAACATACAGTACAGTAAAAAGAGCTCCCGGGTCTCTGTGCATGTCATGAGTCTGAGTTCAGTTATTCCTTCTGAGCTCAGACTCAGTTTATTTCTGTATTTTGCATATTTGTTTCTATTGTGTTGTCAGTTTTCTGTGTTTATCTAGGGTTTTTGTTCCTTATGAGCCCTCCTCTCTCAGACACTCCCACTTGCTGTTCACAGGCTGTTTCCCAGCTGTGGACAGTTGGGTAATTTAGGCTACTTGTCTGCTCAGCTCACACCTGTTACTCATTTGCTGCCCACTATTTAAGACCTGCTGTTTTGTCTCTCAGTGCGGCAGCATTGTCTATTGCAGTATTTGGACTACTCCTTTTCCTCTCGTCTCCTCCAGAGCTCTCCTTGCTCTGGAGTGTCACTCTTGTATGTTACTTAGTCTGTATTTTACGTTTGAGCACTGTTCTGGATTTTTTGTTCCCGTTTTCAATAAATGTCACACTACAGTTCAGCACATGAATTTGTCTCTCTCTGCCCCGAGGGGCGTTCATGACAGTGCATTCCTCTTTTATACATTTATTTCCATACATTGAGACCCGGCACTTCCGACCATAATACACTGGAACAAAGACCTGTGTGGCACATTAACATAACATAATGCCAGCCCCGCTGCTCACACCCCTCTCTCTTCCAGCGGCTCTGGAGGTTCTGCCTCTTCCCGGGGGGTGCATAGTCCATATTGTCCCGTTTGAGACCCCCCAGTGGCACTTCCTTCTCCAGTCCATTGTTCCCCCTTATCCCAGCTGTCTTCTCCCCCACCTGTCCCACCACACAGCCCCCCCCATCCCCGAACACCCAGAAAGGGCACTAACCCCCCCCCCCCCCGTCCTTTGGGCTTGAGCCGGCGCCCATAGCAGCTGTAGCGGGGGGTCGCCGATCCAGTCGGAGCACCCTGCTGGCAAGGTGTACAGGAGGGCACGTCAGTCTGTGGAGGGAAAAAGGGAGGGGGGTAACCACATTAGCTTCACGTGTGCAGGTCCCAACCGAGGAAATACCAACTTTTGGAGCCACCAACGGTGGAAGTACGCGCCAGGGAGCTTGGGCCAACACCACTTGCTTGTCTGCCAACACAAAAGTGGGCTTCAGCCTGTTGATGCAGACGGTCTCCCTACGCCCCCCCCCCCCCAAGTCTAACACAAAATGTTTCACCCCAGGTTCCAACACCCTGAATGGTCCATTGTACTGTGGGCGCAGCGGGGTCCAGTGCGCATCGTGCCTGACGAAAACAAAGCTGGTGTTCTGTAAACTCTTGGGGACGAAAGTGCGGGGAAAAAAATGGTGGGCCAGCCTGGTACGTTAAAAGCCTCCGTACTGTGCAAAAATTGTGTGGGCGGATCAGCCTTGGGTGTGGGGTTTTCAGGTAAAAACTCTCCAGGGATCCGCAGTGGCCGAGAAAAAATGAGTTCTGCCGGGGAGGCTGCCAAATCATCCTTAGGTGCGGAGCGCAACCCTAAAAGAACCAAGGGCAGGCGGTCAACCCAATTTGTGGCCATGATCTATCAGTGCTGCTTTAAGTAACCTATGAAAATGCTCTCATAACCCATTAGCTTGGGGGTTATATGTGGTAGTGTGATGAATTTTGACCCCCAGGCTCTGGGCCATCGCGGACCAGAGTTCCGAAACGAATTGTGGACCCCTGTTGGAAGTGATGTCTGACGGGCATCTGAACTGTGCAACCCAAGCCGACAAAAAAAAAACATGAGCCACTTCTGCGGACATGGTAGAACCCAGTGGGACCACTTCAGGCCAGCGTGTGGTGCGGTCCAGGATTGTTAAAGGGTGCATGAAACCTTGCGATGGCAGGAGGGGTCCCATCAAATCTACATGGACGTGGTCAAACCTCCTGGCCGGGATTTGGATTGGCTCGAGGGGGGCTCTGGTGTGCTTGTGCACTTTGGTCCGCTGGCACGCAACGCAAGCTGCAGCCCACTCCTTCACGTCCTTGTGCAAGCACAGCCAGATGAATTTCGCCCCCACTAGCTTCACCGAAGCGCGCACTTCTGGATGCGAAAGGGAGTGGACCGACTCAAAAACATGATGGCGCCAAGAGCTCAGAACCACCGGGCGCGGGCGGCCGGTGAAGACATTGCAGAGCAAGGGAGGGCACCCTTCTTGCACCACCCTGCTCTCCAGCCTTAGCGCAGTAGGTGCAGACTGGAGTGCGCAAATGTCCGCGTCCCCGGCTTGCTCCGCAGCCATTGCAGGGAAATCTATTTCAATGTAGACCGGGGAGACTAACGCGCATGACAGACAATCGGCCACAACATTGAGCTTACTGGCAGCGTGTTGAATGTCAATTGTAAACGCCGAGATCGCGGCTAAATGCTGTTGCTGCCGGGCCAACCACGGTTCCGAGACCTTGGACATCGCATACGTCAGCGGCTTATGGTCCATGAATGCAGTGAACTCGTGCCCTTCTAGCCAAAACTGGAAATGGCACATCGCCAGGTGTAGAGCCAACAACTCTCTGTCGAACATGCTGTATTGACTGAAAAATGCGAGTGGCTGCCACAAACCAGAGACATACTGCTCTACCACTGGTCCTATGGCAACATCAGATGCGTCCGTAGTGAGCACTATCCGTGTCGACGGATCCGGATGAGCTAGCAACGCGCCATCTGCAAGCGCTGTTTTGGCGTTCATGAAAGCCTGGACTCGCTCAGGAGTCCAGTCGACATTTTCTGTGGGCTTCTTTTTTTCTTAGCTTAGCATACAATGGCTGCATCAGCTGGGCTGCCCGGGGAAGGAAAGGGTTATAAAAATTGACCATCCCCAAAAACTCCTGCAGGGCCTTCACGGTCTGCGGATGCAGAAAGTCAGACACAGTGCTCATCTTATCCAGTAGCGGAATCACGCCCTCCGGTAAAATGCGGTGACCAAAAAAATCAATCACAGGCACACTGAACTGGCACTTTGCTGGATTCATTATAAGCCCATGCGCTTCCAACCTCTGGAAAACCGTTTTGAGATGGGCGATGTGCTCCTCTTTGGACGCGCTAGCTACCAGAATATCGTCTAAGTAGACGAAAACGAAGGACAAGTCACGAAGCACTGCCTCCATCATCCTCTGGAAAGTCTGCACCATGCCTTTTAATCTGAATGGCATGTGTAAAAACTCAAAAAGGCCAAAAGGAGTTATTACCGCTGTTTTCGAAATGACTTCCACATGCACCGGGACCTGATGGTATCCGCGGACCAGATCCACTTTCGAAAAAACATGCTCCCCAGCCAGGTGCACAGAAAAGTTCTGGATGTGCAGAATGGGATAACGATCGTGTTCTGTGGCATTATTCAAGCGCCGGAAATCGCTGCACGGTCGCCACGACCTGTCGGCTTTAGGCACAATGTGTAGCGGGGATGCCCATGGGCTGTTGGAGCGCCTGACGATGCCCAACTGCTCTAAGTTGGCAAACTCCTCTCACACGCTGGCCAGTTTAGTTGCGTCCAAGTGCTGAGGTTACGTGAACACTGGCGGGCTTCTTGCCGTTATGAAGTGTTCGACCCCGTGTTTTGTTATCGTAGGCGAAAAAGTCGGGACCGTGAGTGCTGTTAACTGTGTGAGCAAATGTTGGTACTTATCCCCTGGAGCTATAACGTTAGCCAGTATTGTCGACCCAGCTCCCCGAGCTGTACAGGGCAGTGAGGTAAAAGAGATAGCATCTACTAATCTCCTATTAGCAACATCGACTAACAACCCATAAGCACATTAAAAATCATCTAAAATGGGGGCGGAACATGCAGCTACCACAAAATCCCACTGAAAGTTGCATCTGTGTAAGCATATCGTCATTGGCGGCCGTGAGTTCGGGACCGCTGCCTCCTGCCACCCTGTCTGCATTGACCGGCAAGATGGGGCTCTTCTGGGAGCCGGAGTCCACCAAAAACCGTCTCCTCGAACGTGTGTCTGTGATATAAAGCAGTCTGTTCCTGTCACCATTGGTTGCAGCGGCAACTGAATTGTGAACGTGCTGTCTTCCCACCTTCTTGGATTGGCATGGTGACAGGCAGCGTTGGGCATTCGAGCCGAAACGGTGATGATAAAAACAGATCGCCTCGTTCCTTTGTCTCCTGGTGTCCGTCCCGGCTACTACGAACGGCTCCTTGACCTCGCTGGAATCCCTCACGGATGCCAGTGCCACTGCCTGCACGCTGAGAGTTCTGGTCACCAAAATGATGCGGTCCACTTCCTGCGCCAAGGTGCGGTAGTCCTTAGCAACCAGCTGCAGTGAGTTGGCCAGGATCGCCCTCGCTGTAGCCGGTAGGTTCCTGAGGAACAAGTGGGCAAACAGGAAAGATTCATCGTTCTTCCCCCTCAATGCCAACATGCTCTCCATGACCTCCTCTGCTGATCTGTCACCTAGCTCTGAACGCGTTAGGAGTCTCTCTGCCCTCTCACTGTCAGAAAGAGTATAGCGCTGGAGAAGCATCCTCTTGAGCACTTCATATTTTCCTTGGGCCGGTGGCTGCTGGAGCAGGTTTGTCACTTGTTGCGTAGCGCGTGCATCCAGTGCAGTGACCACGTAGTAATACTTGGTATTATCCGTTGTTATTCTGCGGAGTGCGAACTGGGCTTCTATGTGCAAGAACCACGTGGTCGGGTTGTGAAGCCAGAAGTCTGGGAGTTTGAATGAGACAGCACACGCGGCGCTGGTGCTCTCCCTCCAGGTAGTCTCCGGGGCAGTGCTCGGCTCACTTTCTATGGCACGTCTTAGGGTCACCAATGTGGAGAAAGGAAGCAGGTGAGGCAACGAGCTAGATGACACATGAACTTTATTCCATCTCCAACATACGGTACAGTAAAAAGAGCTCCCGGGTCTCTGTGCATTCCTCTTTTATACCTTTATTTCCATGCATTGAGACCCGGCACTTCCGACCATAATACACTGGAACAAAGCCCTGTGTGGCACATTAACATAACATAATGCCGGCCCTGCTGCTCACACCCTTTTCTCTTCCAGTGGCTCCAGCGGTTCCTCCTCTCCCCGGGGGGTGCATAGTCCATACTGTCCCATTTGAGACCCCCTGGTGGCACTTCCTCCTCCAGTCCATTGTTCCCCCTTATCCCAGCTGCCTTCTCTGGGTGGAGAATCCCCCACCTGTGCCACCACAGTATCATTGTCATGGACCTCCCCGTGCGCTTTTACGCAGCGCACGGAGAGGGGTAGAAAGAAGGACTTACGTGCAGAGTTACACCACAACACGTTTATTAAAGTAATGACAAACAGTTCCCCAAAAAGGTGAAGACGTACAAAAATACAAAGAAACTTACAATAGGCATTCCTGGGCCGGCATCGCCCAGCAAACGCATGAGGAGAAGCGATTTAACCACAGTAGCGTCCCAGAGCCGACATCGCTCAAAGGATGCAGGAGAATCCACGGCTAAAGTGGAAGTGGCAAACACTCTGTGGCACTCAGTACACACACGGCTATCAATAGACAATTCAATGGACCAGCAATGCTTGACTAGCAAATGCCGCTTAAGTACAAGCATTGCTGGCTCCACAAATTAAGTACACCTGGGCGAGGCACGGGAATGACAATCACTGGAGTAGAATCAGCTGGCTTTCAAGAGAGAGAGGGGGCGTGGTCGGACCGGTGGGTGTTAGGTAACGCCCACATGAATGTAGGTCAAAGAGGCTGCCTAACAGCCGCTGGCCAGAACGTTGACTACAGGCATGGAAAAGAAAAGGACAAAGACATAAAAACAACAAGAACTCAAAAGATGACACAATACATAAATAACCCGATACCTGAGCCACAGAGAATGGCCAGAAGTGAGCCTGAAGGAAAATACCAGCTCAGTTCATGACAGAGCCCCCCACTCTAGGGGTGGATTCTAGACACCCACGGCAACATCATAAGGAAAGGAAACCCCTGCCCCCCCCCCCCCCCAGCAGGAACAACAATCACGAACCAGGGTGGGAGGAAGGGGGAACAGGCAAGGAGGGAACACAGTACAACTCGTCCAGGGCCCACAATTAACCCCCCCATGCCCAAAGGCATGGAGGCTCGGGAGGCCGCCCAGAGTCTCAGGCCAAGCAGTCAGTCCAGCAACTCGACGCCGGTGGCCTGCCGGAAAACACGGGCCATCTGGCCCAGAGACTCAGTCCCTCTGGTGGTCAGCCAGCATTGTAGAGCCACCAGGACCAAAGAGGTGGAGCCGGAGGCGGCCTGCCCACCGGGAGGCTCATTGGTGGGTGACCAGACCGTAAGGAGGGAACACCCACGGCGTTGGACAGGAGGGAGAAGGGAACCACGGCGTCCTTAGGCTGACCTGAGGCACCCTCGGTGGTCCCGGCTTGGGACACAGCAGCACCCGTGGTGGATCCCGACCGGGCCAATGCTGCACCCACGGTGGACCCCGACGGGGCCAACGCTGCACCCGTGGTGGCTCCCAATTGGAGCTCTCCAGCACCCACAGTGGACTCCGGCTGGAGCTCCGTAGCACCCGCAGTGGCTCCCGACTGGAGCTCTGCAGCACCTGCGGTGGCTCCTGGCTGGAGCTCTGCAGCACCCGCGGTGGGCTCCGGCTGGAGCACCGTTGCACCTGCGGTGGTCCTCATCGGGGACCTCCCCAACGAGGGAGGTGGGACTCTCCATGGCCTCTGGCGCTGAACCTGGATCCTTGGCGGCCTCAGGTGGAATTGGCTGCTCTCCGACGACCCTGGCAAGGAGCTTCGAAACCAGAGGGAGAGAGAAAGAGACCGAGTCAGGGTCGCCAGCAGCGGCAGAGCCCAGTGAGGTGAGCCTGGGAGCTGCAACGAGCTGCCCCTGGCCCTCCTCACCATGAGTCGGGCAGTGTGACTTCAACAAAGGCACAGGAGACATTATTTATTTATTTCGGATAGATTAAAAGCAAAGATTAAAAAAGAAACAATAATATAACAAAGGGGAAAAAAAATCCAACAAGGTCAAATTAAACAATAACTCCTCTGATTATACAGTTATCCGAAATGGGTGATGGCTGAAGCAGCAGCTTATATTGCCCACCCATATTCCATCCAAGAATTCAAAAGAAAAACAAAACAAGAGCGATTACAATTCGGAACAAAGCTAAGACAAAATGTGACAAAAAAAACTAAGCAACAACACAACACAGACTGGATATGATAATCCTTATGTGATTTTACATGTCATCTTGTATATATGTTTGGAGGATTTCTTCCTTTAGTTTTTGTTTAAATTGTCCAAGCGTTGTACATGATTTTATTTCAGGTCCAAAATCGTTCCATAATCTGACTCCTTGCACTGAAACAGAGTGTTGCTTGGTGGTAGTTCTCACTGAAGGTTTTTGAAATATACATGTTCCTCTGAAATGATATTGTTTCTCCCTTATTTGGAACAACTTTTGGATATTTGATAGATTCTTCACTTTAAACATTATTACTGCATTTTTAAAGTCAACCAGATCTTTCAACTTGAGAGCTTTTAATTTAAGAAAAAGTGGGTTTGTTGGTTCAGAATCAGAATCAGAATGAGCTTTATTGCCAAGCATGTTAAAAACATACGAGGAATTTGACTTGACATCAGGCGCGCTCGATAAGCGCTTCCTAATGACACGGCAGCCATGCGAGGCGCCTCAACTCCCTGTAACTCCCTGTAACTCAACTCCCTGTAAGCAGCTTTGTTTATAATTCTAATAGCTGTCTTCTGAAGCATAAAGACTGGATATATGTTTGTTTTATATGTATTTCCCCATACTTCAGTACAATATATATATGTATGGGAGTATTAATGAATGATACAAAGTATATAGTGTGGGTTGATTCAGCAAATATTTCACTTTGTGTAGTATTGCAATTGATTTAGATATTTTACCTTTAATATAATTAATATGTGACTTCCAACACAGTTTATTATCAATTATTACACCAAGAAATTTAGTTTCGGATACCCTTTCAATCTCTACACCATTTACACAGAGTTTAGATACAAAGTTGTTGTGATGGTTGTTAAAAACTAAAAATTTTGTCTTACTTAAATTGAGTGTTAATTTGTTTGAATCAAACCACAGTTTAAGCTTTCCTAATTCCTTTCCGAGTGTATCCAAAAGTTGTTCCAAATTGCTTTCACTGCATAATAGATTAGTGTCATCAGCAGACAATATTAAATCCATTTTTTCCAAAACTTTACATATATCATTTATATACATATTGAATAACAATGGCCCCAAAACTGAACCCTGTGGGACTCCACAAGTAACCTTCAGTAACTGTGAGTTTTTGTTACCAACACATACATACTGATATCTATTCTTTAAGTAACTACATAACCAGGACAGTGCTACCCCCCTAATACCACAATTTTGTAGTTTATTTAATAATAAATTATGATCCACTGTATCAAATGCTTTTTTAAGATCCAGGAATACCCCAACTGAGTACTCTTTATTTTCAACGGCAGTTGATATTTTTTCTATAAATTCCATTAGAGCAAATGCAGTTGTCCTCTTGTGTCTGAACCCATATTGCTGCTCACACAATAAATTATTCTTCATTATGAAGTTGTCAATTCTCTCACAGAATATTTTTTCAAGTATCTTGGAAAATTGCGGCAATAGTGAAACTGGTCTATAGTTTGAAAATTCCCCTCTGTCACCCGTCTTGTATATTGGAATTACTTTAGCTACGTATTTTCATTGCATTGGGAAATATACCTGTTTGGAGAGACAGGTTACAGATATACATCAGTGGTTTCACTAAGCATTCAATAATAGTTTTGACTAAGAGCATGTCAATACCATCACAGTCCATAGATGTTTTACTTTTAAACGATTTAACAATTTCAATGACCTCTCTCTCATCTGTGTTATTTATGAAAATGGAGTCTTTTATAGCAGTGTTTTTGCTTATTGTATCACCCGTAGGTGCCGTAATGGGTATTTCTCGAGCCAAATTAGGACCAATGTTAGCAAAAAAGTTATTAAATTCATCTGCAGGTGAAACTGCATTCACACTCTGAGCCGTTTTATTATTTTTTGAAAAATTGGTTGGGGAGCTTGTATTTCTGTTTTTTTGTTCCAAGAATATTGTTAAGTATTGTCCATGTATTTTTAATATTGTCTCTGTTTTTCTCCAGTTCTTTACTGTAATAGTCTCTTTTACTACATCTCATTATATATGTTAACTTATTTTTGTATGTTTTATACCGCTGCTCTGCTTCTTTTGTCCTTTTCTTTAGAAAAGCTTTATATAATGAATTTTTCTTTTTACACGCCTTTTGTAATCCTTTGGTTAACCATGGCTTATCTACAAATTTATGTTTAAGCTTTTCTTTACTAATGGACAATTTTTTTCATAAAGAGTGGTTACAATGCTTATAAATGTGTCATAGGCTTCATTTACATCTGATACATAGACTTTTGTCCAGTCTTGCTTCAGCAAATCTTCTTTAAAAGAACTGATTGCATTTTGTGATTTGTATCTGAAAGATTTTAAAATTTTTTCTGTATTGGCCCCCGTGTGGCCATGGATAAGTGCAAAGATTGGCAAATGGTCACTTATATCATTTATCAGTAATCCACTTTCTATTTTCTTATCAATAATATTAACAAACAGGTTGTCAATAAGTGTAGCAGTGTGAACTGTGATTCTACTGGGATGTGTTATTGTGGGATATAGACTCATACTGTACATAGAATTCATGAACTCTGTAATTACATTTTGTTGAAATGGATTTAGTAAATCAATATTGAAATCTCCACAAATTACTACCATTTTCTTACTAGTAATATTATTGTACAGCTTGACTAACTTATCTCTGAATGTCTCAATGCAAGTTCCCGGCATTCTATATATACAACTTATAATTAGATTTTTTGTTTTATCTTGGTCGATCTCAACAATAACACATTCCAAAATCCTTGGTAGTGCAAAGGACATTCCATTTACAAGCTTACACCTATACAGGTCATCAATATACAGTGCAACACCACCACCCTTTTTTTGAGATCTGTTAATATGAAATATCTGATATCCCTCTATTGCCATCAGGGGAGCCTGCTCTTCATTAAGCCAAGTTTCAGAGACTGCGATAGCTGTAAATTTTCTGTCTAGCTGTTTTAAATAGTCCTGAATCTGTGGAAAGTTTTTGTTAAGACTTCTGCTGTTGAAGTGTATTATTGATAGTTTACCATCTAGTTGCACTTGACTTTTGAATTGCTTTTCAGTGTAATATTCACAATGATTATGAATATTATTGAAGAAGTGGTTATCAGGATCAATATCATTCTCCATCTCTTGTAGTTTATGTTCAGCATAATGGCATATTTTCAGAGTTTGAATTTCCTCACTCTGTGTCAAATGACTTCCTCCAACTGGGGATAATTGATGTCTACTCAAGTCAGTCATAAGTTTCTTTGTTTATTTTGTTTAGTTGTTTTTTTTTTTTTTAAAGTACATTGACATGGTATGTCACAAAAGAACTATTCTTGCCGTGTGTGTGGATATGGATTATCATAGTCTCTTAATTTTCTTTATCAGTGTTCATCTATATTTATTTAAGTCAGTAAGATCTCTGATTATTATGGTCTTCGCTTCCTCAGGTGTTCCATTTAGTTTGATCCGAACTCTACAATTTCTTGTCCATGTTGCCTGTATCTTATTTTGTCTTTTCAGCATCCGTGCTTGCCGTGCTATTTCAGCATTAGTCTTTGTTAAATGTTCATTTAGATAAACTTCTGTTCCCCGTAGCTTTCTGGCCTGCCTCAGTATGTCATTCTTTACCCTTCTGTTCACAAAGTGCATCACAATTGATTTCTTTGTTTTATTATCCTTTCTGGGTAAAGCATGACAGGCTGAAATTGCATTTGCTTCAACCTTTATATTTCTACTTTCAAGGAACTGAAGCACCTGGTTTTCCAGGGAGACTGATTCACTCAGGGGAGCCTCTCACCTCTCATTCCTGCTGTAGCATGAGCATATGATTGATATTTAATGTCTAGTCCACTTCTAATTAGATCATCCCTACGAGAACATTGTTCAAGATCCTCGACGCGTCGCTCCAAGTCTGCAATTTTTTTTGTCTTTTTCCTTAATTGTTAATTTTAATTCTCGGACTTCTTCCATTAGCCCTAATAGTTTAACCTGTTGACTAGCCACTTTGGTCAGTTCTTCTGACAAGAAGTTCAGAGATTTTTTGATCTCTTCCATTTCCTCCTTCTTTGGTGGCATTTTTACTGACCTGTTGATAGTAAAACAATCTCTGCTAGTGTCGCCGGTATCCGATCTGACCGACCTTGAATCCAGCTGGGCCTCAGCTAGCCCTCTCCGCTGCTAGTCCCGCTGCTTACCGCCTCTGCAATTGAGCTCCTGTCCAGCCGGGGTACCGGCAGCTCCTCCACCGAGTCCCGCCGCCCACCGCCGCTGTAGCTGAGCTCCGATCCTGCTCCTGTCCAGCTGGGGTCTCGGTAGATCCTCCGCTGAGCCCCGCCACCTACTGCCGTCTTCCTCAGTAGTTCCTCTGCCGAGCTCCGCCGCTGTAAATGGGCTCCGATTCTGGCTCTTATCCAGCTGGGGCCCCGGCTGCTCCTCCACTGGTCCACGTCTCCTACCACCGCTGTACTTGAACTCCGATCCGGCTCCTGTCCAACTGTTGCCTCGGTTAGTTCCTCCGGGAGCCCCAATCACCGGGGACAGAGTTGCTTCTTTGTATCAGTGTTAGGTGCTACGACTAGCTATGGCGTTAGCTATAGTGATAGCATTAGCTTAGCAAACGCTTCAGGTAAAGCGTAGCAGCGAACCACGAAAAGAAATGCTAATCAGTTTACTCACGATTGAGAGCAGTCCCAAATAGTCCAATTCTCACAGCGAGCGCAAAATAATTCTTAAAAACAGAGATCGAGTACCAGCACATGTGTGGGCACCCTGCACAAGACACCACACACCTCCTCACATTAAAATGTAATACCGCCATGGTACTTGGTACTGGAGTTAGCAGAATTAGCCATCTGTTATGTCCATAACTGAGTTAAAGCAAGCACACAGTTGCTGCAGTTTTACGGAGCTTTTTTACATTAAGAGTTGAGTATATACACAGGCTTACGGCACACGCCCCGCTGACCAGGTGGCGCCACAACGAAAAAGATTCTTCACTTTTGGAGCACATTTGCCTGAACTCGGGCTCCATCACTGTCCAGGACTTCGGTGATCTAGGGTGCACAGGTTCTGTAGGTCCAGGTGGGCTGTACCCACGTCGACCTCCACCGGGGCAGCTGGACTCACGTCGTTGTCGTCTGCGGACACCCCAGGTAACTGCGGATCCTCTCCGGCGACCCTAGGAAGGAGCTCAGGGATGACAGGAAGAGAGTGGTTAGGGTCGCCGGTAGCGGCGGAGCTCAGCGAGGCAAGACCCGATGCAGCTGAGGGCTACACCTGACTCTCCTTACCAAGAGCCAGACAAGATTGCTCCAATTTACAGGGGAGAGAAACAAATGAGAGCACGTGCCTTGACTCGAGCTCCACCGCCGTCCAGGACTCCGTTGATCCCGATAATGACGTCTTTGATCCGGCCTCGTGAAGGTCTAGCTGGGTGGATGACTCTGCTGCAGCGGCCTCTGCAGCAGGCATGATGGTGATAGCAACCTCCTGGCCCCCAGGCGATGTTCCCCATGCTGGTGGCTCATCCGGCATGGCGGCTGGGGGCTGCTTCTCCGCCGAACCTGTGCCAGGATCCTCCAGGACCTCGGGCTCCCCCTCCACCTGGCGACTAGGTTCGGGAGCCAACATCCTCACTGAAGCACACAAGGGAGACATGGAGAGAACAGGTGAATGGTTGTCACATGCTGCTGGCGGCGCGAAGTCAGGGAACTATAAATCCTGAGGATAAGCAATTTTGCCTGAGGAAACAGGCAAAATTGCTTATCAGGAATAGGAGTAGACTGAAAAGGAACTTGCCTGTTCTCCTGGTTCAGGATGACTCCAGTGGTGTCAAGAGGCAGATTTGTCTCCCTCTGTGTCCACAGCGACTCTGGGTTCCTCGATATGCAAAGAAGAAACCTCCAAAGCAGGCACAAAGGTGGAAGGATTTGGGGGAAAAACTGCAGCCCCCGCATTGGCGGAGATAAAAATCATCAAGGAGGTGGCCATTGGTAAGGCTGCAGGCTGGTGTGATGGCCGCGCAGCAGTATTCTCCTCCCCATGTGATGAGAGGCTCACTGACATGGGAGCGGCAGGGTGCTTCTGGTGAGCCCTCCGGGGTCGGCGGCAATGAGAGGGAGCAGGCGGCTTGGGTTCCGGTTCCTCCAGTGAAGGTTCCTCCTGCGTCCAGAAATCTCCTCCCGGGAAGAATGATGGCATAGGAGGAACAGGAGAAACAGGAAGACAAACAAGATCGGCAGCTGACAATTCATCAGGAATCAGGCAAGCAGTTTCAGGTGACATTAACAGTGACTGAATAAGCACTTGCCTGAATTCCTGGGGAGTGATGACATCAGCTGTCATCTCCGTGGTTGGAGTATGCTCGTCCTCAGGCTGAAGTTCCAACCTCCTTGGGGAATACTCCTCCAGTCTTCCGGCCAGCTCTGGGAGAAGCCACGGTTTTGCCTCCAGAAGGAGGTCAGTCTCTGCCAGGAGAACCTATCTTTGTTCCTCTAGCTCCTCCGGAGACGGAGCGGGCCACGGCTCAGGACGAGGAGGCAGGGCTATCGTTGGAGTGACTGGAGGCTTCTTCTGGCAAGGGTTCTAAGCAAGTCACAAATGTGGAGAAGCTCTGTATTGTCCGAGGAAGAAGGCGGAGTGGCCGTGGGGGACTCGAATGCTGAGAGATCCTCATCCGACCCCTCATATGGCACAGTGAAGATGTCCCGGAGAATCTTCATCTCCTCAGGACGGTTCCAAAGGCTATCCCTATTAACCACCCTCACCACCGTGTCCCGAGCCTGTCGAGCCGTCTCAGAGGAACAGGGCTCCAGTGTCCACAAAAGAATCTCTTCCAGGAAGCACAGCAAGCGCAGCTTCCTCTCCAACAACTCAGCCATGGCACCCGGGAAGAAGGTGAGTGGGAAAAAGAAAAATAGTTCAAAAAGAAAAACAGATGTGTGGGTGCAACCCGCTAAATCCTACGCTGACTGGTCGGTTCTGTCATGGACCTCCCCATGCGCTTTTACGCAGTGCACGGAGAGGGGTAGAAAGAAGGACTTACGTGCAGGGTTACACCACAACACATTTATTAAAGTAATGGCAAACAGTTCCCCAAAAAGGTGAAGACGTACAAAAATACAAAGAAACTTACAATAGGTGTTCCTGGGCCAGAATCGCCAAGCAAATGCATGAGGAGAAGCGATTTAACCATAGTAGTGTCCCAGAGCCGACATCACTCAAAGGATGCAGGAGAATCCACGGCTAAAGTGGAAGTGGCAAACACTCTGTGGCACTCAGTACACACACGGCTATGTACATCAATAGACAATTCAACGGACCAGCAATGCTTGACTGACAAACGCCGCTTAAGTACAACCATTGCTGGGTCCACAAATTGAGTACACCTGGGCGAGGCACGGGAATGACAATCACTGGAGTAGAATCAGCTGGCTGTCAAGAGAGAGAGGGGGTACGGAAGGCACGAAAAAGAAAAGGACAAAGACATTAAAACAACAAGAACTCAAAAGATGACACAATGCATAAATAACCCAATACCTGAGCCACAGAGAATGTCCAGAACCGAGCCAGAAGGAAAACACCGGCTCCGTTCATGACAATCATATATATAAAGTTTAGGAGCAATCGGACATTCAACATGTGAGTTATGGCAACTTCCTGTCCATTGGCAGTACGGGGCGCTGTCGCTATGTGTCATTCTTTATTATAGAAATTATCAGTATTGGCTACCTATTCACCACACAAAATTTGTTTGAAATCAGTCAATGTATGCCAGAGTTACCGCCATTGGAAGGGTGATGGTGATACTGCAAACTTGGCCACACCCCTTCCGCCAAACCATTGGGTATTTGGAAAAGTTTTCAACAGCTTTTGATGGCATATGGGTATAGATGATTGTCACCATAAATGGTACCAATCAGACTATTTATTTCAGAGATATTGAAGAAAACCTTTGGTGTAACCTTCATGTTTCCAAGAGAGGGCGCTATTGCTACTCATGAATATTCATAGCAATAATTGTTCGAATGCATACCCGTATACATCATACCTATCTTGGTGCCAATCTGACGTTTCATTCCCGAGGTATTAAAAAAACAACATGATGCAAACTTTCTGATGCAAACCTTTCTGCTTCCTATAGGGGGCGCTGTAGATTTCTATGAATATTGTTCTATAGAACTGTTTGGAATTGGACTAATATCCATAATATTGAATTTGGTTGAAATCTCACAATGCATACCACAGTTATAGTCATTAATATGGTCATAGAATGAGCATGGCGAGGCATCAAACTTTGCCATGCCCATACAGCCAAACTGTCGAGCTTTGCGAAAAGTTTTCAATAACTTTTAATGGCACACCCTAGGAGGAGTTTGATCAAATGCGCAAGGTGGAAATCAGGTTATCGCCACTTTCTGCCAAAATGGCCAACTTCCTGTTGGGTGTAGACCATCACTTCTATCGAGTTTGTTGCATGTGACATGATAAACATCTCACCCGATTTTCATCTTTCTATGCCAAAGTAAGCGTGTGCCACTCCCCACTGACTTCACATGTTAGGTGGCGCTGTAGAGCCATTTTTTTTTGTTACTTATTTGTACCCGTAGGTAGACTTGGTTTGCAGTCTGGTGACAAGCCACCGGCTGCTGGTCGCTGCGTGCGCGAGCGCCCTAAACCTACATGTTTTTGGTGTGCGGGAGGAAACCGGAGAAATCCCGGAGTAAACCCGCGCAACACGGGGAGAACATGCAAACTCCACACAGCTCACTGTTGGTCGGGGGCTGGGATCGAACCCACGATCTCATGATCCCCGCGGTCCCCCGGCCGAGGGTAAAACTGTGCTGCCACAGTGCTAAACCACTGCGCCACCGTGCAGCCCTTAGCAGCCCAGCGTGTGCCACTCCCCACTGACTTCACATGTTAGGTGGCGCTGTAGAGCCATTTTTGTGGGGTCATTCATATTTCCTCCAAAATATTAAATTTTTTGCCAGTCTTGAGGTCCCTGCAAAAAATGGTGAGTTTTTGTGCATGCTGACTTCCCCAAAAATTAGATCATAGATGGAAAAGAAAAAAAAAAATGCTAACAGATACAATAGGGCTCTCGCCCACTGACGTTGACAGTGGCTTGAGCCCTAATAAATTCACTGGGAAAACTCAGGATGAAAGGATGCCAGCAGGGAAATTTAGATGATGATGCCACACCAGACAGACACTGAACACCCACATATATAAGATAACAAATGATTACAAATGAGACAGCTGGGGAACAGTCAAGGGTAGGAGGGAAGTGGCTGCAGGTAAGGAGCACAGGATGGGTGGAGCTGCACGGACAATCACAAACCAGGATGCATATGAAACAGGACAACAATACAGGAGTAATACAGAGAGGGCAGTGGCTAGGGGGACAGAAAACATGAAGAGCTGGAACAATAGGTAAACAGGTACACACAATGCTTCAGGACCAGACAGGGGATGACACAGAAGACAATGACAGAGGACTCAGGGGAATACAGAGGGCAAAAAATGCAAATGATAATCATAAATAATCCCAGAAAAACAATAAATAAACATAAAGTGTGGGCTTTGAGGCGGCATGAAATAAGGCAGCGTTGGTGTAGGTTTCAAGCAAGGTTTATTTATCATACCGCCTTCACGGGGCTCGCTCATGGAGCGAGCCCAGAGAGGCTCTCCAGCAAAGGGACACACAGTGTGTGTGTCCAGCAGCAGCAGTTGCAGAAGTGAGAATGAGAGAGAGAACATGGATTTCAGTGCAGTACTTATACCCAACTCAGACAATACATCAAAGGGTATTCACAGCAGTTGAGACATTTGCATTTAAGAGACATACATAACAATAGGCAGATTGCTGGCCTCTGCTCCAGCTTGCAGGACAAAGAGGTTACAAGGCACATCTACATATTGATCTCAGTCTCTAGGTCACAGTAAGGACAGGACGCATGAACACTATACATGAATGGCACATTAACATCTCAAAGCATGAATGGCACATTACATCTCAGTAGTGCAGCGGAAAAAACCAAGAGAAGCGAGCTGACTGTCCTTAGTCTGTTGTGGGGGTTAACCGAACCGCCACAGGCTTGATCCTATGATCAAACCCAGATTATGACAGACTTATTTGTATTCCTATTTTATAAAGTTTGTAATAATGTTATAATGTAAATACTATAGGAAATTATTATTTATTGAATTCATAAGAAAAGTGTGACACTCCTAATCGTGTACCGAGACCAAATTTAAAAGCACAAAATTTTCCTGGGATGCATTTACACGTAAAGCCAATGCAAAGACACAAATAGATTTAGATTTTTTTTTTTAGATTTAGTATACTTTATTGATCCCCAGAGGGGAAATTGAGGGTATCCACCACCTGGATGGATGAGCAGCCATGCTACGGCGCTATCCCTTAACCATTCACACACACACACTCACACCTGGGGCCACCTTAGAGTCTCCAATTAACCTAACCTGCATGTTTTTGGCATGTGGGAGGAAACCGGAGAAATCCCGGAGTAAACCCACACAAACACGGGGAGAACATGCAAACTCCACACAGATCACCGTTGGTCGGGGGCTGGGATCGATCCCACGATCCCCGGGCCAAGGGTAAACTGTGCTGCCGCAGTGCTAACCACTGCGCCACCGTGCAGCCCCAAATAGATGTGAATTTGCATCTGAGTGAGTTGCAGGGTTGCCTTAGTAACTTCTGCAGCCACTGCTGTGGAAATCCCCAAACTGCTGTCATATTTAGATTGACAAGGATACCCGGCGGTGTACACAGTTGGGAAAATGTCACTGCCTCTTTCACAAACTGCACCTGGATGTTGGTTGTTTAGACTGCTTGCCTGCTAGCTCTCATTAGCACATCCGTAGCAGGAGTACGTGGGTGGATAAACTCCTGACACTGTTTCAGCTACAGAGCTCCCAGTCTATCTGTATTCAGGTTAGTGGCAGTATCATTTTCAAACTAGGTTACTCTCTAGTGGTGACGGTGGAATCTCAAGGCTGATTAGCTATCACTACCAACTCCCTTGGACACAAATGTGCGCATTCGTGTTTGTTCTGAACGCACTTTTTGAGTCATCAGCCAGTGTGCATGATTTTACTTAGATTACTTTAACAGAAAACTAAAGGTATTTATACTGTATAGGATATTACAGGATACAAACTGACCAACCAACATACGTATTTACCTAAAACTAAATGTGCAGCATTTTATGAGCTGCATGTACTGTAGGCAATTTACTCCTACAGCAGTTACACACAAAAACCTGTTCTATGTCATTGTGTTGAGTCATATCTGAACAGAAAACTACAGTTAATATCCTGAAATGTCCACATCACTGACATGCCATTATCAGCTAAGCATTAAACCTGATGCACAAAAGTGTGTGTTCAAAAAGACACCTGTACATGACTTGAGTTCATGCTTCTGAATAATGTAGCTCTAATAAGTAATTTTGTGACATTGGTCTGTTGAATGAGTCACCGATGTAGTGTCTCTTTTGTTCTCACACCATCTTATAAACAGTTTCATGATCATCCCTCCACCTTGTTCATTGTGTTTTTCCCCCCACACCACTTCTTCAGATTAGTCTGCAGATGTGTGTGTGTGTTTATCTATTTTTAATGTTGCTCCTACCTTATCACACTTTTCAATTTGGAACTTTTGACACAAACATGGTGGAGCACTTTGCCGCAGCTCCAAAATTAGAGAGCCAGTAAGGGAGAGGAAGGCAGAAAAAGGAGAGGGGAAAGAGATAGAAATGAGGAGAGGGAGAGAGAGGGAGAGGCACCCAGTGATTTTCCAACTGTGGATGCCTATGTTCTGGGTGTCACTTTGTTTAATAATCTCCTACCAATCCTTCAACTTGGGTGCACGTTCAGGACGCTTCAAACCATGAAAACAGCTGGCTTCGTGCAGCCCGACTGTCAGAGTCTCCTTTGCTGTCGATGATGGAAATATCAAGCCAGTGAGCCGTGAGTGGACATCTCAATCTGAATCTCTTCAGCTCAGCTAAACCCACAGCCGTCCTCCCACTGATAATTCATGCAACATACACTCACATTAGGAGCACACTGAACCGTTCCTATACAAGTCCTCGCCTTCTCGCAGTTATACAGAGGCAGCATCAAACTCTGGAATTCTGTTAAAACGTGGAATTAAATGGATTTTTGTCATTTCTTCCACTTGCCTATCACTTTGATATACAGTTGTCCAACGAGCATCAATTCGATCCATTCAGACCCCAGCAAAAAACATTTTCAAATATTGAACAAAATGGTGAGTTTAATGAAAAAGCCTGACCTCGGTGATATATATAGTATAAAAGAAAGCATTTTCTCACAAACTGCATAGTCCCACAAATGATCTCCATTCAAGGAATGAGCAGTTTGGCCTTGATACCATCAAGTGAACACAACATCAGTCCTTTTGAGCTGTTTCCATATTATTACGTTGCCATCAATTTGCCTTGCCTTCATGCGCTCATCCTCCCCATTTATTTTAATCACTACAGCAAACTATTAAATTAAAAAAACCACCATGGGAAGCACAATCAACATAGATGTCTGAACATTTCCAAGTCATTCATCAAATAAAAACAAAGAATGTCTTGGTATCTATTTAGAGTGCACAGATTTTAAGATTTATTAACAAGCAGAAGGGGTGGTAATTAAAACACAGTCATGGATTCATTATGCACTGAGTGGACCGTTATGGGATGTTCAGTGGAGAGACTGAAAGAATGTCGTGTTTGTTTTTTCTCCTCCTGCAGACCCACCATTATGTGTTTTCAATAGATGCAAGTTGGAGATAGAATTATGAAGTCCCCGGGGTTCATCCAAGTTTAACAAAGCACCAAGGACAGACAACCTTAGGTCCACAGTGCGTAGCAATGCTCCTCTCATGGAGAATGTAATGAATAAATGAGCAGATGAGTTGGGTTCTGACAAGTGAGGGACATGGCACTCCCCGTGCATTTTTGATAGTGATCTAATTCATCTGGCAGGCGTGGATGTTGATTAAATCAGAATGTCAGCCACTTGACAAGACAAGACACAAGCCGGCGTGGAACCTGTTTGAACAGCATGAGCCGTGCAAGATGGCCAGGGAGATTTGCAAAGCTGCGTGGCCGCTGAACTCCACGGGCACACACATACACGCACACAACCCTGTTATCATCACTTTCCATAACATGTCCGGAGAGACAGAAAGACAGACAGAGAGAGACGTGGAGGAATCCACCGGGGGCCCCACCTCATCTGTTCTCTCTCAGGGTGACATCAGCCCCTCTGACACCATGGGTAAACAGAAGGGTGTGATGGTACGACCATGTTCCCCTTCACTCACACGTGCTTGATACCTCCATCAAATCTCCTTGACAATCACAGAGCTGGAGGCAAGACAGACATGGAGCGTGGTGGAATCACAGTCCCTGTAATTATGGGGAACAAAGCGTCTCTGAGCAGACTCACTTATATGAAAGACCATCAATGGGAAATCAGAGGCTGAGAACGCTTAGGGTTTGTCAGTCTGCAGAAGCACACAATAGGTGTATGATAAAGGGGGAGTTTCGGAGATAGAAATTGTTGAGGCAGGTTGCTATTTAACTCATGAGTGCCTCTCCAGAATCACTGTATCTGTGCAAAAACTATTGCTTTCCCCCCACCCAAACCCAACACAATATCCCGAGTGCCAAAATATGACAACAGATTGATGCAAACACTCTTTAGAGACTTGGGAAATAATACGTCTTTGGAGAGTCGCCACATACACAAGCAACGCAATTTCTGTTTTATGTGAGTTTCTTTTCACAGACAAATCCCATTCTTCACCAAATCACCAAGCAGCTCTCAATATATTTATCTGAAATGTTCATTTTTGTGATTATAGCTTAAAATGGAGCACACAGAAGTAAGTCCCCTCCTGTCTCCCGTTTACCTTTCTTTATGCACAGCTCCAAGGAGGTCAAAGTTACATGTACAAAGTCACTCCACTAATCTCCTTTGTCAGTCATAAAATTTACACAACATCTCCCTCATGGAGGCCTGTCAGTTTGCTGCTGCCTGTGGCTGTCAGAGAACACAGATAATTACTTGCAGGGATCGGAGGAGGCCTTGATTATTTATAGAGCTGCATGTCTGAGGAGAGAGACACACTATACGCTGTTTTAAATGATTTCCTGTTAGTAGTAGTACTGCGATACTATAGCTTAATAAATACTAATTATAGCTATCAATGACCATGTTTGCATGCATGCCATATAGGTCATATTCTGGTGAAGGAAATGTGCCAAAAAAGGTGTTTACATGTGCAGCAGTTTCCTGCATAATCCAAATAATCCGTGTTCATTCTTTCAATATTTTGTTTCTTAATGAAAGCAGAAAAAACAGAACTAGCCTTTGGCCTTGTCAAAATAAAATTGGAATTGAGCCAAAATGGGATAATGGATTTGATTTCATTAGTTTAACAAAATATTGTTTTGGTCGCAGTCGGAAGTTATGAAAAAACATTTGCCTTTGCAATTTGAATGTGTAAATTTATTAAAAGGTCAATGTAATAATTTCTATCAAACAACCATTTTCTGATACTTAAAAAAGGATAAGTAGGTCTAAATATGAAGAAAGTTAAATGCATTTCCTGCTGTGACTGTAGCAATATAATCATGGGGAATAAAACAACTAACGAATTCAGATCCCATTTTGGCACAATTCCAATTTTATTTTGACAAGGCCAAAATGATACAATGGCTATTTCTGGTTGTTATGTTCATTTTGGAAGTGAAATATTGAATTATTTATTAACAGCAGTAAATGCTGTAAAACAGTCTAGAAAAATATTTGCAATATGAGAGTAAAGTACAGGTAGATTTGGGGTCTGTCACAATTCTCATTTGTATCCCTACCCCTTCACCTTTGCCTAATCCTACCCCTTGGCCCTTGATAGAGGTTGAAAATGACCCCTATGAATTGGGACACCTGATCAGGGCTGCACGGCATCATTAGTAGTTACTGATGGATTTAATCTAAATCGACACTACCTGTTTTCACCACAAAAAAGAAGAAAAAGAAAACTGATGAGGAAAAAAAGGAGAAAAATGTCTCACATTTACATGAACAATTCTAATCAGTAGAAGAAGTCGGAAATTTGCTGGAAAGAAAGCTATAAATTCAGAGAAAAACTTCGACCCCTGGCAGGCCGTTTCTGGCCCATGTGTTATGTCCACAAACCTGGCATGAAATGAGACGGACGAGGAGGTTGCATTGGAACTGAGCTTTAATAAGAACTGTGTACAATACAGGTTATACTGCAGTGTGCGGAGTCGTCCGGGCAAGAGCCCCTAATGGAGGACGCCCCTTATTATAGGGTGGTGTGATGACGCAACCGGAAGGCGAAATCATCACACCACACTTCACAATAAAACCCTGATACCACATCCCCCCCTCTTCCTTTACAAAATACAAAACACACTGAATTAAAACCCTCCCACATTTGGTAAAACGGAACCCCCTAAAACACACAAACTTAAATAGTGATAAGAACAACACACACAGAACAGCCTAAAACTAGGGCTTGTGGGTGGACTACCATGGAGCCCAGCACAGCCAGGTGGAATATTCTGCCACTTTACCTAGGTCCGGCCGCGCTCCAAACTAAATAGTCTTTAGCTTTGTTTCTTACAGTCTCCCATGATAAGGGTGGGTCAACTGAGGGATACAGTTCTGCTTGAGGGGTTTTGAGGCGGCCCCGCAGTGGCCTCCTCCCTGGAGCTTTGAAGCCGGCTCGTGCCCCCGCACCCCACCGGGGCTTTGAAACAGGCTCATGGTGGCCTCCCCACTGGAGTTGTCAGACCCCCAGGGCCAATCCTCATGACGCCGGGGCCTGGGTCCCACACTGCGGTAGCCAACTCCTATGGAGCCTCGCTGTCTGGAGCCGCCACCTAGACACGGCGTAGTCTGTTTGCCTGCCGAACCAAATCGTCTGTCAACCGCCAGCACGTTGTCCTCATCTTCGCCACAATCTTCAGCGGCGCCCATTGTCGCACCAGTTGCAGCCCGGTCAGTCGCCATCCCGGTCTACTGCCGGCACGAACCCGAACCTAGTCCATGACCTGGAGTGGCGCCTCACTTGGTTTGATGTGCTGCTGTGCTTTCAGCAGCAGCTCCGTGTTCTCCTTCTGTTGGCGCCGTCGTAACGCTGTGGCAGTTCCGTTGTCACCGTGTTTGCTGCGGACCTTTCACCCTCTGTCTCCGTCATCAGCTGAGGCTCGTCGTGGGTACGGAAGGTGTCCGGAGCCTCTCCGGTGTCACTTGTTGAAGTGGAGTCTTCACCCGTCAGCTCAGTCGTAACCTGTTGAGAGAGGGAACGGGAGCAGTCTGGTTCCTCCTCTTTGCCGTCTGAAGTGCTCTGCTGTGCCGCACCATGCGTTGTGTCTCTAACCAGTCGCTGCTGCCATTCTTCAGGGAACCCTGCATGCTCGGGCTCCCTCTCCGTGCGGCTCTCCTCCTGAGAGTGCGGAGTGTGCGCTTTGGTATCGGCGCCATTCATAATTACCTCGTCGATGTCGTTCCCAATGGACACGGGCTCCCTCTCCTCCTGAGCACACAGGGTGGATAGAGCTTTGCCGGTGCCGTTCTGTATTACCTCATCCCACACCACGATGTCTTCATCCAGGTCCGCTGTGCCCCAACTGCCACATCCGGACCTTTCAAACCCAGCGCTGTCTCTGATAGAGAAGCCCAGTCTGTAAAAAAGGTCACATCCCATAACGTTGTCACCGCGCGCTGTCACCTGGAACATGAAGTTGTACACAATTTTGGTTTTGCAGCAAACAGTCATTTTCGCTGTTCTGACAATGCACAGTCTGTGACCACCATATCCATACAGCGGCGTTGGGTTCTTCTTGATTTTGTGGTTGAGGAAAAACTTTTTCACCATGACCCAGTTTAACATTGACCGCACCATTGCCATGTCCAGCAGAAGTAGTACTGCTACTCCAGCTAATTCAACCATGCTGTACGAATAACCATTGATGCCGGGGCTTACCGAATGAATGGTTGTTGTTGGCGGGCGGATGGGCTCTCCTTGCGGGCCCCATGGTGCTGACAACCGGCATACTCTGGCGAAATGGTTCAGGCGCCTGCATTTGTTACACCATTTTCCTCTTGCCGGGCAAACTCGTACACCATCCTGGTGCATCAGGGACCCACAACCCCCACAGATGGGGCCTCTCGGAGTGGACCTTCGGCTCACTGCACTTGCCTCATACTCTTCTGTCGTGTACCCCTCGTCCTCCGTGTCCACCGCGTTAGCTAGTGTTGACTGTCTGGGTAGCCTCTGTGTTTGGCGCCCATTTAGCTCTGTGGCTAACTCCTCTGTCGTTTCTAGCTGGGACGTTAACTTCACCATGCTAGCTAGCATCATGTTGTTTGGTGCCATTAGACTCTTAGCCCACAGCTTCGTGTTACGTGTGTGTTCGGCAAAGTAGCTAGCAAGACGTTCAACAGCATCCATATATGACTCCGCCAGTCCTAACGTGTGGAATATTCTGTGACTCTCTACGCCAAGTTTGCGAACAAGAAGTTCACGTTTACTTACTTCTTCGAGTTCACCCAGGCCCAACGCTGCAATGTACGTTTCGAACGTGTCCAGACACCTTGGCCACAGGACTGCTGGTTCTCCTGGGTACTCCAGAAAGGGCCGTAGCGGTGTCACGCATGCCTCCATCCGTTAATCCTCAGTTGCCAAATGTTATGTCCACAAACCTAGCATGAAATGAGACGGACGAGGAGGTTGCACTGGAACTGAGCTTTAATAAGAACTGTGTCCAATACAGGTTATACTGCAGTGTGCGAAGTCGTCTGGGCAAGAGCCCCTGATGGCGGACGCCCCTTATTATAGGGTGGTGTGATGACGCAACCGGAAGGCGGCATCATCACACCGCACTTCACAATAAAACCCCGATATCACACCATGGGCCACATGTTTGACAACCCTGGACCAGCACATTAAAAATACTTAATTAGAGGTTTTACTTCCATGAAAAAGTTGTATATGACAGATATCATAGATAATTACTGTTGCATTCCAAATACCCGTACATGTACGGGTATTTATTTCGCCCAAAAATGCAGCCCTATACGGTCATATTTGGGTCTATACGCTTATTGGGATATGCCCTATGTCACCCTATACGGTTTTATTTGGGTCTATACGCTTATCAGAACGCGTGGACCTGAACGTAGGTCCCAGTCGTGGGTGTTCTCCAGAGAGTTTCGCCTGGAAACTCTGCGTCGTAAGTCTCCCTGAAGCGGAAGGGAGGGCAGATCAGTCAGGCTGCTGCGTTCGCTTGTCGTCGGAGACTCACCCCCGGGTGCTGCGTTCGTTGCCATCAGGACACCAGCGAGGCTGTCCAAACCAGAAGGTTGCGTTGCACAAAGCGTGTGCATTTTCGGGGTCCGCACCAGCTTTGACATGAAGGACATTTTTTCGAGATTTATTCAAAGCTTTACCGATTGAAGTGTGGCACTCGTATGTATATATTTTTTCAAGTGTGTGTGTACTAAGCAGCAGGCCCTCAGCCACTAATTCACTCCTCGTAATTGGCTGAAAAAGCTGTCGGAGGCACTTCCTTTATTTCTGTATTATCTCGGCTGTGTTTGGCTGTGTTCAGGATACACGTGCCGGTTGTTTACAAAACAGTCTACATGTCGTCATGCCATGTACCCGGGGCCACGCGCGTTGTACTGCATACTGCATTAGTGCAAAGATGTATCTTCATCTTCCATTATGTCAAAGTCAAAGTCAAATTCCTTGTATGTGTTGTGCATACTTGGCCAATAAAGCTGATTCTGATTCTGATTCTGATTACTGATACATTCACTGGTAACATTTACTGGTAACATACATGTATCTGAACTAGAAGTACAATAAGGAAACAAAGAAGTTTAATAATATGTCTGTATGTGAACCCTACTACCCTATTAATCAACAATAAAATCATTATATGCTATATTGTTTAATTATAAAGTAAATATATTTGTAAACTAAATCCTCATATTTTTGGCAGGTAGCAAGTATTAGTAAGCTGATGTGCAGTATTATGAATATACTGGTACATTTGTTGTATTATTTTTTTTTTCAAATGTCTAAACTTCACCATTAAATTTGGTCAATTTTAAATTGCTATTAATGTTCCTCTGATAAATTGTTCATACAATATTTTCAAAAGAAATAAAACCAATTCAGAAGGTGGTTTATTTTAATTTTGTAGATATTTCAATATCTCAGGCATAATTATGAACATTATTTAACTTTGTATGTATTGTGCGTCCCTATACTATTATTGCGCACCTATACTTTTATTGAAATTTTAACAAATTTCCAGCCTATACTATTATTACGCCCTATACTCTTATCAAAATTTTCAGTTTTTTCCACCCTATACTATTATTCCTACCTATACTCTTATTTGGAATGCAACAGTACAGATAAACAAAAGTTCACCTCAGAAGAAGCTTCATTTGCTCTTTACAGCAACACACCAAAGCTTAGTCACTTTTTCTCTCTGTCATACTGGACAGTAAATGGGAACTTTTTGCTCTAAAAATTATTGGTTGGCGGATTGACCCAAACATCAATATTATCAATACCAACGTTACTGATATTGATCAATACCAGTGTAATGAGATCAATACTCTGTGTCTGTGTGCACCGCTCCTGTCACAGCACGGAAAAGGCACACTTTGCTCTTCTTCTTCTTCTTGTTTTACAGCAGTTGGCAATCAGCATTTAGGCGCATTACACCTACTCCTTACTTCCTCCTCCTCCCTCTTGTGTTTTTATGTTGTACCATCACGTGACTCAGCAGCGCCAGGTAAACAAGCTAGCAAGCAGCAGCCACCGGCTGCCACGCGCACACACACGAGCCACACATCGACGGAGCAGAAGAATGGCAGAGAGGAAGGGGAGCGCTGTGTGGCTATATTTTCAAATGAAGGGAGACATTTTATTTAATTTTTGTATTGTAGTTTCTGAACATTGTACCTCAAAAAAGAATTAGTTTTAATTTGTTCTTGAGTGACAATTTTGTGCAGTTTGTTTATTTAAGCAAAAAATCCAGACATGATAATATACAGGGGAAAACTGTTTTGTTACTGTTCTATTGTTTCTGAACAAAAAGTTTTATTATGATAAACTATTTTCTATTTACCTGAAAACTTTGCCCAAAATTAATAATCCAAAGAAAAAATCACAAAACACTTGAAGGTCATGAAAATTCATTCAGATTTAGTAATTTGATGACGCATTCACCTTAATTATTAGAAAGTACCAGTATCGTATCAGTATCGGCGATACTGGCATTATATTTACTCGGTATCGGATGATACCAAATCTTGTAGTATCACACAGCACAACTAAAAATAATCATATTTAATTACAGAAGTAGGAGCTAATGTTGGGGGAGAACCCAGTTTGTTAACTACTCACGCTGGGACAAGGAGAATCAGGTGAAATTCCTCTGGTGATCTGATCGCTGAGAGCAGGGACAGGTGTGTTCTGCTGGCTGGCCTGTTGCCAGTTGTCACCGTTTCTGGCCATAAAATGAACCGACCTGCGGAGCACATTGTTTGCGGTTTCTCCTGGCTCCAGCCTGCCCTGGAGCAGTCCTGTGTACCACATTGGAAGTTGAGCCAGACCATGCTTACGCCGATAGTTGGACCAATGAGAATACACTGTTTGTGTATGCAGATAGTGCTCATGGGAGTTGTAGTTTTGTAGTCTCACACTGCAATAGGCTTAATACTCGTGTTTAGATGTTGCTTGAAAAAACCTCAACCCGCCAAAGTGGCTAGTGAGAGTTGTGCTTTACCCCCTACCAGTGAAATCCACCCGCCAGTGGGGGGTGGGCAGGTGTTAACGTCAAGCGCTGAGTTACTGCACCTCAAATATGAGTAAAACAAACTGTTACGCACCCCTCCATGGGGAATTAGTCAGTGGTGTGGTTCATGACACCGTCAGGGTACACCTCCACTCCTAGCCAAGGTGCTAGGGAGGAGTTCCTCTTCGGCTCAGTGGTAAGAGTGGGAGGCTTTAGATCACAGTGTCATAGATTCAAATCCTGGCCTGGGATGTAGGTGTAGGTCTGCCTGCTGTGTGCAAAAGAGGCTATGTAAGTGTTGGTCTGAAGAGGATGATAAAATAAAGGCAGCGTTGGATTTTTAATAGCTTTATTATCATCCGCCTTCCTCAGAACTCGGCTCCAGCTCCATAGTGTGAGCAGGCTGAAGCCTTGTTCCTCCAGCTCTCAAAGAGGAGTGAAGACACACGGTGTGTGTGTCCCGCAGTTGCAGAGTCAGAAAAAGAGGCAGGTTTACAGCACAGTGCAGCATATATACTCAATTCAAACAATACATCAAAGACATTCACAGCAGTCGATCTGGGCATTTGCATATCAGAGGTACAGACAGGATGCATGAACACAATGCATGGATGACACTTTAACCTCACAGCTGTAAACGCAGCATGCAGCGGAAAAAACCCAGGAGTGCGAGCTGACTGTCTCTGTGTGTTGTGGGGGGGTTGAATTCAACCCGCTACAGGTCTCCCTTTGCCAGTGGGTATGGATGACAGTGAATTGGGCCACGTTGAGGTGGACTTGGTGTTCCTAGGCTGGGAGAAAGGTGGCTTTGGCCCAGAAAGTGGGTCATAAAACAAACTATTGTGGCTAATGTTATTAACAAGTTAAACTAGTATAGTTTATAGTGATAAAAATATATTCATATTAATATTTTATTTAAGAAGTATAAAATGTCTACAATATAGTGTCACTACATGTCCATGGTTACCGTGGTAACACACTGAGGAGGGAGGCGATGATGCAGGGTATTTCAAATTGAGAAATTTTGTGAAGGACAGTTAACTGTTCCTGAGAACGGAGCAGGAAGTAGGCCTACTGTTGACGTATACTGTGGATCGTAATGCAGCTTATGTGAAATCATTCATAAAAGGGGTGTGTGTGTGTGGTCAACCCATCTCACTTAAACATTTAGTGTATGTGTTTGGGTTTTTTTTTTTTTTTTTACAGGATTAGAAAATTTAAAATCCTTTTAAGCTGTCCTGATGTCTTTGGTCTCACAAATGTTAAAAAATTGGTTAAAGTGACACTCTGCCAAAAATATTTTTTTTCCTTGTTAACATGTCTGTAAGATGTTTTTTATGACATATCAAGAGTGAAATCACTCAAATGTCTCATGCCTCTGTTTTTTTGCATTAAAGTTTCACTTAAGCCCTGCCCCCTGAAAAAAGGTGAGTTTAGACGGAATGTTTTTGGTGACATAACTATGCATGGCGCTGGCACATCAGTAGTGTTGAGCCACTATACCTGCAGCTGTGGTGCAGGTGTAGTGTGGCTGACTACCAGTGTTGGGGGTAGTTACTCAAAAAAGTAATCAATTACCAATTACTAGTTACTTTTTAAAAAAATGTAATCCCTTACTTTACTTAATTACTCATTGTCAAAGGTAATCAATTACAGATTACTTCTGGATTACTTTCAGATAGCATCAGTGAAATGTACCATATTTCCACATAAGTTAAACTGTACATGTCCAAACTACACACTTTTGTAGCCTATACTAACAAATAAGACAAAGAAAAAGCATTTTTACTCTTCTGTCTTTAATGTAAAATTAAAATCTCCCTGATGGCGCTTAACAGAAATGTAAAACAGTACTGGGAGTATGCAAATTTCACAAAGTAAAAGCTTGAAAACATTGCACAAAGCTATATCCCTTTCATATATTGTGGCCAAGTGCAAACTTCATTTTTCAACATTTTAAGCATTAAACCTTTAAAAAATGGGCAGTTCCTGCCATCCAGTGTAAACATAAATTACTGTTTGAAATAAAAATAAAACACTACCTTTGAATGTCAAGTTATAATGAAAGTTTTAAGGAAAACAACATGGCTTATTGAATATATTTTTAAACTAAGTTACCCTGGTAACTTAGTTTAAAAGTTTGCCTGGACAAAGTTTGCACATTACCGTCATGTTTCACTCAACATATTCGAAGTAATAAGCATATCTCCAGCCACCAAAAGCCGATTTACTCAACTCTTCCATTTGCACGATTCCCCTCGGCCACTGCAAGTGCCGTTTGTGTTATGTCTGGAATTATCGTATAATGACGAGGCCAGCTGCACAGGCAAACTTAGCTTTATTGCAGGGGTTGGCTGGCAACACACAAGATACAGCCACCAGGCAGGAGCATCGGATTCGACAAAGAGGCCGGACTTACGTGCCCGCTGATATTTATAGGAGCGTAGTGGCGGAAAAGGAAGTCGGTGCCGCTACTGCTTCTTCTTCTACTGTTTATTGGCAGTGCAGTTGTTTTCCCGTTTTGTAAGTCGTTAGAAAGAAACGCTAGTAACGCGATCTTTTTGGATTAGTAACTGTAACGGGATTACTACATTTATCAGACTAATGTGTTACATTACTGCGTTACACCGAGCAGTAATCAGATTACTGTAACACATTACAAAGTGACACATTACACCCAACACTGCTGACTACTGACTGGAGGGTCAGGGGTTTGATTCCTGCTCTATCTGCAGTCTGCATGTCGAAGTGTCCTTGAGTAAGACACTGAACCCCCAGTTGCTCCTGATGGATCAGGCCAGTGCCTGTGTATGGCAGCTCCACAGCCATCAGTATGTGGATGTGTGTGTGAATGGGTGGATAGCAGGATCTGTAAAGCGCTTTGGTCATCTAGAGCAAGGGTTCCCAAACTTTTCAGCTTGCAACCCCCACAATAACGGTGACAGAGAGAGACTGGCGACCCCCACTATCCCCGGAGGTGACTGATACATAAGAAAACATGTGCACAGTTTGATACATCTGCAGATTCAGCTAACTGCAAAGTATATTTCCCTTCCTTCACTCTTTCAATCAGCTGACACTTTATGTCCTGGGCCATGTCCATGATGCGCCAGGATATGGTCCCGTCAGACAGCGGCACTGCTTCCAGCTCCCGCGCCTGTTTATCCCCATGCATTGTCTGACTCACAGCAATAGCAGTGGGTTTTATTAGGGTTTCTCTGATTGTGTGTGGCGTTTTTGCCTGTGCAATTAAATATGCCACCTTTGAGCTTTGGTAGTGGTCATTGTTTGATTAGTTATGACTTTCTTTTTGCCTTGCAATTCTCTCTCCTTTTGGTGGAAAAAATCCACTAGTTTAGCAGCAAGAGATGGGTGCTTTGTTTTTAAGTGTTTGAGCATTTTTACTGGCTTTAAACTCATGTGCAAGAACCTCGGTACACACTACACATTGGGGATGTTGTCATCATCATCATAGCAGTCTGTCGTGGGCGACTATGACTGTTTCATTTACGTAGGTCTGATCAGATTCCTCCACACAGCTCTGTCCTTAGCCTTCCGCTGCCAGGAGCTCCTGTCTATATCCAACTTCTTCAAGTTTCTTTTAACAGTGTCTTTAAATCTGAGCCTTGGTCTACCCTGATTGCGTTTGCCCTCGCATGACTGTGAGTAGAGTAACTGCAGAGGGAGACACTGATGGTCCATCCTCTCAACATGTCCAAGCCATCTCAGGTTCATCTGTATTAGCATGTCCTCCATTGATGGTAGTCCAGCTCGTTTCAACACTTTGATGTTGGTTATCTTGTCTTTCCATGAGATGTTCATTATGGCTCGAAGGTGTCTCATCATGTACGCGTGGAGTTTCTTCACCTGCACTCTGTAGACAGTCCAAGTTTCAGCACCGTACAATAGAGTAGCCAGTACTGTCGCTCTGTACACTTTGCATTTCACACGGATAGACACATGTCGATTGTTCCACAGTCTCTCCCTCAAGTTTCCAAACACAGCGTTCGCTCTTCCCATTCTGAGAGATAGTTCATCCTCCAGCCTAGCATTCTCTGAAATAGTACTCCCTAGATACTTGAAAGTCTTGCACTTGACTAGTGGCTCTGTACCAATACCGATCTCTTCTGGTAGTGATGTTGATAATTTGAACTTTGGTGGTTGATAAAGGCACTCTGTCTTCTTGATGTTGATTTTGAGACTGAATTGGCTAGCTGCTCTTGAAAATTTCTCCACTAAAGATTGCATATCTTCCACACTGTGTGCAACTAGAGCACTGTCATCGGCAAAGAGCATTTCTCTTACTACCTTAATTGATGTCTTACTCTTGACTTTAAACTGTGCCACATTGAACAAGTCTGCTTCTTTCCTTGTTTGAATGTATACTCCTTCTGAAGTGTCTTTGACTGTTAACGATGCATGACTCCATACTGAATATATTCCTC
This sequence comes from Pholidichthys leucotaenia, assembly GCA_020510985.1. NCBI lineage: Eukaryota > Metazoa > Chordata > Actinopteri > Cichliformes > Pholidichthyidae > Pholidichthys > Pholidichthys leucotaenia. Next base: position 258,854,484 of record CM035843.1, read on the forward strand.
TCGATACTTGTGACACTTGGCGGCTGCTCCAACTGCTTAAAGAGCCCTGTACAGTGCTGTCTTCTTCCTCCACCCCCCGCGCCAGAAGTTGATGGGGTTTCTGACGCATTTCTCCGCTCTCTGCTGCCGTCACCACTGGCCTCTCTGCATTGTCTTTGGTCGATATTAACCACCATTTCATTTTTAAAAATAATATCCTAGGCTTAAAGCGTAGTGTGTTGATTTGAGCTGTTCAGACGAAATCTACTGGTGCACACTGACCTGTGTGGGACCTGACATTTACTGTGGCGCAGTTAAAGTGACATGTCACCTGCGTAATCACCTCAGGAGGATTCTGAAAATCATCTCGCGACACCCCTTCGCTCAGCGTCTCGGGACCCCCACTTTGGGAACCTCTGATCTAGAGATGAGAAAAAGTGCTATATAAGTGAAAGCCATTTACCAATCAGGACTCTCTGGCCTAAATGAAGTTAGCCTCCATGCTATTTAGCATTTTTTAACCAGCTGCTTTGAAAACCTGACTCAAATTAAGATGGGTTTTTACCATTAAACTGCTTTTAAGGACTGATGCAGTTTCAGTCATTATCCTGGGCCACCGTGCATACAAATGGGCACATCCTTTACGGCTAAGTCTTTTTATCACAGGATTTATACTGATAATGTAGTGCTAGCTACTATGTCAAATGTGATTGGGCCTAGTAATCACAGATCCTGGAGGTTGAAGGACGGGGGAAAGTGAAAAGATTCTGACACAAAACTGTAAGACAATGAAAGGTTTTGTTTATAGAAAAAAGGGCATAATACACTATTTTAGACAATGTACAGTATATTTGTTTTTATAGGGGATTTATACCCACCGGACTGCATCTTTAAGATTTAAAATCCTCCTGTGTGTGTGGCCAGCCTAAATATGAAAAAAAAAAAAGTTAAATGCACTTTCGGCTGTGACCAAAACAATAAAATGAAAAAAACAGTTAACAAAATCAAATCCATTGTGGCTCCATTCCGATTTTATTTTGACAAGGCCAAAACGATATAACGGCTATTTCAAGCAGTGTGATCAACTCCTCAGTAAGGAAAGTAGCTATTGACGGTCCTGAAAGTTGCTAGAAGTCGCTAAATGATGCCATCGCCTAATTTGCATAATTGGTAATTTGCCTGTAATTGTAATAGATGCTGTAGGAGAGAAGAATAATGTTGTGAGAGAGACAAAAAGTGAGTAAAAAACACCCTAAATATGTTTAGAACTACAAATTAGGGTTAGGTTAATTGGAGACACTAAAGTGGCCCTAGATGTGAATGTGTGTGTGAATGGTTAAGGGATAGCGCCGTATCGTGGCTGCTTCATCCATCCAGGTGGTGGATGACCCTCAATTTCCCCTCTGGGGATCAATAAAGTATACTAAATCTAAAAAAAAATAAATAAATAAAATAAAATTAACTTTATTCTGTTGATTCTTGGTTTGTTTGTTTTAATATTGCCATTTAAAGAGGCCATCACTTCTCAAAATAACTTTGTAACTTTAATCCTTTGCCAAGACCTACATTACATAGATCACTTTTGTCCTGCATTGTTAAAAGTTAGAATATCAAATTTAATCAGACTGTTTTGTAGGGTGGAATTGCTAGCTCTACCTCCAACCCTCCTCCTTTATCCAGGCCTGGGATAGTACAGGCAGTATGCCCGCGTATCATCTCCAATAAACGGCTTCAACCACCCTTTGAATCCTTTCTGTATTTTTGAGCGTACAGTTTAGATGAGCTAGCTAGCTAGATGTTTAGCTTATGCCACAGAGAGAGAGAGAGACACACACACACACATACACACACACACATACACTCAATGGATGAGGTGAGTACGTGACTGAGGCTGTAAGTGAAATGCAGTGATTGACAGTGAACATTTGCATCCCGCTCTGTAAAACAGGCCGGGATTGGTCTGGAGGGTTGTGCACGTGCAATTCATTTGCAGTCTGGACGCAAGTGGCATGGGTCTCCTCTCTGACTGCAGCTACCTGCTGCACGAGGCTATTGTGAGACTGACCGCCTGTGAGTGCTTTGGGATGGGGAGAGGCTCACAGTAGCACCTGTTGTTTGTTGAGGACAGTAACTGCAGAGCAATTGTCCTTTCACATCAGAGTCTCCAAAACACCAGAAAAGTCTCCAATAACATGAGAAAAAGTCACAAAATTTGTCGCTAGTTGCTTTTCACAAAAAAAGTCACCAAGAGGATTTGAAAAGTCATCAGATTTAGCAAGAAAGTCACCAAGTTGGCAACACTGATTTCAAGTTGTTCTGTTTTCTTTTCAGAAACTAAATATTGACAGAACAAAGAGGACACTGATTCCAGATAAGAAACTCATAATGTTGCCAGATTTTGTGCAACAAACAGGCCACTTTATTCATGAAAACATGTCCATATTACCAAGAAAGTGGTGATGAACAAGGACCCGCTCTTATCTTGTATATACCGCTTCTTCTAGTCTCAGACTTCAAAAAGGTTCCTACCCATGTCAGCCTGGAGATTTGAACCAGGGACCTTCTAGCTGTGAGGTGAAAGTGCTAATCACTGTATTATCATGGTGAAAAAATATACTTTAAGCACTAAATGCAAACTGTAATCTAATTTAGATTACTTACAAAAACCAAGCACCAAAGTCTCTCTTTAAATGCAAAGACAATTAAATTAAAGAAGAAAAATAATCAATTTTTAAGTCATTTTACCAATAAAATGATCTGAGAGCAAGTGTATGGTTTCACTTTTCCCCCTTTTAATAAAATAAACTTGCACTAGTAGAATATCTATGCCAAACGATAAATAGCAGCTACTAAAATAATTAATTAAATAGTGAATTAATCATATATGACTTTAAATAAAATCAGTGGACATGTTAATAAATGACACTTTAAACAAATTTATGTTGAATTTAATGAATGATTTATATATTTACTTTCAGTTTTAAATAATTAATGATCAGATTAATTCAGTATTTATTGATGTATATATTCATTCTATGTTGGCACTTCTGGCCCTCCTCACTAATAGCTATCCATATTTTAGAAAACAAACCCCCCTACCCCTTAAAAACACAACCCCACTGCTCAAAATTATAAGCAAGTTTCTGAAAAAAGCATGCCCGAAGATGAGGAAATAAATGGAACTATGACCAACAAGCATCAAAAATGCTGTGAAAAATCAGGTACGAATATTCTATAGTGTGCTTTCACACCTAACCGCTTTAGCACAGACTTTCGGACTTTTCAGTGTGACCTTTTTTCGGTGTCATACAGTGGTGTGAAAAAGTGTTTGCCCCTTCCTGATTTCTCTTTTTTTTTTTTGTATGTTTGTCACACTTAAATGTTTCAGATCATCAAACAAATTTAAATATTAGAAAAAGATAACACAAGTAAACACAAAATGCAGTTTTTAAATGAAGGTGTTTATTATTAAGGGGAAAAAAATCCTAACCTACATGGCCCAGTGTGAAAAAGTGATTGCCCCTAAACCTAATAACTGGTTGGGCCACCCTTAGCAGTAACAACGGCGATAACTAGCAATGAGTCTTTTACAGTATTCAGCCACATTCGAGGGTTTTCAAGCATGAACCGCCTTTTAAGGTCATGCCACAGCATCTCAATCGGATTCAGGTCAGGACTTTGATGAGGCCACTCCAAAGTTTTTATTTTGTTTTTCTTAAGCCATTCAGAGGTGGACTTGCTGGTGTATTCTGGATCATTGTCCTGCTGCAGAACCCAAGTGCCCTTCAGCTTGAGGTCACAAACAGATGGCCAGACATTCTTCAGGATTTTTTTGGTAGACAGCAGAATTCATGGTTCCACTTACCACAGCAAGTCTTCCAGATCCTGAAGCAGAAAAACAGCCCCAGACCATCACACTATCACCACCATATTTTACTGTTGGTATGATGTTCCTTTTCTGAAATGCTGTGTAACTTTTACGCCGGATGTAATGGGACACACACCTTCGAAAAAGTTCAACTTTTGTCTCTTCAGTCCACAGAGTATTTTCCCAAAAGTCTTGGGGATCATCAAGATATTTCCTGGCAAAACTGAGACTAGCCTTTATGTTCTTTTTGCTCAGCAGTGGTTTTCATCTTGGAACTGTGCCATGCAGGCCATTTTTGCCCAGTCTCTTTCTTATGGTGGAGTTATGAACATTGACCTTAACTGAGGCAAGTGAGGCCTGCAGTTCTTTGGATGTTGTTGTGGGGTCTTTTGTGACCTCTTGGATGAGTCATCGCTGCGCTCTTGGGGTAATTTTGGTCGGCTGGACACTCCTGGGAAGGTTCACCAGTGTTCAATGTTTTCACCATTTGTGGATAATGGCTCTTACTGTGGTTCACTGGAGTCCCAAAGCTTTAGAAATGGCTTTATTGTGGAGGAATATGTTCAGGCGAGATGCGACGAGCTGTAAGGTTGCAGAGGTTTATTTCCTCCATCATAATGAGACACACTTGTAGCGCTGTGCGCTACAGTGCTCTGCTGTGCTGTGTTGCTGAGGCATGTATCGTCAGCTCTTTTATGTGTTATACAAACAGAGAGAATGCATGGCACATTAGCATATTGATATACATATCAGTCAATACGTATGATTAGCATGACCAACTGGCGCCCGGATGTCTTCTCCTTAATCCGGGGATGTATAAACAATAGTCCATTGTTCTGGTTGTCCCCCCAGGGGCTCTCTGTCCGTATGTAAATGATCCTCTGCTTCTTCCGGACCTACTGAGTGTGAAGATGAATGTCCCTGTAGATTGTGGTGGGTCACCACAGGGCTCCCCCCAGAACACTCAGAAGGGGCTGTGACCCCCCCCCGGTCGTTTGGGCTCCATTTCCGAGTTCCAGCACGTTGAACGGCCGTGGCTTGTGGGTGCACAGACTGGTGCGCTACGTGCGTAATGGAACAAGATGGCAATCAGCTGGCTTTAGGGAGTGAGGTGCGGGAAGAGCGCTGTGGAGGAGGAGGGGGAGGGGGTGGGAGTAAGTGAGTGTCGGCCCGGGACGTCAAAGGTGTCTGGGCCGTGCAAAAATTGTGTGTGGATCCGTGATGGTGAGGGACTTTCCTGGTCACCCTGGCGGTGATCCCCAGTGGCTGTGAAAAAATTAAGTCTCTGACTCCTCTCGCGACTAGGTCCAGCGAGGATGTGGGGAAGGCGAACGGCCAAATTCCCCGAGGATGTGTAGCGGCTGTGAAACAACTGCAGCTGTGTGAGGGACTTGGCAGTTTGACTTTCGGTGCAGACGCAGCCCTAAAGCCATCGGGGACAGCAATCGGCTAAACTCGCGGTGTGCGCCGTGGCTGAGAAACCTATACAATGTCCTGTGTGCGGGCTGCAAATCTGCTTCAGGTGCATGAGCAGCCCTGAAGGTTCCGAGGGTGGCGATTGGCAGTGTTTCTCGGGCATGTGCAGCGGTGGAGGACGATGTATCAGTCTGTGGAGCCGGTTCGTCTCTGTGCGTGGCGCGCGCTTGGCGCAGTGACCACATAGCTGGCAGTTGCGCTGTCCTTGTAATCCTGCGGTGTGCGTGCAGGGCTTCTGTGCGCGGGAGGTCCGCTGTCGTGAGGTTAGTCAAGTTTGGGGAGCTTGGTGGAAATCAACGCAGTCGGCGCCGATGTTCTTCCCTCTTCAGGCTGCTTCCTTCAGTTCGCTCGTGTCACCGTTCATAGTGCGTGTCAGTCCCAGCACTGCCTGCTGATCCTGTGGATGATGTGGGTGTGGATGAAGAGGTTGTAGGCTTTTGCTGGTCCTCTGGAGTCCACAGCGCGGTGAGAGGGAGCAGATGGTCACTCTCTCTCGTCAGGCCACCACTGTGGAGGGAATGATCAGGCGAGGGACGCACCATGACGCGTGCTGGGGTTTCCCGTCCGGGTCATCTCCGGGGTGTTCACCTCGTGTTCCATTCTTCGTCAAGGGTCACCAGTGTGGAGGAATATGTTCAGGCGAGATGCAACAAGCTGTAAGGTTGCAGAGTTTTATTTCCTCCATCATAATGAGACACACATCGTAGCTCTGAGCTACTGTGTTACTGTGTTGTGTTACTGAGGCATGTATCGTCAGCTCTTTTATATGTTATGCAAACAGAGAGAATGCATGGCACATTAGCATATTGATATACATATCAGTCAATACGTATGATTAGCATGACCAATTGGCGCCCGGACGTCTTCTCCTTAATCCGGGGATGTATAAACAATAGTCCATTGTTCTGGTTGTTCTCCCAGGGGCTCTCTGTCCGTATGTGAATGGTCCTCTGCTTCTTCCGGACCTACTGAGTGTGAGGATGAATGTCCCTGTAGATTGTGGTGGGTCACCACATTATAACCTTTTCCAGACTGCTAGATCTCAATTACTTTGTTTCTCATTTGTTCCTGAATTTCTTTGGATCGCAGCATGATGTCTAGCGTTGGAGGATCTTTTGGCCTACTTCACTTTGTCAGGCAGGTCCTCTTTAAGTTATTTCCTGATTGAGAACAGGTGTGGCAGTAATCAGGCCTGGGCGTGGCTAGAGAAATTGAACTCAGCTTTCCAAAGATGATAAACCACAATTAATTTATGTTTTAAAGGGGGGGGGGGATCACTTTTTCGCACAGGGCCATGTAGGTTTTGATTTTTTTTTACCCTTAATAATAAACACCTTCATTTAAAAACTGCATTTTGGGTTTACTTGTGTTATCTTTGTCTAATATTTAAATTGTTTTAATGATCTGAAACATTTAAGTGTGACAAACATACAAAAAATGAGAAATCAGAAAGGGGGCAAACACTTTTTCACACCACTGTACTTCCCCAAACCACGTTCAGGAACAAAGAGCTGAAATTTGGTCTATCAAAAAGAGGGGGTCTCGGTCTGTATCAAACTAAACCCTCGTCCAGTCCATTTAAAGTGTAAAAGCAATTTTCAGAAAGGTTCAAACTTTCAGACCAAACCAGGAAGATACAGGAGCCGAAAAAAGGAAAACTGATCCGCTGTAGCACCCAGTTCGAGGAAGAGACAGTTTTTATTTTAAATATGCCCCATGAGCAGCATGAATAGTCAACTACATAAAAATCATGAAATTCAGAAACTTACCAGATATTTTTAAAGAGTTTATGAAAAACAAATCGATGAACAGTGCCACCTGAAAATCATCCTGACTGATGAGATGGACGAATGTCCTTTTTAATGAACACCTGGATAGTATTCTAGCCTCACTGAATTAGTTAACCTCTAAATATGATGGAGTCTTCCCCAGTTTCAGTTTAAAGTTTGGTTACCGATATGCCCAGAGCCGCAGAAAACACCTTGGAGGGTGAGTAGCATGTTTGCTAACTACTGGTTTATGGTAAAAACACAAACGTCATCATACCAACAAGATGTAGGTGCGTCATGTAAAGTTGTTTGGTTCGCTTAAGGAGCAGTGTGAAACCAAACTTAACCGGACCAAATGTATGAAATATAACAAAAATATCAACCTTTGTGTGTACTTTCATATGTGAAAACACCTTAAGATTGGAATATTCTACACATCTTAACATGACTATTCCTTACTCCAAATGAAATGTGGTTCTCGTTAAGACACTACTGTAAACATGGTATTTTCTTAGTAAATGGTGTTCACTTATAGTGCATTTTACTGATCATAGTAGGACTGGAGCATTGCTGATCATGTAAACAGTCAATTATTGCAACTGTAATTTTATTTTATTTAAACAGGGACAATGTACAATAAAACATTAACCTTGCTGAAAACAAGGAGCGATGCATTGCACCAGGTTTTATCAAGTTTCTATTTTCTACCCGTAGTCCGTGGGCAGGTTGATGGTACAGTCAAAATCAAAGAAACAAACATACAAAACAGTACAGTTTTGACTGTACTGTACAATCGTGCAAAATTGCAAAGGTACAGTTAACATCATACACATATCTCCAATATCCTAAAATCTATTTTCCCCAGCTCCCCAGGTTAAAATAGACCCACTATCACACTCACATACATGATGTTTACATGATTGCTGTGACAGTATCCAGTGCTTGGTTTGACAGGAAAAAGCTTTAAAGTCTGTACATGTGATGAGTTCAATTGGGAGGGTGTTCTATTGATTAAAGGCAACAGAAGAGAAAGACGATTTACCAAATGTTGTCCTACGTTTGGGGATGCTGCATTCTCCCCTGGTAACAGATCGAGTGACGAGTGACATTTTTTCTGAGCTGAGTGTGATAATTTTTTTCAGGGGAGGAACAGCAGCATTGTGAATGATTTTAAACAGTAGGCAGACATTTGTGTACATGATCAGATTTTCAAAATTCAGTATATCATATTTGGTAAGAATGTAACAATGGTGATATTGACATGTTTTGTTGTTTTTTTTGTCATGGATCTTTAATGCATATTTATATAATGATTAATGATAATGAAACCGTCTCCAGTGTATTCCATCTCCACAATGCAAAAGCTGCCAGAGAACTAAACATCCACCTGAGCAGACTCAAGCTTAAGCATGCCCCAAATCCAACTTATCTTGGAGTGACCCTTGATAGGACCTTATCCTTCAAGGAACATCTAAAGGGGACGGCTGCTAAGGTGAAGGTACGAAACAACCTGCTCTGCAAGCTCGCTGGTGCAAAATGGGGGGCGGCAGTCTCCACCCTGCGCACCTCGGCACTGGCCCTTTCATACTCTGTAGCAGAATATTGTGCCCCTGTCTGGTCCAGGTCATCTTACACACACCATGTAGACACCCAGCTCAACTCAACCATGAGAACTATAACTGGAACAATCCGCTCAACACCACTCCCCTGGCTCTCTGTACTGTCAAACATAGCCCCTCCACACATCCGGCAAGCAGCATTAACTCAAAGGATGCTCCAAAAAGTTAAAGATTTTCCTCACTTGCCAATCCATGCAGATATCTACACCCCACCCACTGCCCGACTTTTATCCAGACGGAAAAACCCTCCCCCAGCTGACTTTACCATCCAGACAGCTTGGCAAGAGGAATGGGAGACCAAGGAGGTCCCAAACAAACAACTGGTGATAAACCCCAACCAACAGGTCCCGGGCACCAACCTCCCAAGGAGACAGTGGTCTACACTCAATCGCTTCAGGACTGGACATGGCCCCTGCTTGGCCAGCCTTCACAGATGGGGCAGTAGCCCTAGCCCACTGTGCCCATGTGGAGAAGAGCAAACAATGGAACACATCATAGAGGTTTGCCCGCTCCAAAGACTGGAAGGAGGATTACACACCCTCCATACAGCAAACCAGGAGGCAACTGCTTGGCTTAAGGACTTTGCATTCGCTAAATAAATATAATGATTCAAAAGGTTGTATAGTTGTTTTACATACCTGAGGCCAACTGGTCATGAGATGTGACAGAATAAATGCATTTAAATATGTGTGCGACGCCTCAACAGTAAGAGCATCTCTTATATGTCTGTAATTTGAAAGGTAAAATTTCAGTCTTACTCAGTTTTTTTTTTTACATGATTTTTAAAATTAAGATTTGAGTCAAGGGTAACACCCAGATATCTGAACTCATCAACAGTTTTGATCGCATGTCCATTTACAATGATATCAGGAGGGTCTCTGACTTTACACCTTTTTGTGAAATACAGTCACAGTCTTTTCAAAATTTAAAGTAAGACAGGAACTATGTAGCCATTCAACAACATTGTAGATTGCTTTTGTTAATTTTGCAGAAACCTTGGCCACATTTTTCCCATGAGCATACAGGACAGTGTCATCATCATTCATTATTAAATCTACTGTGCATCCGGAAAGTATTCACAGCGCTTCACTTTTTCCACATTTTATTATGTTACAGCCTTATTCCAAAATGGAATAAATTATTTTTTTCCCTCAAAATTCTACACACAATACCCCATAATGGCAACATGAAAAACCTTTTTTTTTTTTTGAGATTTCTGCAAATTGATTAAAAATTTAAAAAAAAACAACAACTAAGAAATCACATGTACATAAGTATTCACAGCCTTTGCTCAACACTTTGTTGATGCACATTTGGCAGCAATTACAGCCTCAAGTCTTTTTGAATATGAAGCCACAAGCTTGGAACACCTATCTTTGGGCAGTTTCTCCCATTCCTCTTTGCAGCACCTCTCAAGCTCCATCAGGTTGGATGGGAAGTGTTGGTGCACAGCTATTTTCAGATCTCTCCAGAGATGTTCAATTGGATTTAAGTCTGGGCTCTGGCTGGGCCACTCAAAGACATTGACAGAGTTGTCCTGAAGCCGCTCCTTTGATATCTTGGCTGTGTGCTTAGGGTCATTGTCTTGCTGAAAGATGAACCGGCCTGATTGGTGGATTGCTAGAGAAATGGTTGTCCTTCTGGAAGGTTCTCCTCTCTCCACAGAGGAACACTGGAGCTCTGACAGAGTGACCATTGGGTTCTTGGTCCCCTCCTTAAGTCCCTTCTCCCTGATCGCTCAGTTTAGACGGCCGGCCAGTTCTGGTAAGAGTTCTGGTGGTTCCGAACTTCTTCCATTTACGGATGATGGAGGCCACTGTGCTCATTGGGATGTTCAAAGCAGCAGAAATTTTTTTGTACCCTTCCCCAGATTTGTGCCTCGAGACAATCCTGTCTCGGAGGTCTACAGGCAATTCCTTTGACTTTATGCTTGGTTTGTGCTCTGACATGCACTATGAACTGTGGGACCTTATATAGACAGGTGTGTGCCTTTCCTAATCACGTCAAATCAACTGAATTTACCACAGGTGGACTCCAATTGAGCTGTAGAAACACATTAAGGATGATCAGTGGAAACAGGATGTACCTGAGCTCAATTGTGAGCTTCATGGCAAAGGCTGTAAATACTTATGCACATGTGATTTTTTAGTTTTTTATTTTTAATAAATTTGCAAAAATCTCAAAAAATCTCTTTTCACATTGTCATTAAGGGGTATTGTGTGTAGAATTTTGAGGAAAAAAATGAATTGAATCCATTTTGGAATAAGGCTGTAATATAACAAAATGTGGAAAAGGTGAAGCACTGCGAATACTTTCCGGATGCAATGTACATTGTTACACACAGATGGAAGGTCATTAATGTATAAGATGAAGAGCAGTGGATCTAAAATTGACCCTTGTGGTACTCCCAGGGTTCATGGTTTAAATGGGGATAGCGTGGGGGATCCATGCTGTAGAATTCAGTAGTTTTCCTCTCAGACTGAGATCAAAGGAGATCAAAGGGCTGGGGGGTAGGGGGAATTGTCTGGGGAGAATGAATGGTGAATGCAGGACCTCAGGTGGCAGGGAGATGTGAGTTTTGGGATATAAAAGAGAGAGTCCCTGCTTCACGAGTTTAATGTTCTGATTCTGGAAGATGTGAGAGTGAAATAAAGTTCATCTGCTCGGAAAGTTCGGTCTGGTTATTTCATCTCCACAATAGGGTATTATTCACCCGCACACACTGCTGTCGACCACTCAGGTAAGATACATTTTCTGATACATTTTTGTGTTTGTGTGGAAAGTCATAGGTTACTAGTTTTTGTAATAATATGTCATAATTGACAGTATCAAAAGCCTTCCGCAGGTCAAGGAAAACTGCTCCCACTACCTCTCCTTGATCTAAGTATTGTCAAACTCCCCATGCGCTTTTCCAGAGCGCATGGAGGAGGGGTGAAAGGACAAGGATTTAAGCGCAGGGTATGCACCACACACATTTATTTATACAACAATGCTGACACACAGTTACAGAATTGGTTCCCTCGGAAGCTTAAGGGGTCCTGATAGATAGATAGATAGATAGATACTTTATCTCGAACAAAAAAGTAAAGCAAAAACAAAACAAATGACAAGTGCAATAAAGTAACAGTATACATTTTTTTGAAAGGGAGAAGGAAGAAGTGAACACTTATTAATTCCAACTCCTCTTTTCCATAAATACAACCCATGTGAAATATATACAAATTACCACATTTAAGACCTC